>JBAIAC010000019.1:22200000-22923490 GCA_037349315.1 Chelydra serpentina
CAGCATCAAACTCAGCCATCAGCTCCACAATTTTAAGGAAGTTTCCATTGTTTGGCACATACAGCTGATCTGAAGTGCCACGCAGTGCTAGGTTTTGGGTAGCAAGCATTCTCACAATGGCTATGAGCCTTTTCAGAACATTTTGCCAGTAAAGAGACTCTGATACAATATTCTCTTGATGCTGATCATCTATGGTGGCCTTTAACCTTAGTCTCATCTCAAGCTCTTTCCACCTATGGAATGCTCTCTGGTGATTTGCTGCCTTCTCATGGCATGCCAGATTTCTAGCCAGATTTTTCCAGTCCTTTGTTCCTGTAGAACCCCATGTGGCTGGAACATTAGACTGGAAGAGTTTGCAACAAAAACAGTATGCAGCATTCTGGGTTTTTGAGTACATAAGCCATGGCCTCTCTACATTGTCACCATTGGGGATTTCATGCCAGTAATGTGTTGGATGGAAACTTCTATTTTCATTGTCTTTGGGGAACATGAAGTTTTTCACTTGCTGTGGCCCATGCAATACAAGGAAGTCCCTCAGACTACTGCTCAAGTGGGTCCACAGTCCTGGATCATCTAGACTTAAGGAAATAAACTCAGCAGCAGTTGTTTCTTTCGTTTCCACTACACTCTTCTCTAATCTACACTTTTCTTCAGGAATGTGCATGGTTACATCCATTTGAGATGGAGATATGGATGCTGCATTATCTGCCAGGTCACCTGCACTCTGACTAACTGGAAGATCAGGCATCTCCTCACCACTCTCATTCTCACTGGGACCGGAAGGCTCACTGTGAACAAAGCTCCTTCCTGCTTAGATAGAAAAGCTTCCTTTGCTTTCTTTCTTTTTCTGCATGCTGCCCCAGAGGGGCGTTTTCTTCTTTCACTCATGACTGCTGTTCTGTGCCAGCTATAGTGGCTCTCAACACTCAGTTGAAGGGGACAAATAGGCAGGCTGGTAGCAGGGCCTGAGTGAGGGAAGATATCAGCGTCTTAAGGGCCTAACTGGCTCCTACTACTTCAGTTGACTGCCTGTTCTCCTCAAGTGGGTTCAGGGAAGCAGCAGAAAACAGGAAGCTCCCTGAGAAGCTGCTGTTGATCAATCCAGGCTCCTGGGGGTGCAGGAGAGGTACATAAGAGGCTCCTCCTCCTCTCTCTCCCTGCAGCTCCTGCTGCTTTCTGTTATTCCCTATCACCTTTTCGCCTGCCTGCCTGTTATGTCTCTTGTGCCCTCCTTCCTCCAGCACAGCATTCCACCATCTCTGTGCATCTAGAGTAGAGAGAATACAAATGCACCAGCAGCAGACACAATTTTCTACACTCTGGGTCCTAGTGGCGTTCCCCCCCCCCCTCCCCTCCCCCAGTCTGGCACCTGAGGCGGCTGCCTCTGTTCAACTCATGGTAAGACCAGCCCTGAGTGGTTTTAGTTTGCTCCTTTGTGCTAGAGTTTAATGTCCCCTAGCACAAGGTGTACTGTTGATAGAGAATTCTTATAATTACCAATGACTTAACCAGTATATTCTGTTTTATTAAGGAAACTATTTAAATCCTTATTTTCTACTGTTTGCAAAACTTATTTTTCTGCAGTCCTCATAAATACAAAAGTATTTCATACTGTATGCCCCACCCTGTCCTGAGCCACTGCAGAAACCACTCAGTCTCCCTTCTTTTAGTGTCCACTCTGCATAATTTATTCAAGTCCTCTCCACCAGCACTGGTACCACACAGTACAGCAATTCTAATACGTATGACCCTGTTGCCTTCAGCCCCTGTTCATCAGGGCCCTGGGAGGAAAGGGGATCTCCCTTCCTTGGGCACTCCTTCAGTCTGGGCTCAGCTAGCCTTGTCCTCCCTCCTCTGACCCTTCAATTCTTTTATCAAGCTGTTGTGCTGATGGGCTAGTTAGTTCCTTAACTGGCCCACCAACCCCCCTGTCTGATTAGCTAATTCCTCCTTCTTCTCTCAAACAACCATCGCCAGGGAAACTAATTGAGCCACAATGATCAGAGTCTTGACCCATCTGTTAGGCCTCCACACTGTCACTCTCACACACTCATTATATAATAAAAAATACTTTACTAAACATTCATTCAGGAAATAATACTGCTAGTATCTTTAAATTAACAAATCAAAATCTAGGTAAAGAATTTTTAATTTCTGACATGAAGAAATGAATCCAAAAACTATTATCTATTTTCATGCCCCCATCTAATTTACTTCAGTTGAAACCATGATAGAAACTATCATATTTAAGCACAGTTGATCCTACTGCTAGTAGGATTTCTCTAACCAGATTGTACATGGATTTTTCCCCTCAAACTGTAATAGTCATGTTATGAAACTGTTATAAAGTGTCTGGGATGGTTTGGCTAGCGTGGTTTCAGCCAAAGCTTCTCATTCTTCAGATGGCTTGTTCACCATTCTCTGCTCCCCGCATAGGTTTTGAAGAGATGCACACTGATCTTCAGAACAAGAGTATATACTTCCAATAAATGAACATGTTTTAACAATTGTAATTCCATAAATAATAACTTATTCATCTATCAAGTTAGATCCCAAAATCACTAGCCCCTTTTGAAGATGTAGGCCTAATTTTTCAAATATTGTTGACCACATACTTCAAAAGAAAAGGAAAAATAAATGTGAAATGAGGGAAAAGAGAGTATGGTACTCTCCATCAGAGTTCAGCTGTGGTGCCACTCAATACCTTTATGAACGATATAGTACTAAAGAACACATTTTTCAAAATGCATCGATGTCCAATATTTATTTATTTGATAACTTCACAACAGTAATTATGTGTCCCTCTTTGTAAGACTGTTTCAGTAAATTTTTAAGAAGTTGCTCTTTGTGCCCTTTATAAAGAACAGAGACGATCTATACATCATCAGTTGCATTCCTTAAGAGTACTGCATCAATTAGCTGAACAATATCAAAAGTTAATTTCTTATCTATCAAAAGAATATTTGTTTTTATGCAGGCCTTAGTACTTCCATTTTGTTTATCTTAGGGTTTTTTTTTACTTTATTGCACAATATTATATTAATTGACTTGAAATTTAATGTATACAGAAGCCCAAACAAAATTAATGAAAGTTGCATTTGTTGCTGAATACCTTCTAAACTGTTTCTATGTAGCTCAAAATTTGGCTGCTCCCAGAATGTTGTCAAGGCAGCTCATATCCCTGGTAAGAGAGTCTGTCCTGCTGTTCGTCAACAAGCACTGTGACTGACTAAAGGAGCTTTGGATCAGAAGGTCCTCCGTCTTTCAGAAGGATGTTATGTATTTAGCCTCCCCAGTTGGAAAGATGGTGTGAATGGCAGTTATGAGGATAGGGATTGAGATTGAATACTAGAGAGTAGAGGAATGTGAAAGACAGAAGAGAGGACTTAAATAGAAAAATGACATACATATTCCCATTTCTGGTTGAAAATAGAGAGGAACTTTGATGTTCATAATTGCATTTCTCGTTCTTTTGTGCATTTGACCAACCACTCCTATTATAAGCTGCTTCACAGCCACATATTTTGAATGTTTTGGCAGTTTAGTATGAAGCCAGCAAAGTCAACTCATTTTGCATTGCAAAAGATTGTCAGGAATGATGTGTACCAAGAAATCCTGGAATGATGGAACTCTTAATATGGTTCCCTATTAGTAGTTTTGAAAATTTAATGTATGAGGAACTTTTAAATTATCTTTATACGCATTTGTACCTATGATATGTTAATTTTTTCACACTATGGCAATAGTTTTGCTATGTTCCAAAGAGTTCTGTTGCAGAACTATTACGTAGAAAATGCCTGTTTGACTTTACTTCCATTTATAACAGCATTTTACTACTTTTAAGGGGATACATGTGGAATTGCATTTTTTTCATCTGTTTCTATTCAAATAGCAACTGGAAGCTTTTGGATGGTGTTCCTCTATCAGGAAAGAAGGAATGTTAAACAAAGTTTTCTGTTTTGTTTTGGGCAATTGGAAAATTAAGGAGCAAACTGAAGAAAGTGCAGTGGGAGCAGCAAAACCATCTAGATGGAGGAAACAAGGAATGATCATGTAGATTAGGTTATTAGTGTCTGAGAAAAACAAGGGAAGTGGAAAGCAAAATAAGATGTCAGCAGAATAAGGATGAAAGTGAGAAAAGAGAAAAAACTTTGCTGAGAAATCCACCTGAAAAGATAATGCTGCTGTTTGTCTCATGTTGCACTGATGGTGTAAATAGGCTTGAATATATAATTTAAAACTTTTCTTTACACCTGATGAGTAACATCTTATCTCTAAACCAGCAAGAAGCTGCTTTGCAATATGTGGTTACTGACACAACTGCCAGAATAGATCACTCTTATACACAGGAAATCCATTGCTCTGGAAAGAACTATTGTGGTGGCCATGCTCACACACCATTATTCTATCATGTGATGATTTGCATAGTGGAAGGATCCTTATAGAGCTTGGGGAGGCAGTTCCTGCACTGGTGCACAGCAGAGTTTGATTCTCAATTCTGACTTTTTCTCTCCAACTCAATAAGGCCAGGAGCATGGTGTAAGCTGCATGCACAGCCAGTGACAGGCGGGTGTGGTTTTCACTACATAGCTAAAGGGCAGTGATGAAGAATGTCAAAGTGAGTCCTTCCACACCTAAACAGGAAGGATGATTTTCAGAGCAGGATGGTAAAAACAAAACAGCTCGTGGGATCTAAGACCTGTAGAATGTAGAAAATCACCCACTTTCCACCTAAGAGACAGGGTGTAAACCATAGCTAGCCCTATGGTAGTGATTTGAAGAAATCCAGAATTGAATTTCAGATATTGACGTTACTACAGGATGAAGACGTTACTGTGTTAGGACTCTCAGCTGCTTAAGCTCTAGACAAGCTCAAAAGCTTCTCTCTCACCAACAGAAGTTGACCCAATAAAAGACATTACCTCACCCACCTTGTCTCTCTAGGCTCTAGATTCGTGTTTCTGACCTGAGTTTGACTAAGGGCAGGATGTAATCAACCAAATAGTTAATTGGAGTGGGCCAGATCTAATGTTATCTGGCATAAAAAATAGAATCCAACAAAATTTGAATTACTGTGTAATAATCTATGCTAACATACCACGATAACAATCAACCTATCTTAAATGCCTTATTGCTTAAATACTACTGTAACTTATTCTCTTTCAGATTACTTTCAAGTTCTTAGCTAATAAGTATCTGACAGTGAAATGTTTGCAGTCTCAAAGAGCAGAGGTTTTTAAATGCTATTTTTGGAACTTTCTAGGAAATTCAGTTTACTGAGCATCGTAAAAGCTTTGTACAAAACTGCTTAACCTGCTGTTATGCTGTCATAAATATTTTCCCACAGATGTGTACAATGCTTGATTTTTAGAGGGGCTGAGCTCTCCCAGCTCCAACTGAAGTCAATAGGTGTGATTTCTCGGTACTTCTGAAAAGTTTGTACATATTGTTTACTAATGTAAATGGTTATTTCAAGGTAGAGGTGTATGACACTAATAACTTTCTTTCCTCCCTAAACATAAGTTTTTCTTTAATACCATGTTAAGTTGACCGTGTGTTGATATTAATTGTTCTTCCCAAAAGTAAACGCTAATAGATTTCACATTATATTATTTACCAGGAAGAAACTCTCTCACTAAGGAGTTAATTCTAATTAACTACTTATTACAAGATCTATTACTATTCAGTACATATTCAGATAAATCATTAAACTGAATAATAGTGCTTAATAATAAAATAGCTTACCATTAAAGTAGTTTACATTTATACTGGGAGACATAAGGCATACAGTTCTCAGAAGGTTGTATATACCTAACTGTTGCGTATAGCCTGGGTACAGATACTATATCTCTCAGCATCCATTCTTTCCTCTATAATTTAGTAAAGTTTTAGGAGATGAAGGCTCAGACAAAATACAGTATTACCCTGTAATTCTGTTAAATCTGAAAAATGCCAGATTTTTTTAGATAGCAATTCTTCAAATGTCTTATAAAATTAATTGATTGAAATGGTTAATTTGATCTACAGTTAACTTTATATTTAGTAACATTGTTTCCATTAGCATTATTAAACATTTTAAGCATTATAAATATAGTACTTATATGTTAAACCCTTTGGTGTTGCTGGAGCTGTTTTTTCACTAGTAAGTGTTTTATACCTTTTGCAGTAGCGCATCCTTAGAAATATTTTTGCTCACAGCTCCAGGGAGTTAGTTCTTTGATGTCTCAAGCTAAAATTAAGTAATTTGTGTGTGTTTATATAGAAATTTATACTATTATAAAGTTAAATTGTGAAAGGAATTCTCTTGAGCAATTTCCTGATGGAATATTAGTCTTATAGTAAAAGAAAAAGCAACTTGTGGGTTTTTTTGTTTAATTATTTGGAAGTGTCCGAAGTCTAGCCTATTGTACAATTTAGTCTTGCGTCATAGAAATGAGATCCCCATGTGCAGACCTCACCGTAATGGCTCTTATCTTGTCAAGCTCTGGATCTGCTATATCCCCAGATTTCATTTTTAGATATATAAACTAAAGAAATGTTATACTTGGATTAAAAATGTATCACATTTGGCCTTATGGTGGTGAGAACCTTGCAGCGTCCATTAACTTCAACTTAGCTCTCCTGAAAATCAGCTTCACAGTGCATTTACATTATTTTAGTGATTCAGTTAAGTTGTTTTGAGAGGGAAATTTTGAATTTTCAGAACAAATTTATTCAAGATCTTTCATATCAGTGCTTAATTTCTGTTTAACGGGTTATTATGCTTTATGCATTCATAAAATCTTATATTTATCATTAATGCAACAAACTTTACAAAAAGCTCGTGTTAAGCAAGGCACAGATAAAAATTAAGAAATACAAACAAAACTATTAATAAAGATAGAATGAATGTTAGATTTTTTTAAATGTTTTAAATGTTCTTTGGTAAATTAAACTGAGCTCAAAGCTATTTTGCTAATCAAAAGTGAAGTTTAAATGGTTCATGTTTTGATATCATTTGAAAATGTGCAGCTCTAGAAAATTAGTAGTAGTAGTAGTAGTATTTTATTTCAATAATTGTTAGTACCTGTGAAGTGGTACCAATTTTTATATCCAGTGGCTTAAATTCAGTAGTGGGCTATGAATACATAATTTCAATTGATTTTAATGAGCGGTGTAGGTACACTACCAAAGGTAGTGGTTGGCCTGGTGGGGTTTCTTTAAGCAGCAGTGCAGATATCTTTTTTCCCCCCATTATAATTCTTTTAGCACCTGATTCAGCAAAACACGTAAGTTCCGTTGACTTTAAAGTTAAGCACACGTTTAAGTAATTTGTTAAATAAGGGTAGACTTGAACATGTGCTTAACTACTTTTCTGAAATGGGGCCTTAGGGACTTAAATTTAACTATATTAGAGCAGGGGTGGCCAACCTGTGGCTCCGGAGCCACATGCAGCTCTTCAGAAGTTAATATGCGGCTCCGTGTATAGGCACCGACTCCGGGGCTGGAGCTACAAGCGCCAACTTTCCAATGTGCCGGGTGGGGGGGTGTGCTCACTGCTGAACCCCTGGCTCTGCCATAGGCCCTGCCCCCACTCCATTCCTTCCGGCCCCCTCCCCTGAGCCTGCTGTACCCTCGCTCCTCCCCACTCTCCCCTAGAGTCTCCTGCACGCTATGAAACTGCTGAGGTGTGGGGAGGGAGCGGGAGGCACTAATCAGCAGGGCTGCTGGTGGATGGGAGGCGCTGGGAGCGCAGGGGCGGGGGGAGCTAATGGGGACTGCTGATGTCTTACTGTGGCTCTTTGGCAAATTCATTGGTAAATTCTGGCTTCTTCTCAGGTTCAGGTTGGCCACGTCTGTATTAGAGTGTGAAGTAATATAAAATTCTTCTTCGAGTGCTTGCTCATGTCGATTCCATTCTAGGTGTGCACGCGCCCACGTGCACAGTCGTCGGAGATTTTTGCCTTAGCGGTAACTGTAGGCTCGACTGTGGCGCCCTCTTGAGTACCGCAATCATGCATCAGTATATTAGGCGCCGTATGCCCTCTCAGGTCCTTCTTACCGCCCTTGACGGTTGGTTGGAGCGCCTCGTCTTGCATTGCAAGAGCGTTAAGAGCCCGTTGTTATTCCCTTTGTATATAGTTCTTAGGTACTTAGTCAATTTAAGTAAGTGTTAGTTGTTGGTTTAGTAGTTAGTCATGTCTGAGACTTCACCCTGGAGCAGGGCATGCCCCGTTCCCCGGGCTTCAAGTCATGTCGTCATGCAACAGGCCAGTGCCTATCAGTGACCCCCCACAGCAGCTGTTTGAAGTGCTTGGGGGAATCCCATGTAAAGGACAAGTGCAGAATTTGCAAAAGCTTTTGTCCCAGAACCCAGAAGGAGAGGGACTTCTGCCTGAGCGCCCTCCTGATGGAGGTCGCTGCGCCTGGCGTCGGAACCCTCTGAAGCAGACTCTGCTCCCAGAACCTCAGCATTGGTGCGGAGCATCCCACCGGCACCGGGATCCTCCTGGCACTGTTTCCCCCGCCAGTGCCCAAGAAGCAGCAGAAGAAGGGTTCCCCGGCACCATCCACAGAGGGGAAGAGGGCTCTGGGCAAAGGACCTAGTTCAGGTCACGTGCCCACCCTGGAGCTAGAGGGGAGTACCGCTAAGGTCGGACCCTCTAGCCCAGCCAGGGATCCGCCTCCAAATCCAAGGAGCAGTAGGGAATCCCAGCTCCGATGGGGACCTTCGTCGCCCGAGACAGCCCAGGCAGCCAATAACCTGGGGGGCCTGTTGGCACTGCAGATGCCACACCAGGCACTGGACGTGGCTATGGCCCTACAATCAAAGGGCAAGCCAGCCATGGGACCTCCCCAAAGGGCAGGGGAGAACCATCAATGCCCGGATCACAGGCGTTAGTCCTTATCCCCCTGGCCTAGGACCCCGGTCCCACAACCTCGATTGCTGGCTCGAAGGCCCAGGTCTACAGCGCAGCGCTCTCCTTCCTGAGGCACAGAATGCCAGAATCGAGGTACTGGTCCCCGCATTCCTGGCACCAGCCAGCCTCCCACCTAAGATCTCCTTGGCATAGATGTCTATCACCTACACAGTCTCCTAGACATCCGTCTCCGCCAGTGCGGGACTGCTCACCATCGTGGCACCGATCTCCACTGCCCTGGTACTGCATGAGGGAAAGGTGGCAATCCGCTCCCTCTAGACATCGGTATCCAACAAGGGTTAGTCGGCAGACGCAGGCCTTCACAGCCCCACCGTGGTCACCGGAAGGGAACTGGTCCAAATCGGAGCTGGGGTTCAGCCCATCGCCAAAAAGGTACAAATCCCCATCAGTCTGCAAGACCAACATGGCAGCAGCGTGGCAGCAGGGCCAGTAGCCTGTTCAATGGCCATGTTGGAACCTTTAGGGCGTACCAATGATGCCGGTTCCATACTCCCACCACTCTGGCTGCCTTGGACAAACCCCTGGCACTGCTGGCACCGGGTTCAGAGCACGGTGCAGAGTCCCTCACAGGGGCAGCACAACAGGCACCAACCTCCAAGGCGCTGTCCCCAGAAAGGGAACCCGCCCATCCCCCTGCGATGCCCTCATAGTCTTCATCGCTGGGCTAAGCGGTGGCGTGGGCCTCCCAGACTGGCAGTCCCCCAACTACTTTAATGAGCACCAGGCTCTTCTTAAAAGGGTGGCTGTCATCTTAAACCTCAAAATTGCAGAGTTGACAGAGCAATCAGATGACCTGTTCGACATCATACCATCCTCCACCCCGGCCCACATCGTGCTGCCTGTCCACCCAGGGGTCCAAAAGATTGCTAAAATGCTCTGGCAGACCCCAGCTTCAATTCGGCCCACGCCCAAAAGGGCGGAAAAGAAGTATTACGTCCTCACAAAGGGGTTCAAATATCTCTACACACACACACCAGCAGGGTCACTGGTTGTGTCTGCAGTTAACGAGAGGGACAGGTGAGTGGCACACTGAAAAATAAAGATGCCAAACAACTGGACCTCTTTGACAGAAAGAATTATTCTACGTCCAGTCTACAATTTCAAGTGTCCAACCACGAAGCCTTGTTGGGCACGTACAATTTTAATTTATGGGTCTCCCCAGGCAAGTTCAGGGAGGCCCCTCCACAGAACCTGGCCCACTAATTCACCATGATCTTGGAGGAGGGCAAAACGGTGACAAGGGGCGCCCTCCAGTTGGCCTGAGATCCTAGAGATTCGGCCATCAGAGTGGTTGCCTGGGTGGTGGCCATGAGGCATAACCCCAAAGATTGTAGCCAAGAGCTATCTCAAGAGATGCAGGCCACAATCCAGGACCTCTCGTTTGAGTTCGTGGATGCAAAGCTGCATGGCGCTAAAGACTCCTGGACCACCCTGCGATCGCAGGTCCTTCACACTTTGCAGCTGGCCAGAAAGCAGTTCTGGCTTCCTCTGCCTTCTCCTCCTAGGTCCTGGAGGTCTTCCTGGCCGGGTGCCTACTGGAGAAACGACAGAGACAAAGGATTTAAGCGATGACACCCTTGGTCCTCTCCCTTGCCGGCTCAACTTGGCCCCTCAAAACATCATGGGGGCCAGAGGCAGGCATTTTGAAGGTGCGTCTAAGGATGGCGCCCCAATCAAGTACCTGGATCCACCCTCCTTTCCTCAGTCTCCTGCACCTTCCAGTCAGAATGGTCGCGAGTGACATCGGACCATTGGGCGCTCAATACAATATCCTTGGGCTACAACCTACAGTTCTCAACTGCCCCTCCCTCCCACCCCCCTTCCCCATCCCTCTTCAGGGACCCTTCTCATGAGCAACTCATCACTCAGGAGGTGGAAAACCTCCTAAGGCTGGGAGCGGTAGAGGACATCCCTTGGGCTAGGAGGGGGAAAGGATTCTACTCCCGATATTTCCTAATCCTGAAAGCAAAAGGGGGCCTAAGACCCATCCCGAACCTGCATTGCCTCAACAAACATCTCAGAAAGTTGAAGTTCTGCATGGTCTAACTGGCCTCCATCATCCCCTCCCTGGAATCAGGAGCCTGGTACGCCGCCCTCGACTTGAAGGACACATATTTCCATATGTCCATTTTCGAAGGGCATACATGGTTCCTCCGTTTTGTGCTGGGCCAGCACCATTTCCAATTCACGGCACTGCCCTTTGGTCTCTCGTCAGCCCTGTTTACAAAGTGCATGGCTCCAGTGGCCACTTAACCTAGGCATCGGGGCATTCAGATTTACCTGTACCTCGACGGCTGCTAATCAAGGGCCAGTCTCGACACCAGATGTGGCGGCACCGTTATCTAGTTCGTGCTGCCTGTCACGATCTAGGACTATTGATAAACAAGAAAAAATCAACAGAGCTCATAGAAGCAGTCCTCGACTCTACTCAGGCCAGAGCCTTCCTCCCTGAAGACCAATCCCATGCCAGGACAAACCTAATCTTGCATATGCAAGCCCACCCTCTCACCACCGCTCAGACATGCCTGAGGTTGTTGGGCCACATGGCAGCCTGCAGTTACATGGTCTGGCATACGGGGCTTCATCTCAGATCCCTTCAGGCATGGCTGGCATCGGTCTACGTCTCCAACATACACAACATAGACCACCACATACTGTCATCATTCGCATGGTGGCTGGACCCCGCATCGGTGTTGAAGGGAGTCCCCTTCAAGGCCCCATCCCCATGGATTACCCTGGTCTCCGATGCTTCAGATCTGGATTGGGGAGCTCCTCTAGGCAATCTTGGCACGCAAGGACGTTGGTCGGGTCACGATTGCTCCTTACACATAAACTTCAAAGAGCTCGGCCTTCCATCCCCCGCTTGAGGGCAGGTCAGTTTTCACCCAGGACATGACTGCCAGGTTCCTCAAGGGCCTAGAGTGCTTCTACCCTCACATCAAGGACTCTGTTGTTCTGTGGGACCTGAATCTTGTGCTGTAATGGATCACGGGGCCCCCCTTCGAGCTTCTGGCTTCGTGTTCCCTTCTCCTTCTCTCCTGGAAGATCACTTTCTTGGGGTAGGTCTATACTTACCCGTCACGTCGGAGGCGCGGGATCGATGTTCTGGGTTCGATTTATCGCGTCTTGTCAAGACGCGATAAATCGAACCAGGAAGTGCTCCCTCGTCGACGCTGGTAATCCAGCTCGACGAGTGGAGTAGGCGGAGTCGACGGGGGAGCCTGCGCGCCGCGTCTGGACCACAGGTAAGCTCGAACTAAGGTACTTCGACTTCAGCTACGTTATTAACGTAGCTGAAGTTGCGTATCTTAGTTCGACAGGGGGGGTTAGTGTAGACCTGGGCTTGGTTGCAATAACATTTACCCGCAGGGTCTCTGAGATTAGGGCACTTACTTCAAAGCCGCCCTACACAGTGTTTTACAAGGACAAGGTCCAACTACAACGGCACCTGGCCTTCCTACCCAAGATTGTTTCACAGTTTCATATGAGCCAGGACATATTCTTACCTGTCTTCTTCCCTAAATCTCGTAAGTTGGAGGAGTAGCGCAGGTTGCATTCTCTGGACATCAGAAGGGCATTAGCCTTCCACAGTAAGAGGACCAAGCCTTTTTGTAAGGCGACACAGTTGTTAGTCATAGTGGCCAACTAGATGAAAGGTGGTCCAGTGTTGACTCAAAGAGTCTCGTCTTGGATTACTGCCTGTATCCGCTGCTGCTATGACGAGGCCAAGGTGCTTCCTCAGGCGATTGTAATCGCCCATTCAACCAGAGCAAAAGGATATGTGCTAGGCTGCCACCTGGTCGTCAGTCCATATATTTACATCGCAATTCACACTTACCCAGCAGGCCCAAGATGATGCTGACTTTCGTAGAGCAGTATTGCAAGCTGCATGACCGTGAACTCTGAGCCCACCTCCATGGATGCTGCTTTTGAGTCACCTAGAATGGAATCGACATGAGCAAGCACTCGAAGAAGAAAAAACAGTTACCTACCTTTAGTAACTGTTGTTCTTCAAGATGTGTTGCTCATGGCCATTCCATTACCCGCCCTCCTGCCCCTCTGTCGGAATTGCCAGCAAGAAGGAACTGAGAGGGCGCAGGGCCGGCGGCGCCTAATATACCAACGCATGAGCGCGGCACTCAAGAGGGGGCCACAGCCAACACTACAGATACTGCAAAGGCAAAAATCTCCAACAACTGTGCATGTGGGTGCACACACACCTAGAAAGGGATGGAGATGAGCAACACATATCTCAGAGCAACAGTTATGAAAGGTAGGTAACCGTTTTTTTAAAAAAGGTTGATGGCACATATTAAAATATATTGTAATAAGAGTACAGAAAAGGTTATGAAGCACAGCTAACTTCAATAAGAGTTAAATGTGTGTTCAGTCAGAATTAGGATCTGTGAGACTTTGACAACAGTAAAAACATAAGAATGGCCCTACTGGGTCAGACCAAAGGTCCATCTAGCCCACTATCCTGTCTTCCAACAGTGGCCAATACCAGGTGCCCCAGAGGGAATGAACAGACAGGTGATCATCAAGTGATCCATGCCGTGTTTCCCATTCCCAGCTTCTGGCAAACAGAGACTAGGGACACCATAACTGCCCATCCTGGCTAATAGCCATTGATGGACCTAGCCTCCATGATTTTATCTAGTTATTTTTTGAACCTTATTATAGTCTTGGCCTTCACAACATCCTCTGGCAAAGACAATGTTTATATTGTTTATGGTACGAAGAAAAAAGGATTGCATTTTTTAAAGTAACATTCTAATTTTAGTCCCTAATTCTAATATTTTAGGACGGTGCCATGGTTTTACTTTTTGCATTTTTATTGCTATTGGTATGAGCATACAGAGGAATTGTAAAAATATTACTTTTCTTCTTTTTGTGGGGAACAGAAATGTTTTGTGGATGCAGTGAAAATTAGGCTCCATAACCTAAACAACTGCATGTCCAGGAGTAAAGTAAAAGTAGTGTTTAATAATTGCCGGTCTAGGTAATGTAGTTTGATGTTCATACCTTTACTCAGGTGGAGCCCGAGAAGTTGAAGACACTAACAGAAGGTCTGGAAGCCTACAACCGAGCCAGGAAAAGGAACAGAAAGTAAGCAGATGCTTATTCATTTACAAATTAATTAAAATCATGAGATTCTCTTGTCTACCAAGAGACTCATTTCACTCCCAGAAGTATCCTTGACATCAGTAGGAATCTTGGCTGTATCAGGATTTTCAGGATTTGGATGTTAGTTATTAACCTGCAGCATATATGGAATGCATATCTTTCTGATCCTACAACAGGAGGCTTCCAAAATCCTGTGGCAGCACCTGTGACAATTTAGGCTCAGTTTTCTTATAAGGGGAAGAGTGGATGCTGGTAGCATAAAAACACAGTGGCAGCTTCTAACTATTCTAGTGTTTTATATCCAGATAATTTGCCTCTTCATTTTACTGCATATCTGTCTGTGTGTGTGTCCTGGGGAAAGAGGAAGAGAGAAAGAAATGATATATACTGCAATACTGTTTTTTCTGAAATCCGATGAACCAAAACTCTGGACTGCACCTACTAATGCACCGTTCCTGTGGAGCACCTCAGTTCTGCAGGGCTGAAGTTAGACTCCTGCAGAAGTCCATACAAGAAGGAGCTGCTTTACAATTATTAGGAGGAACAAAGGATCCTAGCTTCAGTCCTGAGGAGCTTAGGAGATCTGCAGAAATGGAGCACCTAGTTTCTGAATTCCTGATTTTATGCAGGTTATGGATTTTGCAATTTTCTAACTTTGTGATTTGGGGGTTTGTATGTATGCATTTTCTGATACACCAGCAATCTTTGAAAATGCCAGCACACCCATATGAATTTTTAAGTTTAGATTTGAAATTTACACCTAAAATCATTCATTGCTTATTAGTAAATCAAAAGTATTCTGAACAAATACTATATGACTTTGTGACAAGCATTTTTTTTCACACAGCACCACATTGGTATAGAAAGGGTTACTTCAGATAAGTTCAGTATAGTTTGTCATTGCTGGCAAGCTTTTCAGAATTCCCTAATCCCAGCTATGTTTAGTGTAACCAGACTGGCTGCCATATGCAAAGCTTTTATTACACGATATAACAAATGATATGTATTTGAACTAGTTGGTTTTATCTGTTTTTCTGGACTTTATTTAAGATTTTACAAAACTAGGGGAGAGATTTTGAGAGATGTAAAATATGAGAAGAGGGAAAAAAATATGGAAGAAAAGAGGAGAAGTAAATTGACTTTAAGGGAAGAAGACCTAGACCGCTATAAAAAGATACAGAAGTTGGCAGGGTTACAGTGTGCTATTGTTTACTTGCTGTCACAATGACAATCTATTGGCTTGTATCTGAACAGGAAGAAGTACTATAGGCTTACAATTCTTGTCTTCAAAACAATAAGTACAGGCTTAAAGGAATCAAATAATTACAGTAGAGCCCCCTTTATCTGATCTGGCCCTAGTTCCAATTAGATTGGATAATCAAAAATTCGGATAATCAGGAGAATGGGCAAAGAGCTTTCTATATGTTGTTTTAAGATGCGGAGTTGCTTTTAAACTACCTGATCCCTCCCTGAAAAGTCGCCTTCTTTATTCACAGTTTACACGAACCGTTACTTCTAGTAAAGAGTACCAGTTTCTAAAAATGCAGAAATGATAAACTCAAGCATTAAAACATAGCCCCCCTTACAGCACACACAAACCATTATTAATAAACAGTGCCAGTTTTTAAAAATGCAGACATGATCATTTTAAATTGCAGCAACCCCAATACTCATGGTAACAACTAACAACAATATGTAATATGCATAAAGTATTAAATTAACATATAGTATTGTATACAGGACAACGGTAAGTACAGCAACATTCACATTTATAATGGCTTGGGGAAATCTGACAGTTTGCCATACTGTGCTTTTTCCAATATTATAATCTTGGGCTATTTTTTGCCAGTAACTGTCCTTTATTTATTGTATTAATAATCTCTATTTTAGCATCCAATTATAGTACTACATGATTTCGCTTAGTAGTCAGTCATTTTACAAGGCTGAAAAGATGAGATGGTTACAGTAGTGTTGCCATGGAGGTGACATCAATTTCCCATATTCCTGTGTGTGCACTGGTTGTTCGGTTAATACGGAGAGCCGGATCATGAAACTCGGATAAACGGGTTTCTGCTGTACTTGTCTTTAACGCCTTTTAAGGTGTAAGCTTTTCTTGTTCTGTATTTGTGTGGTATTTCATGAGCAATATTGCTGATGCCAGTGAGACAATGCTATCCTTTCAGCGTCATCCTGAAACCTGTTGGTGGGTATTTTGTATGAGTGCATGCTGCAAACATAAAAATGCCTTTGACAACATTTCAGTTATTTGCCATTAGTTGTCCCCAAAGCAAAATTTCTAGCACTAGGGAAATGACCCAATGAACAGCTTTAAAGATCTTATGAAAAAATCAGTTAAAAGTAGAGACCTTGCTGAATCTGGCTCAATATTTGTACATATGGAAACATTAGAGAATATTAAATGCAAAAATGTGCATTGGTGAAATGCTGTGGTTATACAAATGTCAGGAAATTCAAAGTCACAGTTCCCATAACAACCATGACTCAGCCTACCACCTTTCATGTATGTAGCAGTTCGTATTACTATATATGGTGTTATCATTAATACTTATATATATGGAATACACAAAAAAATCCATGTTAAATGAACATAATTAACATTGCAATATCAAGCACTCAAAAGTTAGGAAATGCCAGAATTAAGGTTGCCTGTGCATTCTTAATTCGGTTCCCTTGTGAATAGGCATTATGATACCGTCTATATATTACATGATCACATTTTTTCCATAGGACTATCTCTTTCAGTGCATGCTTAATAAGTGGTTCTTCAATATTTTGTTTTCTCCTCATTGATCAATAAGAGGCCCCATGCCTTATTTACTATACACTATTCAAAGCCTAGTCTGAAGACAGAATTTATTTTCTCATTGGCTTTTTTCTATGATGTTCATCACAACAGTATCTGATTGGTTCACAAACATTAATTTATTTTCACAACATTCCTGTGAGGTGGAGTATTATTATCCTCCTTTTACAGATGGAAAGCTGAGGCACAGAGAGATTAAGGTCAAAAGTGTCCCCTCATTTTGGGTACCCATTCTGAGATGCCTAGAAACCAGGTTTTTCAAAGTCCTGGGCATTGTATAGCACTGTGTGTACGTTAAAAATACAGTCTCATTGACTTCAGTTGCAGCTGTGAGTGCTTGACACTTCTACGAGTGCTTGACACTTCTGCAAATCGGACTCCACAGTCTCAAGTCAGGTATCCACAAAATGAGGAATATGCAAGTTTGGTTTTAGTGACTAGCCCAGCATTGCATAGGCACTGTGTGTTACAAGTAGGGATAAAATCTAGTTCCCCAAGGCAGTATTCAACTGCCTTAATCGGGAGATCATCCTTTCTCTTCCTGCAATCTACTGTCTCATTCACTAAATACATTCCAGCTTTTGCAAGAAATGAGGCAGGGGTCCTACAGACAACGGTCTCCTTCACTACACAGCCCCAATTAATTCCCAAAGCAGGTCCATTCTGTCCAGTAACTGAGGCGGGGTCCTGTGCAGAAAATATTAAGTGATCTTGTAATTAAAGACTGTATCATAATTCATATACAGAAGGCCAAATTAAGGTTGCACACGTGCCTTAATTAGGCATTTGTTGCATTTCAGTGCTTGAATTTAGATCCTTAATGTTCTTTTAATCAAGTTTGTGTGTAATTTCCTAGGCTTTTAAAAAACAAATTGAAAAAACAGAAATTCCATCATGTGACATCATCTTGACACCCACTTGGTTCATCAACAGAGTTGAAACCTTTAGATCAACTGCACAGATCTCTATCAATCAATACTAGAGAGGGATGATACACTTTGTCCATGGGTTTCACAAATATTTTCTGACAGGAATGGAAGAGTGAGACTCAGGAATCTTGTGTTCCATTGCAGGCCTTGGAGGGGAGTGTGCTGTACTTGTCACAAAGCCTTCTACCATCTCCCCCCTCCAACCTTGATTCTTTCTGCCCAGTCTCCCCCGACATGTCTCCTTGTCACTCTCATTCCTCACTCCAATACCAGGCTCCTCAGCGGGCCAGTCCTAGTCTTCCCTTCCGGACTCCCAATCTCCTTGCCCAGCCAGTCCCAGTCTCCCTCTTCCTTTCCACTGCCAGCCTCCAGTCCCAGTGTTCCACCCATTCTAGGCTCCATGTCCCAGTCTACTCTTCTGCTCTCAAAGGTCTTTCTGATGTCCCCTCTACATTTGAATCAGTCAGCTTCCTCCTCCTCACTGCCTGAGCCTACCAGGGAGACATTTAGAGAACAGGAAAAACAGTCTCCCTGGTTTCAGTTCCGTTGCTGGGACCTGCACCTAGCATGACTCAGAGCAGCAATTTCATTGCTCAAGTAGGGACTTAGGTGATCCAGCCAATACTAAAGCACCTAAAATGGGTATTTAGGTGCTTAATTTTTCAGTATCTAATTTTAGGCTCCTAAATAGAGATTGTTCCGAGAGTGCCCAGGTGCTACATTGATGGGCATTTAAGAAATAGATATCTATTAATATGGGGGGTCCCCTGTATATGTCTCCCCTTATCCATCGTTTCGCTCATCAATAGGAGAACATGTTCCGATTCGCATCGGTCCCGATCTGCATCTCCGTTGCTTTACCTTTTGCATGGCTTTTCTTTGGGTGCTTACCCCGGTGTTCAAGAGGCGCTGGGAGGGAGGGGATGGGGCGCGCTCAGAGGAGGGGACGGAACTGGATGGGAAGAGGCGGGGCGGGAAGGAGTCAGGAAGAGGCAGGGCGAGCAATTATTTCTTATGGGGAATAATTAGGGTGCTCATATAGACAAGCATAAGGTGTAGGGAACATGGAGTCCTCAAGAGTCCTGGGTGTGCAAAAACCTCCTAGAACTACAAGATGTTTGAGAGACCTGCAAGTAATTCATACAAATCCTGCATGTTCAAGTGATGTTAGACAACAGTGTTCTACATCAACAAACAAGGTCGACCCCTAATATATAGGAACTGTCAATCTTTGGAACTGGTATATTCACCACCACATCTGTGTTAGCAGTGTACCTCCCAGGGATATAAAACACACTGGCAAACAGCCTCAGCAGACATTTCTCCAAGGACCACTAATGAGAGCTGCATGACTCTATGGTACAGAACATATTTCAGCAGTGCGAGTCTCGGTCTTATGATCTGTTTGCATCGCAAGAGAAAATAAAATGCCCAATCTGCTGTTCCAGAGGGCTCAAAGTCAGGACTCCAGAGAAGAGGCACTTCAAGATCATCCTGGTTTCTTTTCCTGGAGGTACAAATGTAGGAACTGGTAGCAACAGAGTGATCTGAGCTGCCAAAGTAATACAGATCGAGGGGCGGGGGAGGAATCTCCCTGTAGTGAGTACTCAAACTAGTACAAGGCTGTGTAAACACAAATCAACATCTTCAGTTGCACCTGGAAGCAGATAGAAAGCCATTTCTCCTTATGGAGAACAGATGTTTTATACCCACACACATATTCACTATTGTTGTCATCTGTAAGTAAACAGGCAGAGAAATGGTTGCTATTTGTCGAGCTAAATGCAATTGAAAATATGCTGATGGCTACCGATGACACTTGATGATCCTGGAGTATCCCTGTATTATGAACTTCCTTGATGAAGAAAGGAGTATTGGTACTCTCTCCCAGTGATTCCTACTGCATTACTACCATCATCTCCATCTTGTGTATTAAGCTTCAACAGATTAGCTCTTGTCCAATACACAGTCTCCCCCAGGCATTGAGAAATCAGAGAACATACGCAGCTACAGCTAGAGAGAGACAGAGCGCCCGCATGCAAGATTAAGATAAGTCTAATTTATAGTTGCTTGAACCTCTTCCACCACATCCAGAATCTTGGCAAAACAGTGAAACATCACTGGTAATATAGTGTATTTGTCTCCTAGCAGCATAGATCCACTACCAGACCAGTAGCCAATCTGATCAGAATACAATTTATCTTATCCATGAACAAAATTGAATCTGTTCCATAGTGTGTATCATTAGGGTTTTTTGTAGCAGAAACTGATGGATTAAAAATGATTATTTTGGAAGTTTACAGAGTCATAATATTTTATGAGAGTAAATAATTTAGTCAAGCAATAATCATTTTAATTTTTTTTCCAGATTATAGCCATGTATCTTGCATGCTGGCCTGACAGCCATGATACATGATCTCTTAAAAATGTTGATGTTAGACTAGTGTAGTGCTCTCTGATGTGAACTACCTAAAAGGTTGATCTACCATCTTCAGTTAGAGCAGAATATGACAGCTCAGTTGTCATAGTGGTGTGGGTGAATAGAGGGGTCTGTCTAGCTGTTATTGCATTCACTTCATGAGCTGCCTGTGTAGGCACATATTGAATTTAAAGTTTTGATTTTAACTCTTCAGGCCCTTAACAGACTGTGTCCCTGATTCTTCACTGAGCGGACAATTTTCTGTACTCCATTATATCCTCTGAGTTCTGGAGGAATCAGGAAGTTTGTAGCCTGGCACATCTAAGGGCAGAAAGTGTGAGGATCTGCAGGGCTAGAACCTTGGTTGGTGGGTTCTTTAGTGACTGCGACATCCACACCGCAACCCAACGGCCCTGGCAGAGCCACAATTGACAGGCTGAGAGCCTCGTGAGGCTAAGTACCACTGGCTGTCCCACTCTCAGAGGCCCTCATTGGTAGAACTTACCGCGCTCCCCTCTGGTTGGCCCAGATATGGTATTTAAGATCTTGGGGAAACACCTAGAGGCAGTCCGTACAACAAGACACATCCCTGAACCTGCTGCTGAGACAGACCCTGCCTGATTCCTTTGTCCTTGCCTGGTTCTTCTCCTTGTTCCACTTCCTGTGTCCTTGCCTTGCTCCTGCCTTGGACCCAGCTCTGCTTCTGCCTTCCCTAACTCTAGGCAACTTGGTTCTGACCTTCTATTCCGATTCCTGGTTCAGACTCTGATTTAGGCATCCAGCTTCCAGTTCTGGTCCTGAGCCTCAGTTCTGTTTCCTGACTCCTGCTCCAACCACTAGGCCTGAATCCTGCTCCAACCACTGGATCTGGCCACCCATGCCCTGGTTCCTGACACGAAGGGATACTGTCCATATGTTTTATCTCTCTAGCCCCAAAGTTATGGGCTGCCTTTTCTTTTGGTGTGAGATGAAGTGAGCTAAAGTTTAGTCTCTGTGTAAAGCAGAATTAAACCTTTTTTTTTATTTTAATAAAAAGGCTTTTAGCACAGCAGATGGGTTTTATTTATAATTTTAATCTTATTTTAATTATTGTATGTTTTTAGTTTTTTAATCTGGATTTTTTTTGTGTTTTGGTTTGTTTTTGGAATATTTTGTTGATAGGTGTTGTTATACATTTAAGTGATTTATTTTTATCATTTTATTTTTAAAAATCCATCATTCCTTGACTCTAGTGAATAAACTTAATTTCTTCTACGATTCTTTTAATCAGCCTCTGATATAGTAGTTAACTAAGACATTGATTTCGCTTTCTCTAAGAAAAAAATCTTTTTTTTTACATTAATATATATTGTCCAAGTCATAAGATCATAGAAATTAGCTGTTGAAAGTGAATAAGTCATCTAGTCTGCCCCAAGGTTTCAATGCAAAATTGCATGTTACTTTTTTGTTTAACATTTTCCAAGATAATGTCCAGTCTTTTAGGCAGAGTTAGACTGAGAGAAATACAATGAATGCCTGTTGGTAGCTAGCAGACAAAAAAGCGTAGTTACCTATTAAACATCTTCCTATGCTAATCTGCCTTCTAGACAGAAAACATGTTATTACCTCTCCAGGAAGTTCTATAGTTAATGAGTGGTATTCTGAGTAGAAACAGATGCATGTCTAGGAGTCAGCCTATTGATGAGAGACTGCCTTTGAGGGAGTCTTAAACACGTATTTATCTTTGAAGTTCCTCCATATGCTGATCTACCTTCTAGGCAGAGAAAACCGTTATCTGCTGCAGTTTTGGTCAAATACTTGCTTTCCAAGCCAGCTTGAAAGAACACATTGTTTGGAAACCTGAGATCTACCATATAGGTAGATTTCCTACTATGAATGCAAGATTGTATCAGTGAAAACGAATACTCATGCTTGACAATTTTTTTAAATTATTGCTATATCAGTTTAATTAAATGCCAAATGATTTATCTGGCATTCACTGTAAAACCATTAGTCCTATTAAGAAATTAATTTAAAGGCTCACAAGGTCTATTTCCCACTTCGACTGAAGGTGATTGAGAAAGTGGTCACAGAGCAACCCCAGAAGCACCTGAACCATCAAAATGTTCCTATACCTAAAATGAACAGCATGGTCTTGTTTCTTTAACCCTCAGTTTTCCTCCCCCATTCTCTCTGTGCTTGTTTATTGTAAATATTCATTGCATCATGTTTCAGGGCTTGTTTACAAATAGATGTTACACCAGTTTAAGTCTCCCAAATTCACTTTTTTTTTCCAGCTAGGAATGCAAAGAGCAGTGTCCAGATTTCAATTTTAATTTATTCCACTGGATACTAAAAATAAAGCCCAGCTGAACATACAAGTCTAGGAGCTTAAAGAGTGGTCAACAAATTATGTTTGGTCTAGTGTGGGAATGACCCTAACAACATGTTTGAAATACTGTTTGATAATTTGACACTTCTGGGAGTGCCACTCACGAAGCCACAAAAATATGACCCAGAATGCTGAATGTGGTGTTTGAAATGGAAAACTACTTTTAATAAATATAATGCACATAAACTGAATCAGTGAGTGTAATATTTGGAAGTGAACTGAGCTGCACAGTGATTTGGCTAAAAACAGCAGGCGGCAGCCTGTGTGACTGCCACGATTCAGAGTGACAATGGGACTTCTCATATGGCTAACTAAAGGTAGAGACACATTGACACTTGAGCTCCAAGTATTTGGGGGGAAATGAAAACCTTGCAGAACAGTGTCATTCTCCAGGTGGCTGTCAGCTTATATTATTTTTCAAAGGCCCTCTTGTGAAGTACTAATGTAGCCTCCATCTACAGAATAAATGCGATATGGGAGGCAGGTAAAAACATTAAGAGTTAGTCAGTTACTCTGTCATTCTTTGAAGTAGCCTAAAATAACTGAATCTTAAGGGAATGACAGTTCTTTGGCATGCATAATGACTGCTCAGGGTCAAGTTCATGAAAGAGAGCCTGTTCTGTAATACCTATTGCTCTCTTAACAAAACAAAAACAAAAAAACAAACTTAACGCTGACATTTTGCATTTAAACACAGAAAATCAATATAGTGCTGTGTGCTTTTGCATTCTGTTTAGAGATGTTTTCTCTTGTGGAGATTATAATTCTTGTTTAATTTATAAAAGTCTTATCTTTAAAAATGAAATAAATAAACCAAATTGATAACACAAGCGTTTATTTTAAAGGAGAACACATATGGGCCATAACTTACTCTTGTTATTTGCACAAATGGTTCCTTGGCTGTCAATGGGAGATCTATATCCTGAATGAAGTTAGTAGAATATGGGCTATTTATGTATGTATTTTGATTATCTACAGTCTTTGAAAATTAGGTATTTCCATTGTAAACAATCATTGACAGTATTTTTTTTTCATTCTAGAAGCGGAAAGCTAAATAACCATTTAGAAGCTGCTATACATGAGGCCATGAGTGAGCTGGACAAAATGTCTGGGAATGTAAGTCTCTTTGCTTTCTAGTTATATAGTTTTTATTGTGTGTTTTTTTCATTTTTGTGGAGTTTTCAAGCTATCACAGTTTTTGTAATTATTATGATTTAACAACCTAAAAGTTGAAAAAGATTTATAATTTCAGTTAGATTGTAACGATTCTGCATTATTGCTCTTCACCCAGAGTAACTATTAGACATATGTTTCATGTGTGAGGCCTACCAATATTTTGAACAGATCCTGAACTCCCACTAATATGCCTGGAGTTTTGCCTGAGTAAGGAGTGCAAGAATTAGACCCAATTGGTTTCCAAGTTTGTATATCCAAGATGTTGAAACTACATTAAAAAAATCTTTTGACTGTAAAACTCAATTGAATAATCTTAATTTAACGTTAAATGAAAAATATCATAGGAAGTAAATTAAGATGAACAAACTTTATATCAGAACCTGACTGTGCTTGTTTCATTTTTTGTTTCCATTTTTATTTTGTGGCATACAGACAAAATAAATCTCTGATCATGTAATACACTTTGGAGATATTTTTTATACTCTTATTATAACAGAAGTCCATGAAGATGATTAAAAATTAAGTACAATACATTAAAATACTCAAAACTTCTAATTAATATTTTAGTAAGTATTAATGTTTTAGCTTTTAAAATAAAATTGATTTTTTTTTCCTGATATTATAAGCCTCAACCCTGAAAAGACTTATGCACATGCTTAACTTTACACAATCAATAAGGCTTAAATGGATCTATTTATGGTGCATAAAATTAAGCATATGCAGAAATCTTTGCAAGATTGCCACGTTAGACTTGGTTTTAGTACCATCTAGAAATAATATTAGTGATACTGTCTGTATCTCTTGCAGTCTGCTTTGAATTGTTGATAAAACTGAACCTTTTGGTTGTTAGTTTTACTAATACAGAATTATGGGTTTTCATCTAAATCAATGGCAGTTTTGCAACTGACTGCAAGGTAGGTAAGATCTGATCATAGGTCTCTATAAGACCATCTATCCTACAAATATAATCAAACCAGGGGATCTAGTTATGATACAGTTGGCCTCTAACCGTGTTACATTACAGTTAAAAATGTTTGCCTGGGCAGTTTCTGTTGTACCCATGTCATATAGCTTTCATCCAGTTATGCAATCCAGTTGCAACAGATGCATGCTACAATTCTAAACTACGATGCAAGCTGGTCAGAGAGAAACTGTGCTGTAATCAGGTTCCCTGACCAGGTTGTTTTTGTTGTGTTGACAAGCCTGATGTAACAAATTTTGTATCATAAAATAATCTCTCGTGAGCTGCATGACTTTGTCACAAAATCCTTAATCAAGATGAGGTTTATTTTCATAAATACTATGATGGTTGGGAATAATAGGATCAGAAAATCATAGGACACCAAATGTAGTTCTTACACATTTTGAAAGAAGCTTTTTTTAATTATCACTGTTTAGGCAGAACTAGTAAATTTTAAATGTAACACATGTACAGTACAATTGACGGAGCATAACTGATGCTAGCAATAACATCTGTTGAATACATAATAAAATTATTCAAGACAGCTAGAATTTAAGATATATGATCATAACAAAGAATTTTTTTTCATATTGTTCAAGGATTTGTAATTTTTGATTAACTGTTATTTGTAACCTACTGATTGCTTTTTTCCAGAATACACAGCCTCACTTCTACCAACAGATGGTGGTGGTATTCCATATAAAACAGCCGTACATTGTTTTGCATTTCCTCTCTCATAGCTGTGTTATAAATGTTTTTTAATAGTTTTATATGATCGTGATCTTTCCTCACAGCTTTGAACTTGGAACTACTAATAGACATTGAATGGAAAATAATTGATTTAAAACATTTTCACATGCTAATTAATCTACTGTTCAACTTGAAATTGATGATGATGGATGAAAACAGTTTGCTCAAAATAGTTTATCCCTTAAATTCATGTCTCTGGTAGTGCTATAAGTCTCTCTCCGTTTCCACATTCTATTTTTCCCAGTATATCCCTCTTTCTTTCTTCTGTTATCCCAGTTTTGTAAACAGTTTCCCCTGGAGTGTAACATTATTACCGTTTTGTTCTTCAGTTCCTTGTATACTATATAGTGATGTGCAAGTGGTATCTTTCTCCTGAGACTTGAGGTATCCACACTATGTTCAACCCACTTCAGCCCAGAGCTTAATGTTCTTGAGCTTACTTCTAATTCTGCTTTTAATGTGGAAATTAAAAGCTGTATCACCAGGGAAGCATAATAACTTTTCAAACAATACTATAATTGATTGATCACTAACAGGTTGCTTTATTTAATTTTCTATGCTAACTTTGTCTTATACTTATTTTCTAGGTACACCAAATCCCACAAGGAGACAGACAGGTGAAGCCTCCAAAACCGAAGAGGAGGAAGATCTCTAGATAACATTGAATGTCTTTGTTACTGGTCCAGTACTTATCAAATTGAACATGCACATAAATCAGTATATAGCTATTGATATAGATATTATATCAATATTTATATCAAGAACAGATAGATACCATCAAAGGGTGCTAAGCGAAATAGTGGTACAATATTTTTGTTGATCATGTGGGATAGTTAATGCTGGATAAACCAATCAGATTCCTTGAAAGATTACAGTAAAAATGTCAGATGATTACTGAATTTTTTCTATAATTCTAAAATTGTGATTATAAAAATAGTCCAAATGTTTCTGATAAATTTTCATTGTGTATATAGATAATACAGAATTTCATGGTGATATCTGAAATGTAAATACTGTACAATATTGTCATGTACAAGCGTACCTAATGCACACTTTATCTTTTATTGTACAAAAAAATAGTGTACAAAATTCTTTGGTTTCTATTGAGTACACATACAAGAGACTACCAGTGTAAAGTGATAAATAAAAATACAGCCTAAATGCTTTTATATGATAATGTAAAAGATGCTGTTTTTGTATTTAACAGCAGAGAAAAGGCATGATTATGTAATACCTTAATTATGACATACACTTCACACCACTGAGTGTTCATTTATATTGTCTGTTTGGAATGAACCTTGCCTGGAAGTACTGTACTCCATTTCAGGTCTCTGTAGGAGAGTGCAACCTTGCAGATTCCTAAAGGGATGTGGGATCACAGGTCTAATTAAGAATTCAAAAGCTGCAACCACTGGTTGCATTTTATTTACTTAAGTTTTAAAGTAGAATGCTGTAGATTTTTTATTAAAAAAAAAATAAAAAAAAGCTTAGATGGAATATTTTAGTCAGCCATTTCTGTAGTTGAAGTTTCATAGCCACCTTCTAAACTAAGCAATTTATACCACCATTGACTTTGAACTCCCCCAAAACCCTAGATTTGTTAACCGAGGTTATTTAACCTGATTAAACATACTGTTTACATATATGAGGAATGGCCCTATTTTGAAAATATGAGTGTTAATGTTGATTACAATTTGATTTTGCAATGGAATAAAAGGACATGTTCCACAGTGTTCCAAAAAAATAATTCTAGTATCCCTCCTACAGTATTATTAAACTAGAAGTTAAAGGTGGCTTACAAAACTATTAGCAACAGTAATTTTATCAGTATTATGTAACATATCAGATTTATTTTATTTAAAAAGAATTATTTATACCATTAACAGATTCTTATATATATATTAATGTGGCTGAAATGTGCAGGTTAAATCTATTAACCAAATTATTTATGTTATATTAAGTGAATAATGTGAAACATATGTAGAAAGGAAGTAATACACTACAGATATACAAGCCTAAAGCTGTGAGCCATTGTAAAAATAACAAAAAGTTAGTAAGTGTAGCACATCATCATTTTTTTCAATTTTTTCACATTGTGGTGGTGGTACACCCCATCTTCCCAAAGTAAATTCTCATTTTGCCCTGCCTTTTTCCAAGATGGAGTCCTTAAGATGGACCTCTTCATCTGGGAACCACCACGTCTTTAACCTGGAATTCCTTTTTCCCTGGAGTGGCAAATTTCCATCCTCTAGTTAAGACTGTTAGTAATCAGCATCCTCTGAGGCTGATGACCTTGCCACTCTACTGATAACCACCAGTTGGCACTTGTACAGTGAGTAACTATTCCTCTCCCCCATTGACTTCCCCCAGAACCCAAACTCAATTGTCTGTGTGACATGACTGAGATCCACTGGCCCAGAGGATAAAGAGACCTGAGGACATTTCCAACTCAGCTTTCTTGTGCCACAGCACACAGCACTACCACTGGGCTAACCTACTTTTTCATGTCTCATACAGACAGCTCTTCCCCCCCCCCCCCCCCCCAACCTGATGGAATGCAATTAGCTACACTAAGCTACAGTGGCCTGGAGGCAGGAACCCTTCCTTCTACTAGGTAGGTTCATTTGTCTTTTGTGTAATGGCAGGACAGACTGCCATGGTCCTACATGCAAACTCATGTGAAGTGATCTTTTGTGTAGTTAACACTTTTTTGTTACAAGTTGATGTGTTTGTTATGTTTAAAGAGTTAATGTCCATTTTTCGTATCAGCCTGCTTTTCTGCTGTTTTGTCTACACAATGTTTTTATTCATAAATACACGTGTGTGTGTGTGTGTGTGTGTGTGCGCGCGCGCGTGTGTTTGTTTATATTTAGTTTGGTTTTTTTACCTTTTGCTTTTCTGTCCTAACACTGAGTTTGTATTGACCAACCCTTCTTTTGGCATTTAACTAATTAGGTTTGTACTTTCTCACCAATGTATACTTTACATTAGTAGACTATGTAAAGTATTTTTGTGCACTTGATTTCATTGGTTAATAATGGCATTGATGTGGGTGCTAGGAGTAGTTTGTTTCAGTCCATACAGATTTTTTTCTCCTTTAGAGTTTTTATGGTTTCATGTAAGCAGTTAATGTAAATATTGTGAGCATTACAGGTCATGCAGTGTTGTAACATTTTAAAAAATGTTGCACCTACTTTACAATTAAAAAACTGGTCACTCATACTTGAATTTTGCCCATAGAGCCATTTCTTTCTCTTTGCATTAAAGCATAATATACTTTTTTGATGGAGGCCCAGACCTTCTTTCTACATTATTATTTTTTGTTTAACAAATCTATATTTTTTCTAATAGAAGACTTAACATGAAAAATTTTAAAAATACTTTTTGCCTAGTTTATAATTTAAGAGAGTACACCTATATTTAGAGGGTGACAAAATACCCCATTGTGGAAAGCGGAATAATATTTTAATTGTCATTAATTTGGCACAGTTACGTTACCCTCTGAACTTTAAGTGACTGATGAAAGTGAGCCCACAAGAGGAATTAGTTTTTAATTAGCTAATTATTTTGAATTTGTATGGTGTTTTGAGA
Source organism: Chelydra serpentina (assembly GCA_037349315.1). Lineage (NCBI taxonomy): Eukaryota > Metazoa > Chordata > Testudines > Chelydridae > Chelydra > Chelydra serpentina. Next base: position 22,229,070 of record JBAIAC010000019.1, read on the forward strand.
ATCCAAAGCATTCTCATTTATTTATTTATTTATTTATTATGCTTTATTTATCAAGTGGGTTGTAGTATGTTGAGTGATTCCAAATGAGATAAAAATCAAAGGTATTATTCCTCTTTCTATCACAGTGCATTTTTAAACACCATAAGATAAAATATTTCCATTCATTTCAATGGACTTCCTTCGTATTCCTGCTTCCGACAAAAAAAATATTGCTGGAATCAGCTATGAAAATAGCTTCCCTATAGCCCAGCAAACAAACACCACATTTGGAATGTCCCAGGTCTATTATACTCAGTCTAAGATTTAAAGTGCTGCTCTTTTTAAAAAAAAATAAATTCAAATGTTAAGTTATTTACTAAGTCAGTTTTGCAGAAGGTTTAGAAGTAATGCACTATCATCTGAGTCCTGGAGTTTGAGGAAATAGAGGGCTCATGGTGGACTGAATTACCTTAAAAACTTTCTTAGTTACAGTTTGTATTTTGCTATATAGGGTTGTAATGGGAGAATTCCAGCAGAGCACTAGCATAAAAATGCTTTTCTATTTTAAAAAAAAAAATCCATTCTAGTCTTACTAAGAATTAGAAAAAAAATTAATATCAGTTTTGTAATTTTTGATAAAGTTGTCGATGATTAAATCACCAAAAAAAAGTTACTGTGATGTTCTCTTCGGGGCAGGGACCATGTCTTCCTTTATGTTTATAAAGTTCCTAGCACAGTGGGACCCTGATCTTGAATGGGGTCACTGGCTGCTACCATAGTATTAAATATTAGATAATAATGTTAGTTAAGTAAAATACACAAAACCAAGAGAATTCACAAATGAGTGAAAATTGGATTCCTGATCCTTAGTTTATGTGTTGTACCCAGCTATTACCATACAGATGTAATATCCAGGTAAGTTTAGAAAATAGGTGCCTGATCAGCTGTTGATTCTTTTACCCACAAAAACCAGGATATTCTTTCTTAAGTCAAAACATAACTGCTGCTTTAACAGAGTTTTTGGTTATTTCCCTTTGCTGTGTTTTTAACACTACTAACTGAAATCTTTCATTCACATTTCAAAATTCCCTCAGTAAGTATCTTTAACCAATAGGCATTAGCATCTGATGTTGTGTACTGGTAAAACATAGATAATAGATACAGTGTCAGATTCAGTGCAGTTCAACTCAATGAGGTTTATTTACAGAAACAGACATGAGCAGACCTTGTATGAGGAGTTCTCCACAAGGATCTCGTAATGGAATTTTTCACTGATCATCCAGGGTTTGCCTACACATACCACACAAGCCATGGGAGCCCCTCTGCCAATCTTAGCAAATTTCTAGCTCTCTGTGGGAAGCAGCTTCCTCAGCTGCTGGATCTGGGCACCCCACCCCTCCCAGTCCCTGCCAGCATAGTTCCTATGGAACTGTACTACCAAGGTCTCCCCATGGCCTCAGGGGCAGGGTTTGTCTGTGGAAAAGATAATAGAGCTCTGGCTAAAAAAATTTTTTATGACAGCCCCTCAGCTATAGAGGCTAGCTCCTTTGTTACTTACAATACAGGACTGATGGATATTTAAGGTTGGGTTTATTCAAAAGAGATTATGAGAACTTTGCCCGTAAAGGGCATTGCCCTAATAAACCTTGCCCAGTTAGAAGTGCAACAGAAGTTCTGCCTTTGTGGGTTAAAGGCAAAGAGCCTGATTCTCAGTGACCAGCACTTTGGGCAGTCATTTACATTAGTGTGCAAGGTCGTGTAAACCACTACCCATCAGAATGGTAGGATATTGCACTTGCATTCCACTGGTGTAAATGAGTATACAAGAGGCAGGGCAATGGAGAATCAGTCCCCAGTCTCTTTGCTTCTCTCTCTCTTCACCAAGCTTTACTTTTAGTTCATTTTGAGCAATGAGAACAAAAAATAAATAAATAGTGGAAATGTTTGTGGTTTGTTTTTTTCCCTGGAGAGCACAGCCCAGAGAGGTTTTTTTCCTTTCAGGTCTAATTGCTGTGAGCTCATTGCTTGCCTACACATTGAAGTTATTCTGGATAAGGTAGGATGTGAATTTAAAGTGGAATAGTTATTCTGGAATAACTCCAGGTATGGACATTCTTATTTGGAGAGAGGGCCTTTTTCCGTCTTATCTTAATCCACTTTGGAAAAGGCACTATTATTCCACACATGGAGTTATTAGAATATCTATTCCAGAATAACTCTGTTTAGGCAAACCTTAGAAAGACAGGTTAATGGCCATTCATAAGATTAGATCATCAGTAGATAAAGAAGAGCATACACACACACTTTGTATTAGCTGATACTTTACAACCTACCAGTAGAAACCCATACCAAAGGATGTTGGAGTTGAATTCAGAGTCTGGGTCCAGATTTGAATAGCACTTATGAGACTTGTAGTAACAAAGGTCTCCATTCCAACCATTTGTATAGGTCAAGGCCTGTCAATGAGATGCTGGGTTATTGGATGATGAAAAAAATTGCAGGTAAGTCCTAGTGGTGTAGATTATTTCAGTGAAGGGCTAAAATTATAATTATGTATTTATTTATAAACTGTTTTATCTAGAACCAGTGGTGTCCATGGTACTGTGCAGACAGGTAAGAATTCAATGTTCCTGTCCTGAGGAAAGTGTTGGGTCAACAAAATTAGAATTGGCAACAGAACGTGGCGGTGCAATAGCAGAGAGAACATGGGAGAAAGGACAAAAACATGAGAGAAAGGAAAGCTACTTTTGGCAAAACATGATGATGATGATGACGATGACCTATTATTCAACAGGTGTCTGTTTCACATTTACCTGAGGATCTGGGAGGTAGTTTATAATCTGCATGAGAAAGGGAAGTTCACTGCACCAAAGCTGAGATGAGTGATAGAAAGCTAGTCAAAAAAAAGATTTGTGCTGACCCCGTGTAAAGAACTGGGTTTAGAGAGGGAATATTAGGCTACCCCTACCAGTTCTAGAAGTTTGCATGCATGCAGTATCTATCAAGCTCTAAACCAATTTGTATTTCTAAAGCAGAAGCGTTACTTAATTCCTGTTGGTATATGGATGGTCCTCCTGTTCAAGGAAAAGAATGTATGGTTCTTCTAGTAGTGTCCATATGGGTGCTCCATTGTAGGTGTATATGCACCTCTAATCAGAGATTTTAGGTAGCAGAGTCACATGTGCCTTCCCTCCCTCATGGACCGCCTTGAGACTATCTATTGCTGCGCAGGCAAACCACCCTCAGTTCCTTCTCAACCACCCTTGGCTTGGGAACGTAGAGAGCAGCAGTCCAGTTTGCTTACCTCTTTTCATATTGATAGCATTTTGTTGTGAGATCACCCCTATGGGGCATGCCCATCTCCCTCAGCTTCAAAAGGTGCTTTTCGTGCAGGGAGACAATCCCGGTGATGGAAGGACACTCGTGTTGCATCTGGTGCCTTGGAGAGGCACGTTTTTCACAGAAGTGCACTTTCTGCCAACAGCTGAAGGCTAGATACTGACAGAACCAGAAACAAAAATTGAAACTATTCCTCATGGAGAGTGCTCTTAAACCAGCATCTGATCCCAGAGCTTTCAACTTCTAGAGAGGGAGAATTGAAGAGAAAGTCAGCTGACTCCCCTCTCAAAACTTCTAGAAAAAGGGCTGCAAGCCCTAAAACCAAGCTCTTGACCAGCCAGAAGGGATCTCTGTGCATTTGGCCACCTTGGGACCAGTGGCACCGATGGCTCTGAAGCACACCACCCAGAGCTCTGCACAGTAGCGTAGGCAGGTCCGGAGCACAGGGGGAGCGGCGCTATAAAAAGCGCGCCCCCCCCCCCCCCCCAGGCTTCCCCTGTACTCACCTGGCGGCGCTCCGGGTCTTCAGCAGCACTTCGGTGGACATGCTGCCGAAGACCCGGAGCGCTGCCGAGTGAGTGCAAGAAGCGGTGCCTTTTTTTAGCTCTGCTAAAAAAAGGTGCCGCTTCCTTTTTAAGGCGCCGCTTCTGCTCACAGGGGGAGCAGCTGCTCCCCCTGCTCCCCCCCTGGCTATGCTACTGGCTCTGCAGTAATAACCTAAGATCCCATAGGGCACAGGCTCAGGAGTGATGGCACTACCTGCCAAAGATAAGAATAGAAACCGTACCATCTCTATGAAATTGGCACTGACAAAAAGATCCTCAGCACTGAGTGCTTCAAAGCATCCCTTATTGGAATGTGTCTTCCATAAAAAGCCCTCAGTACTGACAATCCCTGGCGGCAACTACTGCAACATCGGTACCACAGGCGTTCCGCTTCTCTGGGGACCCTACAGTTGTGGAGGAACCAGATTTCCCAATACTAAGCACGTCTCAGTCCCCAGAACCACCATCAGCATCGAGACATTTGCCTCCAGCACCCCTATCAGCCCCACCTTACACCAGTGGGGACTCAGATAGTGACTAACATGACAACTTACCTCTGATCTCCCATCACAACCCTCCGTTACAGCATCTGGGATTTTCTAATCCCCAATCTTCCTGGTATGGTCACCCTTGGTGACTGGGATCTGTGGGTAGCCTAGTATCAGGCATCTAGTATCTTCCACAGAGAGCCCACCAGATGATCCCCTGTAGCCTCTGTATCCAGAGCCCCAGGAAGAAACTTTCTAGGAGTAGGAGGCCAGACTAAAGATGGAAACTACTCCACCGATGAACACCTTCTCTTCCTCACCTGATTAGGCGGTGATGCCCCCTCTTCCATCGTTAGCTGATGATTTCAAGCTTTACCAAGATCTTGCTAAGAGGGTGACTGAGGCTCTGCATATTCTTGACGAAGTGAAAGACTAACACCATAAATTGTTGGACATACTACATACCTCTTCCTCTTTGAGAATTGCCCTCCCAGTCAACAAGGCAGAGTCTAAAAGTGCCAAGATCATCTGGCAGACTCCAGCCTCTATTGCACCAGCATACAAGACAGCAGATACAAAGTATTATGTGCTCCACAAGGAGGCAGATTTTCTTTTCACGTGCCCTCAGCCCAACTCTTTCATGGAAGCTGTTAACATGTGAGGAAAGCATCACACCAAATCCACCTCCCTATGATAGAGACTGGAAGTGGCTCAACCTGTTTGGGAGGAAGGCATATTCATTGGTGACTTTAAAATTCAGGGTTTCAAACTATCAAGCTCTAATTGTCAAATACGTCTATGTGAACTATGGAAAACTCAGTGCCTTTGACCATTTTCCAGAAGCACAAAAGGAACAATTTAAAGCCATGATCCAACAGGGCCACTTCGTAGCGAGAACAGTGCTACAGACTGCACTAAGTATGGAGTACACAGTGGCCCATTCAGTCTCAATGGCGGTGGTAATGAGACGGGCATCCTGGTTACATTTCTCAGGGCTTCCGAAGTAAGTGCAGATGATGGTTGAGGACCTCCCATTCGACGGACCCAAACACTTCGCTGACAAAATGGGTGCATCAGTCCACACCTTAAAGACTCTGCAGCCACACTGTGCTTGCTAGCAATCTATACACTGGGACAGAAGAGGAAATTCAGTTCACAACACCTCACAGATCCCAGCCACCTCAGTTCCCCCCCATCACAATGGTATTATGAGCCACAGCAAAGGAGACCTAAGATGCAAAGCAGAGTTGTCAGCCTCCCAATCCTCAACCTCTCAACCCTCATCCTCCAAACGCCAGTTTTGATGCGTTGATCAAGGCCCCCCAAGTACTCCTTGCAACAACAACAGCTACTACATAGACCTTCCACATCCCTTCGGAAGTCGCCTGACTCTCTTCCTCGGGAGTCGGGAGAACATCACCTCTGACAAATGGGTCTTGGAGATTATTTCAAAGGGTTACTCTATCCATTTCATGTCCCTCCCTCACCAACTCTCCCCATCCCTCTTCAGGGACCCTTCTCACAAGAGACTATTACATCAGGAAATAGATCACCTGTTATGCCTAGGGGCCATAGAACCAGTCCCTACTAACCTCAGAGGCAAAGTTTTTTATTCCAGATATTTCCTGATCCCTAAGAGAAGGGAAGGTTGGAGACCCATATTAGATCTAAGAGCACTAAACAGATATGTGAAGGCACAAAAGTTCAAGATGGTCACATTAGCAGCCATTATTCCATGACTGGAACAAGGAGATTAGTTCTTGGCCCTTGATTTATAAAATGCCTACTTCCACATCTCAATCTGACTGTCTCTCAGAGATTCCTCTGATTTACCTTTTGGCAGAACCATTATCAGTACAGAGTGCTCCTATTTGGCTTCCCATCCGCACCCAGGGTATTCTCCAAGGTCCTCTCCATCGTACGAACATTAGGTATTGTCATTTAGCCATACCTGGACAATTGCCTTCTCGAGGCTCATTCCTTCAAAGATGCCCTGTGGGCCACCAGAGGGCTATGCATATATCTGTGCAACTAGTGCTCCGGCTCAATATCCAGAAATCTACCTTGACCCCCCCAGTACAACATCTAGAGTTTTTTGGGGCCGAACTCAGACTCATAGACTTTAAGGTCAGAAGGGACCATTATGATCATCTAGTCTGACCTCCTGCACAATGCAGGCCACAGAATCTCACCCACCCACTCCTGCAATAATCCTCTCCCCTATGTCTGAGCTATTGAAGTCCTCAAATCATGGTTTAAAGACTTCAAGGTGTAGAGAATCCTCCAGCAAGTGACCCGTGCCCCATGCTTCAGAGGAAGGGGAAAAAAACCCGGGCATCTGCCAATCTGGCCTGGAAGAAAATTCCTTCCCGACCCCCAAATATGGCGATCAGCTGAACCCTGAGCATGTGGGCAAGACTCACCAGCCAGACATCCAGGAAAAAATTATCTGTAGTAACTCAGATCTCACCCAGGGCCGGTGCAAGGAAGTTTCGCGCCCTAGGCAGGATGGGCAGGGATGCTGTCTCTAGCGTCTGTTTGCCAGAAGCTAGGAATGGGTGACGGGATGGATCACTTGATGAATACCGGTTCTGTTCATTCCCTCTGAAGTACCTGGCATTGGCCATTGTCAGAAGACAGGATACTGGGCTAGCTGGACCTTTGATCTGACCCAGTATAGCCATTCTCATGTTCTTATAACGGCCTTCCCCCTTTAGGTGGACAGATACTTAGTATTCACCCATCCAACAACACACAGGTTCCTCAAGGGCATGGGAAACCTCTTCCTGCACGTCAGACCACCCACTCCAACGTGGGATATCAATTTGGTGCTGAAAACCTGAATTAGACCATCCTTTTGAACCTATGGCCACTTCCTCCCTCTTACATCTGTTCATGAAGACAGCATTTCTAGTGGCTACTACTTCACAGGACAAATAGGGCAAATAGCACTGTAGATGGTGCACACACCATTCACGGTCTTTTTTTCTTTTCTTTTTTAAGACAAAGCCACCCGGAGGCCACATCCCAAGTTCCTCCCCAAGGTAACCTCATCCTTCCATATGAGCCAACTAATTAACCTCCCCACATTTTTTCCAAAACCACATCATGACAACAGGGAGGCGATACTTCATATGCTGCATATTAGGAGACCCCTAGCATTTCATTTGGACAGGACTAAGGACTTTAGGAAGTCTCCTAAACTCTTCCTTACATTTGCAGAAAGATCCAACGGCTCTACAATATCAACTCAAAGACTCCAAATGGGTCGCCAATTGCATTAACCACTATTACCATGCATGCACTCCACTAGATCTGTTCCTACCTTGTTAAAGATGTCTCCATCTCCTAAATCTGCAGCGCAGCAACCTGGGCTTCTGCCAATACTTTCACAGAACACTACACGATTACTCTGATGTCATCTTCAGTTCCACAGTACTATCTTCAATAACAGACTCCATTATGAAGCCCCATCCCTACATGGGGGATACTGCTGTGAAGTCATCTCCGGTGGAGCACGCATGGGACGCTACTCGAAGAAGAGGAAGTTACTCACCTTGTGAGGTGTAACTATGGTTCTTTGAGATATGTATCCCTATGAGTGCTCCACAACCTTCCCTCTTCCCCTCTACTTTGGAGTTCTCTATAAGGGGCTCTGCAGTACAGAAGGAACTGAGGGCAGTTTGCCTGTGCAGTGATAGATAGCCTCAAGGCAGATCACGTGGGAGGGGGAGCACATGTGGACCGAACAGACACTGCTAACTAAAATCTCCAATTAAAGGCACAGGGGTGCGGATACACCTACAGTGGAGCACCCATAGGGGGACACATCTCAAAGAACCATTATTATTGTAGAAGGTAACTTCCTCTTCTCATTTCTCTGATTTTTCTCTAGTTAAATAAAAGTAATTGAAATCTAAGAAATATAAAAAATCAATTACAAAATTGAAAAGTTTGCCGTTATTCACTATCAACTGAAGAAGATGAGCTCCTGAAATTCAAAGCAAGCTTTCATGTTGTGTTTGTTTATTTATTTGGTGCCCAAAAGTGTGCTAGTCATGAGAAATGACAGATCCATGCCTCAGAAACCTTAGGGCTGGTCCACACTGGGGGGGGGGGGGGTTGAACTAAGATACTTCGACTTCAGCTACGTGAATAATGTAGCTGAAGTCGAAGTATCTTAGTTCGAACTAAAAAGCACTTACTGCGGGTCCAGACGCGGCAGGCAGGCTCCCCCGTCAACTCTGCTTACTCCTCGCGCGGAGCAGTAGTTCCGGTGTCGATGGCGAGCACTTCCGGGATCGATTTATCGCGTCTAGACGAGATGCGATAAATCGATCCCAGAAGATCGATTGCTACCTGCCGAATCAGGCGGGTAGTATAGAAGTATAAGTCTCCATAAAGCAATTTGTAAAGAGGTAGAGACAAAGGAATACAATACAAGATGCATTTAGTTTGTATTTGACCTCACATCAAAGTCCCAATTTTTTATTGTTTATTGATCTTGTGCCTAACTGTCATTTTTTTTACTGTATTCTTTCCTTGCTCAATGTCTATTATTTTGATGCTAGTTACTCATTTAAAAAAAAATCTTGCATCTATGACATTATGCTAACCTGATATGTTTTCCTTACCTGCTTTCCACTGAATCTATTCTCAACTACAAATGTAAATGTTTCTACAAACCTTAACTGGTCTAGTATCTAATTCCAAAACTAACAGTCAGGTCAGGAAAAGGATATAAAGAATTTGGATATAAAGAAAGGTCTTTTTCCAGTAATAGAATAGTAAAAAGCCGTGATTATCCATTCACTCTCCCCATTGACAGAGAAATAAGTTAAACAGAAGTAGTTCAATAATGGATGTAGACAAAATAGAGAATAAAAGTGTGTTAGATTCATCTAGGTGTTATGATCTCAAAAGTTAATGTGTGAGTGACAGCTGTAGCCAAGTGCACGTTCGTTCCATCTGAAAAATTTCCACACACACAATAGTAGGAAATAACATCTTTAAGAAGACAGAGAAATGGTTTGAGCACAGGATGGAGGCAAGAACTCAGTTATAATCCTAGCTGACACTGGTTCCCTGTGTGCCATTCAGGTGGGACCCTAGTTTCCCATGTGAGAATAAGGTGTGTAGGGAGAAGAAATTCTGAGGTGAGATTGAGGGCCTGAAAAAATAATCATTGATGCCATTGGAAAGGCTCCAACTGACTTTAGTGAGCATTGGATCAGGTCATGCCCTGAGTTTTCTCCCAAATTCTGCAGTCAACATGGGTGGTTGCCAGCCCACCTCTTACCCCACTCCATGGAAGTGTTAGGGATTCTGGCCCTTTGATGGGTCTAAGGATATCCAGAGAAGAAGCAGGCAAAACAGGATCTTGAACCCAGGTCCACCTCCGAGGTAATGGCCCTAACCACTAGGCTATTCTGTTGCGGTGGGACTCCCAACCTTTGTAACCTTCCAACAAACATTTATCAAAACTGATGTGTTTCCTCAAAACAGTTTGGTTTCAACTGAAATGTTTCATCAACATCTTTTTGCCCAGCTGTAGTTGAGAGTATGAATTAGTGATTGTAAAGTGCTTTGAAGATAAAGGCTAGCATTTTCAAATGAGCTTGAGAGCTGTGCTCAGCTCCCACTGAAATTCAGTGGGAGTTGACCTAGCATCCCTTTGAAAAGCCCAGCCAAATTGTTATGTGCATACTAAATACCGTTATAAGTCTATCTTTAAGCCTTATTTTATTGTCTTTTAATATCCACAAATAAATAAAATGGTAACAAATAGTATGGCCCAAGATTTTCAGAAATGGATGCCTGAAGTTAGGCTCCTAAATCCATATGTAGGTACCGGACTTTAATTCAATGGGAGCTGCTGAGTGCTCAGAACTTGTAAAAAGCTTTCCTTATTCAGGTGCCTAAATATGGATTTAGGAACCTAACTGTAAGCACTCATATTTAAAGCCGTTGGCCACAATTTGTTACATGGGAATATGTGTGTCTAAAATGTTAAATAGGTTTGATTTTAATTAAGGTAGTTACCTACCAGCTAGATATTAGTTTTAAAAAACATGACTGCATGTTATTATGTACAAAAGAAAAAACACTCAAACTTTGCATTCTAAGAATGAAATTACGTTTTTAAGCCTTAGGGTGACCAGGTGAGTGAGGCAATATCTTTTATTGGACCAACTTCTGACGCTGAGAGTACATAGTCTTAGCAGTTAGGGGGATACTTATACTATTAAAAGGGGAACACATTTTCAAGAACTACACCTTGGAATGAAATCAATAGATCTAAGAAATAGTTGAGGTTTGGGGAGCATGTTATTTCCTAAATACCCAACAGTGAGTGTATCCTGAAGAACAGAAGCAAGTTAGGAAGAAAATTGACACTGTTACAAGCAAACTACCATGTTATAAATGTAACAAAAAGAAGGGAGGCAAAGGAAATGAAAAATGTTCCAAGATATTGTTATATTCCTTCTTCCCTTTAATCTGAACAAGAAAAATTATATATAACTATGTGAATAGAAACAGGAGCTTTAGAAAAGCTCCAGGAATAAAAAAAAAGTTTTCTTTTCCATACTTCTCAAATGTCGTGGGTAATGACTCAGCTTTGTTTATAAAAGAGCTTAATCCCATGAAGACCCTCAGACGCTGATCCATTCATCACATTTAAAACATCTCATTTTGAAGTTCTCTGCCCTGAAATAAAGATGTTTTTCACCTGTTATGTTGAGTATAACGAGGTCAAGGAGCATTGCATAGATTCAAAAGAGATAGATCTGTTCTTTTTCAGAGCAAGACAGGTTATTTCAAGTACTGGGTAGTTTGCAAGTTTGAAGGTGAAAGCATTTTTTACTGTCTCAATTCTCAGCAATCTGACTCATTCAACATGGAGACAATATTCAGAAGATAGGGAGCAATGAAATGATCAATGTTTGGATCAAGGAGCAGAGGGTAGTAGTCTTCAAGAGCCACAAATTTGAGAAAGATTTTTCCCCTTCTATTCTTTGGGGCAAGGATAATGTTTTCTCTAATTTCTGTGGCTTTCAGAGACCTCTGGAAAAACAGAGGCACTTTGAGACGAAGCAGTCCTGCTTGGAAGATAGGAAAGACCTGGTACCTTCTCAAGAAAACTAGAAAAAATAAGAGCTGAAAAAGTTCTGATGTGGGATTTTCAAATACACTCCGTGTTGGTGTAACTGTTCCCATTGAAGTTAATTGGAGTTTTACCATTGACTTTAATGGGAGGAGAGCTAGGCAACATGGAGCCATTATATGCTTCAAAAGTGTCAGATTGAGGGAAGTCAGTCAGGAAGACTTGCTTTTGATAAGGAGAAATAGACTGCTAGCATTGAAGGAAAACTTTTTAAAAAATTGTAAGAGATCTTTTAATAATCCACTTTGTTGCATGTGACTAGCGATTGAGAGTTTGCATTAGAGTTCTACGTCTGAATTAATTATATGTCTCTAATTTTCAAGACTATTATCCACCTTTTTGATGATGAAAAAACATATTTCTACAGGAAATGAACTGAAAATTAAACTGGGGAATATGGATTGGCGCTGCTATTAAATGTATTCTGGCATTTGAAGTTGAAGGTGTCTAGCGCTCTTGACAATGTGTCTGCTGATAAGCAAAATGGTCAGACTGAAAAGTCTTTCCATCTATTTGCCTTTGGGTTTATGAAGAAATATATTCTATGGGCAAGTTATTAAATAATTACCCCTTACAGCATTTCTCACACATTCCTCTCAAGCATCAGAAACTGGTCACAATCAGAGACAGAACAACAAAAAAGAAGGATCAGTTTTTAAATGTTCATGTTCCTGTTTCCAAGAGACCAACCACCATGATGCCTAAGCATCAGGTGGACACACTTTGCCAAGGTAACAAGAGTCCTCAGATTTTCGTGGGGTTATGAATTAATCACACAAGAAATGAAGTTGAGATTAATTTCGTCTGTGCAGCATAGATAAGAGCCCTTAAATCTTCAAAAGTCCTTAATTTTGAAAATACTCTTTTATTAAACCTAAATACCTTCAGCTCTGGTGTCTAGCTCATCAGCTGAACTCTTCAAAGTCTAATGCAGAAGGATATTCTTCCTACATCTAGAGAATGCAGGTTTTGTCTAGTGGTGACTAAAGGTGAGTATTCATTTGAGTGACCAATAGAAAAAAAAATTGAACTGCAAAACAGCCCCTCTGCTTGCTGCTACCAGCTCAATACCTAAGGCAAGCAGGGAGACTGCAATCCTGTCTGAATTTGTACAGTCTCATAACTCTGTTATATTTTATTAAATTGGAGAAAGGGTAAAAATACAACTGATAAAGAATCTGGAAAATGCAGTAAGGCCCCAGGAATTAAAATGAGATCAAAATCTGTTGTAAATTTTTAAATCAGGAAATTTATAAAAGTAATCGTTTCAAGAGGAAGTCTTTAAGAAGTGGCTCTAATCTGAAATGTTACTGCAAAGTGCTGTTGTTCCAAGTTTGTTTCAATTAATTCCATATCAAATCTGCTCAGTTTGCAAATAAAATTTTTCCAAACTGCAATAAATGCAAACTCAACCTGGTTCTTTCCTTCATAAGTATCATCACCAGAAACAAAAATTCTATAGGTTAAATTGAACTCTCAGTTATACCCTAGGTGACTCCATTATTTTCAATTGGTGTGCACAGGTGTCACTAATGGTAATTTAGGGCCAGATTATGAACCTTTTTCTCACATTGATAAGGAGTCCATTAGAATCAGTGGAACCAACACCGACAGATTTGCTCGTTGGCAGGCGGAGATCATACCTGGGACCTCTGAAGCTAAATGCATGAGCCTCTACTGCTTGAGCTATATGGCTGTTAGCTAAGGTTGTAGAGCAGACTCATTAATCTCTCTCTCGTCTCAGTGCCACTAGATGGGACAGAACACCACACCCAGAATATGTGCGGGTTACAGAATTACTTGTGTGTGTGTGTGTAAGTGGTCACTATTGTCATTACAGAGTTCATAATCTGGCCCTTGGTGAATAATTCTGTCTATGATGGTCAACAGTGAATAGAATCTAGTTCATTCTCCTGTATATGTGTGATGGCTCTGCAGGGCTAACAGGAATAAAAAGCAGGGTGTTTTTTTTTCTTTTACTAATGTAAGCACATGTTTTTCACAGCAGAACTATACTAGGAAAGGGAGTCAAAGATGAGCACTTACACAGGTAACCCTTTAGCCACACAAGATCTAAACAGACTGGCTCATCAAATTGGAAATAGTTCCTCAGGTTCAAATGGAAGGTAATTGTATATCAACAGAAGGAAACATTTGATTTGTCATTTCAGCAGGTATAAGAACTATGCTTCTGTGTCCTGTAATGGCCATATTGACTTGTCTTGGAGACATATCGTTAATGTGATTAGAGGATATTCAAAGTGCTGGTCTTGATATAAGTCTTTGAAGTCTGTTAGCTAAAGTCCCGGTGATTTGGGGGGCGGAGGGGAAGGACCCTGTTTGAAGCCATAACAAACATCAGTATTTTGGTTTTTAATTATTCAAAAAAACTCAAGACTTCCAATTTTATAATAAAGAGGAGATTTTACAAAAATGTCAAGCAGTGTTACAGTCCAAAAGGGTCTCTCAATGGTACATACCTACTGTGATAGCTTCCTTATTAGTTTAGTTGCCAGCATGTCTAGCAGAAACTTGACATGTCCAAATCCCTTAATATTTACCATTGCTCTGACGAAAAAATGGATTCAAATTGGGAAAACTCAGTTGTTCTGACTTCAGAAGCCAGTTTAGCATTAGATTGGGGGATTTAGAAAATGTTATGTTAACCCTGCCTTTCACTTATCTCCCTCCTATGTTTGTTATTCTTAGACAGATGCCTCGAAAGGTTCCTCTCTTACAGGCCATCTTCATCATGGCTTGAGACTCTTATTATCCAACAGTTTAGGAAGATATATCTACTAACAAAACCGCAGGAGCAAATCTCTGTAAAGAGGCACGTTTTCTTCTGATCATGTGTCTAAAATAATTGTTTAGAGGTCAGGACTTTTAATGAGACAACTGAGTTATGTAAATCCTGAACAATTTCCACAAATTCTTCATACAAGACAAGTTATAGAAACTTTACCGCAGGTGTCCAGAATTTAGTATTCAGGTCCTACTTCAAAGCTAAAAAACATTACTAAGCTATTTGTCATTCAGGTTTCAATTTGGTGTGGAGACTTAATCTTTGAAAAATCATGCTTCTGCCTTCAAACTCTATTTTTCCCCATGGAAAATCTGACCTGGAATATCCTGTTTTTCAAGGACGCTGATATTGTTTTAAGTGAGATTTTCTAATGAATTAACAAATAACAGCATATTAAATGTTTTATGGGGAGGCCTGAATGGATAGGTAAGGTGTAGTTGGAGGGTGAAATGTTAGCCACTGAAGTCAATGGGAGGTTAGCCACTGACATCAATGGGGCCAGGTTTTCACCCAGAGTCAAAATTTGGAGAGGTAGGAGGGTTCTTAGGTTTAGAATGTTGATCTAGTTTGTATACTCAGAGTTTATTAATGTTTTGTTCTTTTACACCCAGAGCTTTGGCTGAGATCATGTTTAAATAAATTTAAATATATATATACTGTATTATAAAGGTATGGGAACAACAAAAGTGAATATCTAAGCCCTCAGGAAACAATCCACTTCACTCACTTACAGAAACAATCTTATTGGTCGAGTATATGAAAAGGGGAAGGGAAGGCATGGAGAGGGACCAGCTATTTGTTTGGTGTTTGTACAGCCCAGGCTGTAATGTGCTACTGTAATTTGAATAATAAAATAAGAGACAAGGAACAAGAATCTTCAAGAGGGTGTGGTTCTAGGCAAATAACAATTGCAGTGAATAGTAAACAATAGTGATCTTAGAAGTGAATAGTAGTTTGGAAGGTTTTGGCATTAAGCAAATCCATCTGACCCCAAATCTGTTGTTTCTTTCCATCTTTGTGGCAGTTAGTAAGTATGATTTTTATTTCTACATCAAATTTGATAGCTCAGTTTTCCGCAGTCTCTCTTACTTAGTGGTGATTTGATACTCAAGAGTATAGGGATGATTGTTAGAGTGATCAGCAACCACTCCAAGATAGGTTTAGTAACAATCCAAATCATCTGAGTCTTTTATTAAACTGAAAAAATGAAATTTTATCTAAGGGAGACAGGTGTAATTTTAGAACTAAAGATAGGCCTCCACATATTGAATCCCACAAAGGCAGATAGATTTAAACTAGCTGCTGCTCCTCAGTTCAAGAAGTGCAGAAGTGCTAGTATTTTACTAAATAACTTCAAAGAAATTGATTTTTTTCATGTGTTATAAGTTAATTGTCTTCTAAATTGGTATCTGTGTTGTTATGCTGGTTAGTTTTCAGAGTTTCATTCCATTAGAATTTCTTACATCTGCACTGGGAAAACTCAGTCTGGATATAAATGTCTGTTAGACTCTGGATACAAATCTCAAGTTAGTAATACTGCCATATTATTCTCTCTGAATGGAGATAAAGCAATTGGAATAGTCTTTCCTCCTGCCTGGACAGGAGCAAGAATGGATTTGTTTATTTTTACTAAAGAAAAGTATTTTCTCCATTACCAAAAAGCATGGCTCTGTTAAGTTTAGTCCTCTCGACACTACAACTTTTAAATTGTGTTAAGTAACACAATGATTAGTCTAGTTTACAACCAAACTGTAAAACATTTTACAACTATATTACTTTTTGGTTCTGTTCTGTATTGACTCTGTCCATACAAGACAATGGCAATTCAATCCAATTTGGTAGATTTTCTTTCTTTCATATTAACAATTACCAAGTGTATATAGAGGACTGAATTACTTATTGGTTGTAATGTGTGTAATAGAAGATTAGGGTTAGAAGAGACCTCAGCAGGTCGTCTAGTCCAACCCCCTGCTCAAAGCAGGAACAACACCAACTAAATCAAATCCAAATATCCAAGTATCCAAATAGTTAAATTCAGACAAAGCTAGTTTTAATATAATACAGAGTCTGGGGACATCCAAGTGAGAACTCGGCCAGAAAAGTTCTGATATGTCCAATATTCTGCAAATATCTCACTGAATAAGGGAGGAACCATATCTAGTTTATGTAATCTGTCTAGGTATTTATACATCACTCATCACTGTGTGTTTCAAGGATGAGAATTTAATAGGAATGTATATAAAGCAACTTTGTTCATTTCTCTCCAATAGAGTTAATTTTTAATGAAGTAAATTTAAATTAAATTATGGAGTCTGCACAACAGGACACTATCAAGCATTTTACTCTCCCAAACTGAATTCCTCTGCTTTGTTCCACAAAAGCCTCAGAAACCAAATCCCATAAAACAAAAAGGGTAGCATTAGAATGAGTCTTTGGTCTGTTTATGTTGCTTTGTACAGGTTGAAGGACACAATCTTGTGAGAGCCTAAGCACTCATTATTCTCATTTGTTTTACTGGGAGTTGAGAAAGCACATGGCCTTCCTGGGTTGGATTTATAGGTCCCACTCCTGCAAAGATTTATGTATGTGCTTAACTTCATGCACTAACTTTAGTCAATGGGTCTATTCATAGTGTATAAAATTAAACATGTGCATAAGTCTTTGCGGGATCAGAGCCTAAGCGCTCATCTCTGTTTTACCTTTGGAAGTGAATGCTGAGCGTGCTATATGAAGATTCAGTAAGCACAATTAGCACTTTCTGAACATCAAAGAATCTCTGAATATCTTTAATGTGATTTCTTGTGCTTCCTTAGCATGGGCCTTAAATTGAGCCGTATCGCACTAATCCTGAAAGACATGAATCTTTCATGCCAAGAAATTAATTTTCAAGTGATGCTGCTGTTAACCATTTGGAGTGATCCTGGCAATAACTATCTGGTGAATCCAACTTAACTACTTAGTAAAACAATGGGGCAGACAACAAGAGAAAATAATTTGCATAACTGAAGGATAATGGAACCAGTAGTAAAAACCACAACAGGTTTATTTAAACAAAAACAAAACAAACATAGCTGATGAACATGGTCATTTTGAAATTCAAATCAAAACAACCTGTTAGCAGATTAAGACCATGCAGTAAGATGTGCTGTGTTTACATGAGTAACTTTCTTATACAATAAAATGTTTTGAGTAGGAATATTACCACACTCACTGAAAATTGGTTAAAGGAGCTGAGGCCAGAGAGGTCTCATGAAGGGATGGGAATCAAGCTTCAGGGAATGTGCCTGGTGGAGGTTGCCACAGAGGCCAGTGTGTAGGGTGCTGATGAGCCCGTATTTAACTATATAATGGTATAAGGTTAATTTCTGACTCTTCTTACTTGAGGGTTTAGGAGGCAGGGATCTAGCCATAAGCAGGAGCTCTCAGGAGAGTCATAACAGGTTGGCTGGTGAGGGGGACACATGCCACAGTACAGGACTAGAAGAACTCTGGAGGGACCCTTCCTGCATTTCTATGATTATGTGTTCAATGGCGCATCCTTTGTCTGGCCCAGAAAGACTCAACGTGTGTAATCTCTAGTGACTGTTTGTGTATGGGGTACGTATGTGAGCATATTCCTGTCTACATAGCTAACTGGCCATACTCTTTGGGCTGAGAAACACTGCTATGTATGTTAGCCAGACCATCCACCTATTAGTGAGTAGACTGCTAGATCACCGTTCTCCAGGGTTGCTAAGTAGGTGACACTGGTAGGGTGAGGGGGAGAGAGGTCTTCTGCACTGCCTTATCCTACAATCTAGTGTGCCTGAGTAAGACGGGACTGAATTTTAGCCTATATTATATAATTAAATTTCATAGCTGTTCTCAGTTTGAGTCCTTTTTTAAAATGACTCACACCCTCAGGGCACATTCAAGCAATCTGAATGGGAGGTATCCCAGTTCTTTTGTACTCTCATTAACAAAATTAATTCCCATGTGGTCATGATTGTATATAAAGGTGTAAGCATTGGTGTTGAGAGCTCAGACCTTAAACTCTTAAAGGCCTTTCTTTATTATGTCTGCCTAGCTTTTTCTTGCATTGTTTTCTTAATGGATATAACATTTTATGGGAAAGTCAGGGACCTGGGAGCCTCATAAATCAAAGTGCCTTATCTGAGATTTCATGCCAAAACAGCTCAGAAATTTCCACCAGCCTCATACTGACCAGAAATTAACATTCTGGTCCCTGTTTCCAACTCCAAAGAAGCAGTGAAAAGTTTCAAAGTTCTGAATTTAAAAAAAAGAAAGAAAAAAAGGCAAATTAGGAAACAACGTTACTATTAAAGCCTCTGAAATTGCCATAGTAAAACATTCCAAAACTCACTGATGCCAAGAAAATGAATGTGTGCAGCAATGAATTGAAGATAATAAGGTTTTTAGCACTCATCATCCATAGGAATTGTAGCTTTTTAGCTACAACTGCATATAATTTGTTTGTTTGAAATTTTTGGATGAGTCTTCATAAAATCCTGTAAATAATCTACATGTATTTAATGGTTCCAGTTATCTATTAATATTTTTTTCTTTTCATTGGCTTCCAGATATTTGATCCATAGAAATAAACAAAAAAATAAACAAAATTTGATCCATAGAAATAAACAAAAAAGCTATTTAAAGCCACAATCTAATCTCCAGTGTAAACTGAGTGAAATTCACCCCTGTACAAAGGACAAGCATATGGGTCTATGTAACATTTAAGCCCTCAAGATAGTTACGTGCCTGTACATCCAGATTAGGGTTTAATGGACTTAATTGGCCCATGGGCCTTAGGCTGGCCCTGTGCAGGGGAGTGAATTTTACCCAGTGTGCATTACTTGAAAATTTACTTCAGTGTTAAGTCCCAATTGTGATCTTCAGAACTGTGGAGTAACCCCATCTTTCATAGGAGTTAAGAGGTGCTGCAAGTGTTCTTCACCATTGAAAATAAGGCCATAAATTTTTACCCTCAGGTCTGTTATTCTCAGAGCCATTGCACACACAAATCCAGATATATGCTCACACATAGACACCTCCCAAGTATCATGATGGTGATTTCCTTCCATATTTAGTCTTTAGATGCTAAAACAAATACCCTTTACAAAAAGAAGAAATTAGGTTCTTATGGAACAATATCTACAGTCCTATAATGAGAACATAGATGCTTACCATGACGGACAGTAACGGAGCGCAGATGGCCCTCCTGGCTCCGCTAGGCTCAGATGAAGTCACAGCCGCCTTCACCACATCATAGCTTCTGCCCTGCTCCTTGCTTAGGGCCGTGTAGGCTGCCTGGGCTTCACCAACCAGGTAGTGAGCGAGCTGCGGGGCCCAGGTTACCCTGTCCCAGCCTGCTCCCATGGCTACCCACTCAAATGTGCCCAGGAAGACATCGGGATCATCCACGGGACCCATTTTACAAAGTCCCAGGCTCGGCCCCTGAATACCATCCCCAAACCGTAGGACTCGCCATTCTCTGGAGGAGCTGCTGCTGTACACTGGCCTGCTCTTTTATAAAGTCCTGCAGGCTCCTCTTCCGCTGCTCAGCCTGCCAGCTAAGCAAGGCCTGCCTCTCCAGCTGCTGAAAGGTTTGCATGGTCTTTTGCACCTCTCCTTGCTGTACACCAGCCATTGCAGGGTCTCTTCCATCTCCGGGGTGCCAAGCTCTGGCACAGGATCCCAGACAAGCCCCATGTGTAACAGAGCGCAGCTGGCTCTCCTGGCTCCTGTCTCTCCTAGACTCAGATAAAGTCACTCAGAGACCTTCCACCTCAGGAACCACTGGTGCTTTTATTTACAAGTTTGTGTTCCCACCACCTTCTCACCATACAGCTTATACAGCTCTGGGTTCCTTGTGTCTGAACCCAGGAGGGAAAGGCTTTCTCTCTGCCTGCACTCCCTCACTCTTCTCCATCCCACCACCCTAGCTTCCTTTGTCCCAGTCTCTTCTATAGCCCTGGCTAGTTGGGCTGGCAGCTGGCTCTCATTCCACAATTAGGGCAGGTTCTTTCCAGCCAGCTCTGTTTTATTCACCTAAATGGAGCTGGTGTGGCAGGGGGCTGATTCTGCAGTCTTTCTGCTCAGTGCCCTGTCACACAGACCATTAGTGAGAGTTGAACTATCCATTTGTAATACATGTATTAATGGATTTCAAAGAATGAAAATAATTAATGCAAAGATTTTACTGTCATTAAAACATACTGAGTTAAAATATGTTTCTCATTCAATCTGGAGTTACAACAAAGAGCTATTCTGTAGTCATGTGTGCACAAGTTTTTCACAATATAGAAAAATTAAAATAATCACTTGGTTGGGGATTGGCTGGTCCATGGCACTCATGCTGGCAGCCTCAGCAGGAATGCAAAAGTCTGAGAACTCAATTCAGGAATGTATCCCTATTCAGTCAAGCACTTCAGCCTATGCTTAAATCCTACTGAAGTCAATGAGACTTAAACACTGAACAAGAAGGACTTAAGCATATGCTGAAGTCCTTGACTGAATTAGGGCCTGACTGAGAATGGAAAGTGAGCTACCTTTTTCCCTGTAGGTGGGGTTCCCTCCAGCTCAGGACTGAGCCACAGTGAAGAGGCAGCATGGGAAGTTGCACTGTTGCTGCCCATGCTGCACCTGTTGTGTAGATAAACAGAGGACACTGGTCTCCAGCAGGGTCAATCTAGAAACGTTTACCTGTTCAGTTGCACACGAATAGGCCAAAAGCTTTCACCTTTGCAAAGTTTGGAAAGCACTTTATCTGGAAATTCTGCAGGTAAGATTTGTTTTGCCACAGCAGTATTGTATCCCTTGCTCTTTAAACTGCTGTCATATTTAGCGGCTTTCCCCCTTTTGGAGTGAATCCTAAAATGTTCCAAAACTGAGACCACAGCTTAGCAGGCTATAATGCAAAATTTAACCCATTTTGTTGATATTTGCACCAAAATAGTTTGACATTTTTATTTCTCATACTTAGATTGTCCAGTTCTTCGGCACAGGGACCTTCTTTTTGTTCTGTGTCTATAGAGCACCCAGCACAATAGGGTCCTGGTCCATGACTAGTCACAGATGAAAAAAAACGTTGTTGTAGCTGTTGCTATTAATGTGTCCAACAGTAGTAGGGAGTCCAGGAGGACCACGAGGCTGCAGACTGACTTGGCATTCTTGGGGCAGACCCCACCAATGGAAAGCAAGATAATGAGGGGTGGTTTTTTTGGCTTCTCCTTTTTTATTTCTTGTTAAGTCTGAAGAGAGGGTGATCCCTGATAGTCTTCCCTTGGAGGTGTTACTAGGCTTGATGAAAAGATGTCCTAAGGTGAGTATGATCCATTAAAATTATTGTATCATCGCAGCCTGCAAGTTTTAAATCTACATTTTTGGAAGCACTCAATGACTGCTCAAGAGTTCTGTTTTCTTCCACTGTAACACTTATAGGTATTAAGTGCATCTTTCCAAAAATGAAACAGGTATGCTCTCCAATATCATGTGAGGTATCTTTTACAACCTTGTATTCCAATAAGCCTACAATTCCACAGAAACATGTAGCCATGAAAGCGCTAAAAGAAACAACAAAGCCTTTGGTGACCGGACTCAATTTCAGTTTTTAAGAGTAAAAGATAATTGCACCATTTGTCATTTTTCCATCTTTTTACAAAACGGTCAAATATCACTAATTTTGTTTTACTTGCAACTTTGAAAAGTTCTGCTACTGACACCTTAGTATTTTTGCACACACCCTTAGGAACCACTCACTGATTCCTGCGAATTCAATTTGGCTGTTGCATCTCTTTCTCCATTCATCCACAAAGCAGCATAAGTAGGAGTTCCAAATAAAACTATAGTCTGTGTCTTGGGAGGTTAATTGTCATCATAGCCATGACAGGTATCTTGCACTTTTATTTCAGACAAATCCATGTTCACCCACCATTTCTAAATCAATGATCAAGGGTATACATTGGAAAATGGCCTGTGTGTTGGCAGGTCAATGACTCAAATAGTTCAAAGACAGTATTCTTTCTAGATGGCTTTTCTTTTCTTGCTTAGTTGACTCCCTCTTGGAAAATCCAGCTTATTGTTGAAAAGTTGGTTTTATATTCTCTAACTTGTCCTCAGACACAGACCTTTGCTTACCCATCGGTGAGTCACAGAGGAACATATTTAAGTTCCCATTCAGCAAGGCCCGTGTTTGCTTCAAGCATGTGAGGAATCCCATCCCTAATCAGCAAAGCACTTAAGTGTGTGCGTAATTTAAGCACACAAGTGCCATTGAAGTAATTGGGCCTTAAGCATGCACATAAGTACATTGTTGAATACAGATGAGATTATTCAGATGTTTAAAGTTAAACATGTTTTACTGAATTGGAGTCTTTTCTCCTGCTTTCCATTGCCTATTTACTACATTCGAGTGGCATAATCTAGGTTTCATCGGACTTGCGCCACCACTTCAGAATCTGGCCTAATGGCTCTAAGCTTCATAGGAATGTTGCCTCACTTTCCTGGTCCAGAGACCTCATTGTAAAGCTGAAGAAACAGAGGCAATTTTTCTTGCCCCAACTCTGAATATGCCCTGGAGGACCTTGAACCAACAACACCCCATTTTCTTGAACTCTCTCAGCCAGTCCCTGTCTCAGCCTGTCCCTCACATCACTCTGTGTGAATCCTGTTGTTTCTGCTTCCATCACATTACACATCTCTTCAGCTGCTATGCCACTTTTACATTTTCCATCAATGGAGCAGATTCTGGGGCTCCATGCAAAATTGTCTCTGGTAAAAACAATTTATAAGCCCTTAAGTGATTTCCTTCTGTTATCCTGTTCACCCTCCAAGTTTTCATGTTTCAGCGAGGACACATTCATATTTCACTGAAGTATAAGTAGTATTTTGTCTCAAAAGAGTCAATGGATTCTTTTGAGCTCTTTCTGAGATACCAAAGAAGGGGTCACATACAAGAACTTCCAAGGTTTATATCGGAAGCTTTTACAAGAAAACCTGCGGAGACACAAGTCTGCCCAAGTCATGGGCCCAGTCTCTCACAAAGGTGCCAGACCAGTTTAACTAACAGTACATTTTTTAAAAATCGATGTAGTTAGATTGCTGCAAACTGCTGCATGGACATTCTTTTTAAACCAGGGTGAAACTGAATTAAGAGTATCTGTACAGGCGTTTAAAATCTATTTTACTTAAACTGGTGAAACTTGTGCGTGAGGACAAGCCCCAGACTTCTCCTCAGTGAACTCTCAAGACTAGGAGAACTGACCTGTTCTGTCAGAACACCTTAAAGTCCTCAACAAGATGAGATTTATTGCTACTAAAATGACCCACCCTTTGACACATATTAGATAAACTCCCCTTGCATTCAAATCCCCCACCTCTGCCCAGTGCTTTCCTTGTTTTAGTGACTAATTCAAACATGAATACAGTTATCCAAATGCAGTCAGAAGAAAAAGACAACATTATAATCAAATACATTTATAAATAATACCTTTGGCCAAATTCATTCTAGATATATCTCAATTGACTTTAATTGGTTTAATACAGCATGAATTTGGCCCTTTAACTGAGAGTAATGACCACAAACAGAATAATAATTACTAGCTGTTTTTTTCAGTTATAATCTATTGAGTAATGCAGATTAACATGGATCATTTTCAAGATGCTAATTTCACCAATAGACTAACCTGGGATGGATAGGGAGTTTTCTTATATAACTGCAGATACTATTCTGATTAATATAAGAATATCTAATCATCTTGAAATTTATATACCTAGCTTTTTTTCACCTCAGCAGTTTCCTGCAGGATTGAGTTCCACAGGCCAATGCATATCCTCACTCAAGCCAATAAATGTGTGCTGAAATTCTAAATCAACAGCTAGAGGCTTGGCTAGAGCATAGACAGGGCAGTCCGGCTACCCAATTAGCTTACTGGATAAGGGGTGAATGGTAGGATTAGGAGAATGCTTTGTGGGGTTAGGAAAGTATCAAATGGAATAAAGTGGGAGTCAGAGCCAACACTGGGGAGTTTTGAGCAAAGAGTTCATTTAGTTAGTTTGCAGCTAAGGGTGTTTATACAATGCTGGGGAGAGCCCTTGAACCCCTTCCTTACCTGACCCTGGGTTACTAGACCCCAAGAGCTACTGCTGGGTCAAGTAGAGCTTTGCAGAGGGCCAAGCCTATCCTGATCTCCCCTCCTGTGCTCCCTGCCCAAAGAAGTTCAAAGGATTGCTCCCTATATCACCTAGGTGGGAAGGACACTCCAGGCTATAGCTGGGGCAGCTGGCAACTTGCGGCATGTGGGTTCACCACCCTCCTCACTGCCTAGAAGATGAATTGGAGGAGGCAGTAGCAAGACCTGATCCCAGGTTCAAACCCAAAAGTTTTGGGGTGGCAAAGGTTCATGGTGGCGCATAACTCCCTCCCTTCACCCACAGTGTGTATCCAGCTAGTGTGACCTAAAGGGAACTATATGTGATTGTTCTGAAACTGCTGTATAGTATTTTATGAAAACTGTATGTTGTTTGGTGATGGAAATGTCTGCTGTAAGAAATGTAACATCATAATAGATGATAATAGATGGTCCATCCAGATGAAGAGGAGGAGGAGGTGTGGCAGAGCTACCCTGGAATGCTTGATGAATACTTCCACTCAGTTCTTTTCCTAAAGGGGAGAGATTTGGAGAATGAAGGAGTTATCTGTATTATTTTTGTATGCACCTTGGTTTGCTAGTTTGATATTATTCTACCTGACTGCATGGAATTAAATCAAAGGAGGCTGCTAAGTGGAATCAAACAGAAAATTGATCTGTGATCATCAGTTGCTTGTGATTGCATCAGTTGAGGGCCACAAAGTCCCACTCAGTGCAGGCTGTGCTCGGGTTGTGACTGCTACGCCAGGACAAGGGCTAGAACACTGGCCACAGAGAGATTGAAAAGCCCAGCACTGGAGAAACCGGAGACTAAAAATGTAAAAGATCACAAAGGTTTTCCAGGTCCTAAACAAGAGCAGGCTTTAGGAGCAATCGAATGAGTGGGAAGATTTCACAATTAAAATTTGAAGGTTGAATGTAGTGTAAAAGTTATGTGAAAATTGACTAAAAAGAGCCATTGAATTCATATGTGATGAAATCTGTTTTGCTAGATCTAGTTTATAAGTTATTTTTGAGTGTTTTGTTATTAACTAGTGACAGGCCACAACAGCATATAGAGATCCTCTAAAATGCCCCCTGCCACTAACCACACGTAGGTGTGGTAGTGATAGTTCCTAGTATCACCACATCCTGTGCTCTATTACTGCTGATGTAAAATGGCCTTTTCCTGGGAGCTTTTGAGGTTGTTTGTTTTTTAGTCCTAGAACAATACTGTGGGTTTCAGATTTTTTTTCCTGAAAAATAATCAGCAGATGGCTATTTACATGGATTTTAAAACTTCACTGTTCTATCTAGCCACAGAGGAGGAGGAATGGACGGTATAGCTGAGGTTTTGAAGAAAAACAAACAGTGATGTCAGATCATGTAAATGAATCCATTTGTGAAAAAAATGTTTCAGAGCACCTGTGACCTCTTGTTAAAGGAAGGCAGAGGAAATTATAATTTGTGCATAGAAAAATATTTTTTCAATGTAACAGATGAATTGTACATTTCAAAAGAGATACAAATTGTAATTAATTTCAAACCATTGTGTTTATTCAGAGTTATTCCAGTAAACTTAGACTGTCAGACAATAAATTGGCAGAAGTAACTGTTGCAAGAAAGCAAAATCCTTACCTTTTCCACATTTGTGGAATTTATCATTGCTGGTTGGCCAAAAGAGAGATGTTTGTATCAGACACAAATTATAGGGTTCTGGATGTATCATGAGGAACTAGCATTTACAAATGATCTGACGTTTAAAGGGGAAAGACTTGTGGTTCCACAGTCAGTGAGAGAGAACATTCCAATGATCATTCACTCAGGACACATAGGTTATTTGCAGGGCGAGAGATTTGCTATTTTGATCTGACGTGAATACAGAAATGAAGAAGAGATTCTAAAAATTCCAATTTGCCTTCAGCATAGCAAGTTAAACTTTTTAGCCCTCAAAACATGATCCCTCAAAACATGCCATTTCACCCCAGGAAAAGGTGCCATCAGATCTTTTGACACTGACTAATAAAACTATATGCTTGTAGTGGACTATTACCATTGTTATTCTGAGCTGGAGAGACTGAGAAAAAACACAAATTTCCCAGTGATTGGTAAGTATAAAGGAATCTTTGCCCAACATGGAATACTTGGAGGAGTTATCAGAAAATGGTCCATGGTACAATTTACAAGAATTGCAACAGTCTGCAAATAGCTATGATTTTTGTCACACAAAAATCTAGCCCCCGCTACTCACTATTGAATGGGCAAATAGAGAATAAGAATAGATCAGACTGTGAAATAGCTGCTAATGAAAAGCGAGCAGCATTGGGAAGGCCAATACCTGGCTGGTTACCCACATGTGATATGGGGTCACCTGCACAATAAATCAGGAGTCATCATTTGAGTTTGTCTTCTATAGATTGGCAGTTAAAGGTAAAACCCATCAGTCCAGCTACAGAGCAAGAAAAACCTATGGCTACAGAGGTCTGTCGGTGCCGACTCTACCACAGAAACACAAAAGCCTAACATCTCTTCCCAAAAAAAGTGCGTGCATGGAAACTCCTGAGGGCCAGTGGCAACCAGACTTTGGCTTTAGTTAATGGCTTTGTGATTGGTTGATAGTGTTTGTGTGAAAACTCCAGCCTGTTAGCATGTAAAGTTCCTGCTGTATAATCTGTGACTTCATTCACTGGCTTAGGTCTGCAATTGGTCAGCAAGATAGGTGTGGCAGCCCAGAGCACCACGGCTTGTGCAGCTAGCTCTGTCAGTCTTTTAATAGTTAACAAAGGTTAACTCAAAATTTTACTGTCTGCATCTCTGAACTTGTAACCAAACACAAAATCTAACTATTTGGGCACAGAGCCATGACTCAGTCTAGGGTACCGGGTTAGGACCGAGGAGCTCCTCTACCAACCCATCTTCACCTGAGATGACACAGGTGAGCCTTCTTAATTTGTCTGCTGGTTCCTAATTGGTTAGTGTCTCTTCCTGGCCCTTCTAAGCTCCTGGAAGACAGTTTTGTTCATGCCCATGTTCTCTCTTCCTTTTCCCTTTCTCCACTCCCCAAATCTGGTTTTCTTCAGTTGAATCTCTCTACTTACTGACTATACTGAAAAAATATTTAAATTAACATAACTGTTTGGTTTTTTTAATCTTGCTCACTTTGTTAGTGGTGTTCTGGAGAACATAACTGTATAGCACCCATTCGCTCAAACACGGCTGCAGAGTGAAATTCTTCTCAAATGTCACCCAGCAGTATTTGTTGAAGAAAAATAGATAGGATTATTTATTTTTATTTTCTAACTGCTCTCCTAATGGCTGTTCATTTGAAAAGAGGGTGTGTAGTTTATTCCAACAGTACATGGAATGTATTGTGCTCATAATACTCTTGGTTGCATGCAACCAGTGTGCACGCATGTAACCAGAGTGTAGGGCGGCTTTAGGTGAAACTTCATACTTTTGTTCTCTTTGAGTAGAGGTGCAGTAGATATGCCTTCATGACCCAAGATGTTTTGTGAGGAAATGTGAGGTATCCCAGAAGATTCACGGTTTGGAATATTCTTAGATGTGATTGATGTGTGGATAAGAGATCAAACTAGAGCCCTAAATACAGTTATGGGTCATATAGTAGCCAAGTGGAATACAAAAGTTCGTAGTGAAACAGAGCACATTTTGTTGGCAAGACAAAATACACATATGCTGTTGGGCACTGATTGGCAAGAATATCTATTTGAATAAATCAAGGCCTACCAATCCATGAGTGACAATCCTAAAAAGCCAAGTATCTGAATGAAAGAGAAAGGATTAGGGACTATCTGGAGGTTTTAGAATCCTTCAAAAACAAAACAAGAATTATCCTTCTTTTTCTTCCTGTTAGCATTTCTCATATTCCAGGAGTTAGATTTTATATTTCAGTCACCTTGTAGGAACTACATGCTTGCCTGGATGTTTTTATTAGGAATATTTTCTATTTGAGATCTTGCTCTTATTTATATGTCTTTAAAATGACACTCAAATTGGTAAAAGAAATATGTAGGTGAAGCCTCACTGAGGAATGAAGAAAGCCTTTCTCAAAAATATACAGACCATAACAAAATTCTGATTAAGCCTACACAATGTCATATTATAGGAGACTTCAAAGGCCACACTTAGCAGGGGTGCTGTGTATCACAAATGTCACAAGTAGTAGTTACACATATGGTAGAAGAGCTGTTAAATTTACAGGATCAGTTTTCCCAAGTAGCCAGGGACAATCATGGAATCCAAAGACTGATTGATTTTATCTTAACTGATTAATCTCATGTTAATAGAATTTTATCTATTTGGGGCAGGTAGAAATTTTGTAGTTCAGGATCTGGATTGCCTTTTGCTGAACTTATACTATAATACACTAAAACTGCAGCTGTGTCCATCTTATAGGAGAAAAAATAGGAAAGCACTCTGACTGCGGAGAAAACCTCTTGAAACATATAAAGCCTGGTGGGCTGCTTTATACGTTATAGATACGTTTGCAGATAGTGTTGAGCTCTCATCCTCTGAAAATCAATCTCCCCTAAGGTGTTTCAAATTGGACATCCCAAAATCAAGACCACCAAAAACACTAAATCACTAGTCATTTTTGAAAAGTGGTAGTATTTGTCCCTATAGAAGGGGATCTTATTTGCTAGATAGCTGTGGCTGATTTTTCAGTTGTCTTTCTCTGGCACAGAATGCTAAGTAAAGTTGATGTGTATTATGGCTTTAAAACAAGAAAAGAAGGGCTCCTTTATATCAAGGTGCATTTCTGACTAATTCTAACTCCAGAGCTAAGGGCTGGCTGTCATCAATAGCTGACCCATACTTCCTCAAGCTTCACCTGGTGAGATATTTAATAGAATCATCCTTTCCAAGTGTATTTGTCATGGTGTGGCAGAGGAGGAAAGACGGTCTCACAGTAACCTGGGATCCAGGGCAGCTAATTACTGTTCCCTACATCCCGCTCCCCTGCCAAGGGACTGGAGCAGCGCTGACCCATTCAAATGGCCCACGGAGCGCAGTTTGGAGATGTGGGGCCCACTGTAGCTCATCCTGGCACCATGTGCCCAGATTGTGAATGAGGCCCAGGTGAAGACCACAGGGACTGGAAAGAGCTTTAGATTAGCTTTATCCACCCTGTGACAGAGCTTCATTGGTCTGCCGAACTGCTGGGGAGCGGTGGAGCACTAC
This sequence comes from Chelydra serpentina, assembly GCA_037349315.1. Classification (NCBI taxonomy): domain Eukaryota; kingdom Metazoa; phylum Chordata; order Testudines; family Chelydridae; genus Chelydra; species Chelydra serpentina. Next base: position 22,258,721 of record JBAIAC010000019.1, read on the forward strand.
TCCCTCACTGACAGACAGTGGTCACACCTTTCTGTCACTAGGGAATTAGCGTAGGGAGAGGTGCCGGCAAGAGTCCGTGACGCGCCCCTCAGGCAGGGAAGCGCCGGCAAGAGTCTGTGGCATGCCCCTCGGGCAGGGGGAGCGCCGGCCAGGGTCCGTGGCGCGCCCCTCGGGCAGGGGGAGCGCCGGCCAGGGTCTGTGGCGCGCCCCTCGGGCAGGGGGAGCGCCGGCCAGGGTCTGTGGCGCGCCCCTCGGGCAGGGGGAGCGCCGGCCAGGGTCTGTGGCGTGCCCCTCAGGCAGGGGGAGCGCCAGCCAGGGTCTGTGGCGCGCCCCTCGGGCAGGGGGAGCGCCGGCCAGGGTCTCTGGTGTTATCGGGGTTTGCCTACCCAAGGCGGGTTGGCCGGGGTAGGGGAACGCAGGCCCACCCACCTTCTCTGCGTTCCAGCCCAGGGCCCTGATAGTGGCGGGAGAAGAGGGTCCTGCCACTGGGTCAGCGGGGATCCCTCTGCAACACACTGACCAAATAGACTCACCGTACTCCAATTCTGCCGCCCCTGGGCTACTTCCTACCCCGTCTCTTGAGTGGGTCCCTCCAGCTCATCCAGGTATTCAGCTGCTGGCAGCTACAGCTCACCCTCTATGTCAGGCTCCCTCTGGCTCAGGTCGCTGACTGGCTCCTCCAGTTCCTCAGGCTATTCAGCGGCTGGCAGTCCTGGTAGCCCAAGTCCTTCCTCCAGGTCCGGTTTCTCCTGGTCCACGGCTTCCCCTGGCTCGGCAGCAGGGTCTGAAGGGAGTAGTCTATGTCTGCCTCCCTCTCTCCCTGGTGCTGCACTCACTGGGCTAAGGGCCCCGCCCTTTATACTTCCTGTTCCACCCCTCCCCTTCCGGGGGTGGAGCAGGCTTGGTCTGGCCCCGCCCACTCTGGCTGAGAGCGTGGCTCTTTACCCTCTCGTTCGGAGGAAAGCCACTCTGGCTCCCTACACATCCCATGTTATAAGGGGCTTCTCCTTGCTACACAGGTGTCCTGTACGTAAGCAGACCACTGCGGGTCATTTCCCAAAGTATGGATTCTGTCTGCATGATTTTGCTACAAGTCTCCAGCCAGGATGATTCTTTGTTCAAGCTCCCCAGAATGATCAACCAATTTATCCACCTTCTATCCAGTGACTGTTTTACATTAGCAGGTTTAAAACAAAAGGAAGTATTTCTTCACACAACGCACAGTCAACCTGTGGAACTCTTTGCCAGAGGATGTTGTAAAGGCCAGGACTATAACAGGGTTCAAAAAAGAACTAGATACATTCATAGAGGATAAGTCCATCAGTGGCTATGAGCCAGGATGGGCAGGGATGGTATCCCTAGCCTCTGTTTCCCAGAAGTTGGAAATGGGCGATAGGGGATGGATCACTTGATGATTACCTGTTCTGGTCATTCCCTCTGGGGCACCTGGCATTGGTCACTGTTGGAAGACAGGATACTGGGCTAGATGGACCTTTGGTCTGACCCAGTAGGGCCATTCTTATGTTCATTGTTGCAGAGAGAAATGCAGTTTGTTTCATTCCATTCACATTCCATTCTTCTACTATATGTGTGGTTATAGTTTCTTTGGCTGATTCTGTTGCATCAATGTCTGTGACCTTGCAACTACTGAAACCTATTTGTTTAGTCTCAGAAGTGTCAGTTATCTGTTTATTGCGGGGCAATATTCTGGACTAGTCTGGAGACCAACAAATATTAGCTCTGCACTGCCTCCAATAGGATAGATGAGATCAAAGATTTTGCAGACCACTTTGTCAGAAAAAGATCTGCCTACAGATCACAAGTTGATGCATGGTTTTCAAAATGTTTCATCCACTGGTGTTCCACAGACTGTAGTTTGAAAACTATTACACCAGTTGGTCTGATACCGTGGGTTTCATTTTTTCATTTGCGGACCCCTAAGAATTTCGAACGGAGGTGGGGACCTCTTTGGAAATCTTGGGCACAGTCTGCGGACCCGAGGTTGAAAACCATTGGTTTAATAAGACCCAATTCTGCAGCTCACATTGAATTCAATGGGACTACTCGTGTTAAGTACTACTCAGTGTCAGTAACAGTTGTACAACTGGGCCCATATCAATAGAAAAGACTTCACTTCCATGAGTTAGTTTCTGTTTCTGGTTACACTGGTGTAAATACAGAACAAGTTCAGTCGATTGACTTTGGGTTTACACTAGTCTAAGTAAGAGCAGAATCTGCCTATAAATCTACTCAAGTTAAGGACTAACAGTTAAAAGTTTGTCTAGAAGATACTTAGTTCACGGTTGAACTTATGAAATGTTTATGCTCTTAACCCCTGCTTAAATACAAACACTTTTAAAGATTTGAAGTACATCTTTGGTTACACTTTTAATCACAAAGGGCCAGATTCTGTCACCCATGTGCTGCTCCAAGCCCCATCCTTCCTATCACCACCACTCAGCTACCATTTCCACCCTCTTCCCTGCCTCTTCATGCCGCTGGCAAGCGTGAAGGAGGGGAGGTGGTGGGATTGTCTCGTACTGTCAGCACTTGTGGGCCTGTGCCGTGCACTGAGCATGCCTGTTCTCAGCTCCTCCCGCTGCTCTCAGCACTGAGTGCTTGGTGCATGCTCCAAGCAGGCCCATTCCAAACTCTCACCTACAATCTCAAAGGTATGTTCTGCACCATGCACCGAATATGCTGATTCCTAGCTCCCCGCCCTAGTGTCAACACAGTGTGGCTGTGCCAGGCACCAAGCATGTCTGTTCTCAGCTCCCCATCTTATCTCAAGTACATGTGGGGCTGAGCAATGCACCAAACACGCCTGTTCCCAGCTCCCCATCCCAGTCTCAGCATTGTGTACTTGGTGCATATGCTGAGCATGACCCTTTTCAACTCCCCTCCCCAGTCTCAGTAGTATGTGACTATGCCATGCCCCAAGCATGCCTGTTCCTAGGCCCAGCACAGACTTGTTTTGGCATACCAGTTTTCAAGACAATATCCCAATGGATGTGCATTTCAGAGCAATTTGATTATTCTCAGCTCCTTAATGAGGTATTGGATATGAGGGAACCCTTTGATGCCAAATTGCACCACTAACACTACCCTCATGTGACACCGCAATATTATAATGAGGCAGCAGTACCACCACAGTTCAGGTTGCAGCAGGATTTTAACAGGAGTTTAAAAGTCTACAAAAATTCTGTCTTCTGGGTTAAAAATGTTTATTGTAGTTAGAGAAAACTCAAGCAGTGCACAAACAGCTTGGAGTGGGAGGAGATATCCTAGGAGATTTGCTATGATTGTTTTAGAAAGGTCCATGTGACTAAACTTCTGATAGCATTTGTCATGCCTTTCAAACACCTTTCTCCAAGGAACTTACAGCAGTTTTAGGGAGGAAATTGATAGGTGTGAATTTAAGGTTGTGTAGATTGGGTGAATTATTATAGAAAGTTGACATGTGTTTTCTATGTTTATTTTTCATGATGAACATAAGTTACTTTTTGGCCTGAGGAGAGTATCCTGCCACTACCAACGTTACACTGGTCCTTAGACGAGGGCTCTCTAATATGTATTTGTTTCTTGATGCCCAGTTGCCCTTGTGATCATGCTGTCAATTGACAAGTCACAGCTATTTGCTTGCTTTGCTTCCACTTGGTCCCATTGTTCAGCAAATGGGTGAGGAGCATGTGTCATCGTTACACTGCCATAATGTTGCTTATTAGTGTCTTCCCACTTCCCTCTATGTAATACTATTTTCTATAACAATACTTCTAAAATAAAAATAAACCAGGAGCTTTGCTCTCAGGACAAAACTTCCAGAAGGAAACCCTGCAGCATGCAGACAGAGAGCAGCTAAAGCACACAAACCACTTGTGCAGAAAGATGCAAAGGGCAGGACTTGAACTCACAGTACATGAGTAAAGCTCAGGGTTCCTGGCCACAAGGTGTTACCTTGAGTATCAGCTACTCATCAGGCTGTCCAGAAACACCCCAGCTTATGATGGAACCACAGTTCTGCTGTTCATACGCAATGACTTTCTCTGGCTTGTCAGCTTGGCATGAGCCATGTTGTGGTTCCAAATTTTACTCTGAAAAACTCTTTAAATATTGCCTCCCCAAAGGTGCAGTGGGTGCTGGATAGTAGTTAATATAAATCCAAAGCAGGTGATATCAACCTGTGAAGGATCAGAGCCAGGTTTGAGCTCCAGGTGTGTGCAAAAAAAAAAGAACTGTAAACTGTTGATGTTGTGACTTTTAAAGGGACTGTATCTGGGGACCCCCTTGCTCAAACAACCCTAAATTTGGACCATTAACCTTACCCAGGACTCAGAGGAGGCACAAGACAATTCAAGTAAGCATGTGGATTTTAGATAACTTATACAAATAGTTACAGTTAAACAGTAAGTCCATCTGCACCTTAACTAGAGTAATGCTAACACCCCACTATATCATTTCAGATATCTCGTGGTTTGTATTTTCACAAATATACCTGTAAACTTATTTGTAGAAAGCACCCTGGCAACCACACTAACCTTAAAGTTCAGCAGAACTATGCAGGTTTGGGGAGAGGAGAGAGAGCACCTTTACAGATAGTGGCAGAATTTCTCACAGATTCCATTTCTAATTAGAGACATACCCTCTGGGATCTGAATGTGATGACTACTTTGAACATACAACAAAGACACACCACTTTAAACACCCTGTAGCGCTTACAGTGTTGGCAACTCTTGTGATATTATCTTGAGTCTCATGATATTTTTTTAAAGTCCCAGCTCCTGGGGACATGTTATTTAATGAGAATCTCGGCTTTCATTTAAAAAAAAAAATTCTAGCATAGAAAAGCTTGAAAAAGTGACCCAAGTGTATCCTCAAGACTCAAAAACCAGAAGACAAATAAAAAGGACCCAACTTTTTTTTTTTTTTTTTTTAACCTCCTAATTGTTAAGCCAATCTCATGATTTTTGGGGCCTGACTCATGACTTTTGAATGCTTAGAGTTTGAAATATTGCACCTATGCTGTGGGCAGATTCCGTCAAGATCCCTTTTACAGATTATTCATAGCACCTCATTCTTGTCTTCACATTATTTACTGACAATTATCAAGAGCTTTCAGAGTGCCTGAATGAACAGCAGTACTTCAGATAGCTTGATTTTGACAGCTTCATCTTAAATCCCAAAAGTGGGAATATAAACCTATAATTACTTCTGTGAATTGATCTTGTTTTCACTAGTTCCACTTTCAAATAATGCATATGATCAATTTTATTATTCAGAGGGGTTACCCAAACAATTATGCCCCCTCAGAGTCCATAAATATCTGTGGTGTCAAAGGCCTAAATACGGATAAGTGGAAGGACATAGAAATAGTCAATGTCTAAGGTTTTATATATATTATTTTTCCTCTATCTATGGACTTGTTCTTGAAAGAATTATGTATTTAGTTTGTGCAGGACTATTTTTCCATACCACATTTTTCATGGTTTCTTTGAAAGTTTATCACAGACTGGCTGCATAACTTGGAATTTTCTTATGTTTATATCTTAGTAGTACTAATAGTTCACACTTACTTCACACATTACCTTCAAAGTGCTTTACAAACATAAATATATATCCTCAAAACTCACTGAGTCAGTGTTAGAGCTAGGATTAAAACTCAGAGTTTCTCACTACCACCACTCTCTCTAGTTTCAACCACTCTGCCTCCCGTGTGTGTGATGCACTTTTTAAAAGATTAAGATTTTTTTATTTAGGAATCAATCATGCAAGTAATCCTGGGCAGAGATAACTGAAATCCATGGAAGTCCTTCAGATGAAATGCTTTAAGTCCTTTAATTTGTACATTAGGTAGTTAGCAGTTCTCTACAGCCAGAACAATTCAACTCAAAACAGGATAACTCTCATAATTTAATTTGATTTTAGTTGGCCAGCAGAGTTTCTGGTTTTGGTTGATCATTTTCTTTGGATCCTAGTTTTTGAGGAATGTTGTGACTGTGTGCAAGCAAGGAGGCACTGGATTGCAGAACTATAGAAAAGGAAAAGTGCTGACCTCTGCCTACATTGCAAGTGAGCAGGATTTAAGACATCATCCAGTTCTGGAGACTCCTTCCTGAGCACTTACAACTAGCATACAATAGGAGACATAATTTTATTAGACTGTATTGCCACATGATTCATTAATAAGGTCCGTTAACTCAACACAAATATGCTCATTTGGGTCCTGCCCCTCCAGTAATGGTAATTAGAGGGAAGCAGATGAATTGGAGAATTGTTACTAAGGGGTTCTATCTAGTACTCACTTTTTCCACAGTTCCCATATACTCTATTTCATTTACCTCTAAAATAGAATACTAATGAATCCGCCCAGATTTAATTAACTTTTTTAAATATGAAAAAATCCTTTCTCTGTAACAATGAATATAATTAATAGTAACATACAATTAAAATATACTTTGCAATCAGAGCCTTACCCTGCAAGGGAACCAAGGGCACTCTGCATTCTTCCTCCAGGAACCTTAGTTTCCAGATAACTCCACCTGGTCAGTCTGAGTGGAATTGATGCCCCAAGTACAACAGTAGCCACCTAGCTCTGATCGTGGTCATTAGCCTTTCCTCTGCAAATCAATTAATTGTAACAGTTACTCTTTTTTCTTTGTGCAGGTAAGCATGTTAAATTGTGATACTTATCTGAGTTGTGCATCTCTCATGGTAGAAAAAGCTCCAGTGTGACTCATAATGACAGGGAAGAGAGTAGCTCAGGAAGTGTGATCGCACAACTCAAGTACACCAAGGGTTGTGGGTGGGTTGGTTGGTTTGGTTAGTTGGTTTTTTAAAAAGCAAAAGACAAAATCTAGTCTGGGGTTTAACCACTGAGAGAGAGAGGGGCAATTTAGGATTCTAAAATGTAATTCTTGATATTGTTATAACATGTCCCTACTTAATGACACAGAAAAAGTCACTTCTTATACTCTGTTGGACAATCCTTCAAGCATGCATGTAACTGATCCACTTGACTTCAGTGAGACTGTAAAGTTACTCACATGGTTGTGAGACATGATGCATCCCTGCAGTCTCCTAGCAAGTTTTACATATTAAACCACAAAAGGTCCAGCAGAGTCACCAAATCCTAAAACCACCATCTAAACATTATGCTCCATAACAGATCCAAAATATTCTTGACTTTAATTTTGCACTGTTTACAGCTGTTGGTTGGCTTATGCCCTGAAGCATGGGATTTTATGTATAGTCTTAATTTTAATCATATTTAAAGTGAATATTCTATGAATATACTCATTATTGCATACAATATGGAAGAAAGGAAGAGTCCTTTAAAACCTTGCCTGCTTCCAGATACATCATCACTAGGTCACATTTTATACTCCCTTATATGTTACAAATACAATTAAACTCAACTTCCTTATGCACGTGTGCTGAATTCTTTAAAACACCTAATATTTTTGCTTTATTTTCCACATACCATATTGATAAATAGATTCATTCCCAGATTGTTACAAATAAATTTCAGCCTGTAAACTAGAAGTCTGACAGTGTTATAAGCATCTGAAAATGCCTCTTTCAAAATGAAAAAGCTTTTGTAACCTTAACCATAGATGTTGCTCGTTTTACTTTATATATAGTATGCAAAAAATACCATTGAAGGGAATAGGTTGCAGTAGTTTTATTCCATGCAAACACACTTTTATGGTATTATAATGAAAAGGCAAACTCATCCTGTGTTATAATTGTACTACTTTGATTTGGTTTTAGAGTTGTATAATATAACAGTAGTAGGATAAGTTTGCCTTTTGATGATGACTCCATACACATGTGTAGAAGGAAAACAGTTGCACCTGCTTCATTCAGTGGGATTGGGAACCTCTATGAAAAACACCTTGGATTTTGGCTAACACTCAAAAAGCTTATTTCCCATTTTAATTTAAAAAATAATTCTTGAAATACATCATTTGGTGTGAGATTACTGAATATTGCGGTATTGGATATTTCCACAGTTACTTCATTGATTTGTGGATTTATGCTGTGTCTATTGCCATTGGGTTCAGCATTTAATTTAGACGTTTTCAGCCTAGAGAGCTTTCTGTTTTTTGGTTATTGGTTTAAATCTGATAAGCTACATATAAACTACTCCATGGTAGATTTCTGATGGTTTCTGGATAACTTTCAAAAACAGGGGCTTCATTCAAAAGAGGAAAATGTGCAGAGAGTTAGTTACCTAAACTCTTTGCATAATTGAAATAGAAATAGTTTGGAACAGCTGATATATTTAACTCTGAACATTAGACACTAAGCATGCTTAGTATCTACTTTGATCAAGCTTTTTTTCCCTGACAAAACCCCCATTGAAATGCATAGGACAGAGGTTCCATTCACTTCAATGAGAGTTTTCAGACAGAGGGAGAAAGAAGGACTTCATAGCCTTTAAAAAGACTCCTAGTCCATTCATCTATCCCCTAGAATGCTCAGCACTTGTCCTTGTGCTGAAGATACTGCGCTTGTTTTGTGTCTACTCTTCTGCTACCTTCCAGCGAAGCGCCACTTCAAACGTACGATCAAAAAACTTTAAAATGAATAGCAGTCTACCCCCACTAAGAAAGGCTCCCTGAATATATGACAGATGTATCTGTGAATCTGGAGATTGTTTTATGAACAAACAACCATCATCATATCCTCATAATCACATTTTTTCACCTACTCGAGCAGCGTTTGCTTAGCATGTTAGAAATATATGTTATTGCAATGTGGGAGATCCAGGTTTAAAGCTGATTCTTACAAGCTTCTTGTCTCTTTATAATGTTTTCTGTGGGCTCCTATCATAATTACATTATTAGCATCCTTAAAGTCCATTTAACCTCTATTTTAATATGATACAATTAAATTATGTAAATACACCTAAAAAAACCAAATTGTACCATACCTTGTTTAGAGGACTTTTAGGATTCTTTCAACTGATGTCCCTATGCATTTCTGTATTTATTATATGTAGTTCATGCTTTCTTATATATATTTCAACCCAACGTCTATTTACAAGATCACAAACATGCAGATAAAAATGTAAAATAAGAGAATACTAAACAGTAGCGTAGCCAGGGGGGGAGCAGGGGGAGCGGCCGCTCCCCCTGTAAGCAGAAGTGGCGCCTTTTTTTAGCAGCGCTAAAAAAAGGCGCCGCTTCTTTTTAAGCGCCGCTTCTTGCACTCACCTGGCGGCGCTCCGGGTCTTCGGCGGCATTTTGGCGGCGGGTACCACCGAAGACCTGGAGTGAGTGAGGACCCGCCGCCGAAGTGCCGCCGAAGACACGGAGCGCCGCCGGGTGAGTACAAGGGGAGGCGCCTTTTTATAGCGCCGCTCCCCCTGTGCAGACCTGGCTGTGCTACTGATACTAAATATACACAATTGGGTCATGATGGAATATTGTACACTGAGATAATTCTCAATGTATATATCTGGAAAATTTGCATCAATGTCTTGCTTAGAAGTCTAGAGTTAGGGTGATGAGGTGGAAGATGTTAGTGCTAGATAGAGGTTGGATCAGAACCTGTTGGTGTGCTTGCTTGGTGGGTTTTCTGTAATGTTTATTTTTTTCTGTCATTTAACTCAAATAATGTTTAAATAACATCAAGGATTAGACACCAAAACAAGGACATTCTGAGTTAAAGATGATAAGCATCCCAAACTATATCTATCTAGGCATTACTGCATGCCTTTCCCTAGCATCCATAACTACATTCTCTAAGTATCCCTGCCTTTTATAAATTAACTCCATCTTTCACAATGTTAACTGCATATATGATAAAATGGGTGGTTTTGGTCATATGGACAAAATGGTCTCAGAATCAGAAATTAGAAAAATAAATCCTATTGAGAGGAAAACATGAATATCCATATACTTACTGTGAGCCATATCCTCAGGCCTTACTCAGTGTTCACTCCATTCTTATTCAAGGAAATCTTGATTGATATAAGGACTGAGTGAAACCTAAGTAAGTACTTTAGGATTTGCCCCATATGTAGTAATGTATATTTATCACATCAATTACAAAGGAACGAGTAAGGACAATTCAACTATTGAACAAATGTTTTTGCCTGAGACATTATTTCTTTGATTTTGCCTTTCAGAAGTCCGTTCTTTTATCTCAGGGTCAAGTACAAACAGTTTGTACTTGATAGTCTGGGTTCTATCAAAATCTGTAATATTTCACAGAGAGAGAGAGAGAGAGAGAGATGAATATATAATAAAATAATTTAAGGATCTGGCTTCAAGCTAAAAAAGCAAGAATACGTTTTAATTTAAAGCTGTGCAATGCAATACATAGGCACAGTGCACTGAGTTTAGGACCCAGAGCCACGTTGAAGTGTGAATATACTACTCTAATTTTGTTTGTTTTTCTAAGTTTAAGCAGTGAAAAAAAGGAAAAACACATACAAAGGGAATAAGATTATCAACATCTCTTGTTTCATTCGTGTTAATTGAAGACACAAGAATGTCATGGAAATGTATGAGATGTCTATTTCTTGCTAGAAAGGCAGCAGGGAAAGACAGAAAAATCACTGTTCTCATTTTACCTCAGGGGAGGCATTCAGATACTATGATGATTGCTAAGGAGCATCCGGCCCTCTGACTACTACCCCATGCTGCTCATCCATGTGGGCCCTAATGATACTGTGAGGTATAACCTTGAGCAGATCAGAAGTGACTACAGGGATCTGGGAGTGTGGGGTGAGGGAGATGGGGTCTCAGGTGGCGGTCTGATTGATCCTTCTGGTCAAGGATAGGGGCCCAGTTGGAGACAAACACATCCTGGAAGTGAACGTATGGCGGCATGGATAGAGTTGCCAGGAGAGTGTTGGCTTCTTTGATCATGGGATGCTGTTCTGAGGAGATAAGGTCCACCTATTGAAGAACAGAGTATCTTCGAATACAGCTTGGCTAACCTAGAGAGATGGACTTTAAGGTTCAATGGGGGCAGGAGACAAAAGCCCACAGGTAAGTCCAGAACATGGAGACCTGGGTGAAGGGTCAAAATCTGGAGACAACATGGGCAATCATAGCAGGGACAAAGGACAGACAAGAAGGAATATAGAGGGGGAAATCTAATGAACATCTTAGATGTCTGTATACTGATGCAAGAAGTATCGGGAATAAACAGGAAGAACTAGAAATATGAGTGAATAATCAAAATTATGACATCATTGGCATCCAGAGACTAGGTGAGATAATTCATATGACTAGACCATTGGTATAGAAGTGAATAGCTTGTTCAAGAAGGACAAAAAGGGAAAAAAGGAGGAGGTGTTGTCTTGTATATTAAAGATGTATAAACTTGCACTGAAGTTGAGATAGAAGTGGGAGATGGACTTGCTGAAAGTCTCTGTGGGTAAGGATTAAAGGGGTAAAAAATAAGGACGGTGTCATGGTCAGGTCTACTATAGACCACCTAACCAGGAAGAAGAAGTGGATGAGGACTTTGGTGGAGATAGAGGACTTCAACTACCCAGACAACTGTTGGCACAATAAGACAACAGGGCACAGATTATTCAACAAGTACTTGGAATGCATTGGAGACAACTTTTTTATTACAGAAGGATGAGAAAGTGACTAGGGGAGAGGCTGTTCTCCTTTAGGGAGGAACTGATGGAGAATTTGAAGATGGAAGGCAGCTTGGATGAAAGTGATCAAGAAATGATAGACTTCACGATTCTAAGGAATGGTAGGAAGGTAATAAAGACAATGCACTTAAAGAAGGCAGACTTGAGCAAACTCAGAGAATTGGTAGGTAAGATCCTGTGAGAAGCAAGTCTAAGGGAAAAAAGAGTTCAGGAGAGTTGGTAGTTTTTTAAAGAGACATTATTAAGAGCAAACTATCCCAATCCATAGGAAAGATAGGAAGAAAGGAAAGAGACCACCCTGTCTTACACAGGAGGCTTGACTTGAAACTCAAAAAAGAGTTGTACAAAAAGTGGAAACTCGGTCACATTATAAAGGATTAAAATAAAAAACCCCACAAGCGTGTAGAGACAAAATTAGAAAGGCCAAGGCAAAAATGAGATTTAACTAGCCAGGGACATAAAAGATAACAAGGAAATATCTTACATATACATTAGATGCAAGAGGAAGACCAAGTATAAAGTAGGCCCATTACTCAATGAGGAGGGAAAGACAATAACAGAAAATGAAGCAATGGACAAAGTGTTAAATGCCTTCTTTTTTGATGAAAATTGAACCAAAAGTTAGCAGTGATTGGATAACTAACACAGTGAACATGTGTGTAAATAGGGTAGGATGTGAGGCTAAAATAGGGAAAGAACAAGTTAAGAATTACTTAGACAAGTTAGATGACTTCAAGTCAGCAGGACCTGACAAAATACATCCTAGAATACTTAAGGAACTAGCTGAAGAGATTTCTGAGCCATTAGCAATTATCTTTGAGAACACATTGCGTACAAAGAGATCTCAGAGAACTAGAAAAGGGCAAATATAGTACCCAGCTATAAAATGGGGAATAAGGATAACCTAGGGAATTATAGACGAGTCATCTTAACTTCAGTACCCAGGAAGATAATGGAGTAAACAATCAGTTTGTAAACACCTAGAAGATAATAAAGTGATAAGTAACATCATCATGGATTTGTCATGAACAAATCATGTCAAACCAATCTAATATCCTCCTTTAACAGGATAACAAGCCTTTTGGATGGGGGAAAGCAATAGATGTGATATATTTCGACTTCAGTAAGGCTTTTTCTACTGTTTCACTTTCTCATAATCACGCTAGGGAAATATAGCCCAGATGAACCTACTATAAGATGGATGCACAACTGGTTGGAAACGTATACTCAGAGTAGTTATCAAAAGTTCATGGTCAAGCTGGAAGGTCATATCGAGTGGGGTCCCTCAGGGATCTGTCCTGGGGCCGATTCTATTCAGTATCTTCATAAATGATTTGGATAATGGCATAGAAAGTACACTTACAAAATCTGCAGACAATACCAAAGCTGGGAGGGGTTGCAAATGCTTTGGAGGACAGAATTAGAATTCAAAATCATCTTGACAAACTGGAGAAATGGTCTGAAATAAATAGGATGAAATTTAATAAGGACAAATGCATAATACTACACCTAGGAAGGAATAATCAGCTGCACAAATACAAGCTGGGAATGACTGCCTCGAAGGAGGACTGCAGAAAAGGATCACAAACTAAATGAGCCAACAATGTAACACTGCCCCCTTACCGCACTGCCTGGAGCACCAGTGGCTGGCGGCGCTACAGCCGCGCCACCCAGAGCACCGCAACAGGCAGCCGCGCCGCCCAGCTGGAGTCAGCCATGCCACTGTGCAGCACAGAGCACCGAGTCAGGCCACGGCTCTGCAGCTGCACTGCCCGGCAAGAGCTCACAGCCCCACCGCCCAGAGGACCGTGCCAGCAGCGCAGTGAGCTGAGGCTGTGAGGGAGGGAGAGCAGTAGGGGAGGGGCCGGGGGCTAGCCTCCAGGGCCAGGAGCTCGGGGGCCGGGCAGGAGGGTCCCGCGGGCTGGATGTGGCCCACGGACTGTAGTTTGCCCACCTCTGACATAAAAGGTTATTATTCTCCTTATCCACTGAGGACATGACAAGAAGTAATGGAATTAAATTGCAGCCAGGAAGATTTAGGTTAGACATTGGGAAAGACTTCCTAATTGTAAAGGCAATTAAGCACCGGAACAAATTACCTTGAGAGACTGGGAAATATCCATCACTGGAGGTATTTAAGAACAGGTTAGACAAACACCTATTAGGTGCTATAATTAGCGGGAGCGGGTCCTGTGGGACCTGCAGGATCTCAGCCCCACATCAGGGCTCTTTTGTAAATCAGGAGCAACTCCACTAGTCATTGGCACACTAACCAAAATCAGGTCCTCAAGTCCTGTCTACACTAAGAATTTGACCCATTGTTGACAAAGGTTGTCAGCAATGGTTTCCCTTGTACTGGAACTGAAAATAGTTGAATGTATAGCATAGAGAAGATAATTCCATTTTCAGCAGCATTTGTTTCTAGAATGCATTCTGTAACGGTGCTGAAAATGGTTTTATCTCATCTACACTAGCCAGTAAACCAGGGGTGGCCAACCTGTGGCTCCAGAGCTGCATGCGGCTCTTCAGAGGTTAATATGCGGCTCCTTACTTAGGCACTGATTCCGGGGCTGGAGCTATAGATGCTAACTTTCCAATGTGCTGGGGGTTGCTCACTGCTCAACCCCCTGCTCTGCCCCAAGCCCTGCCCCCACTCCACCCCTTGCCCCAAAGCCCCTTCCCCTGAGCCTTGCATGCCCTCACTCCTCCCCCCACCCTCCCATAGCCTCCATTGCAGTGAGGAGGGGGAGTGAGGAATAGGTGCTGATTGCTGGGGGCTGCCAGCAGGCGGGAGACACAGGGGGCTGGGGAGCAGATGGGGGGCTGTTGATGTATTACTGTGGCTCTTTGGCAACGTACATTGATAAATTCTGGCTCCTTCTCAGGCTTAGGTTGGCCACCCCTGCATTAAACTGTTTTCTGCACTGGTTCAGGGGGCCCCATAGTGACAGCTGGAGCAGAGGTAGCAATAATAGTGGGAGCGGGTAAAATGTACTTTGTTTTGGGTGGGCAAAAAACCAGACTGCAGTAATTAGTGGGAAAACACTTTAACTCCTGTTATAACGGGCATCAAATCGCTTTCTAAACCTTGTTTACATTTAAGTATTAAAAGTTTTAAAGTATTTTTACATGGTTTACGCAAGATGTTTTATTCTTTTAGTGGCAAAAATTGTCTGAATTCTATTTATATACAATATATTAACCAACTGTTGTTGTTTTTTGTAGCATGGGGGAATCTCTGTCTCTTGCAGGATTTATGAGATCTAAAGTTTTTGTGGGTGAGACTGGGATACAAATGCAAGAAAAAACACGGGAGCGGTTGGAAGTAGATATTGTGGGGTGAGAGCTGGATTAAAAAAATAGTCCTGCACAGGCCTCTAATTTTATATCTGTGTAGGATACAGATAATGAGATTAGTGAGGATGTCTTTAAAAAGACTGGTATGAATAAAAATAAATAAAATATTTATGTAAGTAACCTATTCCTTTGAGAGAATAGTGGTATTAGCAGTACACCCCTCCCCTAGCTAGTGGGGTCCTGTACATAGAGGAGTCTTTCACAGCAGATCTGTAATTCACTCAGGGCTGTCCCTGAAAACCCCCCAGGGGTTTCAGCTGGTGTAGAATGCAGTGATCCATCTTCTACATAGGGTTCAATGTTATGAGCACATAAAATCAGTGCTCAGATCATTGCACTGGCCTCCTATGTGCTTTTGAATGCAATTCCAGATGTTGATTATCTTTTAAAGTCCTGAATGGCCTTTAGGATAGTGTTTTGTTGATTAAGAATATAAGAACAGCCATACTGGGTCAGACCAATGGTCCATCTAGCCCAGTATCCTGTCTTGTGACAGTGGCTAATGCCAGGTGCTTCAGAGGGAATGAACAAAACAGGGTCATCCATCTCCTGTTGTCTAGGCCCAGCTTCTGGCAGTCAGAGAATTAAGGACACCCAGAGCCTGGGGTTGTATCCCTGACCATCTTGGTTAATAGCCATTGATGGACCCATCCTCCATGATCTTATTTAATTATTTTTTGAACCCACATATAGTTTTGCCCTTCACAACTCCCTTCGCAATGAGTTCCACAGCTTGACTGTGCATTGCATGAAGAAGTACTTCTTTTTGTTTGTTTTAAATCTGCTGCCTATGAATTTCAGGTTCTTGTGCTATGTGAAGGGGTAAATAATTTTTCCTTCATCACTTTCTCCACATCATTCAAGATTTTATAGATCTCTATCATATTCCCCCTTAGTCATCTTTTTTCTAAAATGAACAATCCCAGTCTTTTTAATCTCTCCTTGTATGGAAGCTTTTCCATACCCCTAATCATTTTTGTTGCCCTTCTATTATTTCCAATTCTAATATATCTTTTCTGAAATGGGGCGACCAGAACTGCATATAGTATTCAAGGTATGGGCATACCATGTATTTAAATAGTGGCAGTATGATGTTTTCTGTCTTATTATCTATTCCTTAATGATTCCTAACATTCTGTTAGTTTTTTTGAGTACTGCTGCATATTGAGCAGATGTTTTCAAAGAACTAGCCATGATGATGCCAAGATCTGTTTCTTTAGTGGAAACAGCTAATTTAGACCCCATCATTTTGTATGTATAGTTGGAATTATGTTTTCCAGCGTGCATTACTTTGCACTTATCAACATTGAATTTCTCCTTGTTTTGATTTAGTTTTGTTGTGAGCTTATTTTGTGTTATGTTTACATGTTTTGTTTTGGTTGTTAATTTTTGGCTGTTCTGAATGTTTAATATGCTATTTATTAAATGTAGACTGGTGACAGCCACTATAGCAGTATAAATTTAAAAAAATAAATTAAAAAATGAAATTGAATCCCCTATCATAATAGGCACTGTAAAAATTGGTAACATAAATAAAATGAAAGGATATTTTCATATAATAGATGCTCCAAGGGAAACATTACATTATGTGTGTGTATTATACATACATACCTCTGTGTGTGTGTGTGTTTTGTATGCCCGTGTGTGGGCATATGTAATAAATACTTCACACAAGGTTGGCGCATGCAAGTAATAATTGGTTTTAAATGATTTTGTAAATAAAACACCTTGTTCCTATGGCAATAAGTGCAAGAAATGTGTAATCACAATTGTAAAGAATTTAAAAATGCCTATTATTTACCTGGTAGATTCTTCTGTTGGACCTATGCCATTAATGTACATGTGTGAGAATATTTCTGTGTGGGCACATGCAAAAAATTCTCCTCATGTAAGTGTGTGTGTGTGTGTGTGCGTGTGTGTGAGAGAGACACACAAGAATGTAATGGTATTCATGGAGTGATCTGTCAGATAATACAATCTCCATTTAACAAGTCTCTAAATATGCATTTAATTTTACAGTGACTGTTGCCATAGTAAGGAGGTGCTTTACTTACAATTCTAAAATACAAAATCGAAAGAAACATACCAACCTCTGGGCCTAATTCTGCAATCCCTACTCAGTCAAAACTTTTTGAAGTTTGTAGGAATCTTGCATGAGTAAGATCACAGAATTTGAACCTCAGCAATAGGGTGCATGTGTGTAATATACAGAACAAAGCACTGGAGAATATACTGTGAGGAACAGTCCTCCACTAGCTTCGGGGGATGGAATAGATGTGATTTAATAGATTTTTTCCCCCCATTTTGAACTTGTATGATATCCAGCCAATGTGGATTTTTCTAATAAAGATGATCAATGGTCAAATAGTTAACAAGCTTAATATTTATATGGTCATCAACAGAGTTAGCATACCACTGAGATAAATGAAAGCAGTTTACACCTCTGTTGCAGTACAGAAATAAAACTTCTTACAACAGCTATGGTTTTAGGCGTTTTGCCTGTGGCCTCTAAGAAGGCACAAATGTGGGTTTTTACAGTGGATAAAATTTTCTTTTCACTCTGCTATAATAAAAAAAAGAGCTCACTTTCCTAAACAACTAACTGGGGAAGGTACTGAAAACAGAAAATTTCAGCTGAAAAGGCAAACATTTCAAAAAGTTCCAATGCAATGGAAAAAGCACTGAACTTTAATGATAGGGGTTGCTACTAGTGCCTACTGAAATGTATAGACTCAGAAACTTACTTAACCTATTTTGTGTATATATACCTTTGTGTTGGCAGTTGTATTGTGCATCCTATTTTTAAATCTATTTGTTTTTAAAAGGTGAATTTACTCACAAAATGAGGATGTGATAGCTAGTTTTAATAATAAATTAATTCACACACAGTGCAAGTTTCCACGCTTGGCAATGGTAACACTACCATTTTTACCAGTTAATATCCATGTTTTTGCTATTCCAATCCTGTACCTCTCCTGAGGAAAGGTTGACACTTGTTTTTTTTCTGTTTTTTCCCCCTTGTGATGCAGTATGTGAAAAGTGTCTGTCTCTGTGCACATTGAATGGTATTGGTTCTAAATTCTGTTTGGATCTGTGTATGATTTAAATGTTCACAATGGAGGTTGAGGAGACCAAGTCCACCAATAGACCTTTAAGGTGATGACTGAGGCCTTTTCATCCTGGGAAGCCTCCATAACCTTTAATTTAATTTAAAGTGATATTATAATCAACAACATGAACTTTTAAAAAAATATTCCATCTTCTCCTGGGTATCACACTGAAACCATTCAATCCGTGTCCACCTCTCTTCCCTAAAATATCGGGAGAGACCTTCTTTCTAGTTGTCCTAAAACCCATTTGTACCTAGATCACCAGAGATGAAAAGCTAGTATCATAATCTGCTGTTACCCCTATTTTTGAGGAGGTCTTAATATAGGGCAGATCTACACTACAGCCTAAGTCGATATAACTTATATCACTCAGCGGTGTGAAAAAGGTCCCCTCCTAGAGCAATGCAAGTTTCGTGCTGTCCACACAGGCGCTATATCGGTGGGAGAGTGCTCTTCCATCAACGTACAGTGGTGCAACTGCACCGATTCAGCTGCACCAATATAGCGCTGGAGTGTAGACTTGCCCTAATATAGGCTATTTAGAACCACACTGCGATGACATACAAAACATACATTCTCAGCAAGAATGGCAATAGAAAAAAAATCCTAGATGGATTACATGTGTCTAGCCATTTATGTTTCTAAAATAAACTGGAGCTTACCCCGGTTTTAATAAAGGAGTTAGCTTAACCAGTGCAAATAGAACCTTTTGACTATCTATCCTACAAGTTTGCACTGGTGAACCTATGCCATTGGCTGGCCAGCCTGCAGTGCGGACAAACCATTAATTTATCTTTGCAGCCACCTGCATATGTAAAACTGCTTTGGGGGAACTACAGTCAAATACAGCTTATGCCATTGGTGAGTTGTATATCCTCTCTTCCTCTATGACACTAAGGGCTTGTCTACACTACTCGCCCGATTCGGTGGGTAGCAACTGATCTTTTGGGGATCGATTTATCGTGTCTAATCTAGACGCGATAAATCGATCCCAGAACGCGCTCCCGTCGACTCCGGTAATCCACCCCAATGCGAGGAGGAAGCGGAGTCAACAGGGGAGCAGCAGCTTTCGACTTTGCAGGGTCCACACGGCGAGGTAAGTTGAGCGAGGTACGTCGACTTCAGCTACGTTATTCACGTAGCTGAAGTTGCATACCTTACATCGACACCCCCCCCCCCATAGTGTAGACCAGATCCAATAGATATAGAGTCTGCCCTGGAAATCACTAGCACCTAAAACAGAGTTGGGAGTAATTTTCATGTATAGTATCAAGGCTATTTCTACACTTAAAACGCTACAGCTGCACTGCTACTGTAACACGTCAGTGTAGACACTACCTACACTGACAGGAGGGTATCTTCTTTCAGCATAGGTAATGCACCTCTCTGAGAGGCGGTAACCCTAACCCTTCCGTCAACCTAGCGCTGTCTATACTGGGGGTTAGGTCAGCTTAAATACACTGCTCAGGGGTCTGGATCATTTACACCCCCGAGTGACATAATTAAGTTGACTTAATTTTCTAGTGTAGACAAGGCCTAATTGCATCTCAGGAAAGGTCTTATCAATGTTACTAAATTCTACCATGCTGGGAGGCCTGGTAATAACACATGCCTGATGTCTTTAAAACACGGTTTAGTTGTGACAGCGTAGATAGAACTGAAAAACTGTGTTTTAACTATGCTCCTATATTATGCTTACTTCTTGATCTTGCAAAGTTGCAGCACGATTTGATAACACTGTAAATAGTGTAGTAACTAACTAAATCAATATCCACCATTCTTAAACCCATTGAAGAGTGTTCTCATAAGGCTGTTGAAATTAAGATAGATCAGTGCAATTTCTGTGGGGAGACCAAAGCTTAAATTTCTTGAAAATTTCTTGAACATTTTATAATTCTTATTGTGAATTTTGCATTTCCTTAGCTAAAGATAAGCTTTTCCATTAACTTGTGGCATCACATACAAATGTACGTTTTTAAAAAATCCCCTCAAAATTGAGGAAAATCCTCTCTGAATTGGGAGCATTGGCATGCCATTTTCTGCAAATATAATTGTCCCACTGGTACTACCACAATTTTCTTCTCTCCCTGTTTATTGCATACTGATTATTATTTGAATTACAGTGTTACATGCCTCGGCTGAGATCAGGGATTCATTGTGCTAGGTAGTGTACAAATAGAAGAGTTTATAACCCAAACAGACTAGACAGACAAAAGATTGGAGAAAAAGTATTTTATCCTCATTTCAAAGTTTTGGGAAATTGAGGAAGAGATTGTGATTTTTCGATTGTTACACAAGGAGTCTGTGCAGGGGCGCAGGAATTTAAATCTGATCATTTTTGGAGGGGCACATTAAATCCATGATGTTATGAGAAAACACAGGACACCCTCACTATAACGAACCCCTTGAGATTCAAGCCATTTGGCCTTTATAGCCAGGGGTTTGTTATAGCAAAGAGGTGTGTGTGTGTGTGTGTGTCCAGAGCTCCGCCAGCATTGCGGCCACAGAGTTCCTCTGGCCTTGGGATTGCAGTGGGGGCACAGAGCTGCTCTAGCCCCAGAGCTGAAGGAGCTCAGAGACCCTGCCAATGTGTTGGGGGTCCCATGCTTCCCCAGGGCCGGAGGAGCTCTGCTCTGTGACCCTGCTGCAGCCCCAGGGCCGGAGGAGCTCTGTGGCCCCACTGATTATTGGGGAGGCCCAGGCTCCTGGTCATCCCCCCATTCTGCACGCCCCTGAGTCTGTGGCAGAGCTGGGAATTGATCTCCTGAGTCCCAGTCCCTAGTGCCTTAACTCAGTGGTCCCCAACACGGTGCCCATGGGCGCCATGGCGCCCGCCGAGGCATTTATGGGCGCCCGCCGTGAGGGTCAGCGCCAACGAAGGAAGAGGAGAGGAGCATCCACCAGAGAAGCGTCGCCACCAAAATGCCGCCGCGCAGCGCTTCCGACAGATAAGTTCCCGCCGAAATGCCGTCGCGCAGCATTTCTGGTGGAGAACTGTTGCCACAGAAGTGCCGCCGAGAAGCATCGCTGCCCGCCACACTCTGATGAAGGGATGAATGTGCTTTTGGCCACAGAAAGGTTGGTGACCACTGCCTTAACTAAAAGATCATTCCTTTTATTAGGGGTGACTGACTGGTACTGTTTTTATTCTTCACCATGCCTTCTATTATTACATTGCTTGATATCTAAATGTAACAGCACTTTCTGTGTTAGTGAACATATTCTGTTTTGGGAGTTTAGATGTTCTCCCATTGGTGGGTAGGATGACAGTGTGCATCACATTAGTTAATTTGTATCCAAATTTCAGATGGCTAGCTAGTCCCCAAGTTATATTATCAACTACTGTAGGAGGAACATGGAATCCTGAACTCAGGTATTTGACAGATACATGTATAGGACCTTCAGAAGTCAATGAGAATTTTCCTAAGTGCTACATGATTAGAGGCTATGATGAACCTCCTAATTCAAAACTCACTGGAGTCCATGGAAAGATTTCAATTGATTTTAATGGGTGCTGGATCAGTCAAAATGTGGCCAGATCTCAGTTGAGAATCTGGGCCAATAGCTTTCAAATGAGATATATAATACAGGCTCTGACTGCTGTTGGTCAGTAAAGATCCCATTCATTTTCATAAATGTAGGTATGTTAACTCAGGTGATCTAGTTAAATTCTTAAATAAGTAATTTGCAGTGGTGTAGCTGTGTCAATCCCAGGATTTTAGAGACACAAGGTGGGTGAGGTAATATCTTTTCTTGGACTAACTTCTGTTGGTGAAAGAAACAGGCTTTTGAGCTACACAGAGTCCTTCTTCAGGTCTGGGAAAGGTACTCAATGTAACAGCTAAATACAAGGTGGAACAGATTTTTTAGCATAAACAGTTAACACATTGTAAAACTGGCATTGTAGCTGTGTCAGTCCCAGAATATTAGAGAGACAACATGGGTGAGGTAATATCTTTTGTTGGACCAACTTTTGTGTCTCTCACGAACAGAATGTTGAGATGGCATATCCGAGAAGTAGTCTCTAAAGTAGTAAAAACCTTTTATAGAGGGCTTTATAGATCAAAATCAGTGCCTTGAACTGGCCCAGGAAGCAAACAGGTAGCTAGAACAATAGATGCATCAGGGCTTGTCTATACATGGAATTATTCAGGAGCAACTAATCTTGAACAACCCCATGTGTGGACAGTCGTATTCTGGAATAAGGGTGCCTTGTTCCTGTTTATCTTAGCTTAAAGCACTTTGAAAGTGGGTTAAGTGGAACAAGGCACTCTTATTGTAGTATGTCTGTCTACACATGGGGTTGTTAAAAAATAGCTGTTCGTGAAAGACTCCATATGTCGATAAACTCTTAATGGAAAATGCTGCACGTGAGAAGCATCACCAAAAAACGAAGCAGCTGCATTCTGCATTAGATGGCGCTCCTGGCTGGTATAAACACCTTTCTCGCAATCCATTCTGGAGGTAAAAAAGAGAAATGGGTAACTGTGGCCTTGTCTTTATTGCAACCTTAGCTTGACTTACACTTGCATTGCCCTTAGCCTTAACTTCTGACCTGTACACACACACACAAGTTTCTTGCTTAAGTGCTGCTGACACTCAGGTAGTAATACAGTGAGGACTGAGCTACTCTGTGATGCTAATACAACTATTCTGTGCAATTTGAGTGGTGGGGTGATGTGCAGTGAGACTGCTCTCACGGGAGGTAGGCTACCATGAGAAGTTACCTCACGTGTAGGTAACTAGCTAACCCTTAACTATAGACAAACTCTGTGAATTTGTCCCTAGAGTGCTTTGGGAACCATGCTTGAAATCCCTTGTCTCTTTGAAGCCTATGGCTAAAACTCCCATTTGGTTCAACTAAACCATGTATATGTATGTTTGTTTTCCAGTTTGGAAAGTATTCCTTCATTTTCAATGTATTCATAATGCATTACATGACATGAGAATGACATTGCTATAAAATGCCATCTTATATATTCTGTGTAGATCTGTATATTTGATTTGTGTATTATCTGCACCTGAATAGTGTAGATTTGTAGCTGTATGTGGTGCTGGGAACGGTGAAGCTGTACATATCTATATATTTCATGCTGGGGGAGAGCTAGTTCCTTGTCTCTTGGGGGTGTTGTTTTGCAGCTGTACAGTGGGGAAGGGGTATTTGTGCATCTGGGCGTACATACCCCCAACTCCTCCACAGTAACTGCTGCAGGTGTGTACGTGGGGTGGTGTGAGCGCAGGTGTGACTACACCCACAAGCTGCTGCCCAGTTCAGGTGCTCAGGGTTCGGGTGAACGCATCCCTTTGGCCCTGGGCGCGAACTCCCGCCTCTCAGCCGCTACAGTCGATGTGGCTGCGCCGCGCGCCAGACTCCGCGGCCGCCTGCCCGGCCCTCACACCCCACAGCCAGGGTCGCGCTGCCTGCGCCGCGCTCGCTCTTACTGTCCCCACGGCCTGGTTGCGCGCGCAGCCCAGCGCCCCCTCTCACTCCCTCTCCATTCCGCCCCCCCCACCCCGCGCCGCCAGCTCTCGCGTTGGCTGCCGGGATCGCTGGCCGCTTTGGTTAATGTCCGCCATGTTTGCCATGGCGCAGGGAGCGGATCGAGCGAGCCCGGCGCGGAACTAGGGCTGCGGGGCGTGCGCTGCGAGCTGCGGGCGGCTCTGCGGGGAGCTGTGCCGGGGCGGCGGGGCCCTCCATGGTGTTGCGGGCCGGGTGCGGGAGCGGCTGGGAGGCGGCGGCGCGGCCGCAGTGAGGGGCCCCCCGCCCGCCCGGCCCCGGGGTGTTATTGTGAGGGGGAGACAATGAGCAAACTCTCCTTCCGAGCCCGGGCGCTAGACGCCGCCAAACCGCTGCCCATCTACCGCGGCAAGGACATGCCCGATCTCAACGACTGCGTCTCCATCAACCGGGCCGTGCCGCAGATGCCCACGGGCATGGAGAAGGAGGAGGAATCGGTAAGGAAGCCGCGCAGGGGGGGCACCATTGTTTATCAGACACCCCCTCCCCTCCCGGGAAATAGGCCATTGGTATTCACCAAGCGCGCTACGCACGCTCCACGCCGCAGCCTTCCATGTTCCTTATGGGTCCTGCGCAAGTAGTGCAGCGTAAACTTCCCTCCGATGCCGTAAGCGGGCCCTGCTCCGCCATCTTCTTTGCGTCCCGACTCGCGAGTGTTTTGATTAGCCGGGGGAGGCTCTTACGCTAGCGTAAGAGAGAAGAAGGCGCAAGAGGCATCTTTGAATGTGAGAGTGTGCGCGCCGACCGCTCCTGGCGTAGCGTGCCTGTGCTGCTGCACTTTTCACTGTTGTGTATGTGGGACTCCAAGGCAGCAGGGGAGTGGAGGGGGCTATGCTCGCTGTGCTCCTTCCGTGCAATCAGGAAGGCTTTGCATTGTAAAATAGGAACGTCCTGCTTTTAGACTGTCCTACCATGGGGATAATGGGACTGACATTAAACGAGAGTGAAATAGCATGGGGGGAGACCTCCCCCATTCCCACATTGACAGCTGAATATATACAGACAGACTGCGCTTATGTTCTGAGTTTGGTTGTTAACTGTTGCATCCGATGTCGGGAGCATGCATGGCATGTAATATCTCAGCTGTCCATTGCTGCGGTGCTGTAGCTGGAGATACACCGCCGTGTGCATCATACTGGAAAGCTTTTGTGCTTTGTAGTTCAAGATTTTTAAATAACATGTTGGAAGCTGCGTTATCTGTTCATTGCAGCCTGCAAAACATACACACACTCTGGTGCAGGCTGCATTACTGCACTCTTGAGGAAGGGCTTTGTAAATGTTGCAAGTAGAATTCCAGCAGTCTGTGTTGCAGATCTTATAGTTGGAAATATAAGTGCTATAAGAATGCTTTGTACTTGAATGTTTAAGAAACACAGTAACTAGATGTTAGCGTTGTTCAGTTGTGTATATGTAAAATACCTGCTGTTATTGCATAGCTGTAGCTGGATTTATAACTAGACCTAGATTTTGCAGTGTAAACCATGCTGTTTAGTGCTAAGATGATTTTAAGTAAGCTAGTCAGTGTTCGGACACATGTATTGCCTGTAGAATGCTTGCTGTCCATTTCTGCAGTGCTGTAGGTAGAGATACATTGCTGTCTGTATCTTTACTAGAAGGTAATTTTAAGATGAGTCTTGTGAGCATTAGGATAGCACTGTGAATACTTGCTGTCCATGATTGTAGTGCTGCTTGTCTGAACTTGTCACTGGCCTTCTTAAAGACTGAGACTTGCACTGTTAGATTTGCATCCAGCTCAGTGCAAGCACACAGGATGTCCCCTCGTGTGGCTGTACTTGTATGCAGAGTTGAGAGAGTAAATGCACTCATAAGAATTTCTTCAATGAACCTCTGTCTCCGCCTTGTAGCCAGCCCACTATGTTTGTGGATTGGCTTTTCAGAGGTTCTGGCTGTCAAAAGAAGGCTCCAACTCTCTCTGATTGGCTTTCTCATTTAACTATTAATATTGAAAGAAATCTTTTGTGTCTTCTATTGGGTACTCATGGTTCTGACCTCATTGTATTTCCCTTGTATTACAAATCATAATGTAACTTGCGTTGCTCTACTCACTGTATTTTGATCTTAGAGCCATGGAATGTGTGTGTGTAATTTTAAATAGACAGCAATATAACATTAATGTTAACAAAGCAAACTTGGAGGTGATATGTCTTTCTTTTCCTTTGCAGTAAAATGTAATTTAAAAGACCCATTAGTAGACCGTGTGACATATTGATTGTTTGTGGAGTATGGGAGTTCTTAAAATGGCAAACATGACTCCTGATTTATATTTAAAAAAATATATATATAGCAGTCTTTAGAATATTTTAAGAGTAATATTTTTTTTTTAACTTTCAGAGTGTGACTTGTTTAAATTACACTTTAAATAAAAAACAGATATAAATTTTCTGAATTCTATAGTCTATGCTTGAGGGGAAAAGAAATACATTGCCTGTGTTACAGTAAAATCAGTGGAGGGAAAGTATTGGGCTACTTTATGCATTGTAAAATCCCTTTTTATGTGTAAATGATCTGCTAAATAATCTACTAAAATAATACAATCTCTATTTTTTGAACAAAATGTGTGTCCCCACTGCACTAAAAATGTTGTGGCTGGATTTGGTATACTTTTCAATTCTATGGTCATTCTATACTAAAATAGTTATGGCTTAATATATAAGCATAAATGCTAGCCTCTTCAAACATCATTTGTGGTTGAATTCCAATGTCTAATGTTAAATTAAGATTATTGTTGTCACTATGTTTGCAACAGTTTTTACTAGAGAGAGAGCTACTTTATGCAGCTTTTTGTGTGTGTGTGTGACATTACGAAGATATGGTTTTGGCTCTTTTTTTTTTTTTTGACTTGACAGTTAAGCATGTTAGTCACTCTGGTTTAATTACTTCAAGATTATAGAGAGACCGGGTGGGTGAGGTAATATCTTTTATTGGACCAACTTTTGTTGGTGAGAGAGACAAATTTTCCAGCTACACAGAGTTATTCAGGTTTGGGGAAGGTGCTAAGCTACCCCTACAAAGAAATACACTGAAAAGAGCTTGTGTAGGACAGCTTGATAGTTTAAATGCACTGTACAGGCAAGAAAACTGAAATATTTCTCTGGCCCCATTCCTGCATGTGAACGCCTTCCCTTGTATGAAGCCTTGGTGAAGTTAGTGGGACCCATGTGTGTGCTGGGGTCCTCTTGTGTGCAATAAGTTGTGTGGTTTGGCTCATAAAAAGCATCTGAACTTCTCTAAACCTTAATTTGCACCAAAAATACATTGTTTCATAGCATCTCAATTTTTTAATACTATTATCATAACAAAAGCTGAGTTTCAATTTAAACTGTTACCTGTAATGAATAAAGGTTTGTGGGTATTTTTCTACATAAATTCTGGGTCTATGTTTTATTCTGATAATTTTGAAGTATTAGGTTATTCTCACATAACGAATACTATATTGTGATTACAATGGAAGGTTTAAATTTTTTATTAAAATCTTACCATTCATTTCTGCTACTACATTATATTATAATGTCATACTGTTACACTTAGTCCAGATTGTGATGCCGTTTACATTGAAAAATACTTTACACAAAAAGCAATCCCATTGAATTCAGTGGGAAACATTTGTGTAGTAAGGTACTGCTCAGTGTGAGTAAGGGCATCACAATCTGACTCTTAATATTACCATTTTACCAGTGAATCTTCAAATAAATTCTGGAAATATCTTGCCATTTTCAGTATTTTACTAATAGGCTTGTACCCTTGCTGATATGACATTCTACAAACTGAGGGCCCAATGTTGTGTTCCCATGAATCTGTAATTTTCATGGGAGTTCTGAGTGTGTGCAGGGAGTGTTGGATTGTACTCCAAGACCTGAATCTACTGATGTTCACTATTTTAATCCGGAATTGAGCTATTGGGCCACATCCTGCTCTCAGTTAAAATTGCATAAATCTGGAGAAACTATTTTGATTTAAATGGAACTAATCTGGATTTATGATGTCATAAGTGACAACATAACTTCTCTCTTTTTTGTGTGTGTTTAGTATTGGAAGGTACGGAGAAGGGGAGCATTGTCAAATTCCTCAGATGCTATATTGAAAATCTACTTACTAATCTTAATTCAGAAAACAGTACAGTACACTAGTACTTATAGATTCATAGATTCTAGGGCTGGAAGGGACCTCGAGAGGTCATCGAGCCCAGCCCCCTGCCCTCATGGCAGGACCAATTACTGTCTAGATGATCCCTGATAGACATTTATCTAACCTACTCTTAAATATCTCCAGAGATGGAGATTCCACAACCTCCCTGGGCAGTTTATTTCAGTGTTTAACCACCCTGACAGTTAGGAACTTTTTCCTAATGTCCAACCTAAACCTCCCTTGCTGCAGTTTAAGGCCATTGTTTCTTGTTCTATCCTCAGATGCTAAGATGAACAAGTTTTCTCCCTCCTCCTCATGACACCTTTTTAGATACCTGAAGACCGCTGTCATGTCCCCTCTCAGTCTTCTCTTTTCCAAACTAAACAAACCCAATTCCTTCAGCCTTCCTTCATACGTCATCTTCTCTAGACCCTTAATCATTCTTGTTGCTCTTCTCTGGACCCTCTCCAATTTCTCCACATCTTTCTTGAAATGTGGTGCCCAGAACTGGACACAATACTCCAGTTGAGGCCTAACCAGCGCAGAGTAGAGCGGAAGAATGACGTCTCGTGTCTTGCTCACCACACACCTGTTAATGCAGCCCAGAATCAGGTTTGCCTTTTTTGCAACAGCATCACACTATTGACTCATATTTAGCTTGTGGTCCACTATAACCCCTAGATCCCTTTCTGCCGTACTCCTTCCTAGACAGTCTCCTCCCATTCTGTATGTGTGAAACTGATTGTTCCTACCTAAGTGGAGCACTTTGCATTTGTCCTTATTAAACTTCATCCTGTTTACCTCTGACCATTTCTCCAATTTGTCCAGATCATTTTGAATTATGACCCTATCCTCCAAAGCAGTTGCAATCCCTCCCAGTTTGGTATCATCTGCAAACTTAATAAGCGTACTTTCTATGCCAATATCCAAGTCGTTGATGAAGATATTGAACAGAGTCGGTCCCAAAACAGACCCTTGCGGAACCCCACTCGTTATACCTTTCCAGCAGGATTGGGAACCATTAATAACTACTCTCTGAGTACGGTTATCCAGCCAGTTGCGCACCCACCTTATAGTAGCCCCATCTAAGTTGTATTTCCCTAGTTTATTGATAAGAATATCATGCGAGACCGTATCAAATGCCTTACTAAAGTCTAGGTATACCACATCCCTTCTCCCTTATCCACAAGACTCGTTATCCTGTCAAAGAAAGCTATCAGATTGATTTGACATGATTTGTTCTTTACAAATCCATGCTGGTTATTCCCTATCACCTTGCCACCTTCCAAGCGTTTGCAGATGATTTCCTTAATTACTTGCTCCATTATTTTCCCTGG
Organism: Chelydra serpentina; assembly: GCA_037349315.1. Lineage (NCBI taxonomy): Eukaryota > Metazoa > Chordata > Testudines > Chelydridae > Chelydra > Chelydra serpentina. The sequence goes on from JBAIAC010000019.1 coordinate 22,287,812, forward strand.
CACAGAAGTTAAACTAACTGGTCTGTAGTTTCCTGGGTTGTTTTTATTTCCCTTTTTATAGATGGGCACTATATTTGCCCTTTTCCAGTCTTCTGGAATCTCTCCTGTCTCCCATGATTTACCAAAGATAATAGCTAGAGGCTCAGATACCTCCTCTATTAGCTCCATGAGTATTCTAGGATGCATTTCATCAGGTCCTGGTGACTTGCAGGCATCTAACTTATCTAAGTGATTTTTAACTTGTTCTTTTTTTATTTTATCTTTTAACCTTCGCCCTTCCCATTTGCATTTACTGTGTTAGGCATTCCCTCAGACTTCTCGGTGAAGACCGAAACAAAGAAGTCATTAAGCATCTCTGCCATTTCCAAGTTTCCTGTGACTGTTTCTCCCTCCTCACTGAGTAGTGGGCCTACCCTGTCCTTGGTCTTCCTCTTGCTTCTAATGTATTGATAAAAAGTTTTCTTGTTTCCCTTTATTCCTGTAGCTAGTTTGAGCTCATTTTGTGCCTTTGCCTTTCTAATCTTTCCCCTGCATTCCCGTGTTGTTTGCCTATATTCATCCTTTGTAATTTGTCCTAGTTTCCATTTTTTATATGATTCCTTTTTATTTTTTAGATCTTGCAAGATCTCGTGGTTAAGCCAAGGTGGTCTTTTGCCACTTTTTCTATCTTTCCTACCCAGCGGAATAGTTTGCTTTTGGGCCCCTAATAGTGTCCCTTTGAAATACTGGCAGCTCTCCTCAGTTGTTTTTCCCCTCAGTCTTGATGTATTTCCTAGCAATTAACTACCAAATCTGAATTAAAATACATATTATCAGAGTCTGTGTTACACTTTTTAGGTAAAAAATAATTTTTAATAACAAGATGAGCCAAAAACAAGAGTAACTGAAGGTTTTAAGAGGTGGATTTGACTTCCTTTGTGTAGTTACAGACACATCACAATTACATCACAGTAATTGATAGTTATGACTGGGCGTTGAAGTGCTATTAGCGATTTAACTCAGAAATTTAGATTTGAGCATTCATTCATTTATAACTAGGCATGACTTCATGTTTAAAGTCAAAGGTTATACAGAGTAGAAACCCGAGAGTAGCAAGGTAAGGCTATTGTCAGATGATGCTAAAATACAGGATATTTTTAATGTACGAATGGGGGGAGAAATCCTAAAATTGAAATGGGTACATTTCATTTTTAAGTCTTTGACTCGGTCATTTGAGGATACTCTTTTCAGTACTCATTTAAACCATCATATAATTTTGAGTGTTGGCAGAGTACATTGAATTCCCTTGGTCTCTGTCGTGTATGTGTGTCTGTCTGTCTTTCTCCATTTTCTGCTTCCATTGCAATGTTGGAAACCTGATATCAGTTCATCATCTTACTTCCTAGCTGCCTGAAGCTGGTTGTACTTCCAAAGCAGCACACTTGTTCCCCAGCTGAGACAATTGGTCTAGAGCAGTGATTCTCAAACTTTTTTTCTGGGGACCCAGTTGAAGAAAATTGTTGATGCCCGCAACCCAACGGGGCGGAGGATGAGGGGTTTGGGGTATGAGAGGGGCTCAGAGCTGGGGCGAGGGGGTTGGAGTGTGGGAGGGGGTCAGGGCTCTGGGCTGGGGTGCAGGCTCTGGGGTGGGGCTGGGGATGAGGGGTTTGGGGTTCAGGAGGGGCTCTGGGTTGGGGGGGTCAGGTCTGGGGCAAGGGATTGGGGGGCGGACTTACCTCCGGCGGTTCCCCGTCAGCGGTGCAGCTGGGGTGCAGAGGGAGACTTTCTGCCTGTCCTGGCACTGCAGATCGTGCTGCGCCTGAAGCGGCCAGCAGCAGGTCTGATTCCTAGGCGCAGGCGCGCAAGCCGCTCCACACAGCTCTCACCCGCAGGCACCGGGCCCCCCCCCCCCTCCAGCTCCCATTGGCCAATTCCAGGCCAATGGGAGTGCGGAGCTGGTGCTTAGGGTGGGGGCAGCGCGTGGTGCCCTGCGGACCCCCTGCCTAGAAGCTGGACCCACTGCTGCCCGTTTCCGGGGTGCAGCACGGTATCGGAACAGGTAGACACTAGCCTGCCTTAGCGAGGCAGCACCACCGACAGGACTTTTAACGTCCCGGTCGACGTTGCTGACCAAAGTGACCCAGTGCCTTACATGCCGTGACCCAGTACTTGATCGCAACCCAAACTTTGAAAAACGCTGGTCTAGAGTGCTTCCATTTTGCACAAATTACACTTCTTTCTTATTTCTGAACATTTTTGTCAGGGCTTTGGAGCAGAGAGCCCGGAGCTGGAGTGCGGAGCAGTAGGTTTATGCCCGGAGCTGGAGCAGAGCCCGAGCGGAGCAATTCAAAAATTTGATTGCTCCAAATCCCTGATTTTTGTTATTACAAGCAACAGTGAAGACAACTATAATCAAAAAAGATGTAGGAAAATATTTTTCCTCTTGTTTGTCTTTGGCATTTGACAGTACTCCCTGTATAGACATTTCTACCCGTCTCTTCATCTTTTTATTTATTTATATAGTTAGGTCCCAATCTTACACATATATTGCTCATGCATAAGGGTCCACCTGAGGTAGAGTTCCACTGAAGTGAGTGTAGTTCTGTGTAGATCCAGTTGTAGGATCAGAGCCAATAGTAATTTTTCCCATTTTGTTTGTGTGGGTTTTTCATACGGTGGTGGTGAAAGCATAAAACCACCATCATTGGTGGGAGGGTCAAGGGCAGCATTAAACTACTTTTTAATTCATGTTTTGAAATTGACCAGATTTCCATTTGACAGCAGTGCTTTAATGAATGGCATTGATGGGTTCTAAAGATAGTTGTACCTGATCCTTTTGGGAATGTTTCCCAAATTTTTGAAAACTGAGTCCCTCATCAAGAAAACGAAACCAGTCATGCCCCTCTCCCTTTAACCTCTGCATATGTTGTTAAAGTCCTTTTTGTCAGGTTAATTTATACACGATACCTGTTGTTCTTCACAACGCTTCACCCCACTTTGGAAAATAGCCGTGTGAATCTCCATAATATGATACCACTTTATTTTCTTATGTGCTTTGATCAGTGAAATAGTCAACAGGGCTGATACTTACAGTATCATCACTGGCACCTCAGAGCTAATTTTCAGGTTCTCTGCAAATACAAGCAAATATTTCTGCATCTAGTATGCTCACTTCTCATTTTGAAGTTTGTTTAGTTATTTTGTACCCATAACGGTATAGGGCCCTTTTTTTCCTTTTTACAATAAAGCTGAGACTCTGGAAGTACAGCTCCCCAAAGTGTCGTTTTGTGAATTTCCAGGAGTGCATGTTCCACATTTAGGGAAACACTGGTTTATGGGATGCAAGGGTAGTGACCATGACACGAGGCCTTAAAGGCTTAGATTCCATCTTTACATTGTGGAAAAACTATCTGATTGCTATACTATATTTTGGTAAATGCCTTCAAAACATATGAGCATCATGTGTGAATAAAACTGGGTTACAACTGTATGATCGCGTCATAAGAATGGCCATATTGGGTCAGCTCAAAGGTCCATCTAGCCCAGTATCCTGTCTTCCAACAGTGGCCAATGCCAGTTGCCTCAGAGGAAATGAACAGAACAAGTAATCCTCCAGTGATCCATCCTGTCGCCCATTCCCAGCTTCTGGCAAACAGAGGCTAGGGACACCATCCCTGCCCCATCCTGGCTAATAGCCATTGATGGAACTATCCTCCATGAACTTACCTAGTTCTTTTTTGAACGCTGTTATAGTCTTGGCCTTCACAACATCCTCTGGCAAGGAGTTGCACAGGTTGACTGTGTGTTGTGTGAAAAAATACTTCCTTTGTGGTGGTTTTTAAACCGCCTGCCTATTAATTTCATTTCATGACCCCTAGTTTTTGTGTCACTAGAAGGAGTAAATAACCCTTCCTTATTTACTTTCTCCACACCAGTCATGATTTTATAGACCTCTATCATATCCCCCCCCTTAGTGGTTGCTTTGTTTATGACACCAAGTTCCATATTTGTTTGGGACTGTGTTGACTTGTATGATTTGGGGCAAGTCTCTTACTGCCTCTTTTTCTCCATTTCTGCATTTGTAAAATGGGGATGCTGATTCTTAACAGCTGTGCTGTGAGGCTAAATTAATTTTTGGAAAACACTTTGATATTTTTGTATGAAAGTTGCTATATAAAGTGTAAATTATTTAATGTCATTATACCAACAAAACTATATCTTATCCAGAGTTGCTTCTTGTATAGAAAAGTTGGTACTCATACTTGAACATAATGTGTGTGTACTTTTTTGTCTATATGAAATTTATGATTTCCTAACCATATATAGGATCTCTACTCTCTCCCCCCCCCCCCCCAACCAAGGCTCATATCATCGCAGCAGTGTCTCAAATTCTTGTGTTACCCCCAACAGAGTACATGGTGCCCTCAAGTCCTTGGGGGGAAATCAAATTAAAACATTATTTTTTAAAAAAGTCTTTTTCAGTGAGATGCTCTAAGCTCATATGCCTATTTGCATGCCTAATGGATTATTCCGAGTATATACAGCGAGAGAGGCTAACTCTCTGGAGAACTACTGCTTCATTATACGACTGGTGTGGCTCTGGGGTCATGTAACGGTCTGAGAATCTGAGCACTAGCCCAGGCACCATGAATTCAAATCCAATGTAGGGCAGAAATCTGAGGTTAAAAAAAAAAAAAAAAGCAGCATATTGCTCTAATCTGCCTCTATCTGTTTTTATTTTGGGGAATATGTAGTCTGAATATACTAGAATATTCGGATGCTGCTGAAACTATTTTTTTAGAAGAAAATAAGTTACATAAGTAAATACTCACAAGGAGGAGAGGGTATTGGGATAGAAGACTAGTTGGAACCATGGGAGTAGAGGAAGTGTAGTTGGAGGATCAGGTAATGGGAGACTAGGGGAGTGGGAGTGGGGGGGAGATGTGGGACACTAGGAAGGGAGACATGAGGGTTAGTGGAAGAATGCTGCAGGGGTGCTTGTCAGCCTCACATTTCCATCCATGTGTGTGGAATGAGCTGGGAAGCCACAGCCCATCTACAGGGGTGTGGCCCCCCCTTACTTGCCTCCCTCAGGAGAACCTTATGTTAGCCTGAAGGCAGTTTGCCTACCTGGGGCTACGTGAGTCCCACTCCTTAACCCCTTCATGGGATCTGGGGATCACTGCCCCTTTGGGGTTGTCTGGGGGCATGTTTATACTACAAATTTTGGCAGCATAAAGCTGCCACAGGTAGAATATCGTTTGTGTGTATGCATATTTGACTCCTTAGTTCAGTGCTGTGTGTACTCACCAGGAGCACTGGTTGCGATGCACAGTGCTGTGTGCTGTGGTTAGGTATCCCAGCATGAAACTCACCGTCCAGTGCACTGTCATTTGGGAAGTTTTGGCAATGTGTGGTGGGGCAGAAACCAGTCATGCCGGGGTGACTGGGACTGCGGGGTCAAGTTCCCATTGTGCAGCTTTCTCCACCACATAATGCCACCTCTATCCCATAATTTTTGCACCTATTTTGAAAATGCCACAAACCTGTGTGGGACTTGTCGCTGTTCACCATCTCTGGCAGAAGCATGGAGCCTGCAAAGCTCTGCACTATTGTCATGAGCATTGCACAGAATGCACAATCCACTGGTATTTACAGAGCCTCAGGGAACATGATAGCTTTCTTTGATATGGTAACAAGCCTTGTGGATAAGAGGGGCAGTGTTAGCTGTGGTATATTTTGACTTTAGTAAGACTTTTGATACTGTCTTGCATGATCTTCTCATAAACAAACTAGAAAAATACAGCCTACATGGAGCTATTATAAGGTGGGTGCATAACTGATTGGAAAATCATTCACAGAGAGTAGTTATCCGTGGCTCATAGTCAAGCTGGAAGGGCATATCTCGTGGAGTCCCACGGGGATCAGTTCTGGGTCCAGTTCTGTTCAACATCTTTATCAGTGATTTAGAAAATGACATAAAGAGAACACTTACAGAGTTTGTGAAGGATACCAAGCTGGAAGGGATTGCAAGTGCTTTGGAGGATAGGATTAAAATTCAAAGTGATCTGGACAAACTGGAGAAATGGTCTGAAGTAAATAGGATGAAATTCAATAAGGACAAATGCAAAGTACTCCACTTAGGGTACGTCCATACTTACCGGCTGGTTCGGCAGCACGCAATCGATCTTCTGGGATCGATTTATCGCGTCTTGTCTAGACACGATAAATCAATCCCGGAAGTGCTCGCTGTCGATGCCGGTAATCCTGCTCCGCGAGAGTAGGCGGCGGAGTCGACGGGGGAGCCCGCCTGCCGCATGTGGACCCGCGGTGAGTACCTTGAAGTTCGAACTAAGATACTTCGACTTCAGCTACGTTATTAATGTAGCTGAAGTTGCGTATCTTAGTTCGAACTGGGGGCTTAGTGTGGACCAAGCCTTAGGAAGGAACAATCAGTTACACACATACTGAAATGACTGCCTAGGAAAGAATACTGCAGAAAGGGATCCGGGTGTCATAGTGGATCACAAACTATGAGTTAATGGTGTAAAACTGTTGCAAAAAAACTCAAACATCATTCTGGATGTATTAGCAGGAGTGTTGTAAACAAGACATGAGAAATAATTCTTCTGCTGATTAAGCCTCAACTGGAGTATTGTGTCCAGTTCTGGGTGTCATATTTCAGGAAAGATGTGGACAAATTGGAGAAAGTCCAGAGAAAAACAACAAAATGATTAAAGGTCTAGAATGTATGACCTATGAGGGAAGATTGAAAAAATTGGGTTTCTTTAGCCTGGAGAAGACTGAGAGGGGACATCATAATAGTTTTCAAGTACATGAAAGGTTGTTACAAGGAGGAGGGAGAAAAACTGTTCTTCATAACCTCTGAGGATAGGACAAGAAGCAATGAACTTAGTTAAATTTAAGGGCAGTTTAGGTTGGACATTAGGAAAAACTTCCTAACTGTCAGGGTGATTAAGCCCTGGAATAAAATTGCCTAAGGAGATTGTGAAATCTCCACCATTGGTGATTTTTAAGAGCAGGTTAGACAAACACCGTGTCAGGGATGGTCTAGATAATATGTAGTGCTGCCATGAGTGCAGGAGACTGGATTAGATGATCTCTTGATGTCCAGTCCTACGATTCTATGATTGTGTGACTATTTCCTGGAGGTCAGATTGCTATGAGTCAAAGTGAGAACCAATTCGAGCTGGAAATGTTGTCAGGAGGGGCTTTATGTTGTAGGGAATAGTGGAGTAGTGGGTAGAGAAGGAAAGAGAGACAGCAATCTTCTCATACGATTAAAGTTACTGTAACATCTATCTAATAAAGCTGTCATGGTTTTGGGACATAGACCATAGATTTCTCTCACTGTCCCTGTTTGCAGCTACCCATTTCAAAGGATGACTATTATCCGCATACTGCTATAACAAAATATATTGGAGGGGTAGGAGCACTGAGGAATCACATAAATGCCAGGAAAGACCACTGGTCTGGGACTATTCTTAGCTCTGCCATGGCCTGCTGGTTGACCCTAGGCAAGTCACTTCATTTCACTTCTCAGTGCCTCCCTTTTTCATCTGTAAAATGGGGACAGTGGTGTAAAGTTAATTTGAGACCTACTGATCTTTTTTTTTTTTTTTTTTTTTTTTTTTTAAAGCAAGCTAGATCTTTTGATTATTGCTGCAAACCTAGGTGAGAACTACAACTGCTTGAATGACCATTAACTCCTACCCACAAACGTTTGTTTAAAAAAACTAGCAAATTAAATGCCAAGAAAAAATTAGTTAAAGCAGAGTTAAGATTGCACTGTGATAGTTTGTACCCATCCACAACATCCAGTTCAGCAAGACTCAAACTTTTGAAAACCAGGAAATACAGAGTTAAGATGATACATCCATGCAGTCTTAATTATATCCTCTTTGAGCGATGCTCCACAGTGCCCATAACACACATTCTCGCACTCTTCCTTTTCATTGTAATGGACAGGTGCTACCTGCACTTGCCCTACTCTCAAACACTGAAGCTGCTCCTCCAACAGAATACTATAGTTGTAAAATTTAACAACCACTTCATACCCTTGTACAACCCTTCACACTTGCACACAATACTATCTAAACGTATACTTTCCCTTACCCATAATTAAATTCACATATTGTTCTCATATCCCTCCACACTACTGACAATACCCATGGCAAGAGGACCCCAGTGCCCTTCTACTAACACGATTTACACAATTTTGTATTGAAATGATGCAGGTATTGCTGCACCTCTTTCCTTTATGAGACAAGGCATGTGAGGTAGTATCTTCTGTTGGATTATCTTCCTTTGGTAACAAGCATTGGGGGTGGACTCAGACCTGAATCACCTCCTCTCATAATCACAGCTCTTCTAAGGCCTTGGCTACACTTGCAGATGTACAGCGCTGTTAGTTAAACCCGTGTTCGTACAGCTGAGTAGGGAAAGCGCTGCAGCCTGTCCACACTGGCAGCCGCCAGCGCAGTAACTACCACTGACGTGGCTACATTTGCGGCACTTGCAGCTGTATTGGGAGCGGTGCATTATGGGCATTCAGGTAGCTGCAACGTGCTTTTCAAATGGGGGGGGGGGTGAGGGGGACTTTGACAGGGAGCGTTTTGAGAGGGGGGGGGGGGTTGAAATCTCCACAGAGTGTCAGCTCATTATTTCCACACCTCCACATCCCCTGCCTCTCTCTCAATCACTGAAAGCAAACAGCAGGGGCTTTGTTTGTTTTTAAAGAGCAGATAAAAGAGAGGAAACGGAGCCTTCCCCCTCCCCCCACCCCGTTCTTCTCCTCTCCCCCCCCCCCCCCCGCCTCTGTCCAAGGCATTCCTAACGGAGCTGCCGGCATTTGCTGCCAGCATTCCTAACGGAGCCCCTCCCCTCTTTCCCACCCTCTGCCTGCAAAAACTAGTTGTGGTTGTAAAGCTGTGTTTGTAGCAGCTCAAGAACGGAGCTCTGAACTCCAACCCGGAAGTGCAGTTTCAAAACAAAGCAGCTTCCGGAGATCAGTAACTGCGTTGTTCCTCGGCTACACTGAAAGACCAGCATTCCACCCACTTCGCAACAGTTGCTATTTCTCTCGGGGAGGTGGAGTACATGCAGCGCTGTATCTGAGGAGATACAGCGTTGCACGTGCCTTGCAAGTGTAGCCAGTTAATGAGTTACAGCGCTGCCGGCAGTTTTATTGCGCTGTAACTTGTAAGTGTAGCCAAGGCCTAAGCTGCTCTTACTTATTCCTCCTCCATTCAGTATAGCTACACCTAACACAGTGAATGCCGTTGGAGTGCATGCAGATAATTCCCAGTGGCTATTCCCATCTGCAGGGGTGCAGAATTAAGGTTGTGTGGACGTTTACCTTATCACTGTATTTCCTGGTTTTCAGAAGTTTTGAGTTTTGCAGAACTCTCTGTTTTGGAAGGGCATGAGATCTCACTGGGCAGCCTTAACTTTGTATTAACAATTTTTTTTGCCATTTAATTTGTATATACAGTGTTCTGACATTGCTTGTGGTGCTGAAGCTTGGCAAACACTAGACAGCATAACACTGCTTTGTACATTAACTTCTAAAATTTATTTGGTAATGAGAACCCTTCACAGGATTTTTAATTCCAGTTTTGTCTGTTTGAAAGAGCTTACTCTCCTCCCTTCCCCCCCAATACTCTCATAAGGAGGAAGGTTTTATTTCATTGCATATTTTTCTCCTCCGAAGCACATAGCATTTATCCCTTTTCCAGACCTCAATCCTGTTATTAACAACCATTCTTTTGTCTTCCAGTGGTTTCAGTCTTCCACCTGCAGAGCATCTTCACAGCAGAAGAAATAACCATTCAGTTCACTTGTGCATTATGATTTCCTGTTGGTACTGGCATTGTAGGCTTAAAACTGAATAGATAGAATCACACAAACCTAACTGCCGGTATTGTCAGGAAAGTGCTGTTGAACGAGAACACAGGCTTAGCTCAAGCTGAGGGTTAATTCTGTGGTGAAAGTTTAAGAAACTATTTGAAAATCTGATTCTCTGTGCCCAGTTTAAATCCTTAACTCAATACACTGGAGCTTCCCAAACATATGTACTAAAGCTTCCTTGTCTTTAATCTTAATGAAACCATGGAAAGAGATTCCTCAGACAAGTTGACTTTTAAAGTGGAGGAGGAGGATCGTATAGTGCCAAATCTCATGCTCCTGGTGCTTCACAAAATTTAAAAGGGTATTCAGTGCACATATTTTAATTATTTAATTTGTAAAAACCATATTATATTGTTACTGAGGGTTGTAATCAAAAATACCATACTCATATTCAGCAGCATTGCTATAAAGTTGAGTACAAAGTGAGCAATTCCAGGCTAAAAATCTTGAGTTAAATTCTTCCCTCACTTACACAGGTGCAACTCCCATTGAAATCTGTGGGAATATGTAATGAATGCATATACACTGACAGGATGCCCAACCATGTAAAATAAAAAGAGAGACAACTTCATTATATCTGCCCTTTTCCTATATCTGCTTTTGCCAGAAGTAAGCTGACAAGAGAGCTGGCAGAGAGTGAAAGAGCTTTAGGCTTCTGGAGCACAAATAGCTCTCTGTTTAAAACTGCCTGTCTAAAATATAATAAAGGTGAATATAATAGGTCAGCTGATAGAGTCATCTGCTCTTAAAGAAATCCAAAAACTGAAGAGGAAAGAGGACCATCTTTCCCCAGTTAACAAAAGTTGCGTCTCTGTGAGGGCAGAATTGTGCTGCTTGTGATTAAGGAACTAACTGTTCTTTTGGCTCAACTTTGGCATACTTTATATAACGTCCAGTCCATCTTTCTACTACTATAGAATTTTCCCCAGCAGTGTATTTTCTACTGTTTTATCACTGTTGACAAGCATTAGGATTTCTACCTCAAGAGGCTATTTTCCAGTTTGCTAAATATAGTTTTTGAAAGTTTTTCATGATGAACAGCAAAATTTCCCCCCCTTATCTCATTATGTCCATCTAAATGTTCATATTTATGTCGATAAAATATTAATTGTTGTGTTCTCTTGCTCCCTCCTGCTCCAGGTATGCCGTGAGCATATATGTCCTACTCTCTTCATTTTTTCTTATAGTTCAGTTCCTTCAGCTTCTGATCAGTTTTACTACTTCTCTTTGAAGTCCCTCCAATTTATCTTTCTGGCTATTTGATTCCTGAAATTCAGCACACTACTCCAGATGTGGTTGTACCAAAGCCACAAGGAGAGGGACTACTGTCTCTCTGCTTTGTAAATATCTCTGTATGATGAATTTGCTATCACATTGTTTTACAGACTCATGTTTTTAATTTGGTGTCCATTATCGCTAGGGCCCTACCAAATTCATAGCCATGAAAAATGCATCATGGACCATGAAATCTGGTGTCTGTCGTGTCGTCTCCCTGTGAAATCTGGTCTTTTGTGTGCTTTTACCCTATACTATACAGATTTAATGAGGGAGACCAGCATTTCTCAAATTGGGGGTCCTGACCCAAAAGGGGGTTGCGGGAGGGGAGGGGTCACAAGGTTACTTTAGGGAAGTTGCAGTATTGCCATCCTTACTTCTGTGCTGCCTTCAGAGGTGGGTGTCCAGAGAGAGGTGGCTGTTGGCTGGTCACCTATCTCTGAAGGCAGCACCGCCGCTGCCAGCAGCAGTATAGAAGTGAGGGTAGCAGTACCTCAACCCTCCCAACAATAACCTTGCACACACACCCGCCCAACTCCTTTTAGGATCAGGACTCCTACAATTACAACACTGTGAAATTTCAGATTTAAATAGCTGAAATCATGAGATTTATGATTTTAAAAATCCTGTGACCATGAAATTGTCCAAAATGGACCATGACTTTAGTAGGGCCCTAATTATCGCTCCTCTGGCTTCCTCACATTTACCACTGAAAATACAGATTTTTCTTCGTTCTTCTGGATTTCTGTTTTGGTTGGTTATTCCCTGGTGGCAGATCCTCAGCTGGTGTAAATTGTCACAGCTCTGTTGAAGCTAATGGCCTTAAGGCCACGTCTACACTAGCACTTTTGTCAGTATAACTTACGTCGCTCGGGTGTGGGGAAAAAACACCTCTCTGAATGACATAAATTATACTGACAGAAGCACCGGTGTGGACAGCCGTATGTCGGCGGGAATGCTGTCCCACTGATATAGCTACCGCCACTTGTTGGGGGGGTGGTTTAATGATGGCAGCGGGAGAGCTCTCTCCCATTGGCAAAGAGCGGTTGCATGTGCAATTTTGCAGCAGCACAGCTCAAGGGTTTCTTTTCCGTGGGTCCAGATGATGAAGATGTCATCAATGTAGCGCAAGTAGAGTAGGGGCATTAGGGAACGAGAGCTAAGGAAGCGTTGTTCTAAGTCAGCCATAAAAATGTTGGCATACTGTGAGTCCATGCGGGTACCCATAGCAGTGCCACTGACTTGAAGGTATATATTGTCCCCAAATGTGAAATAGTTGTGGGTGAGGACAAAATCACAAAGTTCAGCAACTAGGTTAGCCGTTGCATTATCAGGGATACTGTTCCTAATGGCTTGTAGTCCATCTTAGTGTGGAATATTGGTGTAGAGAGCTTCTACATCCATAGGGGCCAAGATGGTGTTTTCTGGAAGATCACCGATGGATTGTAGTTTCCTCAGGAAGTCAGTGGTGTCTCGAAGATAGCTGGGAGTGCTGGTAGCATAGGGCCTGAGGAGAGAGTCCACATAGTCCACAGTCCCAGTGGCCTCCCCAGGAATTGAAATGGGGGGAGGGGTGTTTGAATTTACTGGGGGGGGGTGTGAGGGGGGGTGTCACTAAATTGGCATGTAACTAGTTCACAAAACTGGGGGGGGGGTGTTGGGGAAATTCAGGGGGGGTGTAGGGAAATCACTGCGTGACAGTCCACATACTACATAATAGTGTAGACATGCAATTTAGTCAGTTTATATCAGTTGAGGATCTGCCCCAGGTGCATTATTTTTGCATCTTTACAAGTTTAATTTTTGCAAATTTTGATTTAGATCATTTTACCTTTTGTAAGTAATCAAAGGCTCATTTAGAAGGGGGAGGGTCCCAGAGCATCTACATCACCATTTTACAGTCCTGCAGTCTGAGTTCCAGGAGCCTGAGTCAGCTGACTCAGGTCAGCTGTGGGTGTTTAATTGCAATTTAGATATACCCCAAGAGTTGGAATCCTGTGTGTTTTGGTATCTGTGAAGGAGGGGAAAACTGCTTTATAAAGTGTGATCCTTTGAAAATTTCATCACCTTCCTTTTCCCTGAATTTGGGGATTTGAATCATAGTACTCAGTTACTGAAGGTCCACTTTGTATATACAAATCCTACTTAAATTTGGATGGGGACAGATGCTTTTTACATAGGTACAGTTGAGGTTGTTTCAGTGGAGCATTTGCTTATGCGTGGGATGGATGATGACAAATATGTTGAATGGGGCTAGATGAAGATTTTGCTTTCTATAAATTCTTGTTTATTGGTTATTGCATGGCATGTATGACATAACTTAATTGAGTTTTCTTATATTTTTAATATTTGGATTGGTGGTGCTTGTGTTGAAATTTTGTTAGTATTTATAGTTAAATGTAATTATAACTTTAGTTGGTACTTAAAGTTGTGGAGGTAAAGTTGTCTCTACCCACCTTATGATCCTCTGTATTGAGGTGCTCATAACTTTCTGAAAAATGTTCCTGTTTAGCTGAAACTTTCCATGTTTGGTCTCAGCTCTATAAGTGAATAATAACAGTAATATTTAATTTGAGGCAAAATCCATTCAGGTTTTTTTTTTTAAATTTGGCAGGATCTAAAAATAGCTGTCTTGTTTTACAAAATTATGAACTCATGTTTTAAGTCACTGGTCTAGCAAAAAATGGCTGACATTTGAAACATTACATGTAAATAGTTAGATCAATGCTATGTTGGTAGGTTTAGGGGTCAGTTGTATGTGGGTTTTTTTTAACTTTAATATTATTTAACTTTAATATTTGAACAGTTATTCAGTGGTATTTACAGTATTTATAGCCTGGATAATCTTCTAATGATTCAGAGTATCCCTACCCCCTCCAGGAAAAGGCAGATTGATTAATCATTGTAGCTGTGAGTATGTTTCTTCTCTTCTGTCCCCATCTCGTCTCTTTCCCCCTCTCCCCCCAGCAGACATGGGAGAATAGATTATTGTGCTTGGCTGATACATTTCCCCAAGGAATCTTGCAATTTTGAATGAATTATATAATACATTGGGTAGATACCCTTAGCGCCCAAGGTTTTTCTAAATCTTTACCCTCTATGAGTAGCATTCAGCTCCTTGCCTGCTCCTGCAGTGAATGACTGAACAGCCACTAGCTTTGTTACATACACAGTGAGTGGATTGGAGATTCCTCCTTCAGTTTGTCTGATACTGCTTCGGCTGCCTTTTGTGAGTCCCATCATGTCTCCATTCAAGTCAGTCTTCTGCTTTCCTGGCAAACTATTGCCTTAAGGACCTCAGCTGAGCAGTTTCTGAACCAGTACTGAGAGTCTCACCTCCAACAGAACCTTCATAATGCCGCAAAATGTACAAGCAAGTTCAAGTAAGGACAGGAAAACTCCTTTAGTACAGTTCTTGTGCAGAAGACCTCTGTAAATGTGTCATTTTGTTCCGGAGGCTTCAGAGAGGGTATTAACACTAGGGCTCATTTTCCCCTTCATATCCTTCAACCTTAGAAGCCAGTTACGCTCATGGTACATGTGCTTCCTTTGCTGGATTGAATTAGATTGACAGAGGGAAGGGGAGAGGAACTTAATGGCACTTACCATGCTCGCAGTAGACTCTGTCCCATGAGATTTACAGGTCCCTCACAGACTTGAATGCCCTTAGGCACAAAGTGGCTTATAAAGGAGACAGGGCTAGTGAAAGATGCTTTCTTTTCTAGCCCTTCTTTTTTCCCATCTCCTGCTTGGGAGAAACAGAACAGGGGAGAGAATGAGGGAAAGGGGCGGGGGCAGAGGGGAAGTCCATCAAATGAAATGATGAATTGGAGTGAATTAAATAGCAAACTAATTTTATTTATTTCTCCATTACAGGGCCCTTTGTGAATCTCTAGGGTGGAATAGCTTATTCTAACACTCCTCTGCCACCTTACTGTTGATTTCTCCATTACAGGGCCCTTTGTGAATCTCTAGGGTGGCATAGCTTATTCTAACACTCCTCTGCCACCTTACTGTTGATTTCTCCATTACAGGGCCCTTTGTGAATCTCTTGGGTGGCATAGCTTATTCTAACACTCCTCTGCCACCTTACTGTTGATGTTCTGCTGAGCTGTGCAGCAGAATGGCCTAGCTCATGCTGCCATTGACAAAATATTTCTTCCCTTTAACCATTCTCTAGCAGTATAAATTGGACTGAAGGGAGGCGGGGATAGTTGTCCCAAATGCCCAGCTCTTTTGATTCTCCTGAGGTGGTGGTTCTTCTGTATAGCCAAGACCACTCTTTCTGGTGCCCTCTAGATAGTCATGGTCCACATGAACAGTCAGTAGCAGTAGAAATGGTTGAGTTTTCCTTCCTAAGGCTTTCTGAAATGGGCTAATTATACTTGAATAATATGGTGGGTCCAAAAGTGAAATTGAGGACTATTTTCACCAGTCCTTTCTCACCCTTGAGGCAGGAACTATGGCCATTGCCACCAGTCTTTCTCTGGCTTCTACCAATAGGAGTCAGAAATGTCCTAGAGACATCCAGACTACAGTTTTGAATCCAATCTAATCCCTTCATGAAGGAGGATCTTGGATGTTTGCAACTCTCTATCCAAACTGAGTTGAAATCTTTTAAATGCATTTCTTGTTGTTTGGACTATCTTCCATGTAACTGCATATCTACTATTACCTTTCAAAGGACCAAATATCAAGAAAGGACCTCAATCCCTTAAAATCCTAGGGGAAAGTTTTTTCCTAGGTCCCTTGAAAAACATTAGTTATATTTATGATACTTTAATGCACTAATACACTTGCCGTTCAAAAAACAAACCAAGCCATTAAACTTTAAGGTGATCGCCTTCCTCCCGCTCCCCAAAGGTATTCAGCTATTAAGAGAGAGAGCCTTCAAGCATTCTTCCTGTCCTATATCTGACTTCCTTATTTCAATCAGTTCTCGCTGTTGGAGTTCCAAGGGAGGCCAAATCTCTTGGGGTGGAGAATCCTAGCTAGTAGTTCACTTAGGCCAGCGCAGAGGTTCTGTATGGTGCTGATGGAAATACTATAGTTATGTTCTTTCCACACAGAGAGAATTCTGACAGGTCTTCTATAAAACATGAAGTCATCGATACTTTTAGGGTGGGAAAATAGTGTAGGCACGGGAAGTATGTTCTTTCCAAAAGAGACAATGAGTCTGCATAAATCAGGGAAGCACAAAACAAGGCCTTCCTAAGAGAAACCCTCATATCCCATTGGACAGAGAGGAAATCTCCATTGTAGCCTTCCATATTGTAAAAAAAGATCAACCAAATAGCAGACTGGCTGAGCAGATGAATATAGCCACAAGGCCATTATTCAGTGCAATTACAGAATGGATGGACTAACCACAGGAGAAAACAAAAGGTTTCCCTTTTCAGTTTTTTACGAAGACCAGAAATGCGATTTACTAAAATTGCCTTTTCTACAGTTGTTAAATAGATTCGTGTTTGCATCTTGGAAATCTGCAAGAAATTGGCCTAGCCCTAAAAAGATTAAAGACCACTTGACCAGGGTTGTTGGATTCCATAACTATTACGGATCTTGTCAGTGTTGTGCAGAGGTGTTACTGCAGCTTTCTACACACTTTCTTTAAAATCTGTGTTTGAGATTTTCAGAGTTGACAAGGGAATTTGACACAACTCCCATTAAAATTGAATTGGAGTTGTGAATCTAAGTCCCCAAATCAGGTTTGAAAATCTCAACCTATGACTTTAATGTCCTAAATTCAGTCGATGTAGTGTTCACACAGTAGGATATCCAGGCTTTAGTGTAGTAACCTTTTAATGGATTCCCTCGTTCTCCTTCCCTTAATTTTGGTTTGGTTTGGAAATAGAGTTGTCATAAATATAAAGGGAAGGGGGAGAGGGTCGGATGCAGTGCTATAAAATCCTCTTACCAGTAAAGGGTTAAGAAATGCAGGTAGCCAGGCTGACACCTGACCGGGCTGGCATCTGACCAATAAGGGGACAAGATACTTTCAAATCTTGGCAGGGGGGAAGGTGTGTGTGGCTCTTTGTCTGAGTCAGAGTGATCTTGGGAGACAAAAAGGATCTGCAGAAAATCAATCTCCTCAGAAACCAGTCGTCTTCTCACCAAACCTCACTTTTCTAAAGTAAGTTTAGTCAGCATTGCGAATAGGTTTTTGTTTGTTTTGCTTGGTGAGCTTTCCCTGTGTTAGAGGGAAGGGTTATTCCTGTTTTTTCTGTAACGTTAAGATTTTGACCAGAGGGGGAATCCCTCTGAGTTTGGAAATTGAGTACCCTGTAAAATAGTTACCATCCTGATTTTACAGAGATGATTTTACCTTCTTTGTTTTAATAAAATCCCTCTTTTAAGAAGCTGACTGTATTCTGTGGTTTTAAAACCCCGGGGGTGGGTTTTTAGATCACTGTGTAACCAATTGGTTAGGAGATTATTGTCAAGTTTTCCAGGAAAGGGGGTGTACGGGCGTGAGAGGGTATTTGGGGGGGGGGGGGGGAAGAGGAACTTCAAGTGGTTCCTTTCCCGGAATCCTGTTTAAAACACTTGATGGTGGCAGTGAGAGAGAGATTTCTCGGTGCAGGGAATTTTGTACCTTGGGGGTTTTAACCTAAGCTGGTAGAAACAAGCTTAGGCGATCTTCATGCGGGTCCCCACGTCTTTACCCTAGAGTTTAGAGTGGGGAGGGAACCCTGACAAGAGCAGACCACTGCTTACCTCTGGGTGGGCCTGGAAGAGATTTCATCTGATTAGATATCACTGGCGTGATATCTGAGGCCTTGTCTACACTGCCGCTTTCCAGCGCTGCAACTTTCTCGCTCAGGGTGTGAAAAAAACACACCCTGAGCGCTGCAAGTTTCAGCACTGTAAAGTGGCATTGCAAACAAGGTCTTTCAGCACTAGTCTACTCCCCTCATGGGGGTGGTTTTTTTTACAGCGCTGGGAGAGCTCTTTCCCAGCGCTGGTGCCACGATTACACAGCCACGTTAAAGCGCTGCCGCATCAGCATTTTAACAGTGCTAGCGAAGACATACCCCGAGTTACAAAAAAGCTAATTTCTTACCTGCTAAAATTTCTTGGTTTGTAAAACATCCTTTTGCAATAATTTCAACATTCCTATAATATTTTTTACCTTTGAATTACTGATATGTACTTAACTCCTTTTAACAGTTTTTATGTGTGAATTAATTATTTATAGGATGAATAGATAACCGAATATCCTTATTTAACCCGTTTTCACTTTTTGAAGATAATTGTGTTTAAGTAGTTGTTCTTATCTACCTTTCCTCTCAATGTGAAGATTATATCAAATTAGATCTCTTACTCTTCCATTGCAATTTATTTTTTAGAAAAGTCTGCTCTGCGTGTGTACCATGGATATTTCTGTTTTAGTAACTAAAGTGAATGACCCTGAGCTATATCTTTTGTAATCTTTCGTCAGTGTTGTAACTGTATTTTAATGCTATGAATTAAATCTACGCTAATTGCTTAATTGAATGTTTGCATACATGTTTAACTCTCACTTAGGAAAATTGTGATTCGTTTGAATATTACAAAATATGCTTAAACTGCAAGAATAATTCGTATTAAACTCAGCTATTTTTGATTTGACTGTTCAGCTTTTGTTTTTAGCATTAAAGTGATATATCAGTATAAATCAACGTCTTTTGGATAAACTGTCAAATTGAAAAAGGAACAGGAATTCCTTTGCATGACAAAGTTTGACCGTGGATGCCTTGCACATTCATATTGCACAAATTGAGCAAGTCTTTGACACCATGGAGTATGTTTACTGATAAAAGGTGCAAGAGAATTTAACTAAATGTATTAGAACAAAATCTCAGAGGAAAACTTGCTAAATATAATTAATTATATGGCTTCTGAAAATATGAAATGTCAGCACAGGAAGTTAAGTGCAGGAGGGAAAATCAAGTGCCTTGGGAATGACTAGAAATCCAATTAAGGTCTGAATAGGAGAAATTTACATGTCAGTCAAACAAGTGGTTTCTGGAAGCTGTGCTAGACCATAAAATAAGATGGTGCCATTACCACCTTGCAATAAGATCCTTGTTACTTCACAGTGCAGTAGAGTTTGTAATCTTGGATTGCAGATGAAGTGGTGTCAATTGGAATAACATCAGTGCATGAAATCCTTGAAAACTAGGAATTCTCAAGGTGCCTGCTACTATAATTTAAACCCTGAATCTGACGGTGTGTGGTCATCCTATCATCCCAGGCCTACTTCAAAGCTGTGTCTGCAATAAGAAACTCCAAGATCACAGATTCTCCATAAAGAGCAATTTAATACCCTTGCCACTTCATCAAACACTTGGGATTAGGCACCAGGTTACATAGGGTGTTCATCTGGGAGGAGAACTAAACATTGTACCTTTACTATCCAATTTTCTACTTCCTAAACTTCAGTGAAATTTTTCATGTAGTTTGACAGTGATGGTCTCCTATATTGATCTTCTCACTCGGTCCAGATTTGATATTGATGCAGGTTGCAATCCATATAAATTAAAACAAAAAGTCCTCTCTAAGTATGTTTAGGGAAACAGGAGTTATAACAGCCAGGTAAAGGGGAGAGGTACATTCTTGAAGGTGTGTTGACAATGAAAATAGTGGTCTGGACGAAGATTTTGAAGAAGTAAATTAAGGGCATATCCTACAGACTCAGGAAAGATCAGGAATACTATAAATTGATGTTTTTAGAATAAAATGCAGGAATCGTCGTTTCAGTGGCCTATCTGAGGACAAGGACTGGCAGAAAAAAACTGTTGGTATTTTCCCACCTCAGTTGTAGATCAGTCTTTTGGTCCGCTTGATGTGTTGTGTAGATATCAATTAGGGACTACCATGGGGCCGTTTGACAGCTAGCAAGAAATCTAGAAACGAACTGAGTGAGTAATTTTCTTAGTTAAATTGATCAAAATAGCATTGTTTGGCTTTATTTTTAAAAAGAGACTGATGAAGTGTTAGACATGCACAAGATGCAATAATTTCAAAAAACACACCAGTTATTTGAATGTACACTCTTGTCTGAGCTACAGCATTGCACTTAAGTCTTGGGAGCCTGATTAATCGAGTAATTTTGACTTTATTTCTTTAGGAGATGCCTAGTCCTCCTCTTCTAGAGTTTGTGAAGTCTGTAGTTGCCATTGCAGTTTGTTTTAGTAGAGGATACTTCCTTCCCATTGCTGAAATAACTTGAATTAAAAATAAAATAAGTATTAAATAAATATGCATGTTTTGAAATATCCATTGTTTTAACAAGTAAAGGCAGATGAATGAAAACTGTTTTTTGAAGAATTAAAAAGAGAGAAACCTCTGTTCCTTTTGGTTATTTAAAGAGTTTACCAAATATAAATCAATGCAGTGTACTTTTCTTGCATCTTCAACCTGCATCAAATGAAATTTAAAAGAATAAAACGCTTTTTCATAGTTGTGTAATTGTCATTTTCACAGTGTCACTGCTTGGTGAAATTATGAGCACAAGAGACAGACATTGGAGTTATTCGAGGGAGGGAAGACCACCCAAAATCTGAGATGCTAGGAAGGGAAGAGAGTAATGGGGGCTTTTTTTCCATTCACCCCTTCTTCCATCAGCCAGGAGTGTGAGGGAATAGGTAGTATAAAGAATCTGAACTCCTTACTGCAAGGCAGTTGTGCAGTCAGAAAGATGAAAAAGTCCCTTACGGCAGCAAGAGACAATTTGGCTTCAAATTTATCATAATCCTGTTAGCCTGATGTGAAAGATGAAGGTTCCATGGAATGACCGTAGTATGTCATCCTCTCCATTCTCAATAGCTGCAAATCTGGTGTGTTGGGACTGTTCATCTGGCATTTTCTCTGGGTCTTGCTAGTGTGGTTCACCACTTACCTTTTCATATCCACTTTATTGCTAGGAGGTTTAATCTCTGATTAGTAGGTTTCATACATTTTTCCAGCCTTGGTTGCATAAACAATTGTTGAAGCAAAGTTACACTGCAAATATACTATATATATTTCTCTCTCTCTCTCTCTCTCTCTCTCTCTCTCTCTCTCTCGAGAGAGAGAGAGAGAGAGAGAGAGAGAGTTCTGATAACCTAATAAAGGGATAGTGTAATTCATACTTCCTGTGACTTGGGTGTGGTTATTCTGTCTCCAGTAGGGTAAGAGTACAAAGTATAGAGGAACACTGTTTCATATTTGAGTAATTGGAGTTTTACAAAGATTCTGTGTGTTCTTCTGTGGGGAAATATGTGCCTGTTACTTTTGCCTGTTATAATATTCTAAAAAAACCAAAAAAAACAGAAGCAGGTAATAAATGAACATAAGAATGGCCATATTGGATCAACCAATGGTCCATCTAGCCCAGTAACCTGTCTTCCAACAGTGGCCAATGCCAGGTGCTTCAAAGGGAATGAACAGAGCAGGACAATTATCAAATGATCCATCCCCCTGTCGTCTAGTCCCAATATCTAGCAGTCAGAGTCTTAGGGACAGCCAGAGCATGGAGATTGCATCCCTGACCGGCTAATAGCCATTGATGGAAGTACTCCATGAACTTACCTAATTCTTTTTAGAACCCACTTATAGTTTTGGCCTTCACAAACTCCCCTGGCAACGTTCCACAGGTTAACTGCGTGTTGTGTGAAGAAGTACTTCCTTTTATTTTTTAAGCCTGCTGACTATTAATTTCATTATGTGACCCCCACCCCCCAAGTTCTTGTGTTATGTGAAAGGGTAAATAACACTTCCTTATTCACTTTCTCTACACCATTCATGAGTTTATAGACCTTTATATACCCCCTTAGTCTTGTCTTTTCCAACCGTAATGATCCCAGTATTTTTAATCTTTCCTTATATGGAAGCTGTTCCATACCCTTAATCCATTTTTTGTTGCCTTCTCTCCATTCTGAAAACTGGCCGGTGCATCAGTGTTAAATAAAAACATGATTTTTTTTGCATTTGGGAGTGGATTAAGTTATTTCAGGATCTTGATTTAAACCATGGGCTTCCCATACTATAAGGAATTAATGTGCATACATTGCTGATTTTGAGCCATGGTACTTTCTACATCCCCTTTTAGATTATTTTATTTAACTTGGAACATCTACTGTCTGTTTTTCTGATTTTAAAAAAAGGTTGGTGGGTATGCTTAGAAGATTGTTTCCCCTCCCTCTTGAGTCCCCCATATAATTAACGGAGGCTTGAGATTTTTTTGCCTTATTTGGAACCTGTCAACAGCTGAATTTGCCTATGACTTGGTGTTAAATTCAGAGGACTCTTTCTCTCCCATTACTGTACCCTGCTGGCCTGGAAGCAAAGCAAAACAAAACAAAAAACCAACAACAATTTTACTAGGATCTTCTCCATGACACTGGAGAACACTACTGCTAGGAAAATGGACTACCTTTATCCATTTTTTATATTTTAAAAAATAAATATTGTCATCTAAATAAATTCTAAACTTTTTTCCTCTTTCAGGAACACCATTTACAACGAGCTATTTCGGCACAGCAAGTCTTTAGAGAAAAGAAAGAGAGCATGGTTATCCCAGTTCCTGAGGCAGAGAGCAATGTCAACTATTACAACCGCCTGTACAAAGGAGAGTTTAAACAACCAAAGCAGTTCATTCACATTCAACGTAAGTTAATGCGTATGTTGTTCTGTCTTCCTTTAAGTTAACTTGGGAAAGTTCTTAATGATTGCAGAGGCAAAATTATAAAAGTATTCATAGGGTAGGTGGAAGGACCCCCCAAAAACCTGGTAAGAGTTAAAGTAGCTAAGTCCTTGTTTCTCCTTTGAAGTAGCCAGCAGGATTTGGGGATTGAGGGAGAGAGGAAGGTATTATTTGTAGGGCTGGCTTGTGGATTCCCGTATTGACATTTTGTATGTGCTTAAGATAGACAGTAACCAGAGGACAAATCTTACTGGATATCTGTTGTGTTGATCACACCATCATAGAATCCATTTGATTTCATAACTCTGAGGTGGAATAACTGAAGGAGCCATATTAAAAGTAGTTGTCTGTGATGATTGTTTTTTGTCGTCAGTTTTTGATGCTGTGGTTCCCAAGTGCCCCTTATCTCTACTCGCAGATCACTTTAGCATGAAGACAGATTAAATAGAATATCTGTAGTAGAAATCAATGTATCTGGTCACCTGATTGTAGCATGAAAAGTTTTTGAAACGTTATGCTGAGACTGTATTGGAGGTAAGGAATCGGCTCTTCACTGTAGTGTATTAGAAGTTCCAACTTGCAGAAATATTCTGGGCTACAGGTAATTTTGGTGAATCTATGTAGGTTATGTGAAAATGTAGAATTGCATATTTATTACTGCAAAGATTTCTCAATTTGTCATACCTGAGACTGCCCTGATTTGTATGGGATTGACTACATGTGTGGTAATAGATGCATTTTAGGGGGAAACAAACATAAGGTCACTGTTTGCTTTGTTTTTGAATAGTCATGTTCTCTGAGGTATTTAGGCTGACCGCTTATAGACTGGACTCATCCCACTTGTCTGATTATTGTAAACTCTTTGGGCATAGACCGTCTTTAGATTCTGTGTTTGTACAACACTTAGTACAGTGGGTGCTAGTCTGTGACTGGGGCTCCTTTTCACTATCACACTACAAATAAATCAAAATAATAATAAAATCTTGTGGTAAGACATTGGGTCTACTTATTGGTGGAATTTATCAATGCCTTTCTGGGAAGGCAAGAATCCAAGCACTTTTCAAATGGTTGATTGTTAAGCCCATACTGAAGAACTCCTCTCTTGCCACTAAAAGAACCTGTGGCACCTTAGAGACTAACATATATATGTATATGTAGATATATATATATAGTTAGACACACACACACACACACACACACACACACACACACACACACACACACACACACCATGAAAAGGTGGAGATGGTTGCCATACCAACTTTAAGTGGCTAATCAGTTAAGATGAGCTATTATCAGGAGAAGAAAAACTTTTGTAGTGATAATCAGGATGGCCTATTTCAAACAGTTGACAAGAAGGTGTGAGTAACAGTAGGGGGGAAATTAGCATGGGGAAATAGTTTTTGTGTAATGACCCATCCACTCCCAATCTTTATTCACGCCTAATTTAATGGTGTATCCAGTTTGCAAATTAATTCCAATTCTGTAGTTTCTCATTGTAGTCTGTTTTTGAAGTTTTTGTTGTTGCAGAATTGCCACTTTTAAGTCTGTTATTGAGTGACCAGAGAGATTGAAGTGTTCTCCTACTGGTTTTTGAATATTATGATTCCTGATGTCAGATTTGTGTCCATTTATTCTTTTGCATAGAGACTGTCCGGTTTGGCCAATGTACATGGCAGAGGGGCATTGCTGTCACATGATGGCATATATCACATTGGTAGATGTGCAGGTGAACGAGCCCCTGGTGGCATGGCTGATGTGCTTAGGTACTGGGTGTTCCCCTCTATGCATCTGATGAAGTGGGTTCTAGCCCACGAAAGCTTATGCCCAAATACATTTGTTAGTCTCTAAGGTGCCACAAGTACTCCTCGTTCTTTTTGTGGATACAGACTGACATGGCTACTACTTTGAAACATCTCTTGCCACTGACCTCCTTGCTGGTTATCACCCTGACCCCTTTTTATCTTATTTTTAAAATTTTTTGGAAGGATTATTGGCAAAGTTACGTTGAAGTGTCTTGGACAATACGGGGTCCTCTGATCTCCTTTTTGTTAGTCTTGTTTATGATGCATACTATGTTGATTTTGTTGATCTGCATCCTGTGCCAGATATAGATCCTCTGTTGATTCTCTGTGTTTATTCTTTGAAGATGTTTCAGCATCCATGAATCTGTTGTTTACAAGTTGCCATTGAGCTGTCTATGGATATAGATGGAAATAGATTTATTTAAATGTGTCTGTTTTTTTTTCCTCATGGTGAGTGAGTTCGTTTTTTGAATTGTCATCTGCATGCTGCTGATGCTGTCCTCTATTTCTGTTTCATTGCACCTGGGTGGTGTATTTTCTTGTCTTTCCTAGTATTTTTCCAAACTTGGGAGTTGTATGAAGATGAGTTGGCTGAAGCTCATCTTTTGGATAAGACAGAGATGATGCTAGTAGTGTGAGTAAGCAGCCAAAGGAAATAGTATCAATAAAACTCTCCTGGTTTAAATAAAATATTTTGGTTAGGTATGTGATTTTTTAAAATGTTAGTTATATTAGTACAAAAACTGTTTAGAGACCATCCTTAGTTGCTCAGGGGCTGCTGCTCAGATCCATATGGTTTACACTGTCAGCAAGCAGTTCACAGAAAAATGAACTTTGATTCTCTTTTGTGATTTGTTACATGTACTGACATTAACCAATTAATCTTTTTAAGTAGAAATCCATTCATAATACAGTTGCTCTTATGATAGTGAATTGTGGTTTCATAAATCTTGGGCTATGGCTTAATTTGGATAGGATGAACAGACTAAGGTCGTTTGTATGCTACACCTCTGTAATCCTGTAATGTAGGTACAGACTACAGCATGAAAGGGGTTTTTTTCGTTGCTGTTGAAACTCTACCTCCCTGAGCAACAGCATCTTATTGACAGAAGCGTTCTTCTGTTAACCTAACTGCATGGAGGTTAGGTTGACATAGCTATGTGGTTCAGCGGTGTGGATTTTTCACTCCCCTGAGCGCTGTAGTTATGTCTGTGTATACCAGACCTAATGTAAAAGAGAATCAGTGGTGAAAAACTACATTAATGCAGAGTTAAGGTTGTTTGGTGGTGTGTTGTCTCCTTGCAGAATGCTGAGTTAAGCAAAACTCAAACTTTTGAAAGCTAGGCAGTGCACCAAGATGCCCTGTTAATACACAGTTTTATTCTGCCCATGCTCCAGCTGCTGAAATGTGTCACCTCCTTCTACAAAGTATTCTCTGTCACCCGCAGAATTCCACATAACACTATTAAAGCACAAATAGGAGAAGAAGGAGGAGGGGGAAAAAAGATTGCCCATGCCACTTTTCCTTTGTTCCTTTGTAGCTTGCAGTAGCCAGTGGGAATTATGTGCATACACTACAGGTGCAGTCAGTGTGTTAGGTTTACCAGCATTAAATGGGAGAGGTAGTAATTGGGCCTGCGTGCTAAAGGTGTATTTGTGAGATGAGGACATGTGTGGATTGCTTTGTGATTATGATATGAAGAGATATAGGTTTCCTTTTGTGTGTGAGCAAAGGGAACAACTGCATGTGTACCTTCAAGAGCCAGCATGCATCTTTTCAGTGCAGAGTTATGCACATTTATATAATTTAGTAGGGCACAGGGGTTTTATTACAAAGGGTTTTGTCCGTAGTGAGCTGGGGTATGAGAGCAGCCTGAGCATTTATTATCTGCATGCACTCCAGGTAAAATGAGTGTGGTCAGTATCAGGTGTTGCCGAACTGAATGGTGCCGACAGTAGTTAGCTCTGCTTGGTAGAGGCGTGTTTGAGAGATCTGTGGATTACTTTGAGGTGTGTGACAGAGCTGTAGTTGTGATGTGAGGAATTTTACGTTTTGTACCCTTTCATATATGAGGAAGGAAATAGGTGTATTTCAGGATGCAGTATTCATAATTTCTATACAGCATTGTGGAGTTTGCCAGTGGTGTGGCTTTTATTACAATGGATATGGTCAGTAGTGAGGTGAAATATGAAAGAATTCTAATGCTTTAATGATGGTTAAGTGAACATGTAGGTTGAGATGGTGAGTAACAGGACATCTGCCTTTGAGCTGAGGGGTGTTATTTCCAGATTGCATGTGTGTGTGTGTGCGCGCACACACACACACACACACGTTTACTCGTGAGGATAGCTCACTTCACTGCCTGTGCTGCCCTGGCTACGCAGCTATTTTTTAGCATGCTAGCTCGAGCAGCGCTAGCATGGGTACATCTATGTTAGCTGGGAGTCGCACCTCCCAGCTCAAATGTAGATGTATCCTCAGGGTAATGTGAAAGTCATAAGGTACAATGAACCCCCTTAACAACCAGCAGCTATGGCAACCAGAGGCCACTAGGGGGAAGTAGATGCCTCGCCTACACAGGACCCTGAACTTTTACAGTTGCCCTTCACTGGAGCAGAAATTGCTGTCCCAAGCTGGTTTACACTGACCAGATAGCAGACATCCAAGGTCTGGCAACCACCAATCAAATGTAAACACGACCAGGGCTTTGTCTAAGTATGTATAAAAGACTGCTAGCTTTTGTGTAAATTAGAGTCTTTTGCACCAAGGTGCAAAGCTCTCCTTTCTTCTGCAGAATAAAGTAACCTCTTTCCTTATCCCTGTCTGGCTGTTATTGGCTCTCAGCTAGATGGACCCGATATTTCGGTAACAGTAAAGAAGTTGTAAAAGGTTGCAAAGTGACTCCTAGAATACCATATGTATAAAATTTTTCTGTGGATTTGGATAAGTATGTGAGTGTATGCCAGGATCCGAATCTTGTAGTGAGAAGGGCTAGTGTGAGTGTGTGCATATTGAAACGTTGTTCAAAGAGGCTAAAGAGAAGGTGGGTGGGAAACCTTTCTTTTTCCTTTTTGTCCTTTAACAGTGTTAGATGGAATCTTGTGGGTGAGAATGAATAGGTTGTAGAAGGAGGTGAAGAGATCATACATTTCAGCGACTTGGGGGTTGGCAGAATAAAGGGTATGTGTTAATGAGGCATATTGGGACATTGCTGAAAGAGGACAGAGTTAAGACAACCGTAACTC
The DNA here is from genome assembly GCA_037349315.1 of Chelydra serpentina. Lineage (NCBI taxonomy): Eukaryota > Metazoa > Chordata > Testudines > Chelydridae > Chelydra > Chelydra serpentina. The sequence continues at coordinate 22,315,715 of JBAIAC010000019.1, forward strand.
TCCAGTTCCTGATTTTTCAGAAGTTTGAGCTTTGTGCAACTCCGCCTTCTGCAGTGGGAAGATGTACCACCAAGCAATCTTAACTGTGCATGAACATACTTTTTTGCCATTGAATTTATTAGTTTTTTGAACAAGAATAGATATGTTGTTCGGAGTTAGTAATCATTTAGGCAGGTGTACATATAATGTCTTGCAGTTAACAAACTCAGCCAGTGCCACCCCTCTCTCCCCCTTGTGCACAAGCACCCCACTCGCTTTGCTGTCACACCTTCCCAGACATGCCCCTGAGCCATTCACCTTTCCTTCCTCCAGTCTGGCCTCATCCCCACTACTGTATTCTCACCACCCCCCAACAAGCAGGGGACAAATCTCCTTGAAATCTTCACTCCCTGGTATACAAACGTTATTCTCTTATACCTCCCCTCCTGTAACCGACTCACATGTAGTACCTGGAGTGAAAGACAGAGAAATAGTGTTCCTGGTTTTGTTTCACAATGGTTGGAGGGTGGAGTTTGTGGCAGGGTTGGCGTGGGTTTCCGTTCCAAAGTACTGGCAGTTAGACCCTGTCCAATAGATGTATCCCATCTCCGAGAAACACTGACGTTTCAGAGCTTGTAATGTTTCTGTGCCATACAGTACATCATTGCCAGTCAGCTACGAACCCTCCAATTTCCCAATTAATGTTCTTCCAATACTTGCTAATAGCTTTCATGCAGTGTTGGGGTGCACTGGCAGAGCTGTGGGGTACAGGGGAGTTCGGTGCACAGGCAAGGCTGAGGGTGCCATGCCTCCCTCACGTGAGCCCCAACCTCTTTCCTCGCCTACCCTCCATCTCCATTAACTACCCTCTTTTTGCTGCAGCCCCAAACTCCTTTCCTCTAGTTCCCCCATCTCCTAATATCTCTCCCTTCCCAAGAATATTTTCCCCACAAAAACTTCAATTATTTTCCTCCCAAACTGAAATTGCCACCCCAGACTCTCACTTAGGCCTGGACTACACTAGAAAATTAAGCCTGCTTAATTATGTTGCTCAGGGGGTTGAAAAATCCCCGAGTGACATAGTTAAGTTGACCTAACCCCCAGTGTAGACAGTGCTACGTTGACAGAAGAATTATTCCATCAACCTAGCTACTGTGTCTCTTTTTGGGACAGGCATGGACAAACTTTTTGGCCTGAGGGCCACATCGGGGTTGCAAAATTGTACGGAGGGCCAGGTAGGGAAGGCTGTGCCTCCCCAAACAGCCTGGTTCCACCCCCTATCTGACCCCCACCCACTTCCTGCCTGCCCCCTGACTACCCCCCTCAGAACAGCCGACCCATCCGACCCCCCTTCAACTCCCCCCCTCAGGACCCTACTCCCTATCTAAGCCCCCCCTGCTCCTTGTCCCCTGACGACCCTCCCAAGACCCCCCACCCTAACTGCCCCCCTCGCTCCCTGTCCCCGGACTGCCCCTACCCCTATCCACACCGCCGCCCCCTGACAGACCCCTGGGACTCCCATGCCTATCCAAACTGCCCCCCCCCCCCCGAACCTCCGCCCCATCCAACTGCTCCCTGTTCCTTGACTGCCCCCCGGTACTCCCTACCCCTTATCCAACCTCCCGGCCCTGGCCCTCTTACCACAGCTGTGCGGTCTGCCGGAGCTCGACACGAGGCCCCTCAGGAGCGCGCAGCCCCACCCCCTTACCATGCTGCTCAGAGCGGCAGGAGCTCGCAGCCCCGCCGCTGCAGCGCTGCCCAGGTGCAGCAGGCCAGAACGCTGGTGGCATGGCGCGCTGAAGCTGCGTGGGCGGGGGGACAGCGGGGGAGGGAGGGAACTTCCCCGGCCGGGAGCTCAAGGACGAGGCAGGACGGGCCTGTGGGCCATAGTTTGTCCACCCCTGCTGTAGGAGGTGGATTACCTACTTGTTGGTGATGCGGGACTCAAGTACCCTGACATTTGTTGGGAAAATAATACAGCAGGGCACAGGTTATCCAAGAAGTTCTTGGAACATATTGGAGACATCTTTTTATTACAGAAGGTGACTAGGGGAGAGGCTATTCTGGATTTGATTCTGACAAACAGGGAGGAACTAGTTGAGAATCTGAAGGTAGAAGGCGCTTGGATGAAAGTGATCATGCAATGATAGCGTTCATGACTCTAAGGAATGATAGGAGAGAAAACAGCAGAATAAAGAAAATGGACTCGGAGAACTGGTAGGTAAGATCCCGTGGGAAGTAAGTTTTAAGAGAAAAAAGAGTTCAGGAGAGTTGGTAGTTTTTTAAAGAGACATTATTAGGTGCACAAGAGCAAACTATCCCAGTGTGTAGGAAAGATAGGAAAAATGATAAGAGACCATCCTGGCTTAATCAGGAGATCTTCAATGACCTGAAACTCAAAAAAGAGTCATACAGAAAGTAGAAACTAGGTCAAATTATGAAGGATGAATATAAAAAAACTAACACAAGCATGTAGGGTCAAAATTAGAAAGGCCAAAGCAGAAAACAAGATTAAATTAGTTAGGAATATAAAAAGTAAAAAGAAAGCATTTTACAAATACGAGAGAAGCAAGGGGAAGACCAAGGAGAGGTTAGGCCCATTACTCAATGAGGAGGGAAAGACAGTAACAGAAAACACCATAATGGCTAAAGTGTCACTAAAAAAGGTAGCAGTGATTGGATGACAATAGGATAGGATCTGAGGCTGAAATAGGGAAAGAATAAGTTAGATGCCTTCAAGTCAGCAGACCATGATAAAATACATCCTAGAATACTTAAGGAACTGGCTGAAGAGATCTTTGAACCATTAGAAATAATTTTGAGAATTTGAGAAGCGGAGAGATCCCAAAGGATTGGAAAAGGGCAAATATAGTACTTATCTATAAAAAGGGGAATAAGGACAATCTAGGTAATTATAGACCAGACAGCTTAACTTTGGTACCTGGAAAGATAATGGATCAAACAATTAATTTGTAAGCACTTACAGGAAAATAAGGTAACTAACAGGCAACATGGATTTGTCAAGAACAAATCATGTTAAACCAAGCTAATATCCTTCTTTGACAGGGTAACGAGCATTGTGGATGGGGGGAAGCAGTGGATGTGATGTATCTTGACTTTGGTGAGGCTTTTGACACTGTCTCACATGACCGTCTCATAAAAAAAACCCACTAGAGAAATATAGCCTCGATGAACCTACTGTAAGGTAGGTGCACAACTGGCTGGAAAAGAGTAGTCAGAGTAGTTATCAATAATTCACAATTGAGCAGGAAAGGCATATCAAGTTGGGGTCCTGCATGGATCTGTCCTGGGTCCGTATCTTTGTAAGTGATTTGAGTTTGTGGACAAATCCAAAGTGGGAGGGGTTGCAGGCACGTTGGAGGACAGGATTAGAATTCAAAATGATCTTGACAAACTGGAGAAAAGGTCTGAATAAAATAGGACGAAGTTCAATAAGGACAAAGGCAAAGTACTACACTTGGGAAGGAATAATCAGTTGCACAAATACACGCTGGGAAATGACTACCTAGGAAATAAAACTGCAGAAAAGGATCTGGGGGTTATAGTGGATCACAAACTAAATAAATCAACAGTGTAATACTGTTGCAAAAAAAGTGAACATCATCCTGCATGTATTAGCAAGAGTGTTGTAAACAATGCACAAGAAGTAATTTTTCCACTGTACTTCACACTGATAAGGCCTCAACTGGAGTATTGTGTCCAGTTCTGGGCACCACACTTCGGGAAAGATGTGGACAAACTGGAGAAAGTCTAGAGAAGAGCAACAAAAATGATTAAAGATCTAGAAAACATGACCTGCAAGGAAAGACTGAAAAAAACTGGGTTTGTTTAGTCTGGAGAAGAGATGACTGAGTTGGGGCATAACAATCTTCAAGTACATAAAAGGTTTTTATAAAGAGGAGGGTGATAAATTGTTCTCCTAGACCACTGAGGTCAGGACAAAAAGTAATTGGCTTAAATTGCAGCAAGGGAGATTTAGGTTAGACATTAGGAAAGACTTCCTAACTGTAAGAGTAGTTAAGCACAGGAACAAATTACCTAGGGAGATTGTGGAATCTTTGTCATCGGAGGTTTTTTAAGAACAATTCAGACAAACACCTGTCAGTGAGGGTCTAGATAATACTTAGCTCTGCTTTGGTGCCGGAGACTGGACTAGATGACTTTCCTTCCAGTCCTATATTTCTCTGATTCTATGAACAACCTTGAATAAAACTCAACAGATTGACACCATTTTGACCCACATCACATCACATAGTTTGATCTCTCCTTGGGGAGGGAGGCGGGACCTAGAAACTTTTTTTAAAATGGCAGGTGATGGTGGGGTTCATCTCTCTGGAACCCCTAGCACCAGTGATTGTTTCACTAAGCCTACCCTGCTCCCTTCTGAGGCATACCAGATTTCAAATAAATCTGACTAAGCATGTTGATGTTAGAGGATTTAGAAAGATTAAACTTTTAAAGATATGATGATGTAATCTTAACTGTAGTGGCACTCTTGCACCGCTATTATGTCTTTGTTTAGATATTAATGTTTTGAACAGTAAAGATGTAGAAAGGAACACAGTCTTAATAGAATTCTTTGGTTTGGAATCAATATTAAAAAAAAAGTGGATAATCTAATTTGTATATTGTGTAAAACATTAATCTATAAAAATTAAAAGGCAAGGGTTTTTACTAAATTTCAGCCCCTGAGGACTACTGTATTAAATGTAATCCATTACTTTTAGCACAATAAAAGTAAGTTCCCTTTGTTAATTTCTGAATCGTTGCTGTGAGAAAAGGTAGTAGTATCCTGGTACAATAGCATTTCTTTCCCAGCAACCCCAGTTTATTTTTAAAATAAAATAAAGGCATTTCAAAATTAGACTCTAACTGAACCCTCAAAATTTTAAATCCATTGCAATTAATCTATTACAAAAAAAAACCCTATTAATGTGATTAAGACCATGTTAAGGCATATTTTTAGATCCCCCTCATTAAAGTGTAGTGAATAAATCAGTATTTTCTTCTTTCTTGAAAATACAGTACTCCTTCCCCAAATTAAAAATAAATGAAACATTTGGACTAGGGCTGTCAAGCGATTTAAAAAAATTAAGTGCACTGTTAAAGAATAATAGAATACCATTTATTTAAATATTTTTGGTTGTTTTCTACATTTTCAAATATATTGATTTCAATTACCACACAGAATACAAAGTGTACAGTGCTCACTTTATATGATTACTGTATTTTTTATTACAAATATTTGCACAGTAAAAAATAAAAGAAACAGTATTTTTCAATTCATCTAATAGAAGTACTGTAGAGCAATCTCTTTATCATGAAAGTTGAACTTACAAATGTAGAATTATGTACAAAACCATAACTGTACTCAAAAATAAAACAATGTCAAACTTTAGAGCCTACAAGTCCATTCAGTCCTACTTCTTGTCCAGCCAATCACTCAAACAAGTTGGTTTATATTTGCAGGAGATAATGCTGCCTGCTTCTTGTTTACAATGTCACCTGAAAGTGGTAACAGGTGTGGCACTGTTGTAGCCAGCGTCACAAGATATTTACGTGCCAGATTCATATGTCCCTTCATGCTTCAACCACCCTTCCAGAGGATATGCGTGCATGCCGATGATGGGTTCTACTCAATAATGATCCAAAGCAGTGCGGACCGGTGCATATTCATTTTCATCATCTGAGTCAGATGCACTAGCAGAAGGTTGATTTTCTTTTCTAGTGGTTCAGTTCTGTAGTTTCCGCATCTGAGTGTTGCTCTTTTAAGACTTCTGAAAGCGTGCTCCACACCTCATCCCACTCAGATTTTGGAAGGCACTTCAGATTCTTAAACATTGGGTTGAATGCTGAGCTATCTTTAGAAATCTCACATTGATACCTTCTTTGCGTTTTGTCAAATCTGAAGTGAAAGTGTTCTTTAAACAAACAACATGTGTTAGGTCATCATCCGAGATCGCTATACCATGAAATATATGGCAGAATGTGGGTAAAACAGCAGGAGACATACAATTCTCCCCTAAGAAGTTCAGTCACAAATGTAATGAACGCATTTTTTTTAACGAGCGTCATCAGCATGGAAACATGTTCTCTGGAATGGTGGCCAAAGCATGAATGGGCATATATGACTGTTTATACCTTTTAATGCCGGCTACAAAAGTGCCATGCAAACGCCTGTTTTTACTTTCAGGTGACATTGTAAATAAGAAGCAGTCAGCATTATCTCCCGTAAATGTAAACAAACTTGTTTGTCTTGGCGATTGGCTGAACAAGAAGTAGGACTGAGTGGACTTGTAGGCTCTAAAGTTTTAGATTATTATGTTTTTTGAGTGCATTTAGGTAACAAAAAATCTACGTTTGTACGTTGCACTTTCACGATAAAGAGATTGCACTTCAATACTTGTATGAGGTGAATTGAAAAATACTACCTTTGTTTATTATTTTTACAGTGCAAATATTTGTAATAATAATATAAAGTGAGAACTGTACACTTTGTATTCTCTGTTGTAATAGAAATCAATCTATATGAAAATGTCCAAAAATATTTAATAAATTTCAATTGGTATTCTGTTGTTTAACAATGCAATTAAAAGTGGGATTAATCACAGTTAATTTCTTTTTTTTGGTTAATCGTGCGAGTTTATTGCGATTAATTGACAGCCCTAATTTAGACCTGAGGCTTACCAGCCCCAACCATTCAAAATGTATGCATCAGGCCCCCCCTAAGAAATTGCGTCTTAAAAATCATAAAGTTATAACATTTTTATTCTTTTTCTTTGCCTTCTGATGTCTGAGCCATTAGGGTTTGTGTTTTCAGGCTTTTTCTGAATCCATGAGGGCTACACACTTCTTTAATGAGAGGTGAGAGTCTCATGTAAACATGGGTCTCCAGTGGCAAGGTATTTAAGGGAAAACATAAAGTACCACAGCACTCATGATAAAGTTTCTGAAGTTGGCAACACTGAAAACATGGCTTTTTTTCTCTCCAACAACTCTAGACCCAGCTAATTCGCAGTACAAATTTCCTACACATCTTTTGCGATTTCTTCAAAAACTGTAGTACATATTTAAAATAATGAAATCTTGGTAACATGACGTCTCACTATTGCAACTCTAAAACTCTAAACGGGGAAAGACTGCTGGCTTTTTGTTTTAAACTGTTTTTTTGAGTTTGAGACCCCTGCTCTAAGTTTTAGAGAAACAATGTTTCCAGGTAAAGACTGGGGCATGTTATCAGGGCAGTATCGTTGCGGAAGGAAGGGGAAAAGAGACTTGGCTGCTTTTTCATTCTTCCTATGCTGTACCTGTTTTTGGCATTAATAGTGCCTTAATTTCCATTGGTGTTGATTGAGGACTTGTATAAACACAATAAAAAAATTTAAAAAAGAAAAAAATTAAAAACCCACAATATATTACATATGCTAATTATCTAAGTCATCTCAAATAGCAAAAATAGTCAATTTAAAATTACAGTGGAGCTCTATTTTTCATGTGCCTTGTTGTGTCTGAGTAAGGGTTGCATTTGAAAATTATAATAATTTAATCTTTTACAAAAATTTGCACATGAGAGCTTATCAACAGAATTTTAGCTGCCACTTGAAATTCTTTTGCTTTTGTGGGTTGGAGGGAGAGAAGTTCAGTTGGCATGGTAAAATGTTAAATAACCCTGATTTTTAATGAGAATTTTAAATTAGATTTTTTTTTTAAAGTAAATCTTATGGTGACTGACGTATAAAGTGACTCAATCTCTTAATAATTCAGCATCTGATATTAATATAACTTGATTCTGACCTTTTCCCCTTTTCTGAATACTTACTAAAGAAAAGTAGGTTCTTAATTTAAATTAAATATATAAGAATATTGGAAAACATTAAAATTAACAGATAATGATAAATTTACAAACTTAAAAGACATAACAGAGGTCAGCTAGTTTGAAGGGTGTTAATTTGCAGCTAAAAATGGTGATTTGTTTGTTTTCTGATACGTTATTGTAAAACCTTAATTTGGAATCCTTAACATAAATAAGTGACTTCTGTAACTAAAAGCAGCTTTTAAACATGTTTCTGTTTCAGCTTTTAATCTGGACAATGAACAACCAGATTACGATATGGACTCTGAAGATGAGACGTTATTAAACAGACTCAATCGGAAGATGGAAATCAAGCCGCTACAGTTTGAAATTATGATTGACAGGCTTGAAAAAGCTAGTTCTAATCAGGTATTGCACTCTTAAGAAATAATCCTCTCTTGTTTAACTGATGATCATTCTCATTAATGTTTTGATTTTGTTTCACTTCTATTTAATCTTTTATATATTTTTTTTAACCGTTGAGTATCATTACCTTGCATCCACCTAGTTATTTGAAAAACACAACCCCAGATGCATAGTGTGTGTTCATAAAACCACAGTACTCCTCTTTATCTTATTAGGCGGTCAGAGTCACTAAATGTTTATTTCCCTAGAATGAAAATGGTAAGTGAAATAGTGGTTTTGGTTTTTTGATTGTCCTCATTGAACCCCAAAATTTAGTGCAATAGAAGAGGACGGCTATCATCCTATTTTGTCAATATCAGTGTTAAAGAGATATCAAGGCCGACAGTTTTTTGCATGCACATCCTGATTTTCCTTAGCTTTTCTTTTCTTTGGTCTAATTTCGGGTTTAGCTTGCGGGTGCTGGGTGGTGTTGGTGGCCGGTGATATACAGGAGGTGAGACCTAGATCCTCTGGTGGTCCCTTTTGGCTTTCAATTCTGTTACTGTGGGGAAAAATCTGACATTTTAAATTTGTATTGTAATTTAAAAAGAAAACCCAAAAGCCCAAGACAAGCTAAACCCAGGATTTTTCTTTGTTGTGACAGGCTGATCTTTAGCAGCTTTAATTTACTTTCCAAACTTAGTTCCTGTTCCTGCAAATTGGGGAGCACTCTGTTTCCAATGACCAGTGAAAATCATAGAACTTCAGTTGCAGTTGAGTGCTCAGTAACTTGGTGGTGCACATCCCTCTTGCAGAACCAGATCTTAGTTTGGATTCTAATTTGAGCTGTTTTTTATAAAAATCCCTTAATCTTTTACTATTTTAACGTTTTACCCTAAATATGCAAAACCTATATTATTAGACATTTCTTAAATAATTTCTCTATATTACACTACAATAATGAAAGGTCGTTCTGCAGACACGGTTAACCTCTTTTGGTTCAAATTTTAACAATAATAAACTATATATATAATCTGCTGGGGAGTGTGAAGTAAATTAATCAGTTACTGAGATACATCTTTCTCTTTTTTTAATTTTTTTTTAAATTATTTTTTAAACCCCTCACATCTTGCAGGTTGTAGACACAGATTACTTTTCTGTTTGTAGGGAGTGTAAGACGATGTGAAGACACTAATCAGGAAAGGAAAAATAAAAATCCCAGTGACTGGTCACTTCACATTCCTTTTTTCAGGCATGCTTCATTTAAAAAAACAACTCAAAACAAGAACAAATCAACTTAAACTACTGGGTAATACCACCTGTGACCTTTTCCACTTCAGCCAGTTGGGTGGAGAAAAAATATGCACTTCCTCTATGATTCCCTCTTTTGCATCAGCTTTTGCTTTTCATTTATAACTCTGACTAGATCATCACCCCTCTCATGCCAGAGTGCTTTTACACCTTGTCACAGGGGGCTCCAGCAAACTGGAAGTTGGGTTGCTCATCCTTTTTTGCTTAGTTGGATAGCTCCAACAAAGGACTGAAGGAAGATTTTGGCTCCTTTTTCTCTTCAGTTAGCAGCTTGTCTTCGTTAACCAGTCTCTTTTCTACATTTGCCATGGATAAGATGCTTCAATTAACCTCTTAGCTGGTTAAAGATGGATAGCTCTCAGAAGAGGCGACTCAAGAGGTGCTCCTTGTGTGGAGTCGACTGTCTGTACCCTTTCCAGGGAGCAAAATGGCCTACAGTGGTCACATCACCTTTTTCTACCCTTGGGTAGACAGTGAATAGGATCTCCAGCTGGTGCTGGATCTTGCTGGGAAGTTGAGGCCAACCACAGTGAGAAACATGGTAGGAAAAGGGGTGAGGAGCTCCTGTATATTTCACAGCTGGATCTGAATACTGTACAGTTCATTCCAACTCAGTAAATTATACGTCTGGGGGCTCTCTTTAGTGCTGCCATTAGGAGACCCTCCCTTCTGCAGGAGAGTGAAAAAGTAAGGAAGTCCAGGGAGAAAATTTCCATAAGTTGAACAAATATTGAGTTATAATTTTGTTCATAGAACCGGTGCGATGGGCCCGGAAGCACTCTTGTCATCTCCCAAGTGCTTTCCTGACTCTCAGGGGGCTCAGTTAGGAGAGCTTCATGCGTCTGTTCTTGGAAACATGATCAGACAAATCTCTGCCTGTGAGAATTCGCAGAGAATTTTACTGAAAGCCCTTCCAGTGCAGGAGCCCCACAGGACAGCCATCATCAGCAACACCAGTTTCTGGAATTGGGAAAAAGCTCAGGAGACATGGCCTAAGCAAGAAAGGGATGCATATGTCAGTCTCCTTGAGCTCAGAGCAGTGAGACTAGCATTAATGTTCTAGGAGACCGTCTCCAAGCTAGTCACTCCTTCATTTCAACAGAACTATGGTGGTCTTGTTTATTATGTGCCAGATGCTCTCCAGGAATAGAACTTGAGTCAGCGAAGAATGTTCTCTTGGAATAAATGGGGAAGAATCTCAGAGCCTTAAAATAACTGTCCCGGTAATAGCCCTCAATTTGCAAGTGATTAACTGAGTTGTAAAGCTATCAGTCTTGATGATTTTGATTTGGAGGGAAATGAAGCGGATCCCCCAAGGATTATGTTAAAAAGTAAAGGGAGATGAAGGAATGTTGATTCTAGTCTCTCTTACATGGCCTTACAATTCATTCTAGTTAACTGATGATCTAATCAACAAGGGCCCACTCTTTTGATGTCTCCAGGGCCATTTCATTTTACTGCAGAAGGAAAACTACGTTGAAAGGATTGGTGTGTGAGAAGCAAACCCTGAAACATCTGGGGCTCTCTCTCAAAGTGAGGCAGACACTTAGCTGAGATTAAGAAAGTTGTCTACCTCCAGGGTCCACAGCTCCACTTGAAATACTCTTTTGGTTTTCACCAATGCTAGGAGGTAAAAGGCCAAAATGGTGCTCTGTTCTCTATGTTCTTGGAGTTTCTTTAGCTAAATAAAGGTCTGTCTCTCAGTATGTTGAGAAATAGGGTTCAGTAGTGAGAGAGCTGTGGAGACACATTGGATGGGTTCACATCCCTTAGTAGCCAGATTTTTTTTCAGAGCAGTTGGAATAGGTTTTGGCTAAACAAATAATTGTTACTCCTTGGCCAGTGTAGTGCTTCAAACATTGAGTATTTATCTCTTGTAAAACACTGGCATTGGTTACTCTTATTTTGGCTCTCAATTAAAATGACCTTTCTGGTTACCGTAATTAGGATGAACTTGCAGTCCTCTCATGGTGATTCCTCTTTCCGTTTTTCCACACTGTTAAAGTAACAGATCTCTTGGTTCTCAGCTTTACGTTGAAGTTGAATGCTAGGTTGCACAGGAATCTAGAGATTACTCTCCTTCCCTATAGGCCTCTGCTGTCTTCTGATAATGAAAGAGCTTGGCATTTCCTAGATGCCACTGGGGTCCTGAAATCTTACTTACACAAAGTCAAAGAAGTCAGTGGTTCAAACTCCTTGTTTTTCTTGTGTTCTGGCCAAGAAAGAGCAGTTCATTTTCTGTTGGTCCTTGCTAAATGGATTTGAGTATGTCTTAAGGAAACATATACATCAGAGGGCTTTGTGTGTCCTATGGAGGCATTAGGAATTGCTGATTATAATGTGACAGCTTCATGGGGAGTGTCTGTGTAGAGGAATTGTCAGGCAGCTTTTTGGTGCTCTCTGCATAACTTCATGGACCGTTTTATGGATGCTGGAGCTTCTGCTGATACTTTGGGGTATAGGATTCAGAGTACTGAATCTGAGTGTTAGGAACCACTAGACAAAAAACAATTTCTAGGTTGTTGGATCCCTACAAGCAGAAACAAGTTTGATCCCACCTGTAAATTGCTTTTCTGTAAGGTCTCCCAAAAGTCTGGAATCCACCTAAGAATCTTATTTTGTACATAGTTTGTATTTTAGTTTTAATTGGAATGTGGGTCCTGCTGATGAAGTTAAAAGCTGTTCAGTGAGGGTCAGTTGCTAGCTGAAGAGAAGAAAGATGCCATATGATCCTGTTAGTCAATTTGAGGAGCTAGCTGAGTAAGCAAAAGGACAACCTTCCCACACCACCGTGTCCATATTAATGGAGCCTCTTGTAGAAATATAATTAGCAGGTAGGGCTGGCCAAAGGTCTACTTTCCTGTTACAGTAGAGAGAACAAAATTAAATAATGAATCCTGTTCCCAGTGCAGAATTGATATTTTTAAAATATTAATTCATAAAGAAAACCAAAGGAAGAAAAACTGAGTATTTTAGAATTTCTAAAATGCTATTCATAGTAATGGACAGAGTGGCTTTTTGAAAGTTTAATATATATTTGTATATAGGTGAAGTACATCTACTTTTCTCTGTAGATACTGTATGAGCATGTGCGTAGGTGTGTGTGGCCACTAAGGCTAGTATTCATTCCAGGCAGAATGGATGCAAAACTGCTATATTGGTGTTGTGGGAATAATAGTAGTGTAAGGACAGAATTGCGGACTTTCCTTTCTCCCCCCCCCCCTTCCATTGCTCTCCTTGCACTACTATAGATTACATAACTAGTACTCATTCCAGTCAGAATAGACAAAACTACTGTGTTAGTGCTAAGTGGCAGTGGTTATTGTCGAGATATCACTATTTTATAACTTCAGCAAAAAATTCCACTGCTGGTGTTTATCATGTTCTTTTACTTTAGTGTGGAGAGTAGGCTTAATACTACCTCATATGCCACTGCCACAGAACTCCTTTTGAGGCTGAGAATATCACCATGTTACAGTGCAAATCAAGCCTTTAAATGCAAGAGAATTGTTAGCTTTATCTAGAAGCTTTAGAAAGAAGGATGAATGAAGATTGTAAATGACTCTCATTGCTATTCTTACTGAACTACATCTTTTTGTTTTCTTTCAGCTTGTAACACTTCAGGAAGCTAAATTGCTGCTAAATGAGGATGATTACCTTATTAAAGCTGTCTATGACTACTGGGTGAGAAAACGTAAGAACTGCAGGGGGCCATCTCTTATCCCTCAAATCAAACAAGAAAAAAGGGACGGATCCACCAACAATGACCCTTATGTTGCCTTTCGGAGGAGAACTGAGAAAATGCAGACTCGAAAGGTAATTTGTGAATATAGGACTGGACCTTGCAGCATGCTAAGCACTGTGGTCCCAATCCAGCAAGGACCAAAGTGCTCAGCACTTTGTAGGATAACCCAATACCTAAAATTAGTTATCTATCAACTAGTCTTTTTGTACTACATTCATCGTTATTGTATCTAACTAATGTCCTGAGTAAATTTAAACCTTAAACTGACACAATTAATTTGTAATCTAGCCTGTTTTCTAATAATAAAAGTGGCTAAAGGTCATACTCCTGCTTTTGTGGCTTTACAGTCAGTTTCCTGTGTAGCTGATCATTTTAGTAGAAACATGTATTTAGCATGCTTATCCATTGTTGTTGGACGCAGCGGTAGAGGGTTATGATGGAACTGGTAACTGAGGTGAAGAAATGAGTATTAAGTCTCCTCCTTGTCCTGGCCACAAGTGGGAGAGAAAAGGGCGATGCATCCTCTCAACTGCTTCTTGGGTGTGTGATGGGGTGCCACTCACCACTGCGGCGCTTCCTACTGGCTGTCTTGGGAATTAGCTCTCCGCCCTCTTCTGGTGGTGTCTTGCCCAGCATCACCTCTGCTCCTGGACCCTCGTCACTCCCAGGACCATGGCGTCCTCTTCATGACACTGCCCTCTGGCTGTGCCACACTCCGTGTTCTCCCTTCCGGGGATCTGCAAACTCCGCCCAGCCACTTCCCTCCAGTCCATAGTCCCAGGGCCGCTTCCCATGCATCTCCAACATCCTCTTCTGCCCTTACCTCAGGGCCTCAGCAGCCAGCCAGGAGCTCTCTCTAGCTCCCCAGTCCCTGCTTGCAGCACTGAATTGTCCCAGGTGCTGGGGCTTCTTCCCCCTGCTAGGAGCCTGGTCTTCTCCCCTCTAGCTCCAGTCAGCTGCTCAACTCTGCTCTGCCCTGCAGCCCTTCTTATATGGGCTTGCTGGGCCAAGATTGGCTGCTCCTTGCAGCCCCTCTCTAATTGGCTGCTTCCAGCAGTTTCCCTAGGGCTGCTTTTAACCCCTTTTCTGCCAGTGAAGGGCAGCCGTCCCATCACGGTGCCAAACAGCCCAAACAATATCCTATTCATTCTTGGATGCCAAAGGCTCCAACTGTTCCTAAACATCCATCTTCCATCAACATCCATCTTCCTCCAGACAACTTCAGCAATGTAGCTAAGCATTTTCAATACAAAAATGTATCATGCATTAAAAATTTAAGGGACAGTGTAAAATAAATTGTATTTAATATTAGAGTAGAATACTGTACTGATTGTAGCATTTATTTTCTTATTTAACTAAAAAAACCCACTTCCATTAAAAAAATAATTACTCAAAGCTGCCACAGAATTACTCCTTAAAATGCCTCAGAAAGCAGGATGATTTTATTTTGGTTTTACCAAATAAGTTGGTAGTGATTGGATATCTAACATGTCAGTGAATGCCTATGAAAATGAGGCAGGATCAGAGGCTAAAATAGGGAAAGAACAAGTTAAAAATTACTTAGGCCTTGTCTACATTGCCACTTACAGTGCTGAAACTTTCTTTGCTCAGGGGTGTGAAAAAACCAACCCCTGCGCGATGCAAGTTTCAGCACTGTAAAGTTTCAGCGCTGGTAGCTATTCCCCTCGCAGAAGTGATTTTATTACAGTGCCAGGAGACCTCTCTCCCGGTGCTGGAGCTGTGACTGCACAGCCATGTCAGCTGTGTAGATATACCCTTAGACAAGTTCAATGTCTTCAGGTCACCAGCGCCTGTTGAAATACATCCTAGAATACTCAAGGAGCTGTGTGAAAAAATATCTGAGCCATTAGCTATTATATTTGAAAAATCATGGAAGACAGGAGAGATTCCAGAGGACTGGACAGGGCAAATATAGTATTGAAAGGGAAATAAGAACAACCCAGGGAATTACAGACCAGTCAGCTTAACTTCAGTACCTGGAAAGAAAATGGAGTAAATAATTAAGCAATCCATTTGCAAACACCTAGAAGATAATAAGGTGATAAGTAGCAGTCAGCATGGATTTGTCAAGACTAAATTGTGTCAAACCAACCTAGTAATGACTTTATATATGATTTGAACCTGTTTGTGGGAGACAGAGGAACAACACAATAAGGATCAGCTCTTTCAGTTGCTAATCACTAGCTTAGGTTGGTTATAGCTGGAACTGCAAAGTCTTTAATTTTCCATATTTTGATATCAACCTTAAATATAGTAAAACTCATTACTTGCAGAATCTAGGTAAGCAAAATATTTTTGGGCCAAATCCTCAGCTCTTTATACAAATTTCCATTGACTTGATTGGAGCTTTATTGAAGAAAAAAATTAGCTTAGGATTTGACTTTACAGAGATATTGCTCTTCCTTTCTTGTAATCATACTTACGGTTTGGTGCACTGAATAGTTTATTCTTGTGAAAGGTTTGATAGGATTCACATGGTCAGATTCTGCTTTCTGACCAGAGGCCTGCAATATATTATAATTTGCTAAACTGACGCAATTTACATCTTCAAGATTTTGCTTTTGATTTATACTCTTACTAATATTCCATCTATTTTCAATAGAATCGAAAGAATGATGAAGCCTCTTATGAGAAGATGTTGAAATTAAGAAGAGAGTTTAGCAGAGCCATAACAATTTTGGAGATGATTAAGAGAAGAGAAAAAACAAAACGGGAGTTGTTGCATTTAACATTAGAAGTTGTGGAAAAAAGGTAAAGTTGCCATCCAACATTAACTGAGAGCCCCACTTTAAATATGTATAAAATACTGCATTAAATAAAGGGGGTTCGTTCTATCTCGGATGCATAGTAACACATTTTATAAATTAAGCTACTGCTCCTGTATGTATACATGACTTTTGAACTTTTTTGCTTAGTTGAAGGCTTAAATCTCACTGTAAATTTCATAAAACTGAAAATTAAGTTCATTGTACAGCTTATTTTTTGATAATATGATGTTCCCATTAAAAGGTATAATGTTCCCCCTTTTATAACTTTCAGGTACCACTTGGGTGATTATGGAGGTGAAATCCTTAATGAAGTCAAGCTTAATAGACCTGACAAAGAGATGAGCACCACCCCAGCAACTCTTCATAATGGAAACCACCACAAAGTTCAAGAATGTAAAGTTAAGGTAAACTTGTTTTTGTCCACAATGAGGCATCTTGAACAGCTCTTGTAGTTGGGTTGGCTAGTCAATCTAATTTGCAGAGTAAGTGCTTGGATTGGGAAAGAGAGTAAAGATTGTCCCTAGACTGAAAAGTTTATAGTCTAACGTGGTTCAGATGTCTAGGTATCAGTGACACCTGACATCACAGTTTTTTCTTTAAATGGGAATAAAGAATACTATATTATTATTATCTTTCTCACTACACTCTCTTTTAGTTGTAAGGAGATACATATGTAAACACTTAAATGTGAATTTAAGGGCCTATACCACATACTGAGACATACAGTGAACTACTTCTCTCTTGTCTTCCTTTGGGGAGTAGAGTATTGAACTTTTTTCAGCAGCACAGTCCAGGAATACTGATAGCTGTGGACAGAATCATTCCACAACACAAAGATGAGAATATTAGGGAAATGTGGGGTGTCAGTAGAAGGCAAAAAGAGCTACAGAATTCTAGGGGTTGACATAAACTAGGGATTATGCATCAGAGATCAAGGCCTATTAACATTTCCAGGCAGCTAGCTAGCTCAAGAATACAAGCTTTCCTATTTATTTTGTATTATGTCAATGTTTAGTAAAAACTGAGCCACCAAAATTTTCAGGAAACTCTTTGGGTTGTGTGTCAGTAGTCTGACATTATGGAGAACTGTGCACTATCGATATCAACTAGCAGTGATTCTGATTTACTGCCTCTGTTAACAGTGTGATAGTATCAGAAACTGTGTGCTGTTAGTGGAAAACAATGCAGACAAGGTGTGAGCCTTTTAATTCTACATAGGCACCACAAGCTACCAGGAGGGAGAGACCTGAAAGACTTAGTGCTATTCTATTTGTCATGTGCACGTTAATTATTTTGACAAGCTGAGATCGAGAGAGCTGTGGGCTGCCAAATTTTGTGAAGTATTATCTTTTATTTGCAGAAGAGTGTTGTTTCTTAACTTCCTTCTGTCTATGCTGAACCACAGTTGGTCTAGTTTTATACCTACTGAACTTGGGAGTGTTTGTAACATTGGAAAAGTAGAGTTAAAAGAATCATCCATAGCTAGAAATTTTGGACACCTTCAAACTAGTCACACTGCGCAGTTTTTTGTAAACTCAGGCAATGGATAAAATAATTAATCTTTTGGAGAGCTCTCAATTTAATCAGTGGGAGAAGCTCCACCAAAGAAATGCTCTCTAACAAATAAACATTTGAAAACTCCTGGTCCACATACATCAGAAGAGAAGAAACACATCAAGAGTTCAGGTGTAATCTAGCCAGATCATCAAATCAGAATTGCCTAAGAGGTAGTGGAGTTAGATCCAAACATTCATCCTCCACTGATCATTTTTTACCTAGTGCTTACCTTTATCCTTCCCTTTTCCTAAGTGCTTCCTGAAAAACATATTCTCAGAGCTAAAAATACAAGGAAAAAAAAACCCGTAGAGAGATCTCTCTCTCCTTTGTATTGGACTGCTCAAAATAGATGGATAAAAATTAGGTATTCAAAACCCCCAAAAAGATTGTAGAATAATTATCTGAATATTCCATTAGAGGATAGTTTTGACTTTTTGTGCAAAATAGAAGTAAAATACTTAGTACAGAAGGACCTAAAGTAAACATAATTCCTCAGGGCTCCATGAATAGAATGAGAGATTCAGGTATTCCTGTACAATGTTGTCTTACTACTTAAAGAAAAGAGCACTATCCTTGTTTCCAGATGAGAAAAAAATTAAGTTTTTTTTCCCTTTCTTGTCCTGTGTCAAATGCTGATTGGTGCTGAGCATCTATAACTCAAGTTTAAATTAAAATGGCAATTAGGTCAGTATGCTCAACAGAATGTACTGTAGGTTTTGAATGGTTTGTCTAGTCTAGTTTTAAACATACCATGTGATGGAACTTCCACCATTGGGAGTCTGTTCCAGAACCTAATGGATCTCACCAAGAGGTAAAACAGTTCCTAAATAATTTGTCCCGTCTTAATGCTCACATCCTTCAAATAATTGTATATGATTATGTCTTTACCTCTTCCTACTTAACCAAGCTATACAATTCTCAGTTCTCTTGGGGACAGTCTTCGCATGAATTGTAATGCAGGAGAGAATGAGGATGTTAATATTTCCTGTTAATCCAGTAGTCCTCCTGGTCCCGAATCACTGTTAAATGATTGTGAAGCACAGAATTAAATACAGTAAAGTATAAAGAGCAGTATAAAAAAGCAGGGAAGACAGTGAGGAGTTCTATTGCCTATCTGCCTGATTTTAAAAAACCAAAAACAATCATTGTAACAGGAGCAAATCAGAATTCCTGAAACTGTGGTTGGCCTCTATGAGGAGCCTCAGTCAAAGCCAGGGAAAGAAAAGAGGTGAAAGCAGAGGGAGGAAGGAAATGGGAATTCCTTTTTGCTTTATTGTTTCCACTTGGGACAAAGCAGAATCAGAACTGTGCACTGAATGTTATTTGGACAGATGGTTCTCCTTTTGCTGAGCTCTGAGAGGAAATGACACATCAAGAAAGAGAAAAATTTAAGCAGTGGCAGACATCAGAATCCACACATTTAAAATATAGTAGAATACAACATCTGTTTTCAGGTTTTTTTAAGTATGGGGAGGAGACAAATGGTGGCAGCAATCTACCCCCATTAAACTGTTTTTTCTGTTAAGAAAGAAATAGGTCTGTCAGAGAGACCCTGCTTTTGTAAAAGTATATAGGTCATGGGCACACTTCAGTTTTATAATAATGCAACAGCATTTAAAAATTGAATTGACAAAAGCATATTGCAGGAACTTATTAT
The DNA here is from genome assembly GCA_037349315.1 of Chelydra serpentina. Lineage (NCBI taxonomy): Eukaryota > Metazoa > Chordata > Testudines > Chelydridae > Chelydra > Chelydra serpentina. Next base: position 22,334,971 of record JBAIAC010000019.1, read on the forward strand.
ATGATATTCCTAAATTGTTTGCCCTTTTGCTTCCTAGAATCATTCCAGAATATGATTTTATAGCATTGACTACGAATTACAGTTTTTATTTAACACTAGTGACACCTACTGGTTAGTTAAGTTAATTGCAGGCAGTTACCTTTATTCTGTTACAAGAACTTGCCTTGTACTGTGTGTGTTTTGTTTTTTTAAATTAAGGCAAAGTTACAATAAAACATAAACATAGTACATCTCTTACTTGCGTAGGATCAGGTTATATTATTCAAAGATCCTAGCTAAAGATTCTGTGTTGTAGCTGGGGAGCCCTCCTCTTCTGAGCATTCTAGAAAGAGTGACCAAATTTATAAATACCTACCCATTGTATTGTGTAGTATCAGTTATTAAAATGACTTCAATTGCTTGCAGTAGCTACAATCCAACACTGGTGCTGAGAAGTTAAATTCTTAGAAAAACTTGTTGTTTCCTCAGCTGCCAAACTGTGTCTGTCTTGTAATAGAAAAGGAGAGATTGAGGATAAGCATCCGTTAAAGTTTTAAAGTATTTTGAGAGTTCTGAAGCTTAACTGTTGCTGATAAGCATTTATTCTTGAATAAAGTTTTTGATTTAATTCTGATCAAGCTTCATACTGTTGATTAATCTCGCTGAAGTAAGATACTAGGATGAAATAGTAATAACCATTAGCACTGGATTCTAAACAAAATGAAAAGTGATGAAATGAGAAATAAATGGAATAAACCCAGGTCATCGTTCTTCGTTCCATATCCCAAACAAATTTAAAAAACATTTAAGAGAATTGCACGTCTTGTGGTTTAGGAAACTGAGTTTTGGAAAATAGTCGGAATGGGATTTTCAGCTACAGGATATTGAATTCATTGGTCAAAAAAACCACAACTCCCTTCTGTAGTCTAAAAAAGATATTTGTTCAATATAAAAGATATTTCAGTGGTCCTTTTGTTTAGCTCTGAGATTGTAAACAATAATGGCTTCCCAAATGTATGTTTCAGGAAAAGAGGAGAGTAGTTTTAATGAATTAAGTAATGTTATGTTTTCTTTCTCTTGTCCGAAAAAACCTTCTATACAAACAGCATCCTCACCACCCATCTCTAAAGGAAGACGTGTCAGATGTTGTCCGTCAAAAGAAGAAGTATCCAAAGAAGCCTAAAATAGAGAGTGTAATAACTCCTCAGCAGCCCACTACTGAGCCATTGCCTGTTATCAGTAAGAGTGATATTAAACAGTATGACTTCCACAGTTCAGATGAAGACGAATTCCCACAGGTAATTTTTAACTAAAATAAAATACAAGTAGTTACTTATAACGGGGGGAGGGGGAATCAAAATTGACTTGAGTTTAGGTGATCTAGCCTCAAAAGTGGGTATATGGTTCTCCTGATAAGAGATGGTAAATAGTTGGGTTTAGACAAACGCTTATATAGCATAGTCATGTAAAATAATTGAGGTTGGTTCTGTTATCTTGACAATGATAGATGGGCCTAGCAATTATAGGAGGGGGCTGGGAGGTAGATAGACATAGGTTATATTTCTGACACTGTAAAATGGATTAATAATACTTACTCAACTTTCTAAAGAGCTCTGAGATCCACTGAAGAAAAGTTGTATAAATGCCAAGTATGAGAATTCCTTATCTGGCCATCAAGTTTTTATCTCAAATACACTGCATTTTAGTGAAATCTATGTAGATGTTTGTACACCTGCATTTTAGAGGACCCTCTTCCACCATCTGTTTCTCTGACAAATGCTGCTACCAAAATAGCATATTATAAATTATATTGGAAATGCTTTCTCATCAGTTCTAGATTTTTTCCTGATATTTCTGGTATGATTTTCTCTATTTTAAATAGACATCTTAGGATGGCTGTTTCGGCAGCTGTGGTTCAGTGGATGAAGCACAAGACTGGGAGTCAGGAGATCTGGTTTTATTGCTAATTCTCCCACTGATTTATTGTATGACCCTGGGGATGCTACTTTACCTTTCTGTGCTTCATTTCTTCCCCCCCCCCCCCCCCCAAGTTAATTTTTTTAACCATCTTTGTAAGCTATTTGAAAATCTCTGAATAAAAAGCACTACATAAATGCAGAGTAGCATTACTCAATATACAATCAAAAAGAGTTAATTGCTTATGACCTATATTTAATTATTAAGAGGACGTGAAGTTTCTCTAAATTGTGGATAGTATGATTATAGAGAATGAATTTGCTTGTGCTTTAGGTACCCTCACCAGTATCGGAACCTGAAGAAGAAAATGATCCCGATGGACCTTGTGCTTTCAGAAGAAGAGCGGGATGCCAGTATTATGCTGTAAGAATTTTTGTTGCTGTTTTTTAATAGCGTACTGGCAGCATGCTAATATTAAGAGGAGTGTCTCTATCTGAGCCAAGGAATTAGACAGGCTGTTTGGTCAACCAAAAGAAAATCTTCACAACAACCTTTAATTTTGGGTTTATCTTTCTTCCATATCTTCCTTCCTCTTTTCTTACTGTAGATTCAGTGAGTGCATTAAGATAATCTATAGCACTTCCAGCTACTCAAATCAACCATCGCGGCTAGGAAACAGGGAGTACTGCTTTCTAATTCTCCCAGCTCCTTTTCCTCCTCAGCCTTCGTGTTCAGGCACAAATATCAAGGGTTCTGAGGTGGCACATAAACTTGGATATGCCATATGATAGCACATTTAATTAAGTGCTTGAATACACAAGCAAGGTGGGATGTAAATCTATCTTCCAGTAGTAGCCTGCTGTGTTCTAACTGTCCATGTGGACCCTGCTGATGTGCACTTATCCAGACCTGTTTCAAATGCCAAGTAAATGTTTGTGTAGACAAGCCCCAAGAAACGGCAGGTTAGATCTGTTAATATTTAGGACAACTAAAGAGATTTAAACTGAAACCATGTTGAGTCATCTAAGTGTAAAATGCAGAAGTTGCTAAAAAGAATGTTGATATTTATTCTAACTGCTATATAAATATACTTCTTGAGTCAAAGAACTTAGGGTTAATAGAGATTTATTTTGTATATCAAGATGCTGTTTAAATAGATTACAGTGAGTACTTAAAATAGAATTCTTTGCCTTTATACAGAGGTCTTGAATTTTAATCTAAAATCTGTATGTGCAGTTTCATCAGTTAAGGTTTTGTTTTGTTTTTTTGCTTGAAATAATTGAATTTTAAAATACAGAAGACGACTAGACTACCTTCGAAACATCTTTGATGTTGCATTCTAAATGGAAATATCATAAACTTCTTGTAAAAGATCTCTTAACTGTTTGGAATAAACAGTGTGAAAATTGTCTCAGTTCAGGCACCAGATAATTTACTTAGATGAATATTACTAATCCTCAAATTCTTGATCACCCAGAATGATCCAGTAACTGGGCAAGCTTAAATGGCAGTGTTTCTCTTCCCATCTTCGAGGGGCCCACATCAAATAAGCTGCAAGAGGATTACTTAAAAAAATTAAGTGAAATTCATCTGAAAAATTATCATCTGAAGAAAGACACGTATTCATTTTTATATGCTTATAAAAATGCCCTTTGTACATTCTTGTATTACAGCAAAATGTGTGAATACTTAGTGAAAGTGAATATCCTTTTAGATCATCCAGATTCTTAAAGAAGAGTACAAAATTCTTTTAAGGTGTAGTAATAACCTCCCAGACACAGGTGGTGCTTCAGCCTTCAAATTTGAAGCAGTTTAGCAAAATGTCCAACCATAAGTGTTGCCATACCATCTCAATAGTGTAGGGACGGGAGGGGAAGAAATAAGTGACATAATTAGAATGTAAAATACTCATCTGCACAAACTAAAGAAACATCTGCTAAGATATATTTTATTTTTCAGCTCCTGAAATTCTTTTTTGCCTTCAGAAATTCACTTGTTTTGTATAGCATATGTTTTATCAAAGAATACTTCTGTGATTTTCTAGATAATCTTGATTTTAGTAAGGACATTAGTAAGATAATACAGTGCTGTTCTTTTATTGTTTTGAAATATCGAGAAAAGAAAAACCTGAGCCTTAACATATGAAAGCATTTATTTTACATAAGATCTGTATGCTTTTGTCAATCTTAAGAAGTAAGCTATACTCTGAAATTTTTTGCACTTTTCTTCCTGCTCTGTGCACACAGGCTGCTGCATCACAGAGGGAAAATGTGAGGCCAGTGTGTTTTGGAAATTGGCTGACTCAGTCCTCAGAGCTTGGGACAGTTGTCTTGGTTTTGAAACTGGCAGTGGGGGAGATCTTTAGTCCTCCCAGTATACCTGACACTGATAGCTTCATTGGTCATAAGTGTTGATCACCTAAAACCCCTTTTTGAAATCAGTGGTAGCTGTAGATTATGAAATGTAGACATTTAACACTGTGAAAATCAGCCATGAATGCATTTAGCGGAACAGGATTGAGATTAACCCTGTAGTGCCAGATCTTCTTGGCTCCAGTGGCATTGAGATAATTCACCAAACAGCTTCTCAGACATTGGTGAGGCGTCTACTGCAGAGGACCCCACAAGCAAGCTGCCACCATACCTACAGAGTGATCCATTCTCTTTGCTTGCCCCACTGAGACATAAGAGGCTGGGTAGTGACACAAAATCCTTTTTGTAAGCTTAATCTTAAAATATAACAAATATTTAATTTAAAAACATCATCATATTTAATTACATTAACTTCCCTGTAATGAACTAGGTTGGTGCAGAAGACAAAAAGGTTTTTGTACAATACCCAGAATGTAGAATGTGTACTCCCTAAAGGTCTACTGGAGGATCTTAGGACTTGCCTAAGTAGATCAGATGTGCTGTCTTGTCTGCAAGTATCCCAGTAGTCTCCCAAGTGACTTGGTTCCTTCTTTGGACACTGCGGGTCATGAAGCTCTCTGTATTTGTTCCTCTTTTTCTCCCATATGTTTTCTTGAGTGCATTTCATGGTTCTGTAGCCTCAGGTGTATCTTAGTGATTTCCAAGGTCCTGTGGGTTATCAGAAGTTACTACTCTAGCGCTCTTCTACTTTGCAAATACTTACCATTGATCAGGCTGTTGGCTTGTACATTTACATCCAGCTCCGGTTCCCTAATGATGGGCTGGTTTGTTTGTTCTTCAGTTTTGCTGAATTTTCTGACTGCTGGCAGTTCATCCCTGGTTGGCCACTAATTTAGTCATTAGATCCACTCAGCCCTAGAGATTTGACTCAGCTTCCTCCGCCTCAGCTCTTCCAACAGCAAAATGAATGAGTTTTGATTGCAGTTTTTTTTTCTGGTGCAATCAAGAAAGGGGATATATTGTGGCACTCTTCCCTCCCTCCCTCCTCCTTGTCACACAGGCATACTTTTTTCCCCTGCAGAAAGAGTTGTCTGACCTCTTAATTTTGTGATCTGAACTTTTGCTAGTTTGAAAACAAGAGAGTTGACAAAGTGGGTCAGTATCCTGTCTCTGACAGTGGCCCATACTAGAGCTTCAGGGGGAATGTACTGAACAAGGCAATTATGAAATGATCCAGCCCTGTCTTCCATTTCCAACTTCTGCTAGTCAGAGGTTTAAGGTCGCCCCGAGCATTGGGTTGCATCCCTGACCATCTTGGCTAATAGCGATTCATGGACCTATCATCCATGAACTTACCTAGTTCTTTTTTGAACCCAATTATACTGAGAGCATGTCTCTCTGTTTTAGTTATAGGTAATGTTGTAAGATATTTTTAAGAAATGGTATTATACATGCATAGTTTTCTTGACCCAAACGTATGCTATAAATTTGTGCAAAATTGAATTTTCTTCTCCTCTGCAGCCTCGTTTGGACCAAACTAATTATTCATGTGAGAATTTGGAACTGGCAGAATTGGACAAGCTGAGGTACAGGCATTGCCTCACAACCCTTACGGTTCCAAGAAGATGCATAGGATTTGCAAGAAGGCGAATTGGCAGGGGAGGAAGGTAGAGTGGCATTGCTTTGATTCTTTTGGCCCTTTTAACCCTCCTATCCTTTAAAAAGAGCTCACATAACTAATGTCTATTAAATTGTTTTTTTTTCTTTTTTAAATCAGGGTTATAATGGACCGAATATCTACAGAAAACGATCCTGTCCTGAAACAGATAGACCCCGAAATGCTAAATAGTTTTTCAAGCTCTTCCCAAACTGTAGACTTTTCTTCTAATTTCTCACGGACCAATGCTTCCAATAAACATTGTGAAAACAGACTGTCCCTTTCTGAAATACTAAGCAATATCAGATCATGTCGACTGCAGTGTTTCCAGCCAAGGCTACTAAATTTACAGGACAGTGATAGTGAAGAATGTACCTCAAGGAAACCAGGGCAGACTGTGAATAATAAAAGAGTTTCTGCAGCATCTGTAGCTTTATTGAACACCAGCAAGAATGGCATATCAGGTAGGCAAGGATTTGAATTGTTGTGGAACTTGACATTTACATCTCCTATGTTATCCCTGGGATTGGGCTGACGTCATCAGTGGGGATACGTGACCAAACAAGTACAGGTAAAAACTAGTGATTTTGAAGGTTTGAGAGACACAAAATCTTCACAAAAACCAACTTCAAGTTTCTGTAAAAAAATTTGGGTAAAAGGCCAGATAATGTGTTAGATAATGCAGATTTGGGTATTCATGGATCAAAAAGTCAGGAATTACCTGTGTTTCGGTGCTGCTGCGCTACACCTCCAGTTGCTGAGATTGAGAGTTTTGAACATATCTTGTTAGCTGAACCACTGTGTAAGGAAGGAAAGCAAAACAGCATTTATTTTAAAGGACTTGTTCATTTGGCTTTTGTGGAAGGTCATAATTTTGTATAACTAACTTTGGTGAAGTAGTCTTTGATGGGACTTGTGTGCAATTATTGACTATTTAGGAATTCTTACTTCTGTTTTAAATTCCCCCCCTCCCCCCAATCTTTAACATGTATAAATGGCATCCAGTACCTAGATGTAACTTTTAGTTTTTTGAGTTGTCATCCGGATCCTTCTGAGTAGGTGCCAGTGCACCTCAAGCACGTGTGCTTGGAGTCATTTGAATAGCAGAGTCCGTCAGAGCTGTGCAAGTGTCCTGTGCCTCCTTGTGCTACCTTACAAGGGCAGCATAAAGGGTAGGACAGCTCTGACCCTCCCTCAGTTCTGTCTTGTTGCCTGTGGCAGCAAGACTGAACATGGTGAGCGTCTGACCTACTAGTTTTTAACTTGAGTTAGATTATCTTAAATTATTGAAAAAATCTTCAGTACTCTTCTGATTCACTTACATATGACAACCATGAATTATACTTACCTATCTGTGCTGACTATTGATGAACAGATCCCTCCTACCCACACTCTCCTGTACCTGGCTCCTCAACATGGCAGATTTGAAAACTGGGCGTCAAGCCCTGCCTGTCTTATGATGGACTGATTTCCACTGAAAGATAGACACCCATAGGTATGTCTTCTGTTAAGTAGAATCCCATATGTTGGTGTGCCTACCATTTTCTGCAAGAACATGTACGTTATGAGACACCTGATTGAAATTTCATCTTCTGGAGCAACATATAGGGGTCTCTTCAAACCCAGAAGAGATGACAAGCTAGCTTCATCCAACACACTGTCTAGCACATAGGTGACATCAAAGACAAGAGTGGAGAAGACGAAGAAAAGCAAGGACACGGCATCATGGAGAAAAATCTGCCTCATTACAACTGGAGTGGCAAATTGCCAGTCCCTACTGTCCAGATATAGCTTTTTTGACCTGGGATAGAGTGACACCCTCTCTCTCAAAACTCCCACGTGACAACTGGGAGAAGCTCAGAAATAATCAGGGAGGGCCAGTTGCTGACCACGATGGCCATACAGGCTCCAGTGGATGCCGCCAACACCACAGGCAGATATATGGTCACAGCAATGACGAGCAGAGAATCCTGGCTCAAAGCATTGGGCATCCCTAGGGAGGTTCAGGTCACAATCCAGGACTTATCTTTTGAGGGCATGGAACTATTTAATGAGTGAATGGACCATGCCTTGCACTCTTTCAGAGACTCAAAGGCCATCTTGCACTCCTGGGGTTTTACATCCCATCCCTGTACCATAAGCTGTATCACCCTCAACCCCCATCAAGACAACAGGTGCCAACCTGTCATTCCAGGCAACTTGAGTACCATGCCTTCCTCCTACTTGGCAATGCATCGTGCTTCTACAGCATTTCAGCATATTTGACAGGATGGTTTGGCGCCACATCACATCTAGTTCAGAGAGCATGAACTTCAGCAGCCACCTCACCCCATGTGTGGCCTGATGTAACGTTGGACAGATGGATGTTAGAGATCATTGCCCATGGCTGCCCCATCCAATTCTACTTTTTACCTGTATCCACCCTCCTTCCCCTATCAAGGACCCTTTGCACAAGAGCCTGTAAAAAGCAGAGGTGGCCTTGTTGCTTTGCCTAGGAGCCAGGGAGGAGGTGCCACCAGAATTCAGGGGAAGACACCTGTACTCCTGGAGTTTCTTAATTCTGAAGAAGAAAAGGGGGGTCCTTGTCCTATCCTAGACCTGAGAAAACTCAGCAAGTACTTATGCCATCTTAGGTTCAAGGTGGTAACGCTTGCTCCCACCTTTCCATGTCTTCGAGCTCAAGATTTGGTTTGTGGCGCTCAACTTGAACAGCACAGGTTTTGACAGACAGTGCATCAGCAGTGCATTATATAAACAAGATAGGAGTGTTCGGTCATAATTCCTCTACCAGGAGGTCATCAGACTGTGGACCTCGTGTCACTGGATAACCCCTCTGGATCTACACTTTCCTGGAACCAGTTACAATCTGGTAGATTTCTTAAGCAGGCATGCAGAAACCAATTATGAATGGTCCATGCAGACGTCTATCATATTGCACCAGGGGGGAAGTCCCACAAGAGATCTGTTCATTGCAGAGGGCAACACCAAGTGCCCAAACTTCCACTCCAGGGAGGGTATTACCTTAGACTCCTTTCCAGACACCTTCCTGCTACAGTGGTCTGCAGATCTTCCCTCCCTTCCACCCCAGTGTTCCTGATCCTAAGGGTGATCTCAAAAATCAGCCTGGACAAAGCCATCTTGATCCTAATAACTTCCTACTGGCAGAGGAAAGTTTGGGTGTCAGACTTCCTGTATGTGTTTGTTCCATTTCCTGTCTTTTCCCCATCTGCCCAGAAAGACAGAGTCAGTTTAAAGGCAGAAGGGACCATCAAATCGTCTAGTCTAACCCCCAACACCACCCAGCATATGCACTAAACTCAGCAACCACAACTAGACCAAAGTTTTTCTGTCCACAGGACACTAGACTAGACTAATAATCTGTCACAGGCTGAGAATAGAAAGGGCAGAGGTATATTAGTGCCCAAGCCCCATGCAATGGCAGGGAGATGATTCTCTCCCCCCGCCAGCCCCAGTGACCTGTATCCATCCGGTGCTGAGGACGGTGAAAGCCCCGAAGTCACTGCCAGTTTGACATGAGGGGAAATTCCGCCTGCCTCCACATGGTGATTGGTTAGACCCTGAGCAAGAAACAGCCACCTGAGAGAGAGAATTCTAGCTTCCTGTCCAATCTCCCATTTCCATCACTGATGCTTCATAGGAAGGAGATTTTAAAACAACAAAAAATGGGGAGGAGGAGTCTTTCTGACCTCTGCAGGTGGCCATCTAAAACCACGGAGCATGAGCTTTTATTACTAAAAGATGTAAACTGGAAGTGAGCCCCAGGGCAGCTGAGTCCACCAACCCAGTTATATAGATACACTCATATGTTTGTCTAACTCACTCTTAAAACTAATTATGTTTGTTTGCCCTCACAACTCCTATTGGTAGGCTGTTCCAGAACCTCATCCCCCTGATGGTTAGAAACCACCTTCTAGTTTCCAGTCTGAATATGATCATGGCCAGTTTATATCCATTTGTTCTTGTGCCAACATTGTCCTTTTTCTTCAATTGCTCTTCACCATCCCTGGTATTACCCCCTTAATGTATTTATAGAGAGGACTTGTATCCCCTCTTCTTTTTGCTAAACAAACAAGCCAAGCTTCTCCAGTGTCCTCCATTCCCTTAATCATCCTAGTAGCTGTTCTCTGCACTGGGTCCAGGCTGAATTAATCTTTCTTGAACCTGGGGAACCAGAATTGTAAACAGTATTCCAAATGCCAGTTGTCCCACTCATTAAAGGACCATTGACTACGCTGCTCTCCTTGCGTCACTGTCCTCCACTTTTAACTTTTTAACTCTCATTACAAGATCAGCCCTGACTCATCCCCATCATCCACTTCATCAGTTTCTTCTCGCCTTGCCTTCCCTCCCCTCCCCTACAACTTTTCTCCTTCTCACTGTCACAGCTGCAGAAATTACTCATCTGCTGTCCTCCTCTAATCCCTCCACTTGCCCCAGTGACTCCATGCCACTTCCTGATCTTCCTTGCACCCACTCTCATCCTCTCACTTGCTATTCTCCACTTTCTTCTGGACCTTTCCCCTCACAATACAAGTATGCTTTAGTCTGTTCCATCGTTTAAAAAAACAAGCAAAACAAACAAAACCCACCTGTGACCTTACTTGCCTCTCCAGTGAATGCTCCATCTCTAAGCTCATTGAATGCACTGTCTGTAATTGCTTTCTGGAGTTCCCCTCCTCCAACTCCATCCTAGACCCTTTCCAGTCTGGCTTCTATCCCTTGCACTCCACTGAAACTGCTCATGCCAAAATCTTCCTAGCCGACCTTAGAAACAGTACTCCATCTGCATTCTCCTTGACCTGTCAACAGCCTTTGACACCAACTATGCTCAACCTTGTCCAACCTTATCCATGACTGTCCTTTCCTAGTTCTGCTCTTTCCTCTGTAATCACTTCTTCAGCATGCCTTTCAGCTTTCTGAGGGGGTTCCAAAGGGCTTAGTCTTCCCTTCTCTTCTTTCTCTGAGTAATCTCATCTGCAAACATACATTCAACAACTATTTCTACACTGATGACTCATCGATCTACCTCTTTTCTCTAAACTGGTTTCCTTCTGTCTAAACTAAAATCTTGGCCCCACTCTGACATTTTTCCCTGGGTGTCTAGCCATCAGCTCGTGTTCAGTGTGGCTAAAACACAGCACTTGATCTTTTCCCCCTCTTCCTCTTTTGATCATTGTGGGTAACACCACCACCATTGGGCCTGAATGTCATCTTCAACTCTGATGTCTCTGTAAGTCGTCTCATCCAGACTAAGGCCATGTTTACACGCCTCTCTATGCTGACTGGAGAGAGTTCTTCCATCAACATAATACAACCACCTCAACGAGCGGTGGTAGCTATGTCCACAGGAGAAGCTCTCCCGCCAACACAGTGCTGTGCATACTGCTACTACTGTTTTTTCACACCCCTGAGTGACACAAGTTGTTATGTAGACATAGTCTAAGTCTTGCAGATTCTTTCTGCATAACATCTCTAAGATATGACCATTCCTATCCATCCACACAGTCAGAATTCCTGTTCAGGCTCTCATCTCAATTACTGCAACATCTTTTTCTCTGACCTTGACAAATGCAATCCTGCTTGCTCATGTCCATTCAGAATGCTGCTGCAAAGCTTGTTCTCTGAGCCCATTGCTTTAACCATGTCACCTCTTTTGAATTCATCAACTATCCCACCTCTCTTTATTTGCTCAAAGAAAAGCTACTGGTCTTCTTTCGTAGCTCTTTGTGGCCTTACCTCCCCTTCAGTATCAAAATGTTGACTCTCTCGCCTCAGGTCTGCCAATGATGTCAGTCTTCATTTGTTAAATTTTCAAACAAGCACTTTCACGCTTTTTCCCATGTTGCCCCTCATGCTTGGGAGGAGTTCTCCATAAACATTTGTAAAGCTATTTCATTATCCTCCTTCAAATCCCTACTTAAAACTTTACTTTGCTAAGATGTTTACACAAATCTTGATGTTAGGCTGCTGGTGTTCTGAAATCACTGCCTGTCACGCTGACCAGCATTGGCTCTTTGTTTGCTTGTACTCCCTGGTATCTGTCTGTATCTGTCTGTTGTCTTATATGTAAATTATAGCAACTTCAGAATTCAGGACTTAATCTCCAGTTTGTGCATATAATAACTACAACTGAAGGATTTCTTTATTTTAAGACAGTTTAATATTTGCCAAATACTTATGAAACAAATTATTTTCTCTAAAGATGAAAACTATGAGAATTCTTGTGTACTTGCAATTTTAAGAGTTATTGTTAATTTATTTATTAAATGTTCTAAATTTCATATTTAATGTTTTATAGTTGTATTACAAGATTGTATACACAGCATTACCTGTGACAGTGTTTTTAGATCTAAATTCCATTTTATTTATCACTTCAAGTGTACAAAGATTGGTTATATTTTTGTAAAATGTTCTTTCCTTATGCAGATATGAAATAACCTTTAATAATGGAAGCTTAGGATAAACCACAAAGCTTTTTACTTTTGCTCCCTGAAGAGACCATACATACGTACAATGCAACCCAGTTAAAGTTGCTGTAGGAACCTTAACTTTTACATTTTCTGACTTCATAAATTTAACATTGCAACTTTAACATTGTACTAATACAACTTTTTGTATGTATTGATAGCGTCACAGGTTTTCCTGGCATGTGAGACTTTTTAAACCAGATAGTCCTGGTCTGAATAATTTTTAAAATGTAAGAACCCAGTTCTGCAATTCCTTACTACTAAGTGTAGTACACAATGCCCATGGGACAACTCAAGGTATTAAGTGCTTCCTCCCTAGCAAGGATGAGTAGGATTGTGCCCTAAATTTGATAGATCACAAAAGAATGATTGACTGCTAATGAGGAGACAACACAGTGTAAAAGAAAAAGAAACAGCTATTGCAAGTTACTTGTTACACCGGATCATTGTGTCTACACAAGGGGTTTGCACAAGTACATTTATGCTGATATGAAAAACCCAAGTGTAGATAAGGACGAAGACTACTTAAACTTGTTGTTAAAAATGAAACATCAGCTTGTGATATGTAGAATTTTTTTTAACCTCTCAGTTGTCACTTGCCAAACATTTGCTGAATTAGCAATGTAGCAAACCTGAAATCGAATCTTTTTTTAAAAAACATTTGACCTAATTAATGTGTTTCTGATGGTATTTTTAATTGTGCAGTGCATAGAGCACAGAAGTAGGCACTTGATTTATTTATTTTAGATCTATAAAATGACAAGAATTAATAATATATTTAATTTGAAAAATAAAACCGCATATTTACGATCAGTATTGTGTACAGGGACCACATGGTTCGTGGTTCCATTCAGGAGATAATTGTCAGCCAAGTTGGTGTGAGTTTGGTGTGGAGTTTAACTTGCAAACAAACCACCACAAATCTACCTTTAAAGAGCTCACAATGAAGTACCAGTAAAGATCCATTTTTGGAAAGGTTATTGTCTTAACTGAAAATAAGTCTTAAGGTTACCTGCTGTGATCTTCAGTGCATAAGAAATGTGTAAAACAACTCCTGCCTTGTACTCAATTTTATTTATTAATATTATTGCTTTATTAATAACATTGCTTTGTTTGTATTACAATGGTGCCCAAAATGTTCTAGCTACTTTACAAATATGTGAAGAGGGTTGTCTGTTCCTAAGCACTTGATTTTAAGACAATAAATATGTGAATCTAGTGCTCGTAGAAAGTGCCAGATCAGCATGTGAATAAAGAACAGTTGGTTCAAACTAAATTTTTCTTTCTTTCTCGTGTTACATCAGTTGGAAAGCGGGAAGTGGTTTGAAGAATTAGCATAGATGTTTTCCACTGAAGCAGTCTGCCCCTTCAGATCAAAGTGGTGCAAACTTTCATGGCCCTTCTGGACCCATTGCTAAGCCTAGACAATTAGGTTATATTGCTGGTGAAAAATATCTTCTACCTCAAGTTTGCTAGCAAATGTGACCACTTCCTGCAGTTTCCATTATCATTTATGATCACTGTAGCATCCAGAGGTCTGGTTGTGCTTAGTGCTGTGCAGGCCTTTGTTGAAAGACAACCTTTGCCCTGAAGAACTTAGTCTACTTTCAGGCAAGATACAACTGTGTTAGTGTAACAGACAATTGGAAGAAATGTTTAAATGAGGGTAACAGAAAAAGGTATGTGTAGCTAGATACTATGAGGCAACTATCCAGTCTAAGGATGATAAATGTATGGTGAACTGCAACTTCTTATTTGTGGGGCTGAAGGTGGAAGTCATGCAAAGGCTTTAGTTTCTGCATATTATATCAGTCCACCTCTTGAGTAGGACAGGGCAGGTTGCTCTTGGCTCCCAGTCCACTTTCATTGCTAGTTCAAGTTCCTTGGGCCTGATCTTTAAAATTACGAGTGGGTCAGGGCTCAGTGAACATCAGTAACTACACTGCAATCCATCACCTCTTCTCCCCCCGCCAGTTCTCTGGGACAATGATTTTAATGAAGGATGTAAGAGTCATAGATAAGCACACTCATATGAGTGATTTGGCCATGGAATGAATTAGTTAGACTAATGAAAAGTCTACCCATCTTTAGGGCAATCTGAAAAATCCTCTTATTAGATAATGATAAGCTTTCTCACCATAGCAGGAATGATAGATAACATTCTCTAATGCAGAGATGATTATTACTGAGGAAGGGAGAAGAGCAGAAGACTCCCATTAATTTCACTATGGACCTTGCTCTGCACATTTAATTTATATGTGCACTCAAATGCTACCATGATAGCAGTCCTAGAAAATCCTAAAATCGATAGCAACACTACAGGTTAAAATCCTCAAACAATGGAATCTTTACAACTTTGCAAACTTCCACATTTCCCCTTAATTTGCTTTAACCACGATGTGCAGAGTGACAATGCAGGATCATTCAGTTCTTGGGCTCTAAGATTGACAAGGATACTAAACGTGATGGTGACTTTTGATGTGACCATCAGATTAAGACCACCAGCTAATTTCAGATTGACCACTAAAAAGTCATTAGGTGATAGCTACTGATGTTGCTAGGATTCATACCAGTGACATAGTTAAGAATGTCTGTCGTTACTAAAATCCTAGGTTCTATAGTCTACATACATTGTTACAAATATGAAATATTTCAATGTGTCAAACGTAATTAAAAATCTATCTGGAAATATTTGTGTGACTGATATATGGGTCAACACTTAATTTGTGAGCTCTCTGGGGCAGGGACTGTCCTTTACAACATGTATGTACAGTGTCTAGCAAGATGCATCTCTGATTCTTGATTGGAGCCTGAGTTACTGCAATACAGATAATAATAAATTCTAATTAAGTAGGTATTATAAATGACTATGCATCATTTAGGTTTATTTTTTAAAGCATCAGAGACTAACAAACATACCGTACCACATTTTAAGAACAAAACAATAGGTTTATCTTCCCAGTTCCTTACTATACTCATTTATGCTAATTTTAGAAGACTGTTGTGAGGTGATTGAGTCTCACACAAAGTTTTGTTCACTGACTGAACCTGTTTTGCATACCTTTTCAACAGTAATTCAGTCTAGGTATGGAATTTAGGAAATTAAAGAGAAAAGAAACCACGCAGAAATAAAAACAAAAACTACCACTGTACAGTTTTTTTAAATCATGTTGGAAAGGCTGGTAAACCACCAGAAAGCTAACTGCAATGCCTGTGGTTGTATAACTGAATTAATTTGCTTTATTAATGTGTTTTAAGAGTGTACATGTGGATGTAAACTAATAGGGACACTTTTACAAATAAAAAAATAAACATAAGAAAGTGGTATATTGGAATACCTGAGTCAGATTTAGCAATCTTTATTGAGCTATGCCACCTTCTATAAAGTGCATGCCTATAGATTAATTAGGAGCTTTTTTTATTTAATCACAGACACACACACACACACACACACACACGACACATAGTTTGAAAAGGATTTTGCTGTGAAATGGGTAATATTTTGTGTAGCAAATTTTTATAAGATTTAATTGTGACCATCAGTAGTACTCATTATATTTTAACTACAGGAATCTTATTTCATTCCAGGGAAAAATAAATAAGCTGGTTAAAGATTTATTTTGCTTGCTTATTCAGATTAGCGCCATTAGGAGTAAATGTAAAGAAAATCTTGGTTTAAAAAAAAAAATCTACTAGTCTGATGATCCAACATCTGTGTTTTGAGAGTGGATAGTGAGAAAGACCAGTCAGAATGAACTATTCTACTGTTGTCTGGCCCTGTTTCAGCTATTTCCTGTAGCATCCCTCTAAACAATAGATAAAGAATTACTATTGCACTAGTACCTAACTTGAAAAGTCAGTTTTCCTGGGATGTTGGAAGCCCACTTAATTATGGAGCGCTATGAGAAAATATTTGCATACTGGTTTCTGAATATGGTCTGACTTGACTGTAACTAGAGTCCTCCTTCCATTGCTTACTTAAAATGGGATTTTCATAAAGCTGGGTGTATTGTAAGTAGCAGATGAACTAGAGCAAACACTGAAAGTGTAGAATGGTTAATATTTTAATTATTAGCATAGTGTTTTTTCATTCAGCAGATACTATTCCTGTAGATTCTAGATATAATTTGGGGTTGCAATACCACTGAACATATGTAATTATAGTTGAGAATGAAATGCTGCAATGTTTAGTGAACAGGAACTTTGGATATCAACTCTGCTCTTTGTCAGCACCTAAAAGAACTTAATTCTGTGACTGAATAAAACCCAGGTAGCTTAAACTGTTGACAGTATTTTAAATTAAATTTGGTTGAGGAAATCAGGATTCTGGCTAAATTAGATTTGGGAAACAATAGATAAGGGTAACGCAGCTGGTGGTTGGTATATTTGTCACAGCTATAAACCAGTAAATGACCAAGAATAAGCATAGTCTTACATCGTTTTGCTTTGTTATCGTAGGGTTACCTAGTATTCTACATGCACCTCACGCAGTGTTAATTCTGATGTGGTTATCACTGCAATCATAGCTTAGATTCTGGCCTCTGACTTCTTTTGAATGATCTTCAGTTTATATGTATGTTTTGCACAGGAAGGGGAAATAGGGGAGAGTTCATTCTGCCCTATTTCTCTCCCTTTCTCACCCATATCTATAATCCTCTATTGACCTTTCAGTTTTGCTTTAAGCACCAATGTTTCCTAAATCTTTTAGATTTCGGTATTCTTTGTTTTGCTTCAGATTGCTGAATTCTGCTTATTATGGTTTGAAGAAAAATATCTTGGCATTGAAACACTATTACAGACTAAATGCTTAACAAAACTTTCAGTTCAGAGCAAATTTACAGTAAAAGCTTTGTTATCCGGCATGTTCGGGGAATAGGAGTTGCTGTTTAATCAATAATTCCGGTTAATTTAGAGTTATGCTTACCAACGGAATACCAATTTTCAAACAATTAGAATACAATAAAATTAATGAAGTATAAAATAGTATACAGGTACTCACAAATCCAGTAGTAGTACTGCACTGTAGAGTGGTTGATTTCTTGAAGCACTTAAGTGTATACAGGTAAAGTTTTCTATACAGTAGGTTATCTTATGACACTACATATCACTATGGGCAGCGCATAGTGTACACCCAGATCACTAAAAATACACTTAACACTAAAACTATACTGAACATAATTTAATCTTTGATGATTCAGAAGGCACTTCAGGATCTTGCAGTGCCTTAGGGTCATCATTATCAATTATCATTGAGACATAGGTGAGAAGATTATTCCAGGAGTGGGTGGGTGAGATTCTGTGGCCTGCATTGTGCAGGAGGTCAGAGTAGATGATCATAATGGTCCCTTCTGACCGTAAAGTCTATGAGTCTATCATTGTAGATGTAAAAGGTGTAGGAGGTTGGGCTGAATCTGTAATGACCCGATGATACACCCTGGAAGCGGCTTTTTTGAATTAATCCCCGATATCAGCTTGCTTACTTGTCTTCTGCCTCTTTTGCATAAAAGTAGAGTACAGAATGTGCAATTGCATAACCTCCTGGGCAATATACTAGTCCCGGTTACTAGATTGAAGATTTGTATTGGGAGCTATCAGAAATGCTGGTTAATAGAGCTTTCTGGATGATAAAGTGCCAGATAACAGCTTTTACTGTATATTGCAGCTGCTTACATGAGTCTTCAGAGAATAAAGTAGATAATAGTTGTCGCCATAGGATCATATACAGTAATTGGATATGGGAGAGAATTAAAGTCCATTCCTTTACAAATGTAAGATGTGGTCCCCCAACAGACTCGTTGGAGTTTTTTTCCCCTAGTGAAAAGCTGGTATGATTTAAAAAAAAATAAAACAGGCTATTCATTATGGTCACCTACAAAAAAGCTGATGACTTTCCGAAGCACTAAGATTTTCTAACGATTATGTCTAGTCAGTGGGCATTGTGGTACAGTAGAACCTCTTCAGTCTTGCACTTCACTAAATGTAATCCTGTGCTAAAATTTGACTTTCAGGTTTGGAGTTCATTAAATTGGGAATTGATGACTTTTTGTTGTATTGTGCTGAGGCTGGGCCAGTGCAGGTGCTGTCTGTCTTGAAGGACATATGCTGTTCCCATGGTGGGAAAGGATAAGGAATGTCATCTTTATTACCTTTTGTGGCTGAATGAGTACACAGGTAGCAGCTCTCATAGCAGCCAGTGGAGAAAGTAAATCAGTGGGGTGGGGATGGCCTTTATATAACTGTTTTCTCTCCCTGGATGAAACTGATCACTGGGTTAATTATTATTCCTATGGCTGCACCAAAACCTCAGGAATAGTGACAGCCTGCACCCTGCCTTTATTCAACAGCATGTGGGGAGTTGTAGCTGGTTTTCTAGCAGTTTTCACCCACTCATCTCAAAGCACTTTATAAAAAGAAAATAGCCACCATCATCCCCATTTTGTAGATATGGAAATTGGGGCGCACAGCACTTCCCTTCCTAATGCCCTGTGAGAAGGTGATATCCTTCAGGTTTGCCTCAATGTGTTTCTTACTAGTCAGCAAACTCTTTAATCTCCCTTGAAATCTTCCCCCACCCCCCGTCCATTAATGAGGCATTGATATAATACCATCTAAGAGGGGATGAAATTAACAGGAACAGCAGTTCAAAAATCACAGGAAAGAAATTGCTTATCAATCTTAAACACTGACTGTGATCCTTCATGAAATTATTGGAGCCAAATGCTAGATTTTAGACCTGGGTGGGGAGCCAGTTTTTCTCATCTTACTCCAGTTCCTTGGTCTTCAAGATTTCGGTGCACCTCTGAACCTGCTGTTTAAGTGTACCGAATGTTGCTCCACTCACATTGCCTAATACATATCGGTAGAGTGAAGATCTGATCACATAGCACAAATACTAGGTGGTGCAGGAACTACCAGGTGCTCTCCTGAACACGTCCCCACATCTCAGAGGGAAGAAAGGTAGGAGGAGGCTACTATGGTGGTAGTAGCTGAGAGTGGTTATAGTGAAAGAAAAGTGAACCATTCCTCTGTCCCAGCCATAATATGGGAGACCCTCCTTATTTCCCAGAAGCCAGGAGAAAAATTTCTTTATGGTTCCATTGGTTGGGAAATGGTGTAGCTTCATAAAGGATGTCATTTAGTGGGTGTGGCTATTATGTAGTCTGTTTAACTTGCCTACCAAAAAGTAGCCTACCTAATATAATAGCCATAGCTACTGAGAAGGAACACATTGAAGGCACTTTTCAGTGCTAGTAAGAAGCTGTTGTTTCTGAACTATCAGACCCTTATCATAGGTGACTTTATACTCAAAGGGAATTGGCCAGTGATACGCATTTAAACTGGTGGTTTCACCTTCACAGATGTTGAGGTCTGTGCAAGTGTTCAGTACCCTCCTTTCATGCGTCTTGTTTTCACATTTCATTGTCCCATGTCTGTTTGCTTTGTACTTCACTTTTGTTCTAGAATCATTTGTTTTCTTCAAGTACGTTAAACTCTGGCTTCATTTTTCTCTTCCACAGTAACGGGGGGTATCACAGAGGAGCAGTTTCAGACACATCAACAGCAATTAGTTCAAATGCAAAGACAGCAACTTGCTCAGCTTCAGCAGAAACAGCAGTCTCAGCATTCCTCACAACAGACGCATCCAAAAGCACAGGTAATACTCCTTTAAAATCTTTTTGATATGCCAAGATCATCTTCCACAGCAGGTTCCCCCTCCTGCTTGCTCTCTTTTTGTTAAGTCTTTGTCACAAGTCAAAGATAACCTTTGTTAATGTACTGATTGTGTGAAATGCATTTACATTATTTTGATCCAAATCTTTTTAAATTTCTCCGTGTGGCTTTGGAAAACTCAGTATTTCTCTAACTACCATAACTTTTTTGCCTTTATTTTTTCTTGTAATTCAGATGTGGTATTTCTTATAAACTTTGAAGGGACACTGCTAAATGAGTGTGTATTTTGAAAGTATGAATGTTTCTTACTTACCTAGCAAATGGTTTGTTTTAAAAATATGTTTTCACTATTTTTACGTTTGTTTTAGTTTTAACACTTAGGCAACAGAAACAGAATAGCCAGTTTCACTTTGTTTTGTCAGTTTGCCAATTTCACTCAGGGTTTCATGCACAATGCTGCACTGTTGGACTGCAAACATTGCTGGGGATTTTTTTATTGGATAAAAATATTGTTACACTGTCTCTAAAAAGCATTTCTGTTGGTCTTGGCTGTTGTCTTACTTTCTTTTGAAAGCAAAAAAACCCAAAACAAGAGAATATGAAAACAGACTATAAATGTTTGATGTCTTACTGCCAGCACAATTATCTGTTCTCTTTTTCATATTTAAATTTCTTAGCTATTAAATATACTTTGTTTAGGGTTAGAATTTGCCACTTGTACTGTCATTGAGTTGTACCTTACTGTGTGAGTAGTCTAGTTGAAATCAGTGTGACTAATACTGGAGTAGGGTAGTGTGAGTAAGAGTGGCACAACTTAGCCCTTTGGTAGTTATTGAGTTGAAAACCCCTTTTAAGCGTGTTATGTTCTGAATTTTTTTGCGAGGAATTTAATTTTTCCAATGTAATATCCACTGTGGACAAAGGATGCACTTACTGTCAGGCTTACATAGCTAGTATTTTGCTAATTAATAAGAAAAATATATTTATAAAATCAAAAATCCTCTTAAGCATTACTAGAAAAACCTTTTCCCTATATTATTGTGAACAGTGTATACATGAACACCAGTGTTCCTTTCTCCCCCCAACCATTTTCTGTATTAATTCATCATAATCTTCCTGTGTATATTATTGGTTGCAAAGTGTGGGGTTTTTTGGTCTATTTCCATAAAATATGGACTGGTGATTCTAACTAGGAGGAGGAAATGATATTTGATCGTTTAGATATGAAAAAGTTAGTGTATTAAATACGCAGCCATATACCAGTGGTTCTCAACTAGGGGTCTGGGGCCCCCTAGGGGCTGTGAGCAGGTTTTAGGGGATTCCCCAAGCAGGGCCAGCATTAGACTTGCTACAGCCCAGGGAAGAAAGCTGAAGCCCAGGGCCCCTAGACCTGCCACCTGGGGCTGAAGTTGAAGCCTGAGCCACTTAGCTTTGCGGGGTCCCCTGTGGCATGGGGCTCCGGGCAGTTACTCTGCTTGCTACCCCGTAATACCAGTCTTAGCTTTTATATGCAGAAAAGTGGTTGTGGCACAGGTGGGCCATGGAGTTTTTATAGCATGGTGTGTGTGAGCGGGGGAAGCCTCAGAAAGAAAAGGTTGAGAACCTCTGCCATATATAACCAATAAGGGTACCGTATCAAAGGGTAGATGGCAAGTGCTGAAAAAATGAATATTAGTACTTATGTCTCCAAGGTGGCTGGATTAGTAGAAGAAACATTCTTCCAAAACTCAGTAGGCAAGATCCCTATGAGGCAAATTAATCCCTGACAGAATAACGTTTTGGACCTTGCATAGACACAAGTGTATACAAGTAAAATAAATAAAAAAAGAAACCTTCAGGATTTCGAAAAGCCTCCCAAACTGTGATACAAAAGGCTTGTCAAACACACTATGAATTTGATGCATCATTCTGAGACCTTTTGCAGTTGAAGATTGAAGAAACTTTCCTATGCAGCCTGTCACCTTTCTTTATAATTGTCTTTGACGATTGTTGGGAGGGATGCATAAAACCAGATCCATGACCTTTAAATAGTTCATGTTATAATATTGGTTCAAAAGATGCTTCCCCTTAATTCACTGGTAGCTATGTACTGTTGTTGTCGTCTTAATGTGTTTTGTCAGCTAGTACTGGCAGAATTATAAACACTATTTGGTTAATTCCATAGGGCTCAAGCACCTCTGACTGTATGTCCAAAACACTTGACTCAGCCAGCGCCCACTTTGCTGCATCTGCAGTGGTCAGTGCACCTGCTCCCAGTCGCAGTGAGGTAACAAAGGAACAGAACACCAGCCACAACAATATAAATGGTGTTGTCCAGCCTTCAGGTGATGATTTCTTAATGTTAGCTGTCTAATGGAGAGTTCAGAATCTTTAACAAAGGACTTCTAATTTCTAAAAATATATTTGAGTTGAATAAATATACTAGCAGTGCTGATTTTAATTATTACTCTTTTAATTATACAGTTTTGTACAATGACCTGGCCTTATCTAATGTTGATACGTTAGTAAAGTACAAACTATATTTGGATAATGTTGAAGATCTAACAGCGTCTTCAGAACAAAAATTTCCTATCGTTAAATCATGAGCAGCAATTCAGTAACTTTTCCATTTTCTTTTCAAAGTAATAAAAATTCTTTGTAAAGTACGGATTGGTTATGATTGGTGCAGTCTGACTCTATTCAACAATTTTTAAAAAAATGCCATTATTCATTGTCTCATGCTCTTTTGGATGTTTTATGGGGAGGAAGTTGGTGTTTAAAACTTTCAAATCCATAATTGGTTCTACGGTCTTATGAAATTTCATGTTTTAATTAGTACTGTAGCCCCAAATCAGCTTAGAACATATATGCTTATCTTTATCCCATTAACATCATTGATGTAAGTATGTACCCAAAGTTAAGTATGTGCTTAAATTCTTTTCTGAATAGGTCCTACATGTACATACTGGCACAGACTAGAGCAGTTTTTCCAGAGACCACAAACCTAGCTGCAAAACCCTAATGTATCTGAAATTGCAATTTTTCTGAGAGACTCCACTTTTCAGAAACCAATCATGCCAAAATCAGACAGGTTGGATTATTGCCTTACTGGTGGAGACAAAAGTTCATTAGGATTTGACTTAAATAATAAATCAGAGGGGCTTTATGGTGTTTTTTGTTTAACAGCTAATGATGTAATGGGGTTTATAGAACCTGTGCACTGGTGGGGAGGAAGAGAGTTTACTATATAGTAAATCAATATGCCGAAACTGATCCAGGAGAGAAATGTGGTTCAGCCCAGTTGTGGTAAATCAGGTCATTCCTCAGCACAGTATACAAGAGGAAGGGCAATGCTCTGAAGAGTCTAGACTAACTGGGACTTGGAGGCAAACTTTTTTTCCTCTTCATTGAACAAAAAAGACTGTAAAAATTGTGACTGCAAATAAACTTCAGTAATTTTGTTCCCAATCTGTAACTTTGGCAGTGGGATTATGGGATCATTATTGCCATTGATAATTACAGCCTTATACTTAAGCTTATGTTTAAACTTCTGTTTTGCGACTAAACAATTACATGTTTTTATTGTATAATTTTGACTGAAATGTTTTGTTTCTAACAGGAACCTCTAAAACTCTGTACTCCACCAACATGGCTTTATCATCCAGCCCAGGGATTTCAACTGTACAACTTGTAAGGACAGTTGGCCACAGCACCACAAACCACTTAATTCCAGCTTTGTGCACAAGCAGCCCTCAAACACTTCCCATGAACAATTCTTGCCTGACTAATGCAGTGCATCTAAACAATGTCAGTGTTGTTTCTCCAGTCAATGTACATATCAATGCAAGGACTTCAGCACCATCGCCAACAGCCTTAAAACTTGCCACAGTTGCTGCCAGTATGGACAGGGTGCCAAAGGTTACTCCCAGCAGTGCCATCAGCAGTATAGCAAGGTGTGTATATAGAATATTGGGGCAGAATTTCTTAAGTTCTGGTGTTTATATGAATAGTTCCATAAATTTACCTGGCTCAGTAGAACGTTAAGTAAGACATAATCCCTTGCTCAAAGATCTCACAATCTATGACTTTGGTCCTACAAAGGGATCCCCACCGGCACAGTATCTCCTTTAGTTCTGTAGGCTCCTAAACAGTCAGACAAGTTCGTGTCTAGATAATCCTTTTGCAGAATTGAGGTGTAAGATAATATAGATATAGATTTATAATTGAACACATATAAGTACACTTTTATTTTTACATGGTAACTGTGTAAAATGAGTTGTTCACGTAATCATTTTGATTTGATTAATCTAATGCAGCACTAGCCACTCCGAGGCTTCCCAGACCCTGCTTTCCCCAAAAGGAATTATGCTTATGCCCTTCCCCAAACTCCATGGGTGCATCTTAGAGGCACAGTCTGGCACTTTAACCTCACTTCCACCATGAAACTCCGTCAGAGCATAATTTGGTTCCCTGTACTGTTTCTAGTATTGCAGTTTTAGTATATTTAAATACAGATTACTATATATGGCAGAAGGGTGATCTTGGAAAAGTATCCAAAAATTTCTCTTAAAAAAAAACAAAACCAAAAAACCCTTAAATTTTCCTTACGTTAAACTTGTCTGCTGGACTGTATAATTATGAATTATAAAATTATATCTTGTTTAAAGTACAGGAATACAGAAGGGGCACTAACAGGTTATGGCTCACTTTGCAATTTCATTCATAACTACATTTTTTTGGTGTGAAGTTTTTTTTTGTTTTTTTTTTAATAAATACTGGATACAAGTCAAAATATGTCTAGACTAGAGAAAAGGTACTTTAACAAAAAAAAACCCCCAAAACACCAACAACCTAGAAACACCCCTTTGAATGTTTAGGGTGCTCAGCTCTGTTTACACTAGATGCAAAGGGCTGTTTCAAGTTGTTAGCTAACTCTTAAAAAGCATCTTTATTCCTACTCTCAAGAAGCCTTAGGGTTCTAACAGGTGCAGAATCCCAAAGAACAGTATATAAAGACTGATACAAAATTAAAAATTCTTCATGCTAGTGCTGAAAAGTATTTAACTAAACTGATAAAAAGATGGGTTATGTTAGAACAGTAGTTTGTGCACCAGCATGCACAGAACAGTTGTGCTTCCCTCAGCTCCCATTGGCCGGGAACGGCGAACCGCGGCCACTGGGAGCTGCAGGGGACCGTGCCTGCAGACGGGCAACATCCACAAAATATCTCACGGCCCGCAATCAGCTTAACCTGATGGGCTGCAGGTTGCCCACCACTGCTTTAGTACTGTCTTATAGGCAGTCATCAATAGGTTTTTCAGCTTCAACAAAGTTAGCTGTTAGTACTTTATTAATGTGGCAGTGCATGAATAGGATCATGGTATTGATGGACTAAAGCCTATATTTGGTTTTCAAGCAGAAGTCTGCTCAAGTTCAAGCAGAACTTTCCCTGTTCCTGCCTATTTTTTTGATGTGTTTAATGGTCTTTCCATATCCCGAATAAGAGATCTGTGCAGAAACACTTACATCAACAAAAATACTGTGAAATCTTGTATAGAAATATTAATGTCCTACTTGTAACTATTCCATATTCCATTTTATTACAGAGAGAACCACGAACCAGAACGACTGGGTTTAAATGGCATAGCAGAGACAACAGTAGCAATGGAAGTGACATAACCTCAAACCAGTGACTTAACCTGTGCTGATGGTGTAGTCATTTATATTCCAACTGAATGCAAAATACAACACTCTGTGGATCACAGGGAATTGAAACGGACCTAAATGGACTATCATTATATCGTATATTAAGTCGATATATAATGTACATTTTGTAAAATTGGGAAAATCACTACCTTGTAAAATAGTTTATTTGTATCATCAATATTATTTCTGTTACTTGAATAGTAGATATTCATCATCATGCTTTTGCACTTGAATTTGCAACTGAATGGATTTAAAAAATAATTCTTTAATGGGATCATGAGCATGAAATGAGATCCTGCATCACTTGTTTTAACTATTTATTTTGCCATGTTTACATTTTGTATCTTGTACAAATAAATCCAACTTTGTGTCTAAAAAAAAAGTTAAAAGATTCATAGCTAGGAAATGAAATTCTTGTAATTTTTTTCTAAAGGAAATGTAAAGTTTTCACTTGGTTCATTTTGTTTCACAATTTGACTAGATGGACTTTTTGGTAAATACTTTAGTGGCATTTCACTGTCAAATATGAAGTTCAAGGCAAAATAGTATTTTCTATTACTGTGCAGGGGAAAGGGATGGATCGATACATGCAAATTTAATGTAGTAACTCACTTTTCCATATATTTTGAATGTATATTTCTATTTATAATACCAGTTTATAAAAGATAATTACACAGAAAAAACTGACTAGGAAAAATTATGCATCTAGCACACATTAAACTGTGCAGATATGAAAAAATTTCAACTGATTACATTTTATCTGAAGACTGCATATTTTAACCGGCTTTAAAACTGTAACACACCACGTAAAGGATATTTTACCAGGTATGTATTGCATTATATATCATTGCAATAATTATTGGATGTCTAGATATCGAGCCATCCCAGGTGGTGGGAGGGGGGAGGGTTGTGGCAAGATTGTCTTTTCAATTTTGGAGAGTTTTCCTGTGGCTACAAGGCAAGTAACGGGTTGGAAAAAGTCTGACTGTAAGCGTTGGACACCTTCGTAGTGTAGTGTTTTAGTGACTTTTTTTATATGGTTCTTGTAAATTAGATACGTGTAGTGGTGTTTCAGAATGTTTGTTTATGCACTAGTTCAGACAACTTTCCCTGTTACTTGTTCTTGATAAGTGAAAACTGCAGGGAAATAAAAATACATATCAAAACATGGACATGTTGCATATGTGTTTATTTCACAATGTGAAAACAATTTGAATGTTAAGGTGGTACTGGTAGTCTTCTGAGATGTTTTTAATCCAAGTATATTCACTAAAACTGCCACTTTTACGAGAGAGTGATTGTTTCCTGCCTTTAATGTATTTGTAGTATAACAGGAGAGAAACAATAGTCCAGTGGTGGAACTAGAGACACCCAGGTTCAATCCGTTGGGTTTCTACCACAGAACTTCCTGTGTGACCTTGGACAAGTCACTTACTCTTTCGGTGTCTCAGTTCCCCAACTGTAAAATGGGGATAACAGCACTTCACTATCTCACAGGGATGGTAATAGTAGGATAATTAAATTAAAAACTGTGAAGTGCTCCAGTGCTGGAGTAATGGGAACCATATACAGTAGAGCCTCAGAATTACAAACATCGGAGTTACAAACTGACCAGTCAACCACATACCTCATTTGGAACCGGAAATACGCAATCAGGCAGCAGAGACCAAAAAAGGAGAAAATACTGTGTTAAACATAAATTACTAAAAAAATAAAAGGGAAGTTTTAGAAAAAGATTTGACAAGGTAAGGAAACTGTTTCTGTGCTTATTTCATTTAAATTAAGATGGTTAAAAGCCGCATTTTTCTTCTGAATAGTAAAGTTTCAAAGTCAATGTTCAGTTATACATTTTTGAAAGAACAACCATAACATTTTGTTCAGAGTTACAAACATTGCAGAGTTACAAACAACCCCCTTCCCGAGGTGTTTAACTCTGGGGTTCTGCTATATATACCATACTATACATACATACCATAGATTTGAGTACATTAGAAATCACAGAAATAATTCCTATCTAATGTGTTGCAAGAGATGCTTCATACGAGACCTACTTGTGTAGAACCATTTTACTGGAAATTTACTACTCCATCAGGTGAGTGATTGGGTAACATCCACAGTTAAGCCCTGCAATTAAATCTAGTTTATTCTAAGTTCATGCATGTCTTATAACTATCTCACTGAAGCGTATTGAAGTGCCAGCATGTAGAGCAGCAGGTAAAATGAGAACTTAAACTTCTGCCTTGCTCTGAGGGTTGGTCTTAATTAGTTCTTCAGTTCATATTGCAGGTTTTGCACAGAAACACACAAAAAAGAGTAAATAGTGCTTTCTCCAACAAGGTCTACGTGTCATTCTTCTTCCTGTGTGCCATGATATCAATGTATGCCTTTTTTTAGCTGTTTCATGAAGATGCATTGTTTGTCTTCTTCAAAGACACTTTTCCCTCCCATTTTCTGTTTTATTCTGTTACAGGTAATTCAGTAGATATTGTTTTGAAGTATTTTCCAGCTCTTGTCTATTAGAGAGCTATCCAGCAGCCTGAGATGCTGTAGGCGGTCCAAGAAGTATTCCCTGTTGTTACTGATAACTAGTACCATTTTTCTCTTTAGAAAAGTTATAAGGGCCATAAGAAGAGAAAGGTGAGGGGGTTTTGGGGGGTGGGGGGGGAGGGGCGTTGAAGGAGCATTTCCTGTATGTTTCTCCACAGACCCTGGAAGCCCTGTACCACTGGAAATGGTAATGGGTAAAGGATGAGTGTGGGATTTGGGTAGGCAATGCACAGGGTATTCACCCTTAGCATTCAGCCCAGATTTGCCACAGTTCCCTGCATGATTGATAAATTGTTCTTTACATACACATACTCTTTGACAATTATTTTGGAGTTTGTGTACAACTAGAGTTACGTTTGTAAATAGCTAGAGAGCTTATGTGGTCTGAAGTACGAATGCTAAATTTCTCACTTGAGTTATTGGTCAAATTATTAGAGTGTATTGCAGAACCATTTGTCTTCTGTTTTGTACATAGCTAACAGAATTCTATAATTTCTACCTCTGTCTAGCCTAGATAGCCCAAGAGTCTTTCGTTCATAAAAATGTCAGGGCATTGTGAGCACATGAAAGCCATCCTGCTATTGTATTTAGCAGGTTACAACTTAGATAGTTAGTTCAAACTATTTTAATGACTAATTTAGACTATTTTCATGGTAAATTAGAATGAGAATGTGTTGGTTACCTAGCAGTCACCCTTTGTGGCTTTCTAGAGAAGAGTTGGTCTTTAGTTACTTGAAAAACCTCTGACTGGAGCTTTACCTAGAATGCATTATGGCCAAATGTGTGTGGTGGTGGTGGTGGAGAAAAGAGCATCTTTATATTCTCCAAAGGCTATTTGATAAGCATGCCTGGGCAATAGTATAAACTTTGGAGTGTGTTCCATGTAAAGGATTAGCTGTAATGTATTTTTACTGTAAAACAGAACTGATCACACTATTCTTGTTAACAGTTTGCAGTGAAGAATGAATTTATTTTAACTCTGACTCAGATGCCACTCTTGCTATACAGTCTATTAGGGCTTATTAGGACTATAGCCTGAGCTGTATTTAAAAATGAAATTTTCTTTCAGTTTGCTGTGAGGTCAGCCATATCTTAGCGGGCCCACAAATACGTTTAGCTTTGGTCTAGCCCCCACCGTGAAAGAGGAGCCTACCAAAAAAAGCCTGTTCACTGACTGCTCATAAATTGCTGTGGCATTAAATGCCAAACAGAATTCAGTATCTTTCAGTCCCATATGAAACTGCTGTCAATTTTACTGAAAGTCCTCATCCTTGTGCCTTTGTTCAGACATTTGAGAGAACCATTTCCATGGTATCACGGATGTTTAACTTGACCCAGAGGCCAAATATCTACTACTGTAGTTGACATAGTACAGACAAGGTTATAAAGTCATATTTTGACATGCTTCTAGATTTTGCGGGAACAATGTAACTTTTTTAAAGCATGCAGTGGAACTAATGGGGTTAATAGCCACTTTGTCCATTGTAAAGTAACCAGAAAATTTCTACTGTCCTCTGGATGTCAGTTTAATTAGTATTCAACTAATTGACCATGTAGATAACTGTACAATAGCTAGGCATATTATTTTAAATATATAAGTCTACATACTAAAATATTTTCATATGAGCAAACTAGCCAAGAATTATGAAATTGAAATATGAAATTGATTGCTCCATTCATAATCAATATGTAGTATGCATATTAATTGTTTAAAACCATGTTGATGAATCATAGGGGATCTCAGGTTAATTTTCATCACTTTCATTGTCTTTTAAACAGTATGGGAAAAAGAAAAGAAGTGACAAATAATATTGAATTCCAGCATGAATCTACAAAAAAATTAAATCAGAACTCTAGTCAGAAACTATTCTTAATTTCTCTTTATGCCTAAATGGAGCACGGATTACTAACGAGTGGGTTACATTTCTGTGATGGCAATCTGCTGTGTGTTAATGATACAATATCTGTCTTAGCTCTGACTTATTGTGAACATAAACACTTATCCTCAGCATAATTTAAACTCTGTTTTGTGCTTTAATGGTTATTAAGGACGATCTGGTCTGGCAACAAAAAAATAGTTCAAATGTAATTCAACTTCAGGTTTTTCCTTTGGGTTTTGAACACTATCTGAAGATCCATGCATATATGTTAAGTACTGTAGGACTGAATGATTGCTTGATATGTTAGTTTGATATATTTTAATGTTAATTTTTCAAATTACTACCTGTGCGCCATGACAAAATTACATTCCCTAAAATTGCACCAAATAATGATTTTTGAAAATTGGGTTCAAGATGATCAGAAATTGACCCTGCAAACTGCGTTATGAGATTTGTCAAATAATTGAGTCTAATAGTGGGGCAAGCAATTAGATTATAAATATTGACTTGTACTAAATCAGTCTGGTGTTCATTCTGACGGGAAGGGGAGGTGGTCAAGGAACATATCAGCAAAAAATTTCAGATGCAGTGTCTGGGAGTTTGAGGAATACCACCTAAATATAATGAGCTAAATTCCACCCTCAGTTACATGCTAGTTTCACTGGAGCTGCATCTGTTCAACTGAGGGCAATGTTCCACCCAGTTACTACTTTTGTGGTGTTTCAAAGATTCTGTTTTGCATCCTCCACTTTATACTTGAATTAAAAATAAATAAAAGCAGATCAAAACCGACACAGATGATAATAGTGAAAACAAACACGGGATCCTGACCTGTTCTGTCGGATATTCGCATAAGGTTGAGTTGTATTGTGAACCTCTCTCACATGCATAATACGAAGTGCATTGGTCATGACTTTCCTCCTGATCTTTAGTTTCACAGTGGATAAGTATCCCATTGTGAGAAACAGATTATAGCTACCACAAACCAAATGCTGATTCATGAACAAAACCTAACTGATCAGAATCCCAGTATAATCAGTTTCATAATGAATCATGAGGACAATTGTCCTAATATTACCGTTTTTAGAACAGAAATTTCAGAATCCCAACTGTTTAATAATATAAACTAAACTAGACATTTACTAGCTAAGTGGGTATTTGACTTAGATATTCCAGGGTTGGGAAGCCAGTGCAAACAGTGGAAGTTCCTCTTTTTTTTCTTGGAATAGGAGCCCAGTGCAGATCAAGAAAGGCTGGGTGCCAAACCTTTCTCATAACTCTTCCCAAACTTTGCTACCCAGATTTTCCTGCTTCCTTGAGACCTTTTTCTTTTGCTTCAGATGGTCACTAACTTTTTATGTAGCAGCAGAAGAAACCAGGAAGAGGCTCTTCCTCTCCTGCTCCAACCCACTTCAGCTACCTGTTATGGGGCCTGTTTACACTGAGTGCCCTCAACAGCCAGCTGGCAGTGGAAGTACTACTGGGTTGAAAGGTGATCACACTGCATGTCCCTGCCCAGCTGTGCAGAAAGACCAAGAATTGACTCTGGATCAGTGGAGCCAGACATGAGATTCCCCTGGACTGATTCCAAGCTGAAACAGTTAAGATATTTCCATTCTTTCTTAGGTCCACCTCCTCCACCTCAGTTGGACAAGGCTATGCAACCTTACTTCTTTCTTCTGGTGTAGGCATTTTCTCTTCCTGCTGACCCAAAAAACAATTTAACCAGTGCTCTCTTCCTTCCACTGAATGAGCCCTCTTTCTCAATCCTTTCTTTATTTGGTTTGTTCCTTCCTTTGCAGGAGAGAAGACCGTCTTCCTTGCAGCCTTTCTCCTGCTCTGCCCTTGCCTATGGACATTTTGGAAGGAGAAGAGGACTCAGACTCTGAGCCTTCTACTCTGGTTGCCCCTTCCCCTGCCATCTGTGATATGGTTAGTAGAGAACATCAGGAGTGTCTCCTATCTCATTCTCCAAGATGAATTCCTGACATGGCTCTCAGTTTGCTGGAAATATCTGCCAACTCAATGCTGCCTTCCAAGAGTTGTGACATGTCTACTCCAAAGTGGGCTCAGCAGTGGCCGCCTATTCAAAACCATCTGGCCTCCTTCTAGACTCCAGTATTATTCAGAAAGACTCAGCCCCATGATGGAAGGTGCTTTAAGGAGGATCAATAACTTCAACCAATAACTACAGAAGACTACAGATTCTGTTTATCCAGAGCAGCCATATCTCCAGCTCTCTGGGTTCAGCCTTGGAGGGGAGGCATGTCTTCAAAATGTAAACTCCTGCTTCTTCCATTCATAGGCCCAAGCCTGTTTGGAGATATCCTTAGCTTCACTCTCAAAGTTATGAAGGAAAATACATCTCTTCCTATTTCAGAAGCCCTCGTGAGCAAAAGCAAGCCTGCTCCTTCCTTTTCCTTCTTTCCTAGATAGCAATTAACAGTAAAAATTTGTCTCTAAGTGGGAAAGGAAACACATTCAGCAGATCTGGCAATATAGCTGACAAGCTGTTAGGACCCAACTGGTCTTTAAAATGTAGGACAAAGACACACAAGCAGGGATACCATACAAAATAATAGGAGATGGCATTCGTTTCTTTAGCATATCAAATTATCTAGGTATTTATAAGGCACCCAATAAATGCACTTAATGACTCAACATTTCTCACGTGAACCAATGATGGTATACATGCGAATATTAGCTTTGTATGGGTTGAAGGTTAATTTGGGTTTAAGATGTTAATTAAAAACTTGCATGTGTATACTAAAACTATGGTTAAAACCATGTAACCAAGCAGGATAAGTAACGAGAGTGGTTAGAGCAGGGGGAATGGGTTCCCTAGCCACTGAACTACAGTGTCTGTTCTGTCTCTCTCACTCTCTCTTCCCCCGCCCCCTCTTCTTTCCCCAATAACAGCTTGATTCCCACCATCATTATCCATAATAGAATGAATATTCCTGAATTCACATTCTTTTCACTGAAAGTTGCTTTCAGTGTAAAGTGCCTTTTAAACACACATCATCCCATGCACTTGCATGACAAATATGTGACTAGGCGAGGCAGCTTTGTAAATGACACCAGAAGATGGCACCATAAACCCGCAATGGTATTTCACTCTTTGTAGACGTTACTCCAAAAGGATTTGGCTTTGCTTTTTAAAAGCAACAAAAGTGTTACTTTGCCACAGTAAAACTCAGAGGATTTTGCATAATCATTGAAAATGTTTGGAATAGTTTAGAAAGAAAATTAAAGGAGGCAGCCTTCTTATGTACCTCCCAGGTCAGTGGTTCTTAACCAGGGGTACATGTAGCCCAGGATTACGCCGATGTCTTCCAGGGGGTACACCAACTTTTCTAGAGATTTGCCTAGTTTTACAACAGGCTACCTAAAAAGCACTAGCAACATCCATACACACTATAATTTCATACAATGACATTTATACTGCTCTATATAATTGTGGCAAATTGCCGGCACTACTATGATGGGTCACACACTTTCTCTTCTTGTGGGGGGGGGGGGGGGGGGGAGGGGTTTCAGGGTGCCATTTCTTGCCCCTGAACTGGGGTAACAGCTATCCTACTAGTATCCCAGGGAAGGGGAGTGGAGAGGGAGGGACCCAGGCCCGCCCTCTACTCCGGGTCCCAGCCCAGGGGCCCTATGATAGCAGATGAACCACTTGTACCAGTGATTCTTTCCCCTGGGCTACTTCCCTCTCCTGACCTTCAGCTTGTGGGGCTTCCTGCCTTCCCTCTGCACAAGCCAGGTGTCCCTTTACCTAGGATCTTGGTCTTCTTAGCCGGCTGCAGCACTTCTCAAAACTCTCCTCCGCTTTCCTTTGAACTGCTCTTTGTTCCACCACCAATCCACTCTGCTTTACTTCTCCAAACTGCTTTCTGCTCCACCACCAAACCACTCTGATTCAGCTGCTCCAGCTCCAGCTCCAACTCCTCCTCACTCTGCTCCAGCTCCTCCTCTGGCTGATTGAAGCAGGGGGATTTTATCAGGTGACTGGCTTCAGGTGCTCTAATTGGTTTCAGGTGCTTTTAATTAATCTACAGGGAATAAGGCTTCTCCTCATCCTAGATCACTCTCCTGCTGCCTTCTGGCCATGCTGTATCACAATAATATACACTGAAATGTAAGTACAATATTTATATTCCAATTTATTTTATAATTATATGGTAAAAATGAGAAAAAGCAATTTTTCAGTAATAGTGTGCTGTGACACTTTTATATTTTTATGTCTGATTTTGTAAGCAAATAGTTTTTAAGTGAGGTGAAACTTGGGGGAATGCAAGACAAATCAGACTCCTAAAAGAGGTACAGTAGTCTGGAAATGTTGAGAGCCACTGTTCTAGATCTTCTATAAAAGAAAATTGTATTAGGACTGCTTATGAAATTACTTAAATTTTTACTTTTTAAATGGGTTTTATCCTACAATTATTATTAATTGTAGTAAAATTAAACTAACTCAATTGTGTTTAATAAGCACAATCACATTGGCAGATGAAACATAACCAAACCTTACTTCAGCAAAACTCTCATGGCCATGCTTAATTTTAAATACATGGCCAATTCCATTGAATTCAATATGACTTATGCACATAGTTAGGTGCTTTGCTTATGGGTTTACTCAAACTTGAAGCTAAGTACAGGCTTGCTTTTTTTTTTTAATCAGGGCCAAAAGTAGCTTTTCTTAACTTGCTTTGTAGTAGAACTGGTCAAAAATTTTCTCCCTGAACATTTTTCCATTGGAAAATTCCATTTTGTTGAAATCTAAACTTTGACTTTTTACAGATTTCAATGACATTTTGTTCTTTTAAAAAATTGAAGTGAAGCATTTTGGAACAGAATTTTTGATTTCTTTTCCTTTGAAACTACTTTTTCAATTTTTTTATTTTATATAGTATAATATACCAGTAGTAAAGTCAAAATTTGAATTAAATATTTAAATTGTATTGAAGTGGGATGTTTCAGTGGACCCAAACGGAACCTTATATATATTTTGGTGCAAATTTTGTTTTTCAGGAAATTTTTGAAATTTTTTGGGTTGTATTCCAATTTGGAGCAAAAACAAGTGTAAAAATCATCGGGATGCCCTGCCAAACAGAGGTTCTGGTTCTTGCACAGCTTTACGCCTTCCCTGGGATTACATTTTTAAACACAAAATACTTGAGTTATATTAGCCCAATCAAAACGCCCTGTGATTCGGATATAGAGATAAATTCTAACCTATCACCCTTCTTTCAGAAGCAAAAAACTAAACAACGCAGCAACACCTTATGTGGTTAGGCAGAAGTTTTTCCTATGAGAAGGTTATTTCACAGCTACTTACGGCTGCGTTAACTCGCATGTTCCTCTGAAAGCACTTGCTATAGTCAGAGGCAAGATACTGGACTAAAGGGGCCACCATTTTGATCCAGTATAGTAAGTTTCGAGTTCAAGACCCAGGTTTGGTTTCTTGTTGTTAACTTGCAGGACCTGGGATTGGATGTGCTCTGCCCTGGGGGATGGAGCACCTTGTGTTCATTGTATGTGTAATGCTAATATTAGATTGTAGGTGCCTCAAGGCAAGGTCTTTTTTTCTTTGTTAAATGCCACATATGCTTATGGCGTTCTGTAAATAATAAACACATCCAACCACGTTCTCAGGCTTCGGAAAGAGTAGCATGCAGCTCTCCTCCATGGAAAGGCAGCTTTATGGAGTCTGCAAGGGAGGCTGGGGAGTAAGTAGTTTAACACTAAAAAGCCATATTGCTCCCAGGACTGGCATTACATTAACATAACTACGGCCTAGTTTAAACTGATATCCAGGAAATTAGGAATAATAGCTAAAATGGTGTCATTAACTCACTCTACTGTGCACAACTATTGCAGATCATAGGCTATTGCAGCTCTCCCATTTCTTGGGAGCCTCAGTGATCAACTATAGTGAGCAGGAACAATGGAGTGAGTTAGGGACAGAGCTTCTGCCTTACCACTGAAGAAAGCATACAAAACTGGTAGGGATTTTAAAAATGCATGTTCTTTATCTAACTAGCCCAAAAAGATGTCCTAAGAGAATGTTTATTAATGTTAATTAATAATTTAAACTAATACAAACACTGTTGATCCAACAGACTTCATCCCCTCTCTAATAATTTCATTTATTGTATATTTCTCTTTCGAAACTAGCCATTGTTCTGCTTTCAAACACCATCCCGAGAAAAGCTCAGCATCCTCCAGTCCCAGTGAAATAAGAGAAAGTTGAGCGTGCGGCTCACCACACAGGATTGGGCCTTGGAAGAATAACTAAACATGATTTTGTGCTAATCATGGCTCTGATCCTGCAAACACTCAGAAACACACTTAACTTTACTACCATTGAAGTCAGTGGTACTACTCATGGTAGTAAAGCTAACCTAAGGGTTTACAGAATCAGGGCTTATGTTAGCATGTTGTCTGGTTTCTAGGTGAAATATGGGAGATTTTTAAAAATTAAGTGCTTCTTAATTCACCAAACTCCTGACTACAGTGAGATAAGAAACGCTTCACTACATTTATGAGAAATGTATAATTTTGGTAAACTTGGGCACATGAAATATGTATTTGTTGGTATTTTATCCTCTGATTACATTTGCATTTGATAGTAACTGTTGAAAAATAGTATTAGAACAATAAAGTGCAAATGACACACCTGAAATCATATATTGCACTATTCATGTATTGCATTGGCGTGAATATCCATGCAAATAATATTATTTCTAGTGCCAGTTAACTATGTAGAAGTATTCTCAATAGATAGATAAATGCCACTATAATACTAACCTTTGTTGGGATAATCTGTAGTAAACCATTGGCACTTGGGGAAGATAGCCCAACACAAACAATTACCTGTTTCAGCTTAAATCTATTTTATGGTTTGTTAGTAACTGTTGTTTAAATGCAAAAATAAAAAGTAAATAAATGAAATTACGAAGTATAAAAAGGCACAGATTTATTATTTTATTGAATATAGAAATAGCTGAAATGATCCAACTGATCTTGGCCAAATGTCTGTCTCTGCCCTAGGTGCACAGTATTGTTTAAAAAAAAGCTATTAATTACCAACATGTTTTAAAGCATCACTCATCTGTTCAGTGTACACAAGCTCCTAGACTGGGGAATTGTCAGGCATGCTCTGGTGAAATGGGAACGAGTGGTGCATATTTCAAGGAAAAGCTGAATTCCAATTTATATTCCAATTCTTCTCCCGCCTTTCAGGGGCTTGTTACATTCTCAGATAAAGTACTTTGGGCTTGAAATGCTCCATGCTTGGCCCCAAAATGAATCTCTGGAAGCATGTACCAGAGCCAGATCTATAATTGTGACATTACCCAGGGTACAATTCAGACTGATGGACAGCTGTGGCCCTTCAATTCTCCAACCTGGGGTGCCTTTTACACTGCTTCACTGTGAAAGCAACCACTCCTGGTCTGCCCACAAAGCCTCCAGCATGTAAATCATCCCAGCTGAGTGCTACGTCCAGCCACTCATGAATTACACTGTGGGCAACACCAGCGAACTCCCAGTCCCAAACTTTGTCCCAGAAATGTGTGTCTTGTACTGGCCAGCCCCCCCCGGACAACACAAGCGCATATAAAGTCCACCATTTCATGAATAGAAAATGATATGCACAAATCTTGTTTTCGCAAATGAAGTTTCCCAAACACGTCAAAGTTTATTAACTACAGAAAGATAGATTTTAAGTGATTACAAGTAATGAGGAATAAAAGTCAGAATTGGTTACAAAGAAATAAAAGATAAAACACAAACTAATACCTAACGTAACTAGCCAAGTGAACTTTTAAAGCAAAAGGGTCTCTCTCTCCACATGTTCTAGCAGTCTCACTGGCTGATTGTTTCCACCAGGATCCCTCCCCCAGTTCAATGAGGCTTCCTTTGTCCTTCAACTGTTGTTGATGCTGTGAGTAGAAATGAAGGGGAGGTAATCTAGGGAGTTTGCCCCCTTTCTTATAGCAATTCTCTTCTTTGAGACTCAGCTCCAGCTGGGATGCAGGTGACAAAGTCTGTGGAATGGGAACTTGCAGCTGTTTTCTTTGCGAAGATGTACATTTCTCACTCAAGCCCTTTTTCCTGCCAAAGAATGGCCACTTAACCCGGTGATAGTCCATTTGATTTTGTTGACACGTGACTGAAGTGCTAGCTTTCCTTTTGTCTCTGAGGAATGGGTTTGTGCCTGCTTTTCTAAATTTGGTGTATGTTTCAGCAATCTCGTACAGTAGAATTTTAGAACCTTACATACAATGTTGCCACACCTATTTTACCAGGGCAATAATCAGCAAATTGAGTTTTTCTAATGATAGCTCACAAGGCATACTTTGTACAAAATGTATCATAGTCTTGAAACAGGGTAAACATCGGGATACAGTCTGTCACAATAATACAGGCATTAAGATACTGTATAAACAAACTGAGCCTTATGTGGGTTTTTGGTGAGGAAGGTTGCAGGGGTTGGGGAAGGGCATACCCCAAGGGCCAGCGACGTGTCTCTCCATATGTCGCTGCAGAAACATATTACTCCAGTGGGGAATGAAGGAATGAAGTCAAGGGCCACCTCCTCCTCTCACTCCTGCCCTGAGCCATGGAGTGGCCTAAGCATGCTAGTGGGAGCATGATGCTATTGCTTCCTTCCTCAGTCAAGCTAAGTATGGTCTAGTTGTATTGTAACTCCCAGGAGGCCCAGGTGTTTCTTGGAGCTACACTATAATTGAATAGGAGCTCTGAGAAAAGGCCATAATGTCAGAAAAGAAATAAAAATAAAAGGTTATCAGCTAGAGTGAAAGCCATACTCTGTATGGGAATGGAGACTATGGAATAAGTGCAGGCCTACCCTTTACATGTGCACATTATCCAGTCTTCTGCTAAATAGTTAATGCAGAAGCCCAAGCTCATGGTGCTTGACCACAGAAAGTGTTTTTGCTAAGATACAGTGCCCTGAATTGCAGGGTCCAGCCTGTTTCAACTAAACCTCTTTCTGAAATGCACTAAAGAGAAACAAATTGGCCTCACACCACCTCATATGAAATGATTTTGGGAACAGCTAGCAGCACCTCTCTGTGAGAATGAAAGAGAACATTGTATTTATTTTTCATATGGCTACCACAGGGACTGTGGGCTTTTTGGGGGGGCTTGGATAAATGTGTTGTACTTTAATTTTAGTCACCATAACATGCAAATACAAGGGGCGGGGGCATGGTGGAAGGGAAATGAATGTAAAAAACCAAGCTGACCTAACATAGACCAGTTCTGCAACATAACCCTCTATGCCTGCAGGCAGCCTCATTAAACCACAGGGGTCAGGGGTCTCCCTCCTTGGAACAAATTGCAGGATTAGGACCCATAGCTCTCAATTCTTAACTACTTACACATGCAGTGGAACCTGAGAGTTATGAACACCTTGGGAATGGGGATTGTTCATAATGGCAATGTTTGTAATTCTGAACAAAACATTAAGGTTGTTCTTTCAAAAGTTTACAACTGAACATTGACTTAATACAGCTTTGAAACTTTACTATGCAGAAGAAAAATGCTGCTTTTAACCATCTTAATTTAAATGAAACAAGCACCGAAACAGTTTCCTTAACCTTGTCAAATATTTTTTCTTAAACTTTCCCTGTATTTTTTTAGTAGTTTACATTGAACACAATACTGTACAGTATTTGTTTTCTTGGCTCTGCTGTTGCCTGATTGCATATTTCCAGTTCCAAATGAGGTGTATGGTTAACTGGTCAGTTTGCTTGGGCAGCAGGTGGACCGCCGGTTGGGGGAAGCTAGCCCCCGGTCAGCCCCACCCTCACCCGTGGATCCAACCCCTTCCCTTGCCAGTCCCCCGCCCCCTCAAACGGCCAAGCAGCTGGGTGATGCATGGCCTCCCCTGAATGCAGGGTGGGTGGCAGCGCACAGCTCTCCTGGACCCCAAGTGCATACTGGGAGGTGGTGCAGGGCCCCCCAATAGCACCCCCATTCCCCTCAAGCATGGGGGGGGCAGCCCCAGTGCCTCTAGCCCCCTCCCCAGTGCCAGGTGGCATGGCCCTCCAGCCACCTCAAGTCCCGGCTGCCCTGGCTCCAGCCCCTGCACGCTTCCCTGAAGAGGAGCAGCCTGCCTGGGCTGGGGCCAAGGGGGAAGGGCTAGCAGGGGGCTTCAGGCAGGGCCATGCTGGGCTTTGGGGAGGCACAGCCTTCCCCAGCCTATGCGATGCACTGCCCATGTCAGTTTGTAACTCTGGTGTTTGTAATGCTGAGGTTAATTTCACTCATAGGCGCAATCCCATTGATGCCAGTGTGGGACTATGTGCTTTGCTAGGGCAGGGCCTGCAGCAGCAAGAGCTTGGGCCCGCACTAGCTGCACCTGGGGCAGCCAAGGCTCTCTGCCGGCAAGCATCCGCATCAGCCTCGATAAAGCTCTTCAAGGGGGAGACAGATGCCCATAATAGTCACGGACAATAAAAGAACCTTTAAAACAAATTGAGACTGACCCATTACCAACCACGCCCCAGCTTGCAGAACCATCTTTTGCCCTGACGCTGTAAGTTGGGCCAAGCATGTGGCCTCAGCAGGCCTCCTCAGTGAACTTCTTTATCAAGGTGGCTACAGTGATGATTTGCCTGCCGAGAACCTCTGCTGCTCTGCCTTCCTGCTGATGGCTTAGGACAATTGATCCTGCAAACAATTGAGCCATGTGCCCAGATAGTCCCATTGAAGCCAGTAGGACAGATGACAAGCATATCAGCGTGAGGAGATCTATTGGGATAAATCCCTGCCCCCATACAGAGCCTAACAATGGAGCTGCTTTGGGGACTACCAATGTGGAACTCACTGCAGGACCTGAGCCTTAGTGAGCAAGTGACAGAAAGGGGACTGGACTGCTTCCTTTTTATGGAACAGTGAGAAGGGAACAGCTCTCTCTCTCTCTCTCTCTAATACCAAGATTACTCTCTTGTTCTCCTTATTAAACATATGTATCACCAATCCCTTATATATCCCACAAAAAGAGAACGAACAGGTCTCACCCATGCTGTAAGATGGGGCTCTGTCTAATGCTCCTAAGGGTGTTTGCAGTTCAACAGAGAATATAGCAGGCTTTGTGTTCGAGAGCAATGTAGAGCACTTACACTATATTGGTTCTGCAGGGGTAAATGTTTGGCCTGCTTCCCTTTACCTAATTTTTTTTCCTACGTGGGAGAAAATAAAGTTGTTGAGACTATAGCGAAGTAAGATTTAGCAAGGACTCTGGCTGTTTTGTGACAATACTATATAAAGGGAAGGCAAGGAGGGGGGGGAAGCTTTATAATACAAAAGTTGGCAGAAGAGTGTGTGTCTCATTATGGGGTGGGAACTACAACAATCCTAATGAGAAACTAAAAACTGTTCTAGTTAGCTGAAAAATACTTCCTTAGTAATGAAGAAACTAGCAATATAAATTAGTCAGAACAGTCTTTCATAAGACATCACCCACTGGTCATGAATTGTAAATCTGCACTCTGAGGCTAGTGAAAAGCTTGAAGTATATGAGGAGGCATGTAAATTAGTTGATAATCTGTAGGAACAAATCACACGATACAGTAATAGTCTACCACACACTGCACATTGCCGACTACCTTTGATGTTGTCAAGGCTGATTCCCCACTCTGACACTTCGAGTGCAGAAGGTGCGGGCCAGCAAGAATTCTAAAAAATACTAGCCACTCCAGGCTTGTATTAAACTCCCAAGGTTACAGCTTCTCTCTGACCTTGGATGGGTATATGCTGCCACCACCCAAATGCAAAAAAACCCTTTTGAGAACCCAGAAAGGTGCACTTTGGAATTCCTTCCTGTGGGGTACCCTCAAGCCATTTTATACCTGGAGGGAAGAGC
Organism: Chelydra serpentina; assembly: GCA_037349315.1. NCBI lineage: Eukaryota > Metazoa > Chordata > Testudines > Chelydridae > Chelydra > Chelydra serpentina. The sequence goes on from JBAIAC010000019.1 coordinate 22,377,066, forward strand.
TGAGAAAGAAAAACAAAGAAAATCAGCTGTTGCCACCACCTAATTAAACAACAAACCTCTTAGGGACACAAAAATCCAATCCTATTCTTTATAAAGGTAAATTTTATTATATATATATATAATATATATACACACACACATCTGGAATTTAGGCTTTTTGCTAGATCAAAATTTAAGCATCAAGATAGCTCTCTTGAGGTTCAGCTTAAAGGTTACAAGCAAAACAAAAGCACCTGAGGTTAGCACAAGAGTCCACAAGCCAATAAGAAATAAAAGAAATAACCCTAATCGCATCTTCCTAGACATTCCCTGACTTACTTACATATCTGGGGTTTCAGATAAGCAATCTCTAGGTATGATCTGATGGTTTTTCATACCTGGCTTAAAGCTTCCTTCATCATAGTTCAGCCCGGTTTCTGTGTCTCCTCTCTCCGGAGAAAACAAGAAATGGACAACGGAAAAGTTTTTTCCCAATTTTTAAAAGTTCTAGCCCTCCCATTGGCTCTTTTGGTCAGCTGCCCACTCTCTTCTTTTTACCTATGGGTTTTCTTAATCCTTTACAGGTAAAGCAAGTAGAGAACACCTACCAAGAGGGATTTTATAGCTAACTGACTGGCTGGGTGTAGATAAAAGGAAGCTACTCTCCCCCCCGCCCCCTTCATTTATCACAGATGTAGTTGCTTTTTTCCAGAACTGTATGGAAGCCCACACTAAATTGCCTGCTGAGTTGATGTCAGCCCACTATAATGAGGTTACCACCATTTAAAGAGAGAAATGAAGACAAATCTCCTAGGAAATGCAAAAGAACTGCCCCCCCGTTTGCATGAGTGTGATTCAGCCTCACACTAATGCAATCTGGTAGGAATTCTGTTGGAAGGAAACTGACTGTAGAGGTTGAGTCCATGCACAGGTTTAGGTAACAGCTCCTACTTACCAGCTGACAAGAATGATTCTTGCTCACAGCATTAGGCAGCCATTACGAGCTCCTTTTGGGCGGGGGGTTGAGAAAACGAAATTTGCTTAGCTTGTGATTATTTTAAAGCTTGTTTGCTTTTCTAAGATTGAAGGTGGCAGAGTCTGTAATGCCTGCCTGTGTAACCATATACATTCCCTGTCAAGCTGAGCTTCATTTACCTCTTCTGATTGCCTAAGGGTGCTTCCCTGTCAGTATTGTTTAAACAGCAAATGATCAGGCTTATCAATCATCTCTCAGTTATGTACAGGCATCCAACATTAGCACAGATACTTCATTTGCGCCTCCCTTCACCTTCCTCTTCCTTAGGGCCTAATTTTGCCCTCATAAAAGCATGTGCAGTTCTTATTGAAATCCAGGAGAATTGTGTGTACTTATGTGAGGGCAGAATTGACTTCTAGGGTTTTAGGCCTTTTTTGGTCAGTACTTCACATTTTTATTTTATGTAACACATTTCATATACTGGTGATGGATACCTAGGCAAGGCTAGGTGCACATGAATATGTTAATGGACACTATGCAATGAAGAGAGTGTTTGGTGTTTTCTAGTTTATTGTTTTATATTCTTCATCTCACACACACACACACCGGATTCTTTATAAAGAAATCAGTATGGTAAATATATTCTGGTATTGAATCTCTGCTGAGTTTTTTTGGAACATATGAGCATATTTTGCTTTTGGTCAGCGTTAATATGCCATTTTAGTGACAGAGTAGTTCTAATACATTTATTGAGGGCAACCACAGCTAAATCTTGTATAGCTTAGTCCTGTATAGAATATACTGTGGCAAACTATTGGAGTGGCACAGAGATAATTCCTTCCTACCTAACCTCTTTAAATGTTTCTCCATTCATATCTTTGTCCTCTTCTATGCTATCCCTTACACGTGAAATTCTGCTGCAAAATCTTCATGTTACGTTTTAAGGACTTCTAACACATGGGACTCTGAACCTATGTGCATTTTGTACTTGAATGTTCTTATCTCTAATTAACTTGTAAGATCCTTAAGCTTGAGACCAAGAGGTCTATGTTTATACAGTAGTTGGCATATTTATGGTAGTCAACAAATAACTACCGTAGATTGGTAAAACTGCCTATTTATCTCCCTGAGAAGGGGTCGTGTGTCAGAGGTCTCATTAATGTTCATATAGTGCTTTAGAGAAAGATAAAGTGTTATAATAATTGCTACATCATACTCACTGGCCTGTAGTTTTGGTTTAGTAGTGGATTATTTGTGAATAGGTAGCAAGGAAGGAATGGCATTTACCAGAGAACAAACCAATAGGTAAAATAAAATGAAGCTAAAGCACCTTTGATGTGGCCATGCCCTACGAAGATATGGATTGTAGCCATGAAAACTAATGGATAGCAACTTCCGTGCAGGCCGCTTGCAATAATGATTGTGAGACAAACTGATACTCTGTGCAGGTTATATTTAGCCAGAGATACCCATGTTTGACACTTGGTGAAGCTTGCATCCTTCAGTGGACTGAAAAAGTCTGTAGTGGTGATGATGGCTTTCCATCATTATGGAATAATGGCAGTTGTTCCATAGTTAAAGATAAGGTTGCAACAGAGGTTCCAAGTCTAATTTTTGCACATCTCTTCTTTAAAAAATAAAATAAAGATGCACACTCTCTCTCTCTCTCTCTCTCTCTCTCAATACTGGTAGGTTAGATCTGAGCCTAAGGTAGAATTGTTCCAAGTGTCAAGCGATTGGCTCAAGAACTGCCTGAGTTATGACACCCTAAAAACAATCCAGTCAGGAGCAGTCCCAACAATTTAGCACATTACTGCCCTTTTGGAGCATGACAGCTGTAGTCATATGTTTGTTAGATCCATGATTAATCCTGCACAATAAGCAGGGTAATTGTATCTTTCATGTTAAATTATTAATTGGACCATAATAAAACAAACAGTGATCTGTGTCTAAACACACAATAGTTTCCATATACAGAAAACAGCCTCTTTATTACAACATGCTATTGACGGGGCTACGGCTTTCAAACCTTTGTGGCTTCCCCCACTTCTTGTGAATTTCACAGCCAGATCATTTCAGATGTAGTTGTTTTACTCCACAATTCATTACAATCTCAAAAAGTAAAAGTGGTTTTGGAGCACTTTGTTAAGCAAAGAGAGCCCCGCCCATGCTAGGTGTCAGCAAATGAGGGATGACCCCAGTCAACCAACCAAATTGAAATAGGTTAGGTGATGGATAGACAACAATTCAATAGAAGTTTTATTTTCCATGTACCACTTTGCTCCTCCTTCATCACGTCAGAGGAGCCTGGATCAAGATAAACTGCTAAGAAACAAAACTTCTCTTTTCATGCAAATGTATCTAATGACAACTCCCTTCCTACTGCCCCTGACTATAAATGTATTGTTTCTAAGTAGAACTTTTTTCTAAGCTTCCCAGGAATTGATGACAGCCCATTTAAAACCTTTTATTTGTAATAAAACTGCATAATGAGGAGTTTCCTGTTAGAATTTGGGGTAGGCTGCAGTTATAGCCTGCTTCATGGCCTCTCAAGCTGGAGAAGGTTGCAACTCATGGACTAGCTATATGGCTAAAACAGAGATTCCCCAAACCATTTTTTTATTGTAACATGGAATCACAGTTCAGGCCAGCTGCACCTGTTTTTCCGCTCAGTGATCCAGCAAAGGCATCTTCACTCAGGCTTCTGGTTTCCTAGCCATTGCCTTTCTTGGGTGGAGACCTACATCTCTCTCCCTCGTGACCTGGGTATGTCCAGACTGAACAGTTCCATGCCTTCACTGTGTTATTCCCAGCAAAAGACAGTCCACCTAAACACACTTGCTTGCTTCTCCCTTCAGAGACAGCACACAGTGTAATTTCCCACAGTTATAAGTTACCACACAACTCTTCCCTTATTTATTATGGTAAAAGTATTAGAGAAAACACATTAAAAACAATAAAAGAATCTACAAGCATGCTAAAAATAAGCTTGCAAGAGATCTCCCACCACTGTTTGCACCATGCACTCTGGCAGGTGAGCTCCCATAAGAGGTCTTGTTTGTGGTCAAGTTTATAACAGCCTCCGCTCAGAACTAGCACCTAGTCTTATGGAGCCTCAGTAGGCCATGTTCTTCCAACCCTTCCCTTCCCAGCCCTCCATGGACCAGAGGTCCTGTCCATTTGCTGGATCACAAAGAAGCCCTGAGTCATCTTAAACTCAGGCTATTTATTCAAACATTTTTTTCTTTGTCAGTTACTCCCTGGAGCATGCAGGCTGGGTCTCTGAACAGTTCTCATGTCATAGGTGATCAGCAGACAAAAGGTTCCCCATCAGGGAACAGCTTCAAAGGCTGAGTCAGTAGGTAGGGGGTTGCAATCCCCTCCTCCCCAATACCTCCTAAGAATTCAACTTTACACATATTGTCTCCAAAGGTCAATCATGTCTGCTATATTATTCATCATAGTCTTTTGAAATTCACATTGTCTCCCAGAAATTGCATTAACCCTTCTTCATCCTAAAGAAGTTCCATACAATCCCACAGTAGTATACAAACATTTCCATTTTCAATACAATAGACCCCGAAGTTACTAAGTGTAATTCAATATGGTTTTACTTCATTCCATAAGGTTTGCACACGATATTGCAGGATATTGTCATATCTGTCACAAATGGTATGGAAATGGTGGAGAACCAGTGCTCTATTTACACCCATTCATTAGGTGTTAAAAGAACCAACCCACCACTAGAACATATAATAATCCTATCTATTGTCAAATGGACAAACACAGGGGTTGAAGTCCTGAACCCCTTGAAATCAATGACAAATCTCCCATTGACTTCAACAGGGCCTGGATTTCATCCAGAAACTACTACAGAACATGTTTGCTTCATTTCACATTTTCAGAAAAGCATGGGATAGTGACTATAAAGTAAAAAATCCTGTGACATATCTCCTAATCAGGTGTACAGAAGCTTTTTAGCATGGTTTAATACTATGGGATATTGATTCTATTATATTTTCCCTATGCAAAGAGCAAACACATACTTCCAGTCAGAATGACCTTTATTTTATATTAAGAGTCCAACAAAGCAAGAAGGAACAAAGGTAACATCTGCAAAAGAGAGCACAGAGTGTGTGTAGGTCTCATGTATAGTAGGAAAGGAAACATCTGCATTTAAAAGTGCACTTCACAGAACAAATCATAACATTAAGAAGCCACCTATACCATAGGGTCTATTCCCCTTTTCTATCTCGCTCTCATTTTTAATTAAGTATAACTGGGGTTTCTGGATTTAGGGTTAAACTGATAAAACTCCATACTGGAAACAAAAGTAAGAAAAATAATAATAATAAAGCTCAACAAACACCCAAACTGACATGTTTTGGAGTGTTGAAAATCTTTAGTGGTGGGGAGGGAGGAGGAGTTATGAAAAATAACTCCCTGAGAGCTCATTCCCTGCTGTGCCCCTGCAAAGTTAATGTAATTAACGAAAACGACCATGATTGGAAATTCAAGACCCTGATTGGAAACAAAGCTGGCCAAAACCGGGGAAAATATGTTTGTCATTGTGAAACACTTTTGAGTTGTGTGTGATTTGTGAAACAAACATTTCACCCTGATCTAATTATAAAGGGATTTCCTCTCAGCTGGGTAGCTGTAATCGGCTTTCAGCATAGCGCCCACCGCCACCCCCCGTCAATCCTCATCCCCCAGCTATCGGCAGTTCGTCAGACACGCAAAGACAGTGGGGCACGGCCCCTTCCTCCCCCTTTACCGCCCAGCACCCCACCGGTACGCCGCTCGGGGGACTACATCTCCCAGCATGCTTTGTGGGCTCCTCTCCCCTCCAGCCCGGGCTTTGGGAGGGGTTGATGTAATGCGGTGAAGTCACAAAGCCTCTGGGGGAGGCGAGGGGTGGTGGGGCTCGCAAGAGGCTGCGGAAGCCGAAGGGGCAAAGGAGCGGCCGCTTTGTCTGCTCGCTGCCCGCCCAGAGCCACCTGCAGCCCCCCGCCCGGGGTGCGCGTCCCACCCCGCCCCGCCGCTCTGCAGAAGCGGTTCTGCCGCGGGGCCGGTTGGGTTTTTTCGCTGGAGGAGCTGGACCATGCCGGGTCGCCGCTTCCTCTAGCTCCCCCGGCCCCTGCCCTGCTGCAGGCGGCGGCGGTCCCTGCCGGGCTGAAGGCTGGATGCATTAGGCACGCGGGTTGCAGCTCGCCCTTCAGCCTCCCTCCAGCCCCTCCGAGATGGCGGACCCCGCCGAATGCAGCATCAAAGTGATGTGCCGGTTCCGGCCCCTCAACGAGGCGGAGATCCTCCGCGGGGACAAATACATCCCCAAGTTCAAAGGCGAGGAGACGGTGGTGATCGGGGTAAGTCTCGCCGGGATGTCTCGTCCCCTCCCCCGCGCCCAGCCACGGCGGGGCTGAGCATCCCGGGGCCGCTGGTCTGCAGCCTTGGCAAAAAGCACCATCGCCCCCCCCACTGCCTTGCGCGCGCCGCGCAGCACCCGCGCCCTGAGCACCTGGCTCCAGTGATTTCCCTACACCCCCCGTGAATTTCCCTAACACCCCCCCAGTTTTGTGCACTAGTTACATGCCAATTTAGTGACACCCCCCCCATTTCAATTCCTGGGGGGGCCACTGCCTGGCTCCCTCCCTGCCGCGGCCCATTGTTCCCCCTCCAGGACGCCGGAGGGAGGGGGACGGGGAAGTATCCCAGGGCTCATCCCAATAGCTGGCGGGGGTCTGTGCAGCGCAGAATTGCCGGGGAAGCCGCTTTCTCCAGGAGGGGGCAGAGGCTGGGGCACGCCCCCAGGGTTTCTCTCACTCCCCCCACCCCTTGATTTGAGGTTTACCCCCCCCCCCCTAAAGCAGCCCTGCGGGCACGCGGCCCCGTTGGGATGAGACGGGTCTGGGGGATGCAGACGCCGGGGCAGGGGGGAGAAGTTCCTCGGAGTGGGGCGGGTGGCACCAGCCTGCTCTGCACACCGCGGCTTTCCCTCGGGGACCAGTGACCGCCTCCGCTGCCCGCGGCTCCAGCCCCGGGGCCGGGCTAGTTTGCACAGAGCAGCCCGCGTGCCGCGCGCCCCTCGTTTGTACCTGGGCTGGGGAGGAATGGAAGGGAGACGGCCTCGCTTCCCACCTGGGCTGCAGCCTCCCGGCATTCATTAAGCTGATGTCATTCTGTTCACTGGGCATGCTCGCGCTCTCCCTCACTCGTGGGGTACCTCCAGTGAGTGGCAGGTGACAACAATTTCGGGAGAGAATTGCCGAGCTCGGTGTGCCTCTCTTCTCATCCCCCGCCCCCGGCTTGGCTTGCTCTCAGCCTCTGCATCTCCCCAGCGGCGCTGTGTAACAACCTGCCAGGCTGCGGTCGGTGCAGATGGAAGGAGAGAGGTACGGGCTGCGTGTGCTCTGGTTATTGCTGGGTTCCCTTCAGCCCCGTTGCTGTCACCTAGCTAGAGCGAGCTCATTGCGGCAGCCGCTGGAGGCCGCCTTCTTTCCCGGGAAAGTTTCTTCGCTTGAATGAATGGATCGAAGAGCTTTCCGCCACTCTTGCTTTACGCGAGGAATAGTGCTTGGGCTTCTTACGGGCTTTTCAGCCCCTCGAGCAGCTGGCCCGTGGTTACTCCGTGCTCGATGTGTTTTGTGGAACACAGGATCGGTGCTCCCTGAATGTGCTAGGGTCAATGATAGTTCTGTCGCACCTATCTTGCATTGTGTTTGCATTAGAGCCATGTGAGGTCAAAGAGGGAAGCAGGAGGCAGAGATTAAATCCTAATCTGTTCGTTGGAAGCAGGAACCAAAGTATAGTTTTGCAGTATGTAGTTGCTGAGTATCATTTGTGTGTAAAGCAATCATTACATTTTATTATGCATTATTTATAGAAGCACACTGATAAATGGTTACAGATTTCAGTAGAACGAATAGTCGATTCTAATCATCTGGAAGCACATGTACTAAAATGTCATTCCATGGGCAAGTTAGTGATGTAGTTGAAATGTTCATCCTTATATAAGTAGATCCGCACGTGGAGTTTCTTTCTACCACAAAGGCTAAAATATATATTTAAGCATCAATTCACTATTCCAGGTCCTAGTGACAACAGATTTCTGGAGAGGCCAGTATTCTTGTTCCATCAGCATATCACACTGGGAAGTAACCTTCATAACCGCAAAGGGCTCTGGAATCACTGGCTAGAGCATATCTAAAATGATCACTAAAAAGCAATCTGTGTGGTTATTTGAATCCCTGTATGATCTGGGACTAGGGTGACCATATTTCTCTATGCTGAATATGGGACACCTAGTAAAATGTTCGTATTTAAGCGGCAATCAATCAGAACTAGGCAGTACAATGTTCAAATTAACATCAAGTTGACTGAACCTCTGTTAAAAAGAAATACTGCACAGTTAGATTATTTTTATTTATCTTCTTATCTTTAAGGCTTTAGGGTTCACATGGGGAGAGGTGACACACACACACACACACACTCCCATACCCCTCTCTCACACAGGGGGATGACCGACCAACCCTACCCTCCCTGCCCGGCGCTCTCCGCCCTCCATTCTTGGCTGGGCCCCCAGGATGGACCCGCCATACCTGGTGCTGCGTCTTCCTGAGGCAGCACATAAGGGCGGCATGTAGAGTCACATGCCCCCCCATGACAGATTTCTGCCAGGGTTCACACCAGAAAGTGGCCAGCAGCAGCCTTTCGGCGGGAGGGCAGGGACAGGAGCTGCTTCCAGTCACGGGGGAGGGATGACCTGGCCTGTGTTTTTGCAGAGCTCATCTCTTCTCCCCTTCCCTCCCCTCCCACACCCCCGGCTGAAAGTAGCTTGTACTTTCCTGCCCGCCTAGTGTTGAAAGGCAGCCAACACCTCTAGGCTGCTGCTGGTCACCAACATAACCCAGCCGCCTCCTGTCCCCTGGGTACAGCGCGGGCAGGAAGAGGTTAAGCCTTAAGGATGCATTGTGTGCCAGGGCCCAGGGAACCTGACTGTAGGGGCTTCAGCAAACCAGGCCAGAGAGGTGGCTCAGCAGGGGAGGGTGCCAAGGGGACGGAGCAGCCACACGCTCCCTGCAGGCAGGACCTGGGGCAGGTGAAGAGGATGCTAAGACCTTGCCCCAGGAGCTGCTGTGGACAGTAGCGTAGCTGGGGCCGGGGAGCAGCCGCTTCCCCACTGAGCAGAAGCGGCGCCTTTTTTGTGCTCCGACGCCTTTTGCTCCTGTGCTGCAGCCGGAGCAGAGCATTTTTTTTTGCTCCCGGCGCCTTTTTTTGCTCCTGACGCTTTTTGCTCCTGGTGCCTTTTTTAGCTCCGCTCCCCCTATGCTCTAAACCTGGCTACGCCACTGGCTGTGGAGCCTGTAGGGTTGGGGTGTGAACCGGCTGGAAATCGCTTCTCCCCTGCCACTCCAGAGCTTAGCTGAGGGGAAGAGAGACTTCCCTGTGCCAGCGCTTGCGGGGCTTTGGCACATGCAGGGCTTGGCTCCTCTTGGCCAGCGCCCTGGGCTGGAGGGTCTTGGGCTTTCCCAGGGTGCTGGCCCAGCCAGAGGCAGTGTGGGAAGGAAGGAGCCTGCCGGCCAGGCTATTGGTGAGCTGAATGCTCCAACTGGGGGCTGGTTCTTCACATAGCACTGGGAGTGGGATGCGCCCCGCCAGGGGGGATATGGAGTAGCAGCAGGGCTGGGTGGTGGTGGTGAAGGGGCAAAGCAGGGAGAGGATAGTGAGAGGTGGAGCACATAAAGGGCAGATGGGTGGGCAGCAGAGGCAACACTTAACCAGCTGCTGCCTAGCACCTGCCTGTGCTCACCAGCCACCGCAGCGCACAGCCAGTGCCGGCCGGAAACGGGATGGGGGGTGGGGCCCTGCTGGCCAAGAGCCGGCACCCAGTGCTGGCTGTGCTGATGGACCAGCAGGGAGAGCGGCCAGCCCTGTATGCTGCAGCTTTGTCTCGCCACCAGCCTTGCACAACCACCCGCATCATCGGTCATTGTGCACCCCCCCACTCGCCACTGTTGGGCGGGTGGTTGGCGAGCAGGGATCTGGCCAGCAGCAGGTACCGCCAGTACGGATGGGGTGAGGAGGGGAGAGACAGAAAATACGGGACAATTTGCCCGTTTTTAAGAAAGTCAGGACACCTGCAGGAGGGCTTAAATATGGGACTGTCCTTTTAAAAACAAGACATCTGGTCACCCTATCTGGGACCCAACTCTCCCACAGACCGTTTGCTTATCATGGCAGTTAAGATTGTCTGGGGTATGCTTGGGGTGAGTTCTTGGAGCTGAAGCTTTCCAATTGAGGCCCTTCTCTTCGGAATGGGCTCCTTTTGGCAGTCTGCCAGCATGGGGCTTTGGTGATCTTCAGTGCATGATGTAGGTCATTTCTACTTGAGCTAGTAAGTGGTTAATTGTCTGACTTTCTGGGTTTTGTTTTCCCTTGGTGCTTTGTTTTGTATTTTGGCCTGCAGTGGTCACAGCCATATTTATGCTATTCATTATAAGGTTTATTTTTATAACCAAATACTTAGATAAGTGCTTGAGATCAATAAATAAATAATAAACTACATAAATGGCTAGTTGGTTATTAGCAAGGTTCTTATTTCAACTGCTTACAGCTATTGTCAGAATTTATAGAAGCACTTTTTCATTAGAGAGCTGCTAAATGACTCATGAAAGACTGAAATGTTTTGATAAATGTTATGGAAAAGTCTATTTTCTTTTTTTTTTTTTTTTTACTGATTGCATCAAAACAGGAAATTTGCTTTCTGAGCAGATTACAATTCAAGGTGAGGAATGAGAGTTTATCATCATAATCTCCACAGCAATTAATCTGATGGAAGGAGAAATAACTAGCAGGAAGATATAAAACCTTATGAAAGGGAGATCTTCTCCATGCAAATGTTAATGATCTTAAAAAACACACGCAGTATATTAATTAAACTGGAATCTGTCTGACTAAATCAGTTTACAGAGAAGTTGAACATTGTCGTTTTTTTTTTTCATGGAAGTGAAACCATGCACTATAACCAGAATTACAATTTGCACATCTCTGCTTATAATGTAGTTCTTTGTAAAACATGGAGTTCAGTTTAAAATGATTCAGCTGAAGGAAGTGCTCAAACATCACTATAAAGCATTAGCTGCTCTCTCTAAAAACAAAAAGGAAAAACAGATATTTTCTAGTTCTTATGCATTGGAGGTCATAGTCTCTAATTTGTGACATGTAAAAGTGTATTTTGACCCTTGTGTATAACTTGCGGTTTGGCAGGATAAATCTTCAGCACCTTTAGTTTATCGTCCTGGAAAGCTTGTCTCAACCAGAACAGCTTCTTCCTTTCTCTTTTTCATGACATAGGCAGGGTCTGGGAAGACGACCTAGTGACATCCAATGAGACTTAGGGCTTTTCTACACTACTGGCCGGATCAACGGGCAGCAATCAATCCAGCAGGAGTCGATTTATAGCAGGGGTCTCAAACACACGGCCCACGGAGTTATTTTCTGCGGCCCGCCATAGGCGACGACTTCACTGGCAGCCAAGCTCCAAACATTACTGAGTGTTTATATTTTATTAAAACCCCTCTTTGCATTACAGTTTTAAAAAAGTTAATACATTGACTTTTAATAGAATACTATATTACTCTTCATTTTTTTCACTTTTGACTATACTTTTGCATCATTGTATGAACAGGTTTCAGTGATGCGGCCCGTGGGCCAATTTACTAGGTCTCATGTGGCCCTCGTGGTAATTTGAGTTTGAGATCTCTGACTTATAGTGTCTAGTATAAACGTGATAAATTGACCACCGATCGCTCTAGCGTCGACTCCGGTACTCCACCTCAACGAGAAGTGTAAGGGGAATTGACGGGAGAGCATCTCCCATCGACACACCGCAGTGAAGACACCGCAGTGAGCAGATCTAAGTACGTCGACTTCAGCTACGTTATTCATGTAGCTGAAATTGCGTAACTTAGATCATTTCCCCCCCATAGTGTAGACTAGCCCTTGGTTTGCTTAGTTGTAGGTCGGTCACATTCAACAGAGAAAAAACTGTATCTCCTGAGTTGAGTTCACTGCCGTGATACCTGTGAGAAGTCAGCTAGTTTAAACTGGCTTGAGGGGGCTGATGTTTTTGGTATCTCGTTACAGTTTTTGAATTTATAACCATAAATAAGAATATTTTTCACACTTGAGGCCTTGACCTTAACTGGAACCTATGGGTACTACTGCAATATTCTATTAATAATAGAATGTATTATTGATCTTCATTATTTAGTATGTCAGATTGAATACTCAGATCCAATAACAGTAATACTTACCCACAGAAAAATCACGTTTCTGGTAGAAAATATTCCAAGCATCATCTTCATTTTAGAAGAGTGCTCTTTTTCCTTTAACATTCATAAAGTTATTAAGATGGAACTGCAAAGCTAAATTAAACAAATCAACCACAATTTCAAGTAGTTGTTTGTTGCTTCTGAATAAAGGTCACAAAGTGGGTTTTTTGTTTTTCTTCAGCAATATCAGGACTGATTTTTCTATGAGAAGACTGTAGAACCAGTGGAGTTTTGTCATCACAAAAGATGAGACTGAAACTTGAATGACTGAAAGGGGAGAAGATGTCTAATCCAACTCTTCTGAACCCTTAAAGTGGTGGTTCTCAACTGTGATCCACTGATTTGTCAGGGAAAGCCCCAGGCGCGCCGGACCGGTTTGTTTACCTGCCGTGGTGGCAGGTTCGGCCAGTCGCGGCTCCCACTGGCTGCGGTTCGCCGTCCGCAGCCAATGGGGGCTTCAGGACGCGGCACGGGCCGGGGGATGTGCTGTCCGCCGCATCCTGCAGCCTCCATTGGCTGCGGACGGCGAACCACGGCCAGTGGGAGCCGCGACCGGCTGAACCTGCTGCCGCGGCAGGTAAACAAACCGGTCCAGCGTGCCAGGGGCTTTCCCTGAATCGGTGGACCATAGTTGAGAACCACTACCTTAAAGTGAGATTTTTTTTTTTCTTAACTCAAGCTCCTGACAAACAACTGGGGGAAAATACTTTCTTTGTGAACTATTCAACATCATGCACCTCCTGTTATTCTCTCCTATTACAGTTTTATGGGGCTTCAGAAGGTCCTCCAGCAACTACAGGATGGGATGACTTATTACTGCTGTTTCTTTTCTTTTTCTTTTCTTTTAAAGGCAAATGACCCCTCCTCCCCAACTTCTTTTGGGACGTCTGAGTCTATTTCTATACATTATGAGTAAAGCTGTATATTTATCATACCCATGACTCTGTGAGGATTTACTTATCTATAGCAATCAAATCCTGGCCCCATTGAAGTCAATGGCAAAATTCCCCTTGAGTTTAATAGAGGTGGGATTTCATCTATGGTCTTTGTCACCTGAACCAGCCTCCTCCATGAATCTTCTCAGATTTGGCTGTACATGTGTGCTGTTTAGTATGGATAAACTAATATAATTAAATGGCTTTAATCAATTTTTAATTGCAAATTGGGGACTAATTAACTTTTCTAAATTTTCCATGGCCAACAATATAATAATGAAAATTTTCGTGTGCTATAACTTATTTTAAAGTTCAAATTATGACTCCTGCGTTTTTATTGTGACTTAACCCTTTTTTTGCCATGATGGTCAATTGACCTTGATCGTAGTAGGGCACTAAGAGGCAAGAGCAATACATAAATTGCTTTCTTTTGCAGTTCACTTTTAACTAAGCTACTGGATTCCTCATTGAGCTTCACAACAGATTTTCATTAGACTGCTGCTTAGTTTGTTGTCTTTGTTCCTCTGTACCCTCAAGGTGACTACTCTGTTAGATATTTGGTTTTGCCTGATGTGTCTGCAAATGTATTTTCCTTGGCAGTTTTTTTTTCTTGTATTCTGTGAATGTTAAGCCATGTGCTCAGCTCAGCCAGTGAAGTAGCTTGCTGGCTTGGGGACCTGAAAACACTTAACTCCTGCAGCTACTGTACTCACATGCCTGTGTTTGCAGGATCAGGGACTGGGAGGGATACAGAGGGAGACTCTGCGAGGAAATAAACTGCTTGTGATGTAAAAAGACTTTTTTCCCAGTTAAGTTTGTGGGCCCGCAATATATTTCCCCCCAAAATTTAAAAAATAAATAAAGAGCAAGGAATTGAACTGATTTGAGGAAAATGCAGGAACAACTTCTTTCTTTGTTCTTCAGGTGGATCTGTAGTGCCCACTCATTTTGAAGCTTGCTGTTAGTGAATGGCAGAAACTGATGTTCTTCTCTAAGGTGCCATAAGTAATCCTGTTCCTTTAGTCTTAGTTGTGATATTTAGCAATGTGGATTTCCTGAACTAACTTCTGGCTGCCCTAATGTCAGTGTTTTCTATTTCCAGAAAGAAGACAGAAATTAACTTTTGGTTCTGGTTTCGCATTCCTTTTTTAGATGAAACTTAGGGCTGAACAAGTGCAAAATATTGGCATTTACCTCTGCATGCTGAATCTGCTGAGTTTTGCACATCTCTTGTTGTGCAGGCAACTTAGGGATAGGGAGGGAGAGGAGTGTTTGTTTTTAGTTGTTGCTCAACAGGATGCATTTCAGCTGACTAAGTGTGGCACTGGTGGACTTAGAAGTAAGTCCTTGCCAGTTGTGCTTGACTAGAAGATGATGGCTATGATACGGAACCAGGGCTGGCCTTACCATGAGGCAAACTGAGCCGGCCGCCTCAGGTGCCAGATTTGGGGCGGGTGGGGTGTGCCACTAGGCCCCAGAGTGTAGAAAATTGTGTCTGCTGCTGGTGCATATGTATTCTCTCTGCTCTAGATGCACAGAGATGGTGGAATGCTGCGCTGGAGGAAGGAGGGCACAAGAGACATAACAGGCAGGCAGGCGAAAAGGTGGGAGGGAATAACAGAAAGCAGCATGAGCTGCAGGGAGAGAGAGGAGGAGGAGGAGCCTCTTATGTACCTCTCTAGCACCTCCAGGAGTCTGGACTGATTAACACCAGCTGCTCAGGGAGCTCCCTGTTGCCTGCTGCTTCCCTGAACCCACGTGAAGAGACCAGGCAGTCAACTGAAGTAGTAGGAGCCAGTTAGGCCCTTAAGACGCTGATATCTTCCCTCACTCAGGCCCTGCTACCAGCCTGCTTATTTGTCCCCTTCAACTGAGTGTTGAGAGCCACTATAGCTGGCACAGAACAGCAGTCATGAGTGAAAGAAGAAAACTCCCCTTTGGGGCAGCATTCAGAAAAAGAAAGAAAAGCTTCCTTTGCTTTCTATCTAAGCAGGAAGGAGCTCTCCAGAGATACTAGGGTGATCAGATAGCAAGTGTAAAAAAATCAGGACAAGGGGTAGGGGGCAATAGGTGCCTATATAAGAAAAAGCCCCCAAAATCGGGACTTTCCGTATAAAATCAGGACATCTGGTCACCCTAAGAGATACATAGACACAAATGTTCATGGTGAGCCCTCCGGCCACAGTGAGGATGAGAGTGGTGAGGAGATGCCTGATCTTCCAGTTAGTCAGAGTGCAGGTGACCTGGCAGCTATGCAGCATCCATATCTCCATCTCAAATGGATATAACTATGCACATTCCTGAAGAAAAGGGTAGATCAGAGAAGAGTGTGGTGGAGGTGCAAGAAACAGCTGCTGCTGAGTTTAGTTCCTTAAGTCTACATGATTCAGGACTGTGGACCCACTTGAGCAGTAGCCTGAGGGACTTCCTTGTACTGTATGGGCCACAGCAAGTGAAAAACTTCATGTTCCCCAAAGACACGTTCTCCATCCAACACATTACTGGCGTGAAATCACCAATGGTGATAAAGTGGAGAGGCCATGGCTTATGTACTCAAAAACCCAGAATGCTGCATACTGTTTTTGTTGCAAACTCTTCCAGTCTAATGTTCCAGCCACATTGGGTTCTACAGGAACAAAGGACTGGAAAAATCTGTCTAGAAATCTGGCATGCCATGAGAAGGCAGCAAATCACCAGAGAGCATTCCATAGATGGAAAGAGCTTGAGATGAGACTAAGGTTAAAGGCCACCATAGATGATCAGCATCAAAAGAAGATTGTATCAGAGTCTCTTTACTGGCAAAATGTTCTGAAAAGGCTCATTGCCATTGTGAGAATGCTTGCTACCCAAAACCTAGCACTGCGTGGCACTTCAGATCAGCTGTATGTGCCAAACAATGGAAACTTCCTTAAAATTGTGGAGCTGATGGCTGAGTTTGATGCTGTACTCCAAGAGCATCTAAGAAGAGTCATCACCCAAAAAATGTACACACACCACTACCTTGGAAAAACAATTCAAAATGAGATCATACAGTTACTGGCAACAGAAGTCAAATAGAAGATTGTGGCAGATGTGAAGTCAGCAAGATATTACTCTGTTATTCTGGACTGCACACCTGACATCAACCCTACAGAACAATTGACTTTAATGGTGCGTTTTGTAACAACAACAGAACCTAGTGAAAATATCCCTGCAATGGTGACTATCCGAGAGCATTTTCTAGAATTTATTGACATTGATGATACCACAGGAGCTGGTATGACAAATGTGCTTCTTAAAAAGCTGGAAGATGCGGGAATTGCGATAGCTGACATGAGAGGTCAGGGCTACGATAATAGTGCCAACGTGAGGGGAAAGAACAGAGGAGTGCAGACACGGATCCGAGAGTTAAACCCTCGAGCTTTTTTTGTCCCATGCAGTTCTCATTCATTGAACTTGGTGGTCAGTGATGCAGCATCAGCTTCTAGTGACACTGCTGAATTTTTTAATGTAATTCAAAGCATCTATGTATTTTTCTCTGCATCAACTCATCAATGGCAAAGTTGGAAGCAACATCTGGGAACATCCTCTTTGACACTGAAACCACTGAGTGCTAAACGATGGGAAAGTCGAGTGGAGGTGATAAAGCCTATTAAACACCAAATTGGGAAGATCGATGATGCCATAGTTGCCATTATGGAGGATAAGGCTACGACAGGAACTGTTCGTGGGAGAACAGTGGCAGAGGGAAATGGAATCACCAGAAACATACATAACTTCAAATTTCTGTGTGGCTTAGTGTTGTGGCATGACATACTGTTTGAAATAAATGCTGTAAGCAAGAGACTCCAAGGTGTTGACCTTGATATATCTGGAGCAATGGAACAACTGGACAAAGCAAAGTCAGACCTACAGTCATACCGGTCAGATGAGGGATTTCAAAACATTCTGAAGAGTGCACAGAAGCTGGCAGAGGAACTTCACATTGAAGCTATTTTCCCACCCATTCAAGAATACAAGAGTCACCGAAGAAGACGACATTTTGATTACGGGGCACGGGATAATCCCATAAGAGACCCCAAACAACAATTCAAAGGTGAATTCTTTAACTAGGTGCTAGATTGTGCGATACAGTCAGTTGAAAAACGTTTCATGCAGCTCAAGGAACACAGCAGTGTATTTGGGATGTTGTATGATATTCCAAAACTCCTCACTATACCTGAAGAAGACCTACACCAGCAATGCAGGGCACTAGAGACAGTGTTGACACATGAGGACATGCGCGATATTGATGCGAGTGATTTAGGTGATGACCTGAAAGCCCTTTCAAGATACATTTCAGCAGGATCAACTCCAAAGGCTGTTCTGGAATATATGTGCACAAATAAGATGACCGCCCTCTTTCCAAATGCTTTTGTTGCTCTGCACATACTTCTAACAGTTGTCAGTGGAGAACGCAGCTTCTCCCAGCTGAAGCTAATAAAAACACATCTAAGCTCCACAATGACACAGGAGAGACTGGTCGGCTTTGCAACCATCTGAATAGCACATGAGCTGGACCAGACTGTGGACCTTCAGGAAGCAGTTCAAATCTTTGCCACCAAGAAGGCACGGAAAGCACCACATTGATTATTCAAACAGATAAAAATGCCAATGTTTACTATGCAGACAAGAAAAGTTACATTTGCCGTTCAGGCATTTGAAAGTAAAGTGTTACTTAAAATTTTTGAACAAGGCATTTTAAGTTGTTAGTTCTCCTTTATTGAGGTAGGTAGCAGAGCAGTACCATGAGAGGAGTAGAACAGGAAGAAGGCAAAATTGAGACCTTTCAAAGTTTTGGCCCAAGTGAGGGGGTACGGGGGTGTCATTTGAGCTCCCCGCCTCAGGTCCCAAAATGTTGTGGGCCAGCCCTGTATGGGACCTCAAAGTGTGTGTGAGTGTGAGAGAGAAAAACCAGTAAGGAAAAATGTAACAAGCCTAAGGGTCCTTATATTAGCATAGTTTGTTCCCCCAGAGGGAAGTCCTACTATCTATTGTTTCTGCCTTGAACAGCTCTAAAGATTCCTATTGTGTTTAGTGACAACATTTTTGTGAAGAGACATTGAATAATTTTTTCTTTTGTTAATCAGACACTACAGAACATGTAGGAATATAGGGAGCAAAAGGTCAAATGATGTTTCACAGCACAACAAACACATACAGTACTTGTCAGATACAAATAATGGTAGCCCATTCCTCTAGAGAAATGATGTCTATTTTTGCCTAGTTTCCTTATGTGTTTACTACTGAGACTTATGACTGTGTACTACTGACAATATATTTTCCCCTTAAAGTATCAGGTCAGACTATTCTCTCTCTCTTATGCAGGAATGATAGTGAAGTTAATGAAAGTTGCACTAGTAAGAAGAGAATTAGATCCATAAATTCTTTCTGTTTAAAGATCTTTGCAGACTATTTATCTGGATCATTCATGCCTAATTAGCTTATTTAGCAAAAAGACCTAAAAAAAAATGGATAGTAGAGCAGTGACAATGTGGCATAAAAATCCTCATTGGTTCTTGAAAGTCATCCCCATGATTTGGTGGGTCCCTTTGATGCTGCATGGCACATGGCTCTTTTAATGAAATCCACACCGATATTTCCACCTCTCAATGCACAAGGGTAGACTATCGTATCTTGATGTGAGACCCCCCTAGAAATACCAGAAATTATACTCTTATAGGTTGATGTGGGATGGGAATGTCTAGATTGCTAGTGAAATTGATTTTATTTTAAATTATCGAAATCTAACCTGTCAGTTTGTTCAGTTAAATGTGTTAATATTTTTTTGAGAAAATATATTTAGCCATGTGTTGTATAAAAGGAAAGAAAAAAATCCCTACAACACAAACAATACATACTTGATGTATAGTCATTCATTAGGTGTGTGATATATTTTGTTACAATTTTTCTAGTGGGAAAACAAGCTGGAAACCTTTAATGTGTTATAACTGCATTTTTAGTCCATTTCCCTGCCCCTTCTAACTTCTTTATTCCCATGAAGTTTAAGCATTGTTTCTATAAAAGAGCTCATATGAGATACCGGTAATGAAGTACAAGCAGGTTGCAGAGATAAATATATCATGTCTTTTGAAGCCTATGATCTCCAAAGGCACCATGAAATGATACAAATGTGTGATGGGTTCTTCTCTTTTAGAAAACATGCCTAATCCTTCCACACCATCAGGTTTTCCTTTAGTATGACATAAGTTGATAAATTGCAAAGCATGTGGTTGACCCCGATGCCTTTCATCTTTCTTCTTTATGTATAAGATGTGTCATGCTGTGCTAACTTTCCTATAATGTTGGGCTGTGTTGTTTCCATCCCTGATTATTTCTAGAGATGGAACAGAAGAGTGCTGGCAAATCTGTCACTTTATTTCTGTGGTGATTTCCCTCCTACTCCAACCCATGAAGTAGCTCAAGGTGAATGGGACACATCTTTTATAAGTACCACATTTTCTTTCCGTTTATAAGGCTTCCCTATCTGCTGCAGAACAAACATGTTTCACTAACTTAAGGACTGTAATTGTAGCCATCCAGGGAGTAATTGTTGGAACTGCTAAAAAGAGTAGATTGCTCTAGGTACTGTTATGCTTAATAATTAATTGAAGGGGAAGCTGTTTAGGAGGAGGAGTTCTTACTGCAGTGGAATAATTAGTGGTGTAGAGTTTCTGGTTCTAACAGAGGAGTTAATTGTCTGGTACATGAAGGCTGGATCTGCAGCTGCCTTCTTTATTAAGAAATTATTTTTTGCAGCTCCCCTCTTTGAAAAACAGCCAATCACCCAATTAATTTAAAAATCTAATATATTGCATTCTTGATTGTAATTTAGGGCAATGAGAGATTTAACAGCAAATATATATTTGTACTGATAAAGGCTTCCTGCAGACATTTCTTTATTCTCAAATTTAAATTTGCTTTCCTTCGAACCACCCCATCTCTGATCCTTCCAGATTTCACAAGCTGGACTGGGTTAGTACATGATTAGGACACTTCTAAGGGCTAGTCTTCACTGGCAGTGCGGCGGCACTTTAATGTGCCTTGTGTGGTCTCCTTGTGTGTCTTGACTTGATGTCACAGATATGTTAAAAATGTATCTCATACTTCAGTTAAATGTGCATGCCTACCTATAGCATTACTAAGGCACAATACATTTAATTCAAAACAGACCTGATTTGTGTCTTAACCTTTTGTCAAAGAGTATAAATGTTTCCCTTATTTAATAATATATTTACACATTCTTTAGGCACAAAATAGTTTGCATTAAGAACTTCTGTTAGCTTCATTGTTGTTTTGTGACAGTGTTTCTTAGCTGTTGTAGCTATTCCAGCAAATATGAGCCTTCAATGGATTTTCCATTATATATTGTGTGTTTACACGCACCAAAGCTCGGTGTTAACAGCAATGGTAGATGTAAAGATTTAGAGGAATGCTAATGGCTTGCAATGTGTACAGCAGCTGGACTTGCCTGTATCTTTCTAGTTTGGAAGACTTCATTGTGGTGTTAGTACATCTTAGGAGAGACAGTCGATGGTAGTGCTGAAATTGACTTCTGGATACTTTTGTTCACTCTGGTACAGTCGTAAGAGAAGCTTTCAGAAAATACTGCTCAATCCATCTGGATTTTTTTGTATGGTCGGAGGAGACTTTGTATGAGGTTCTCCATTCCCCTTGAGGTAAACTGGGGAGCAGTGGCTGTTTTGGTTAAGAAAGTGATGTGAAGCTCTATACTGGAAGAAATGCAGAGATGCGTCAGACCTGGCTTAACAGAGTGCTCTCAGGCTGTCAGTGGTTGATTTAGCAAAAGATAAAATGGAAGAGGAAACGAGAGCTGTTGATCGTGGACCTTCCAATAAGAACATGGTTATTTTTTCCCTATAATTTTTTCAAGACTAATATTTCAGTTTTGAGTGTGAGGAATATTAGAATTTCATAATATCTTGTAAAAATGCACTCTTGATTACCATTACCCACCACCACTGGTCACCCTATGTCCTTACCACCACCTGCCAACATCAGCCATCAAAGTGAGTCACTTAAAGATTTCCTATTTCTTCCATGCTGACTTGTGCAGTACCTAGTGTGTTTCTAGCCATTCATGAACCTTCTCAGCTGTGTAAGTTGCATTGCAATCAGCCTGCTAAAACAGCTGACTGTATTTAGATATCTACAGCTGGAAAGAGGGAGCTACTTCAGTGTGAACAATGACCTATACATAGAATGCTTCCGCCGACGTGCATAGGCAGAAATTGTGGAAAAACAACATTGCTTGCCTCATAACCTCAGTCATGCAGAACGCAATGCCATCCACCGCCTCAAAAACAACTCAGACATAATCAAAGAGGCTGATAAAGGAGGAGCAGTTGTCATCATGAACAGGCCTGACTACCAAAAGGAGGCTGCCAGACAACTCTCCAATACCAAATTCTACAGGCCACTTTCCTCAGATCCCACTGAGGAATACACTAAGGGTAGGTCTATACTTACGCGTCGCGTCGAATGCGTCGGATCGATGTTCTGGGTTCGATTTATCGCGTCTTGTCAAGACGCGATAAATCGAACCAGGAAGTGCTCCGTCGTCGACGCTGGTACTCCAGCTCGACGAACGGAGTAGGCGGAGTCGACGGGGGAGCCTGCGCGCCGCGTGTGGATCCCGGGTAAGTGCTTTTTCATTCGAACTAAGGTACTTCGACTTCAGCTACGTTATTCACGTAGCTGAAGTTGCGTACCTTAGTTCAATAGGGGGGGGGTAGTGTAGACCTAGCCTAAGAAACTGCACCATCTGCTCAGGACACTCCCCACACAAGCACAGGAACAAATCAATATACCCTCAGAGCCCCAACCAAGTTATTTTATCTACTACCCAAGATCCACAAACCTGGAAATCCTGGACGCCCCATCATCTCGGGCATTGACACTGTCACTGAAGGACTGTCTGGATATGTACACTCTCTACTTAGACCCTATGCCACCAGCACTCCCAGCTATCTCCATAATACCACTGATTTCCTGAGAAACACTACAATGCATCAGTGATCTTCCAGAAAACACCATCCTAGCCACCATGGATGTAGCGGCCCTCTACACAAACATCCCACACATAGATGGAATACAAGCTGTCAGGAACAGTATCCCTGATGATACCACAGCACAACAGGTTGCTAAGCTCTGTGACTTTATCCTCATGCACAATTATTTCAAATTTGGTGACAATATATACCTCCAGACCAGTGACACTGCTATGGGCACCCGCAAGGCCCCACAATATGCCCCACAATATGCCAACATTTTTATGGCTGACCTGGAACAATGCTTCCTCAACTCTCATCCACTCACGCCCCTTCTCTACCTATGCTACATTGATGACATCTTCATCATCTGGACCCATGGGAAGGAAACTCTGGAAGAATTCCACCACGATTTCAACAGCTTCCACCCCACCATCAACCTCAGCCTGGACCAGTCCACACGGGAAGTCCACTTCCTAGACACCACGGTGCAAATAAGCGATGGTCACATAAACACCACCTTATACCGAATTCAGCTCTCCTCCTCCCTCTCTGCAGCTGGGTGCTCTGGCCTGTGAGCCAGCTGCCCTCTGTTCTGGTGCCACAGCAGCCTCTGGTGAGCAAAAGGGGTAATTGCAGCAGCTCTCTGGCAGAATCTATTTTCTGCAGAGAAAAAAAAAAACCTGCGGGCAACATGAATTATGTGTGTCTGCGGCGGTGCAGAATTCCCCCAGGAGTACTGTGTGCTAGACTTTTGGAAGGCTTATTGAAGTGGATGTTTTTTAACTGCACCCTGGCCCACTTATTTGCCTGCTACCTTTATTGCATCAGCAGAATTGGTGAATGTTGCACCATACAGAATGGTATTTCTGCTTTTTAACCCATCTTGTTACTCTTGTAATGGCTGCATGAGGCATTTACATTGGACCTTGACTGAAATGCAGAATTTTTATGTCCATTGGTGTTTCCTCTACATGCTGTTGTGGCTTGATGCACCTCATAACCTGTTTAGCTTTAACAATACTTCTGCAGTTGAATGGTTTTATGATTAAGACATTGGATAGGGACTTGGGAATTCTGGGTTTAATTCCTGGCTCTGTCACAGACTTACGTGATCTTGAGCAAGTCACTTAATCTCTATGTGCCTCAATCCCCTTTCTCTCAACCTTTGTCTGTTTTGTTGATTTATATTGTAAACTCCTCTGGAGAGGGACTGTTTTTAGCTATGTAATTGTGGTTCTGATGATGATATGTGGAGGCCACAACCATTCTAATGCTTCTAATAATAAATTAATCTGCCAAATGATTAGGTTTAAAAAAACCAACAACATGCTGTCCAGTTTTTGGCCCTTTCAAAGTGTAAGTCAACAGTGCATATTTTACCTAGTGGACAGTGAAACTAGGATGTTGCATGCTGGCAATTGGGATAGGAAATACTGGAAATACAAGCCATCTGACACAGCTTTTATTTTTTATCTTAATAAAAAGAGCAGCTGCTTGTGGCTCTTCAGTGCAAAGATCTTAGTGACTGCTTTTTCCAGGGAATGCCTGCCAGACAGAATGATTTGGAGAAGGATTTATGCAGCATGCCTTGACGGTACAAACGGGATTGATGAACTTAATGATGCCAGTAGAGCACAGATGCTAAATTATCTGACAATCCTGGTCCTTCGTGCTCTGGGAAGAAAGTTAATGTGTGAGAGACCTCACATAATGACCACCTGCACTCTGGATGGTCTAGCTGTTCTGAGTAGCCATATTGTGAAATCCAGATTTTCAGTGAATATCCTATGTATGCTGTGTGACCAGTTTTAGCAGGAGAAAAGGGGTAAGATAATGTCCAGTAACTTCATGTCAGCCTTATTGCTACACAGCAAGAAAAGATATTGTCTATGTAAGCCTTACTGCATTTTGAGTGGGTAACCGATTCACAGGAATTGTAGGCCAAAAGGTCAATTTCCTACTTTATTTAAAAAGAGCAAGTCCAAGAAAGAAACTTTTAAAAGAAAACAACCTCCCAACATTTAAATAAAATTCTGATCAATATAGGAAAATATTAGACTGTATATTTTATTTCTAATTGGCTCCGTGCCAGGGTGCATGAAGCAGCTCAGGGCTGGGGAAGAGGGTTGGGACGTGGGGGGTGAGGGCTCCGGCTGGGGGTGCCGGCTCTGGGGTGGGGCTGGGGATGAGGGGTTTGTGGTGCATGAAGCAGCTCAGGGCTGGGGAAGAGGGTTGGGACGTGGGGGGTGAGGGCTCCGGCTGGGGGTGCCGGCTCTGGGGTGGGGCTGGGGATGAGGGGTTTGTGGTGCATGAAGCAGCTCAGGGCTGGGGAAGAGGGTTGGGACGTGGGGGGTGAGGGCTCCGGCTGGGGGTGCCGGCTCTGGGGTGGGGCTGGGGATGAGGGGTTTGGGGTGGGGGCTCTGGGCTGGGACTGGGGAGAAAGGGCTCCCTGCAGCAGCACCTGGGCCGGGGGAGAGCATCTCCCCCAACAGCAGCTCTGGGGTTGGAGGAGTTAGATGCGCGGCCCTTGGCACACCTTAGCGGGAACTTAGTCCACCCTTCCTAAAGTATGAGATTTAAAAATAATAAATGTTGGGATCTTTTTATTTGCCATCTAGTTTTTGAACTTTTAGGGTTCAGATTTCAAATTATTTTTCCTGCAACCACAAGTGCTAGAAACCTTATTTATAGAATCTGAGATTCTAATGTAATCACCTGATTCCAGATGTTGGAGCTTTAAAGACAACACCAAATATTGTGAGACTTGTGTTTAAAATCATGAGTGTTGGCAAAACTGATGACTCATCCTTAAAATCAAGGTGATCTGTTTTCTTTCTCAAATTAATGAGAGAAGATTCATCAGGAAAATATTTCTTCAGACTGAACAGCAGAAGCTCGTGGATTTCAAGATCATGAATAAAAGGGTCTTGACTGACTTTTATAGGGCAGGTGCCCCACTGATCAGCGTTGTCTTGTTAGAATCAAAGCTTCCAGTGACTGACTCAATTAGTGACCACTTTGTGCCTCTCGGTTGGGCTGCTGTTCCCTTCCTCAGATTAGAAAATTGATTTGTTTAAAAAAGACGGTCATGGATGGAGCGGGAAATGTTAGGAGGAGGATGAATCACACAACAGTCTAGCTGAGAACAGAATTGAAGGAAATGTAGGGTGACTAGATGTCCTGATTTTTATAGAGACAGTCCCGACATTTAGGTCTGTGTCTTATATAGCATCTATTACCCCCATCCTCTGTCCTGATTTTTCATACTTGCTGTCTGGTCACCCTAAGGAAATGAAATCAAAGTGTTGCACAGTGATAAGAATTTAGCAATTGTGAAGAGAGAACATAATGTCCAACGCATGTGGAACACTACACCAGAGAGATGGAAAATACAGCTTTAACAAATAGATCCTGTGTATTTCTTACTGATAGTTATTTGTCTCTTGCTCTTATACAGTGAGCTTCTAGGTACAAGTTACATTAATCAAGCTTATACCATACTGTAATAATATTGTACACAAAGCAGAAATTAAACCGCTGCACAGTCAATGGAGGGGAATCTCTAGAAGTACCACTACAAAGAGAAATGGCTTGCATGCAATAATCAAAACGTTTACACACGTGTAAGTGTAATAGGATCTCTCTCTGTCTTCACTCCATCTCGAAAAAATTCTGCCATGAGCAGCCTGTCTTTGCATCACTTACGGAGACAGAGCAGTACCTGCTTTGATGACACTTGGAATTTGGGAAGCCTTTTGGAGAATGGGATTTTAGCCTCTGGTGTAGCTGCATTGGTGCAAGCCCCTACATCAACAATTTACACCATATGTAAATAGACTGAAACCAGGTTAGCTGCATGCTAGAAGTGTGTGCTTGTGCAGCTATGCTGGTGGCTAAAATTCCAGTGTTTACGGTAGCTTCAGCCTTGTCTGAGTGCTTGCTGTCTTTTATGTCCATGTATTTTGTATGTAGTTCCCCAAAGACGAACATTATGGAGAGATGGAAGGAAGCATGCAACTGGTTGTGCTGTAATTTGCCAACATTAATTCTATTAAATTTTTTTTTAAATGGGTCTTTTTAAAATTGTGTTATGTGCAAAGCAGCTGAGGTAGGCTGGCAATACTTAAAATTTTGAGCATAATATAAATGCTCAGTGTGTTGTAAAAACATTAACTAATCGAGTCTCTCAACCCTTCTCTAAGATTGGAAATTACTTCGTGTGCCAGATGAGTTAGTATGTTCAAGTGACTTGCTTATAGCTTCACAGTGAGTCAGTCAGTGATGCAGCAGGGACTAGAATTTAGGGGTTCCTAGGGCCTCGTAACATATTCATTCCACTACTAGATCACAGGCTCTGTTGTTGCACTCTTTCTGCTATCTTGGAACACTACTTGGTTTTGACTTCTAAGAATCTCATGTAGGATGGAAAAAAAACCTTAATGTTCCAATATTGCTTCTAGTAATAAAATGTACAATCTGTGGTTGCATGTTAACAGCAATGGGATTGTTACTGTTATGGTAGTCTGGATGTTAAACACTGTGGAAATATCTGTATCTCAGTTATCTTGACTTGGATATATCTTCAGGATAGCGTTGCAGAGGAAATCAGTGAGTATGGATAACAAGCAATGAATCTCATGTGCAGAAATATATGGGCCTTTACTCTTCCATATTAAAAAAAAAAAAAGTTTTATATATGCTTGCGACTTGTGTTGGCTCAAATCCACTACCAACAGAACAGATATTGTACAGCACAGGCAATGGGAGTGCAAGCTTCCATATATTTTCCTTCCAATGTATGTCTACCCTGGGAGGGACCACCTCGAGCAGTAAGCAGCTAATTTAGCTCTCCATTCCCATTCAGGCCTTGGCTTTGCTGAGAGTGCCAAGAAGAATACTGTTTATGTGGGCCAAGACTGCCATCTCATTTCATGATGACCCCTGCTGACCGGGCTTGGATTTGAATCTGTGACCTAGAATGCTCTGTATCCTATTACTAATGCCCTGAGCCATCTAGTCTCCCATAAATCTGTAAGTGATACCTTGACCCAATGCCAAAATGGGGTTACAATGAAGGGGGTCACATACTATGGCCACTGATGCTGCACTTCTCTTCCATATGCAGAGTTGATAATCAGCAGCTCCATTTATCATTTGTGCTTCCCCAAAAGCATGCTTAATTTTTCTCAGATCGTGTTTGCCTATCTCTTGTGCTTATATGAATGCTTTTGTGAAAAAAACTCATGTTAAATAAAGACTTGCTCCATTTGTAGTTCATCTGAATATGGACTATTTGCCATTTAACTTTTTGAGAGGGCATTGTGTGTCGTCTGTTATGATCTGGCTGAGAATATCTTATTAATAAATTCATTTCCATGTTGTTGTGAATAGTATAATATAATCTTTAAATTTCTAGTTTTCTTTAAATGGGACTTAGAAACAATTTTTGATAGTGTCTAGTCCAAGTTATTAATTTTACACACACAAAAACAAACATGGGAGATGAATTGGAACCCTATCTTTTAATTTTTACGACCCAATGATTCAGGAAAGCAGCCATGTTATCCTTGGCTTTTGTCCTCAAACCCAGTAAAACTTGAGTAAAGGATTGTCGGAAAAATCATGAGCCCATCTCTCATTCAAAAGTCTGCTTGGCAATGCTTTAGCTGGATGCTTACAAGGGGCTTCTCATCTTGCTGGCCCTGGAACGTCACCATTGAAGACGGAAAGCATTGAATGTGTTGGAAAAGAAAGCCAACATGTTAATTGTGGCCTGGAATAATGTGTCTAGTGTCCTTACATGACTTTTGTTTACCTAAGGACTTCAGAATGTGGTCTGAGAGAGCATGGCTTGGCTTAAGAGCAGTTGGAAAGCGGCATTTTAAAATGGTTAGCTCAGACTGACTTTGGCTGTGTTTTGTGGAAGTAAAATGAATTGGTTTGTGACTTGTGCTGAATGGGACTGCAAATACATTCCATATCAATAAGAGCATTTTAACCTAAAATAACATGGACTTTTCCCCCATAATGCAGTAACACAAACTAGTGGAAAACTGTGAGAACAAGTATTGGGTTGGACAGAATGTCTTGCTCTTTCCTGTACTATTTCAACTGCCTCTGTAGGTAAAGGAGTAAATCCAGAGTAACTGATGTGTGTTGGAATTGCGTCTGTTTATGCTAGTGGTTCATTTGATGCATACTGTGCGATATAATGGCCCAATATAATGGGAGAGATTTACACCTATTTTAGATGGGTGCAAACTAACATCTCAAACTCGTGTGTGTGAAGAAGAGGTTTCTCCTTGCAATCTCATTTTGGCAAAAATTTACCCTTTTGTGATCTGCCTTTATCTACATCTGGATTCTTAATGCAGCAGCCTTTCTGTGATTTAGGAATAAATGCTTAATTTATTGTCTGTGAAATATTTTTTTTTATTCTGCCTTAAAGTCATATAATTTAAAGGGGAAAGAGAGGGAGGAAGGCTGGGGGAAGCCCTTTAACCTTATGAAAGCAACTTAAGTTGGAAATTCATGATTTTAATTCCAGAGCATATGGTAAATGACCCAAATAGTGAAGTTGTGAATGTGCATTTTAAATCAGTGTTATACAGGGCTCCAAACGAAATCCTTCTTTCAATTGGTTATTAACATAGTTCCTTCTCTGCATGGCTTCTTCTTTGCGAAGACTAAAATGAAGCTTAAATTAAACTGCAGAAAGATAATGTTGCTGTTCAAATGCCCATTGTTTGCTGTGAATTAATCAAGTGCTGTGTATGTGTGTGAGAGAGAGAGAAACTGATTGTGAGGTGTTACATACATTGATAAGTAATTAAGGCCCCCATCTGCAAGCTGCTTTGTGTGGCACTGGGGTCCCCCCTGCATGGTGCAGCTTGCCGTATTAGGGCCAAAATTAAGATGTAGAAAAATATTATAAACTTTCTCAGAGATAAGAAATGGAGGGAGGGGGAGTTCATTTATTTGATTTACGAGTATTTCTTGGTGCTCATCACTGTAGTATCTAAGCATGTTACAAAATGAATGTATCCTTGCAATACCCTTGTGAAGTGGGAAGTACTGTAATTTCTCCTGCTGCAAGAGGGACATAATAAAGTGCAAATAATAAGTTACGTGACTTGCCCAATGTCACAAGTTTGTGGGAGAGCTGTGACTAGAACCCAGACCTTTTTACTTCATTCCAGTAACTTCCCTACCAGCCCATCCTAATTCTTTGTCTATTATTGCCCTTAATATAGGTAGTAGGATTCCTGATCATATCTGATAGCAAGAAAGTCATCCTGCTCTACTGTAGAAAGGTGGTGTTTGTTACCATTCTTTTGGATTCATCCAGTTGAGGCTCTACTTTGATAATTTTTAATGATAAACTTGCCCTTCTACCAAAATGCAAGAACCAGCCATATTAGTAAGTATTTTTAAAAACTAGAAAATCCACCAGAGTTTAGATTTATTTTCTCAATCACTGACATGAAGTAGGATTTTTTTTTTTGTATTTATGCCAGATTAATTTTATAGAACCTTATTCTGAATAGCCGAGGCACCAAAATTGGTTCTATATATATTTGTTCTCAGGAGAACAGTGTAACTTTATCCTAGAGATATGAAGTCATTTGCTGTAAAAAGACATGAGCCTGTTTAATATAGACTACTTTATTTTTAGCTAGGTAAGCCACCCTAATTATATCTTTTTTTGAACATGAGGCCATGTTGTCATTGGTAAATTTTGGATCTTGATATATTTTTGCTAAAATGACCAGAAGTATTCAGGGCTCAACACCTAGAAAATTGTTGCTTTGACTTTCTTTGGAAAAAGAGGAATGGGTATCATAGTTAAAGCTCAGGACTAGGACTTGGTACATCTGGATTCTTTTTTTGCTTTCACAGACTTGATATATGACCTCTTTGCTTCAGATTTCCAGATGTAAAATGGAGATAATTCCTATTTCTGCTTTGTTTACTAAATAGTAACTCTGGCAATTTACAATTGATTATATCCCATTTTTAGACTAGTTTTCATGTAAATCTATTATATTTACATCACCGCTTCAGATCAACCTGATAAACAAGGCAATTATATTTTTTTTAAAAAGTCTATTTGTAAGCTAGAGTATATGATCGGTGATGTTTTTGACAGTACAGACACATGTTTGATTAAAGATACAGTATAAACTCTGTGGCAAAGCCTCTTCTTTTCAAACAAGAAATGTGTAAAATGTTCCTTATTAAAACTGATCTTATTTAAACTACAGATCCTGGATCCAGATACCCTTTGACTTTGAGGTTCTCAAAATC
The DNA here is from genome assembly GCA_037349315.1 of Chelydra serpentina. NCBI lineage: Eukaryota > Metazoa > Chordata > Testudines > Chelydridae > Chelydra > Chelydra serpentina. The sequence goes on from JBAIAC010000019.1 coordinate 22,407,631, forward strand.
CATATATGACTTTTTTTTTTCTGGGTAAGGCCTATTTGTAATTTAAACTTGGTATGTGTAATTGTTACAATTAGTAAAATGGTGAGTTCTGAACAGCTGTCACAATGACGGCAGATAAGTAACACTTTAAGCACCAAACATAACCTATCTGGGGAATCCTACAAAATGTAGCTAATTCCTTTCTTCAGGCTTCCCTGAAATTTCTCCTTCCTCCCTAGGGTGACCAGATGTCCCGATTTTATAGGGACAGTCCCGATATTTGGGGCTTTTTCTTATATAGGTACCTATTACCCCCCACACCCGTCCCGATTTTTCACATTTTCTATCTGGTCACCCTATTCTTCCCACTACATTTCTGTTTCCTCCATAATAGGATGGGCACAGTGGCATCCCCAGCATACCAGACATTCCAGTACTTCTGGGAATGGCATGATTGTGCCCCACCAGAGTGATGGGTGAGGTGGGTCACACTGAAAAAATGGGGGCCTCCATGCATCCACCAACTGCATGTGAAAATACCAGACAACCATATCCAGTTCTAAATTGTTACTGGACAAGGGGGCAGTACTTTAGAAAACCAAGACTGTATGGCTTAAAACTGGATGAATGGCTCCCTTGCTCCACAAAGCAGCCTCAATGGTCCAGTGCTGTCGTGACCCTCCCTCTTGCTAATAAGGGCTGGATGTTGTTCCCTGTAGAGCCCCTTAGCAGTATTCTTTGCATCTGCATGGGGAGATTGCTAAAGAGGAATGCGGGGCTTCCTTCCTTCAGCACGGGTTATATCTCAAAGGGTACATCTACAACGCAAACCCCCACCCCACCCCCAAAAAAATCCACCCCAACCAAACCAACCCACTCAGTCTTGCATTATGGGGCTAAAAGTAGATGTGTAAATGCTACTGCTCAGGTTGAAGCATGGGCTCTGAGGCCTGTTGGGGGGGGGGGGGGGGGAGGGTGGATCTCGGAGCCTGGGCTCCAGCCTGATCAGTAATGTCCATTTTAGCCTCAGAGCACGAGCCTTGCAAGCCTGAGCCAGTTTATCGTGAACTCTGAGATTTGCTGCCATGACTTTTTTCTTTTCTTTCAGTGTAGATGTACCATAAGAGTTTTGTATTGCTGCCCATCACCATAGTATCTGAGCACCTTCCATGTAAAATCAGTGATAGTGAGGTCCTGAGTGAATTTCATGGAATATCTATCTATCACCCTCTCCCTCCCTCCTGTAAAATCCCTGCTTGGGGTATAAGGCTTTTGTTGTTTGATTTCTGTTTCCCTTTTTTTTTTTTTTGAGGGGCGGGGTGTTTGAATGGAGTGTCATTCTTGCTATGATGGAAAGCTGAGACTGAAAGCTGAGGGTATGTTTACACTCCAGTTAAACACCCAGAGCTGGCCCATGCCAGCTGACTCACGCTTGTGGGTCTCTGGTTAAGGGGCTGTTTAATTGCAGTGTAGATGTTCAGGCTCAGGGTGCAGCCCGAGTTCTGGGACCCTCCCATCTCGAAGGGTCCTAGAGCCTGGGCTCCAGGCTGAGCTTGAATGTGTACATCACAATTAAACAGCCCTGTGAGCCCAACTCAGCAGGCATAGGTCTTCTGTGGGTGTCTAATTGCAGTGTAGATATACCCAGAGACACATTCTCTTTAAGGAGTACATGATTGCCTACCAGTATGATCACAAAGAAGGGAGAAGGATGTATCTTGGAATGGAATGTAATTTGGAGTTATAGGGTGAAATTAAGGAAAATTTAGGTTAAACAGTTTCCTAACAAAGACCTGTTACTGTGGAATAGCTTCTCCAAGGAAGTTTTGGAAATTCCGTCAGTTGGGACACTTAAAACTGGACTAAGCATGGGAGGTTGAACTGTAGAGAACAATCCTGCACTGGTAAGGGGATGGATTAGATGACCTAAAACAGTCTATACATCTGTAGCTCTTGACAATGGACACTAGGCTAATCAAAAATGCATTACACTTTCAAAATTCATGAATGGTGAAGTCTGCGTGTTCTGTTCACTTAGTGCGGTGGTTCTCAACTGTGGCCCACCACTTCTTCAGGGAAAGCCCCTGGCGTGCCGGGCCAGTTTATTGACCTGCCGCATCCACAGGTTCATCCGGTCGCGGCTCCCACTGGCCAGGGGTCGCCACTCCAGGCCAATGGGGGCTGCAGGACGCGGCGGACAGCACATCCCTCGGCCCGCACCGCATCCTGCAGCCCCTATTGGCCTGGAGTGGCGAACCGCGGCCAGTGGGAGCTGGGACTGGCTGAACCTGCGGACGCGGCAGGCCAACAAACTGGCCTGGCACGCCAGGGGCTTTCCCTGAAGAAGCGGTGGACCACAGTTGAGAACCACCGACTTGTTACAGCAGCAACCGCTAAATGCACTCAGAGGCTTATGGAAAGGCTGGGCACTTAAAGAATTTATTTTTATCAGTTAGCTATTTAAGTTGGCGTCAATGTATTATGAAAACTTTTTATGTTCATGCCCTAATGTTCTAAGGCATTTTCAAAGAAAAGTTTCCAGGTCTATTACCTTAACAAGAATTCAGGGGAAACTAAATCAGAGGAGTGACTTCTAGAACTTCTGTTTCTAGATTGCAAACTATTCCACTGTATCAACAATTTCATGGTGTAAAATTTCTGTACTCTTTGAACATGTTACACAAGGTTAAAGATTCTTTCTGCAGAGAATGAAAGTTACAAATTGCACTGCAGCTGTGTGCTAGATTCCAGCAACCCCAGCAAAATACTCATGTCTGCTGTGTGGTCTGTCAAGCTATTTCCTGACTTGAATTGCTCTGCAGTGCCTGTTTGTATGTAATTGCTTGGTCTCGTTTATTTTTCAGTTGACGATTAGGATTATTATTAGGATTTAATATGCTGCTGCAAAATCCTACCTCAGCGCCTCAACGTGGTGCAGCGGTGACCCTGGCCGTCTGACTGCTATGGTAGCGGGGCGTATGCCCTGGTAGGTTTTACCATGCTACAAAGGTGTCGGACTATCCAATCCAGGGAGGAGGGTTGCTCTCTCAAAGGAAAGAGCGCTTTTCCTTCTCCTTAGAGGTTGAAGGCTAGCTAAGCTTGAGGAGGTACGCATGCCTGCCCACCTAGCCAGTGGGATGACTTGAAGTTAACGGCTAAAACAACACGAGTAAATGCATGTTCTACGGTGGCAGAGCGGAAATTGAGCGACAAGAGGTTGCTAAAAATGTCAGGTGCTAGGCCAACATGGAAAAGGACAATCCTCGCTGTGTGTACTTACAATTGTAGGTCACTGGCAAAGGAGGAAACTTTAAACCATCTGATGGAGGAGAAGAAAAGGATAAAATGCGATATTCTCAGTGTCTGCGAAACCCGACGAAAGAAGGAGTTGGAAGTCAACTGGAAGGATGGAAGTGCTGTGAGGCTCGGAAAGGGAGATGGCGCTAGAAATGTTGGAGGAGTTGGATTTATCGTCAATAAAGATTGGTCTTCGAAAGTCATATCATGCCAGCTAACATCATCACGTATCGGTGTGCTGCATCTTCAGATGGAGTCAAAAGCTACCCTCAAGGTCATCCAGGCCTACGCTCCCACAAGTGCAAGTGAGGACGAAGAAGTGGAAGAATTCTACCGAGAGCTTGAAAGAGCTCTCGCGCAAAAGTCCACTTACACTGTCACAATGGGAGATTTCAACGCCAAGGTTGGGCGAGGGAAAGCTGGCGAAAAGTTCGTAGGGAGATACGGTGAAAGGAATGAAAGAGGAGAGAGAGGCTGGTAGCGATGGCAGAAATGAAAGAACTGTACGTGGCAAACACCTGGTACAAAAAGAAGATCTCAAGAAGGTGGACATGGATCGCACCAAACGCGAAGAGTAAGAATGAAATCGACTATATTTTAGTCAATAAAAGGCGCATCGTTCAAGACGTCTCTGTGGTGCAGCCATTCAACACCAGCAGTGACCATCGCCTGCTTAGAGCGAAGTTGATTTTTGACGAAGCGGTGGAAAAGAAGGCATTCCAGATGGCAAACAGGAAACAGCAGCTGAAGACATTCGATGAAGCAAAGCTGAAAAAAGCGATTTCTGGGTTTGACTGGAGCCAGATGGAAAAGTGTGATGAGGACTATAGTATCTTTGCTGACAAGTTGAGATGTTGCATAAAAGCAGCTGAAATTAAAAAGCTGAAGAAGGCGAAGGGAAGAATCTCGATTGAAAGGAAAAGCTTGTTGGAGAAGCGGAGAAACATGAAAAGGAGCTCGGATAACAACCTCGAGTACTCCATTCTGTGCAAGCTTATATGGCGAAAACTGAAGGATGACTTCGAGAACTTCCGGAAAGAAAAGCTCCTTTAAAACAGCTGAATCACGCAAGAGCCTCAGGACATGCAAGTGGGAATTGACGCAGTATAGATTGAGCATAACACCATTGAAGAACAAGGATGGAGAGACAGTAATCGACAGAGCAGGGATGGAGGAGGTCTGCAAGGACTTCTATACAGAACTGTTCAAATCAAGAATCAACGTCCCCCTCCCAACCCTCGAAGAGTCAGAAGAACGCGTCCCCCCCAATAATCGTCAGCGAAGTCCGAAGCGCACTATACCAGATGAAGGGAAAAGCTCCAGGCAAAGATGGAATAACGTCAGAAATGATTTATGCAGGAGGCGAAAAACTTTGGAAGGCCCTCGCTTTAAGATTCAGTCGATATCTTGAAGAAGGAAAAATACCACCAAGCTGGAAGGAGTTGAATACCATCTTGCTGCACAAGAAGGGTGATCGAGAAAATCTTAAGAACTACCACCCTATATGCCTGCTCTCTCACATCTACAAGCTCTTTAAAAAGGTGATAACGAATCAACTTTCACAGAGTCTGGATGAACAACAGCCGAGAGAGCAGGCAGGGTTTTGAAGAAATTTCAGTACAATCGACCATATATTTACCCTTAGCCAGCTCCTAGAAAGAGCGAGGGAATACAAACTCCCGCTGTGCATTGCTTTTGTCAACTATGAAAAGGCCTTCGATAGTGTTGAGTTTAACGCAATATTAAAGGCGCTCGCAGAGCAGGGCATTAACACGCAGTACATTAGTTTGTTGAAGGAAGCGAATTCTGGATGTACAACAGACATTACTCTCCTTGAAACTCCCCTCCGCATCCCAATCGAGAGAGGCGTAAAGCAAGCGGATACAATTTCACCGAAACTGTTCACCGCCTGCCTCGAAATGGTTATGAACAAGATCAATTGGAGGAGTGGTGTCAACATAAACGGAGCGAGATTATCTCATCTCAGATTTGCAGACGACATTGTACTAATTGCCGAAAGCACCAACCAACTGCAGAGCATGCTACGAAGACTCGACAAGAAAAGTAGTCAGGTCGGCCTGAAAATGAACCGCTGCAAAACAAAATATATGTGATCAGACATCTTATGAAAAGCCCGAATAATGGTAACAGGAGAAGACATCGAAGAAGTGGAACAGTACATATATTTGGGCCAAGAAGTTAATATGCGCCAAGACCTGAACGGAGAACTCTCGCGAAGGATTCGGGCAGGATGGTGTGCGTTTAATTCCATCAAGGACGTCCTCAAAGGAAAAATTGACAAGACCACACGTAAAAATATTTTCAATTCAGCAGTGCTGCCAGCCATGCTGTATGGCAGTGAAACGTGGGCACTGACGAAGAGAGAAGAGCAACAGCTGTTGGTAGCTGAAAGGGCAATGGAACGAGCTATGTTGGGAATCTCCCTTCTGGATCGTATACCAAATGAAATCATCAGAGAACGCAGCGGTGTGAAAGATATTGTCGTGGAAAGCAGACATAACAAGATGCGATGGGCGGGCCACACAGCACGGCTCACGGATAACAGGTGGACCGCAATCATTGCTGAGTGGTACCCGCAAGAACAGAAAAGACCCCCCCCGGTCGGCCTCCAAGAAGATGGGAAGATGACATCATTAAACATTTTGGACGAACGTGGAGAAGAAAGGCAAGAGTGCAAGAAGAATGGCAGACGTGTTGTGATCGGCGCAGTCTTAACGACAGCTGAAGTCCGATCGATCCAGGTGATTAGGATTTAATAGTTCATGGGAAATGCTGTTGGCGTACATTGTGGTATTCTAGAAAAATTATGAGCTGAGTAATTAATTTAGTTATCTGTAAAACCTTTTCTTACACCTGTCTTTAAGTCTTATTTATTGTTAGATGTATTTAACATGTTCTAATCGTTTTTTAAAAAAATAAAGAGCAGTTATGGTCAGAAAATGTCCTGGGTAAAAAAGGCACATCCTTACTCAGTACAACCGCTGGCCTCTTCCTTTTTATTTTAATCAAATTTGTTTACTTTCTGAACAAATACATTTTTAGCCTCTTTTTAATTCTGCTGGCACTCTGAAGCTCACATAGCTATGTGAGAGTGAGATGTGTTCTGTTTGTTCTTGTGCATCAGCAGGACTTGTAAACTAAGATTCAATTGTAGAATCTGTATTATTGGTGAAAAAGAACCCGTTTAGACTTTCAGATCCCAGACGGACTTCGGAGGGAAGGCTGTTAGCGCTTTCAAACAAATTTGATATAGCAGTCATGATACAATCAACGTGGTCCCTACACTTGAGATGGCACCAAAATTAATATTTTGACACTAATATAGCCTAGGAAGATGACATGAAATAATTGTTCTCTTCTTGGCAATAATACCAGTACTAGACATGGAGTTAAAGATTGAGTGCCTTTGTAACGGGGTTCACACTGCACCCCTAATTCCCCCTCTTCAATGACTCGGGGACACTTCAGTCTGGTGCAACACCCGAGCTCTTTATTTTCAAAAGATTTCCCACCACCAGTTCCCAACTATATCCAGGCTCAAAGCTACTTTGCCTACCACAGGCCTGGCCAGCAACAGACTAGGAGTCTCCCGCTTCCTTCTGTGCTTGACCTTTCTCTTTCCCTTTATCTCCCCTTCTCTGCCTTCCTCCCAGCCTTTATAACCTGCCTAATAAGACTGGCAGGTGTGGTCAGTTACCAGGCAGGCACAGGGCTATTCCCTCAGCCCCAATCCATTCCCCTTGATTGGGGCTGGAGTGGTAGGAGCTGATTAAGGGCTTCTCAACCAGCACCCTGCCACAGCCTCTGATAATACATTGCTTTCCACTCTCTGTAAAACTTATGTTCCCTTTCAGGCATGCAGCAAATATTCTTTTCTTGTTTGTGTTGTATGTGAATGGAGGATCAAAAGGATTTGGTGCCACTAAATGATTGGCTGACAGTAACTATCAGAGTCGCATCTCTGAACGCACCTCAAAGGCATTGTCTGGACTAGTAGGGGGAGGGGCGTAGGAGGGTAGTGGCTCATTTAGTGGTTGTGAGTGGGAGGTCACTGGGAGAGGGGGGCTCATCACCTGAGTGGGAAGGGAGGAGGGCTGTCAAAGCTCAAGTAAGCCATTGGCTCCTGCAAATGTAGGGGAGGGTATATTAAATCCTGTGCTTCCAGAGGCTAGCCTGAGTCTCCTCACATGTCCAGATTAGTAGCTCAACTCTCAGGAGCTCTTCCCCATCCTAATCACAGTGACTACCTGCAAGAATGAAGACACAAGTGAGAGAGGTGATTCTGAATATAAAGCAGGCAGTGGTCTAGAGTGGTAACTGCCAGTTCTTCAAATCACTAGGAATACAAGGTGGATGAAATTTGAGAGTTGGTATTTGGAGCCAGCCAGCCATTCAGGGGCAGCTAGATCTTTGGAACCTTGGTTCTTGACCAGTTTTACTTGTTGCAAAGCAACTAACATCTTGAACATTCAGGTTTACATTATGGAGGAGTTTACTTAACTTTATTTGAAGGCATGGGTTTGCCCTCTGAGTTGTTGACCCTACATTGTGCATTGTCATGGCTACTGCAAGGACGGCCTCTATCAGGGTTAATAAGGGGATCAGCAAGAAAGGATTTAGATAGGGCTTTGGAATTTGGGGATCTGCAATTGGGGGGAGAGATTGGAAACTCTGATTCTGAGAGTGTCAAAACAATAAGGAATGGTGAGGTGAATGTTGGCAAGGTGAATAACAGTATTACGAGAGTGTGGGGAGCTGGGATTTGTCCAGTCAAAGCAGGACAGACTTGCCTAGTATTGGATGCTGGTGTCAAGCCACTCTTTCTTCATGGAGAAGGAAGTTACTTCAGAAAAGGAAACTTCAGTTCATTGTGATGTCAGAGAGTGCATGCCATTGAGGTTCCCTGGTGTAATGGGATCCCATTCATTCGGGATCGCACTGGTTACAGCCACAGTACAGCTTGGAATAGGAGCCCAACAGGTTATTCCTAGCTAATAGTCTCATCCAAATACATGTAAGGGTGTATGAAGGCTCCCTGTGGTGAGGTTAATTCAGTGGTTTATATGTTTAAACATCCTTCCTTCGGGATTGCATGAACAGGTCACAGCAGTTGATGATTGGATGTGCTGGTATTATAATGTGGTTTAGCCCACATGTGGGTGGCCAGTTCTCCCTGGAAGTTCACTGATAGGCCTCATTAGTGAGGTAGCTCTGAGTTGGTGTGGATACAGGGAGCAAGGGAACGGGTCATGAGCTGGTGTTTGGGTCTGCGGGCACAGTATTCTGCATTGGGCCCACAGGCAGGTGGCCAGTTCCCCTGGAGTTTCACAGCTTAATCTCGGTGGCAAGGTGAATCTGAGTTGGCACCAAAGAGGGATGTGCTTTGGAACCAGCTGATGCCCCTCTTTTATGAGACCTTAACAGCCAGGAAGTAGCCACCTGAAATGAGTTTTCACCCATTGTACAATAATATTTGGGAATCTGTAAGAGATCTGACTTAATAGTCAGGGCACAGAAATTTAGGCCAGTTCCAAGATTCCCCCCCCCGTCGGGTGACGGTAAACTGGTCTGATATACTGCAGTGGAGGGTGTGGTAGGAAGCTGCCAGGTTTCTATGAGTTGATAAGGCCAGAAGACATGTGAAGCATTGGGAATGGGGAGTTTTGGTAATCTCCTTTCCTCTCTCTCCCCGCCCCCCCCCAAATCATAGTTGGTACCTGAGTTATCCAGGCAAAATGAAGTACCCTTCTCCAACCGCGGAGAGGATATAGTTTTGGCTGATGTTGGGGCAGAAACTGTTAACTGAGAGCCCTGTTGGGTATCTGGCCAAGCTAAGTACTGGTGTCACAGTAAGAATTGCCCCCCCATGGGGTCCCCTGGGTAAACACCAGCAGTGTACACTGCTAACACTTTTATATGTAGTGGATTGGCTGTGGGGAAGGGTTAAAGGTGTGCATGTGTACTGGAAGGTTCCTTTGCAGGTTATGAGAGGCCGAGGGGGAAAGGAACGGGTTAACGTGAGAGTTCAGCTGGGCCCAGAGATAAAGAGAGAGCTGCCCAGCACTGAAGGTCGACCGACTGACACAGACACAGTCTCTGCGTGCCAAGCAGCAAGAAACTGCTTCTCTGTCCATAAGAAATGAAAACAAAAACAAACAGAGCTGAAGAAGTTGCAGGACTGACAAGATTACATATTTGCGAAGGTTGGCCCGGTGAGACTCAACAGTCTGCCTCCGACCCTGAAGCCGGTGTGTTATGGAAAGTTAAGGGAGCTGTGGAGAGCCGGTTTGAACTGGTGCAGAGAGCATGGGAAATGGGGGGCTCCCCTGGCCGAGATGCCCCCAGGAACACCCAGGGCTTAAAACCCTCCCAAGAGCGGAAGCAAGTTGGAGATCTACAGCGGACCCCAGACGACCTGTGCACAGGGCAGAACTCTCATCCGCCCTTCCCCCTCTTCTTATGTTACACCCAGGCTTGGCCAGCCTTGGGTTGTGTGTGTGTGTAAGTATGAAAGTGGGTTAGGGCTCGGGCACTAACGCTTTCTTCCTTCCTTTGAGTGATGTGGGGCGTACCCAGGCACTCGCTGCTGTTTGGTTAATAAAGCTTTAAACTTAGTAACTTGGTGTGCTCCTTCATCTCCGCCCCTAAAGATCCTGTGACCTCAGCCCGATCACCTGAAGCCACAGGCAGATTGGTAACATAAATCTGTCACACTGGTGCCTCCTTGTGGCAGGTGTCCAGTGCAGGTGCTCATTCCATACAGAATCTAGTTCCCTGATAAATCAGAATTTGAAGGGGAATTAGGGGAAGGCATCCTCTAAAGAAGATGGGGAATGGAACTGGGGCTTCTGAGTCTAGTACAGTGCGGGAGACAACCCTCTTTCTAGTACAGGTGAGGAGGCTGGTGGAGTCCCAGCTATGGTGACCAGATGTCCTGATTTTATAGGGACAGTCTCGATATTCGGGGCTTTTTCTTATATAGGTGCCTATTCCCCCACCCCCATCCCGATTTTTCACACTTGCTATCTGGTCACCCTAGTCCCAGCAATGGACTGGGGACCAGCACTGTGGGACTGATGGCAGCCCTCCAACCTGGTGGAAGCAATTATGGAAGGAACCATGACCTGCACAGCATGACTCACTGCTGGATAGTTCCTAGATGAATTAATTTACTGAAGATGTGGCCTAATTCAGTGGTTCTCAACCAGTGGTATGTGTACCCCTGGGGATACGCAGAGCTCTTCCAGGGGGTACATTAACGCATCTAGATATTTACCTAGTTTTACAACAGGCTACATAAAAAGCACCAGCAAGGTTGGTACAAACTAAAATTTCATACAGACAATGACTTGTTTATACTGCCCTATATAATATAGAGTGAAATGTAAGCACAATATTTATATTTTATTTGATTTATTTTATAATTATATGGTAAAAATAAGAAAGCACGCTATTACTGAAAAATTGCTTACTGTGACACTTTTTTAGTTGTTTGTCTGATTTTGTAAGCAAGTAGTTTTTAAGTGAGATGAAACTTGGGGGTAGGCAAGACAAATCAGACTCCTGAAAGGGGTTAGTAGTCTAGAAAGGTTGAGAGCCACTGGCCTAACTAAATCACATCCCTTGCATCTTGTCTGTCTTTCCATGTGTCCGGGACAAACCATCTCTTTCCCTGTTCTCGCTCTTTACGCTTGATTAGCTGAAGTGCTGCTGTTACCCACAGTCTCTCGATTTGTACATCTGGGAGCAGAGAGCTCTCAGTGAAAGGCACTCGTCTCTGTACTTTTACCCTTGCTTCATTCTCGAAAACAGCAAAATAGCAATTTGCACATGCTCTGTTTTAGCTGCTAAATTCCCTGAAGATTCCGTCTGCACTAGGCATGCCCCACTCTGGAGTTGAACGGGACTTTCCCTGCAAATGCAGCTCTGGGATGCTGCAGGTTGTGTCAGGTCCAAGCACTTGAATTGAGAGCAGGGAGTCTCTCTCTTCTTGCTGGAGGAAGCTGCTTGATTTGAACGCAGTCAAAAGCCAGATCTGCAGGGTAGAGGTTAAGGAGCACCGATTGGGACAAGAAGCCTGGGATGGGGAACGGAAACTGTCTGGAAGCTAGGGACAGGGGAGGGAGGCCGGGGAGGGAAAATGGGACCATGAGTTGAGAGTGGGGTTGGGGACTGGGATTGGGACTGCTTCTCCAGCTTTCCTTGAGTGGGCCCTGCTGGAAAGTGCTCCCCACTCACTCCTCACTTCCGGCTGGCAGAAATTCATCATTGGGCCCCTGTCCTGTGAGCCTCCCTGGACACACCCAATATGCCACCTGAGCTGCCTGCACAACATCCAGCCAGTCTGCCTCTGAGCTTAATCCAGAGAACATCTGTATGTGCTCATGCTTCATAATATCCACTTCCTTGTGTCCTGCCCCAACACCAAGTGGCCAGACCTCTTACCATCTTAGAAGGACAAGGAACCTCAGTGGGCCACCCTGTACTCCACTCTGGTCCTATGGTCCTCTGGGGATGCTAGTTGGTGGCTCCTCTACGGAGCCGTGAACATGGGCGTGCACCTGGTGTGATTCACAAACTCCCCTGACACCCGTCCCTTGTGCTGCAAGAAGGAGACCCTGGCGCACATCTATTTAGTGCATCAGGTTGCAGCCCTTCTTCCAGCTCCTCTAGAACCTTCTACTGAGGTTCTGGCTGCATTGTTCCCCACACCTCCTGATCTATGTATACCCTATTTGTGGCTCTACAAAGTTGCAGGGCCTCCTCATCAGTCTCTTACTGGCTTTGATTAAGATGAACATCCATCCAGGAGGGGGAAGCTGCACACGGGGTGCTCTGTGGATGCGGGGCCTATTTCTGATCCCTTGTCTGCTCACATATCCTGGCAGAATTCCTCTGGGTAGTGTCTGACATCTTGGACACCTTTGAGGAGTGGTGGGCACTGTTTGGGATTCTCTGCTTGATGTTCCCTTCTGGTTCCTTTATTTTTCAGCCTTTGACCTCATTCCCATTCCTGTTTTCTCCTTTGTCCCCCATAATCAGTTGGAACCTGGACTTAGTGGTCCCTCTGCCTTAGCTGAGAGGGAGGGCCTTTAGTTATGGGTGGGCTTAGACCTGTCTGCACAAGTACTTCAAATAGTACAGACTTTCCATCTTCAGGAAGATCTCAGGGGTCCTGCTGTATTAATTTAGATGGAATAAATGGGCCAAAAGTCCTTGCATAACCCAGTCACTGTTCAACAATATAAAGAAGGTTCGGCGTTTGGCATACGGAGATATCAGCCTGCTTAATGCCATGACAAAGACACCATTTAAAATCCTTTAAACTTTTTATTAAAGATACAGAAAAGGAGGGAAACCAGTTACAGCATTTGAAATGTAAAATATTAAGTAAGGCTTTCATTTTAACAACATCCCTTGTTCCTTCCCCTTTAGCTGGAAAGAGTTATTAGATGGAAACCCCTCTCCCCCCCCCTCCCCCCCCTTGTTTGGCAGTCTTTTAGAGGGTATCAAAGATGGTAATACCTGTCCTTTTGGGGAAAAGAGAAGGATTGAGGTGGGCTGGAGCAGTTGTTGTTGCTGTTAGTCTGATCACATTTCATCCCAAATTAATGGTTGAGATTCATCTGGAGCTGGCAGAGGGTGGGGATGTTATCTGGGTCCCCCTCTCTGCCCTGGTCAGGGTATCTCTTAGGATTAGGATAAAGAAGGTTCCGAGTTCCAGAAGATGGTGAAGGTAGCAGCCATGGTGGTGAGGCTTGCTTCAGTAGCCTATATCTGTTCTTTTCTCTCTCCCTCAAAATCTTCCTTTTTTAAGGATGCAAAAAGGGGATGGTGATTGGAATAGCTCATCATCTCGTTATTTATTGTCAACAAATTAGGCCTAATGTCCGACACACCAATTTTGGTCCATTATTTTCCAGTTCCCCATCTGTTTATACAAGCATGATTTCAACACTGGCCTTGAATTTTCTCAAGGCCTATGATCTTTGGACTAATTTAGTCTTTCTGTGTTGTTCTCTTGTACCAGCTTATATCATTCTTTATTGAAAATGTCTTGACCTATTTTCTATGGTAAATACCTAAGCAGGCAGAAGTTATAGCCCAATTGTCACAATAATCTTGTGGGGAAAAATATATGATCATGTAATTGAAGACTGTGTTGTCATGCATATGCATAAGGGGTCTGAATTAAGGTTGTAGACTACCTTAATACTAGAATTTCCTAACTTTTGAGTGCTTGGTGTTGGAGTCTTAATGTTCCTTTAACATAGGGTGTGTGTGTGTGTGTGTGTGTGTGTGTGTGTGTATGTATGTTGCTGTTACAAGTTAAAGTGAGCTCACATTAGTCCATTTTATAAAACATTTGCTACTTGTACCTTTTTTCACATGTGGAAGAAAACAAAGCAAAGGTGTGAAGAGTTTATATATGATACTATTAAACATTCCAAAGGCAGGTGTGCACAACATTAAGATTAAACTTTGACACAGATTCCTTTGCAATCATAGATTTGGGTTAGAAATATGGATCTTCTATCTTAAATTCTGGAAGAGAAGGGGAAGAGCTCAGGATTACATTAGTCACATTTTAGCCCATTGTTTCCTACCATTTTCTTTAACTTTATCCAATTCAATGAGCCTAATACACAGGAAATTTTGAGGGCAACATGTGCCACTCCATATTTGCTAATGACTGGGAACAGACTTTCAGACAACACCAGATGTGTTGTTTATTCATTGTTTGTTCACTGAAATAGATCATTTCTGTTGCATTGGACATCTTCCCTAATTTAAACAGCCATGCCTTTTATCAGGGTGCCTATTAAATGGGTTCTGCCTTCTTACTGCTTTGGCTATAGGTTTTTATCATTTTCTAAAACATTACTTTGTGTTTTATTATTTCAGCAGGCAAAACCGTATGTCTTTGATAGAGTGTTACCGCCAAACACGACCCAAGAACAAGTTTATAATGCCTGTGCCAAGCAGATTGTTAAAGGTAAGTGATGTCACAATTTCTCTCTATTACAGCAAATGGAAATGTTAGGTTTTTTTCTGGATTTAACTATGAAAGTTGTATTGTCCCATTTATATTGGAGTTCAGCCCCTGGTAGGAACCAGCTTATAAATTAGTTTAAAAAGCAGTTTCTGCTAACTTGGGTTAAACACAGTTTCTTTAGTGAGTGTGGAATCATTTTAAAACACTGTCAGAAACTATTTTCGCCACTAGGTAAAACAATAGGAAAGCACCTCATCTAGAAAATGGCTTCTAAGATTGGTGTAACATGTTTTTGTCCGCTGTACGGTGACTAAGGAAACTGTGTTTTAAATCCATGTTAGCAGGAACTGATTTGAAAAAAAAAATCCCACTAAACAGTAGTAGAGACTGCTTTCTAAAAACTTTCCTAAATGTGAGTAGGACCATAGGACAGGGCCTGGTCACCTATCCAACTGAAGATGATAGAGTGGCTTCAAGAAATATGAGAAACTTCAGTTTTGCTAAAAGGATGGAGATCAGCTGCTGACGAGATACTTTACTAGCAGGAGCGGCTCTAACAATTTTGCCACTCCAAGCAGTCGCCGCCGAATTGCTGCGGTGGCGGGCGAGAATGGGGCGGCAGTCCAAGTCCCATTGCGGCAATTCGGCGGACCTGCCGCTGAATTGCCGCCGTGGGACTCAGACTGCCGCCCCATTCTCGATGCCGCCCCAAGCACCACCTTGGAAAGCTGGTGCCTGGAGCCAGCCCTGTTTACTAGAACAATTTATGGCCTCAAAGATGTTTCTTGTCTAAAAAGAGAACACGAAGGGCTTGATTCTGCTGCTGCTTTGTGCACAGATAGCACCCATTAAAGGGAGCTAAACACACAAAAAACGTACATTTACACTGTAGCTGGGAGCATGGCTCCCAGCCCAGGTAGACAGACGTGCGTTAGTTCTGCTCAATCTAGTATGCTAAAAATAGCAATGTGGACTTTGAGGCATGGGCAGTGGCATGGGCTGGCCACGAAAGTATGAGCATGCTGACCCCCGGAGTCTGAGCTTGGTTGGCTAGCTCATTAGCACGCTAGCTAAAGTAGAGCTTGCATGTGTCTGTCTGCCTGGTCTGGGAGGCATGCTTCAAGCTGCAGTGTAGACCTACCTTAGTGACTGTCAGATTGCACACCTGCATCTGAAAAATAAATTACTATAAGTCATTTCAGTTTTATGATTTAACTTGAGAACTCTGAACTTATTCAACACCCGTTAATGAAGTGATCCAGAGGTGCTGAGCAATAGCAGGTGGCCTTGTAGTTGTTCAGTACCTCTCAGGGTCAGCCCAGATCTGTTTCATAATGGCCAATAAGACACCCGGGCTGATGATTGCGTTTTTTGGATGTTGAAATCACTTGATAGCCTTGCTTGAAGGGATTGTGTAAATTAGGAAGGGTCTGCCTTTAACACCACAATGGGAGTTGGGTTGGGGGAGTAGGGGAATGATTGGTTTCATTTTCCTGAACTGGGGCTCAGCTTTCAAAAGCTTTTGGAAAACACTGATTTAATGCATTCCATTGAAGATAGATATTGATGATATCTTGCTGGCATCCTGGGTGCCAGACTCATTGTTTTTATGTTTAAGTAGCTTTCTGATAGTTATCTTGTATCCTTATTCAAAATATACTCACACAGGACCCAATGGTTTCATTGTGATTAATATAATTGTAGAGAATGCCTGCTGGCTTAATGACTGACCACTGGCTTCTAAAATGATGGTTATAATAATTGCATTGACAGTAGAATTTTCTAAATGAGGACTTGTAGCAAAAGAGCAGAAAAACAGCAGTCCTTTTTAATAAACAGCAATAGCTAAGCCAAATTATTTTCATATCCCTATGTATATGGAACATATGAAACCATACACTTTATTGTTCAGAAACAATCTATGTAGTATAATCTAGATTTTAGAGGCATTTGTTAATCTCTCCAGTGTGGTGATTTTTGTAAAATCCATTTTTTTTGAAGGATTATAATATGCAGTGGTGGGTCGTATAGTCATTCTTTTTTCTTTTGCTCTATTTTCTGCCCTCCTGTTGCTTTCCACTCTCATCTGGTCTTTTATCATCAGAAAAAAGGCTTCAGCTTTTTTCCTATACAGAGAGATGATTAGGTCTGAGGTCTTTGTCTTTCATGCTCTGTCCTATTGGAAGAATACTGCTGACTGAAAGGAATTAAACACCATGGTTACTAGCCTTTGTTGTTAAACTACGTGGTCAATATGTAATGGCCAACACTAGCTATTCAATGGGCTTTGCTTTTTAGTTGTAGCAATTTTTACTGTGTGTGTGCAGCCTTGGAGGAAGAGACAATGAATTGTTTTAATGATTTCTTTGTAATAATAGCTTTCTGGGTAGTTCTCATTGAATAGCCTATTGACTGTCTCTTTCAGTTACTTGTGTACTTTTTTGAATATTTAATTATAGAATTGTAGGTGAAAGAGAAATACTGGATTATACTGCCTACCTCTAGGATAATTGATTCAACAATATTTTTTAAACTATATTGTTTTAGATTATAGTTAATGTTTGAAAGTCTTGCCTTAGGCTCTTGTACCAGATATAAATATCAGTAGTCTGTTTAAACAGAATGAGCAGAACAAGCCTTTTTTAAAAAAAATGTAAATAAAAAAAGGCTCATGAATTCTGGGAGGAAGGCATTTAATCTTCACAGGAAATAGGAGTACTGATGTTTGTTTATTTAAATTTAAAAACACATGCAAGAAAACTTTCATTATACAGAGTCTACAAACAGGTTTAAGGACACAAGTGGCCCTATTTTCAAGTTTAAGTGTTTCGTTTTTACAGGCCATTCTTTAGCACTGCTTAAAAAAAAAAAGAAACTGTGGAAAGGAGCAGACACACACTGTGAGAGGGTATGAGAGGGCTAAGTAGCAAGGACAGGAATGATAACAAAGGAAAAAAATGAATGGAATGGGCCAGAGAATGTGGCTCCATATGACATGACCATCAGTGGTCAGCATGCACTAATATTTACCACCCAGTAATAGTTGAATGGCTGAGCTCACTGTGTCGATAGAGGGAAGCAGGGAGAGCAGACAAGTGGGTACAGGGGGATATCATGGATTAAGGATTAGTTTTGTTTGGATTTTATTGAGTTTGAAGAAGAACACTTAAAATGTGTTTGTAGAGAAGGGTTGAGTCAGGAATTAAGAATGTCTCAGAAGAGGGGCACTCGTGTGTGTGAAAATGTGTGCAGACCACCTCTCACTCCATGACCCTTTGCAGGAGCTGCAGTCAACGAAGGCAATATAACTGACAAAGGCCAGAGCAAAAATCTCTCTCATGAAGGAAGAAGGCGTTCTCCGTGGAAAGCTTTCTGCTGTGGAACCCACTCTGTTTATATATTGCAGCAGAACCCTAAATGTTCTAGGCTCTGTCTCAAAGCAGAGGAAGATAGTCCATGTCACAAAGAGACTACGAGCCAAAAGGGCAGAAAACAGAGTGAGAGAAAGGGAGAGAAAATAGAAAGTGATAAGGACCAAGTGTGTGTGCGTGCGTATGCACACATCCATCCAAATGTGGTGTGAGAGAACCTGAGCCTAGAACTTTCAGGGCTGTAGTGGTCAGGACCAAGCCCTTGAAGCAAATGCCATATTTCATTCTGGAGCCAGTGAAGGTTGCATGGCAATTGTGTAATATGCCATTATGACATACCGGGGCACAATCCAGACTAATGAATAGCTGTGTCGCACCCGCCCTGTAATCTGGGGTGCACCTTATAATGCCTTGCTACTGTAGCCTCCAACTTGGATGGCTCACAAACAGCCTCCAGCGTGTAGTCACTCCCAGATATGGCTGTGTGCTGCAGTCAGCCATGCCTTGGCTCTTACCAGCCTTGGCTATGCTACAGGGTGACCCCAACATACCCCCAGTCCCAGCTGTTCCCCAAAAATGTATGTCCTGTACTGCCCAGCCCTCTCCTCAACATTACAAATATATTTAGTCCTTTATACCGTTAAGGGAATACTATGCTATTTTATTATTTTAAATAGAGTACCCAAACACTCCAATTTAAACACATTGGATTGGATAAAACAGTAAAACAAGTTTATAACTGCAACAAGACAGATTTTCAGTATAAGTAATGAGGCATACAGGTCAGAAGTGGTTACAATAAAAATAAAATGGCTTTTAGTGCCTAACTTGACAAACGATATTCGATTCTAGCAAAGTTTCCCACCATATGCTGCAGCAGATTACTGACCAAACTCTCAGTTCAGGACCCCTCCTCCAGAGTCCAATGGCTGTTTCCTTTTGTCTTCACAGGTGCAGAGAATGAGGTGGGCAGGGAGAGAGAGAGAGGGATCTCTTGGGCTGTCTGCCCCTTTTTTATAGTCCTGTCCCCCCTCCTTTTCAGAAGCATTTCCACCTGGGAGACAAGGGGAGAGGCAGTCTGGTGAAGAAAGGAAGCTCCATGCAGTATTTTTGCTAAGATGTATATTTTTGTCCCAGCCCCGTTCCTTGCCAAAGAATGCTCACTTAGCACGTCATGGTCCATCAGCCTTGTTGACACCTGACTGAGGCATCAGCTTGCCCTTTGTCTCTGAGGAACTGGCTTAGCCTCTCTCCAGATTTATCTTGGAAATGTGCTTATGTTCATAACTTTACATAAAAGGTTATGTGTATTTTGGTATGATATTGATCAGCAAATTGAATTTTTAAATATCTCACAAGCCATACCTTGTGTGACCCTCCTCTCCTCCACCCCCTTCCCATGAGACCTTTGCCGCTCACTGCATTCCTCCTCCACCCCCGTCCTCAGCAAGACCCCCGCATCCTTGAAATATTCTTCCTCTCCTCCCTGTGAGGGCCCCCCCCCCACACCTTGGGAGAGGAAGGGGAGGAGAGGAGGGACATGGCGAGCGGTGGCTGTGGGGGACGAATGAGGGAGGGAGTGGGGCCCAAGGGAAACTTCACCCGTCGCTCTTGCCTCTTCACCTCATCACTCCCCGCCCACCCTGACTATGGTGCCTTGGGCTGTCGCCCACCCCTAAGGTTGACTCTGATTCTCCCTCCCACTTTCACTACCACCACAGCTATTTCCCAGTTCCTCATTGCTATAGGCATTCCTCCCTACCCACCCACCCACAACAGCCCTCCTAGGCTGCCCAAGGATTATCCGTTGCCTAGACCAACAGATAGATAGAAACTCAACATGTGAGTTTCTAGGGCAAGCCATTTTAAAGTTTTGATTATCCACAAAAGTTAAGAAAATGTTAAATGAGAGAATCCCCCCCTCTTTTAACCATCATACCTTCTAAACACCTTATCTGATGGGCCTCAAGCTTTCTAGAAAAGAGGCATTAAAATTGCACCCATGAAATTACAAGTTAACTTATTTAGTTTTGGTGTAGGCAGGTATAATGGTGGTCAGAATTAGGGCCTATAAATAATTGAAGGCTAGTTGCAACCAGACCTCTGGGAAGGCTGTTGTCTGTATAGTATTCATGCTAATACTGCTGTCGGCATTTCTGTCTGCCTGAGCTCACACTTCATGTAACTGCAAATCAATAAGATGCTTCTTCCAAAAAGGAATTCTGAAGGAATGTTGTGAAATAATAAAGAGAAACTCAGACCTGTGTAGAGCCCCTTGATAAATGTAATGGGCTGCGCTGAATTCATGGACTAGTTTGTTTATACCAGAGTAGACTTCTTTTAATACCCTTTTTCCATTTGTGAATTTATTACAAGCCTTCTCTCACTAGGGAAGGGGGAAATTACATTTTATTTCTGTGATATTTTTATATATGGAAAGAGGAGATAAGATCTGAGTGCAAATGTGTTTTAATCACCTTGTTGTACAGATACTCTGGTGCTCTGCATCATTATCTAATTATTTGATTTCAGGGCCTGAAAAATTTAACCAGTACTACTAGCCTGAGTTCTTAAAAATCCAGGAGTGTTACGAACACCTGTGTATAATTCCCCCATACCTGCCTGAAGATCTTGCTTACATTGTAAATAAACAAACAATTATGTACTGTTGTGTGCTGTATTGAACATTATACCAATCAACTTTCTTTTTAATATATTTTAAAAAATATAACTTCGCTCCTTTTCCTTTTTCAATCTTATTGTATATCAGATCATGGTGTCTCTTTGCTTGAGTTGTCTTCAGTCTCTATTCCCTCCTTTTTCATCTTTTCTGTTCATTTATATTTTCCACTGTCTCCCTGTATTTTCTCTTTCTTGTCCCACTTTCCTCTCATAGAAGCGACAAAGGGTCCTGTGGCACCTTATAGACTAACAGAGGTATTGGAGCATAAGCTTTCGTGGGTGAATACCCACTTCATCAGATGCCTCATAGAATATCAGGGTTGGAAGGGACCTTAGGAGGTCATCTAGTCCAACCCCCTGCTCAAAGCAGGACCAATCCCCAATTTTTGCCCCAGATCCCTAAATGGCTCCCTCAAGGATTGAACTCACAACCCTGGGTTTAGCAGGTCGATGCTCAAACCACTGAGCTATTCCTTACCCCCTCTTGTCATCTCCCTCCTAATGTATCCTGTTAATCTCTCTCTTCTTCTCTCTGGGCCCCTCCATGCACATACCCCCCTGATACCCATCAACCTGCACAGAAACAGAGACTGGAAATCTTATCCAGTATCTAATAGCCAGAGAGGGCTAAACCTAAAAGCCAAAGACTGCTAGGAAAGATGGCGGGCCCATTTTCAAAGGGCAGTGCCGAGGTGAGATTTCATTTTCCCTCATCCTGTATGCACCAGAGAAAGGACAGAGTACTGGGGTTCCTACCAAGTTATTGTCCCTGGACCCTGCTTGGGACTCTTTTATTTTTTTAAACTAGCCTCCAGCTCATAGTTGGTTGACCAATTTGAGGTCTCCATTCAGTCTTCTCTGCATGCTAGGAGGGTGGGGGAGAGCATCTTTATTTCTTGTGTACACATTTGCTCATGCTCGCTCTTTCCTCTCTCTTCCCCCTCCCCTTCTGGCTGCTACAGTGGCAGGTGGCATGTCTCTGGTCTTGCTCCTCAGTGGCAAGAAGTGTGTCAGAATGGGACACAGCCACACTGAGGGTATAGCTACACAGCAAAAGCTGTGCACAAGTGAGCCAACCCAGGCAAGCTTGAATCCTATCGCAGTGAAACCTTCTCTGTGTGAGTTTCAGAGCAGGCTAGCGAGCTAAGTATCTGGTGTCCATGCCGGGTTTGTGCTATCCAGAGCAGGTGTGGGCTATGCTGGCTCCAGTGCCTGCCTCTGCAACCGCTGAGTGAAACTACTGCCATAGAAACTGAGAAGATGTTCATTTTTCACTTTGTGGCAGTATAGGAAAACTCTGAGCAGCCACAGAGGCTCTGGAGCTGTACCTCTGCAGAGACCTAGGAAGACAGCACTGCATTGGTTCTACTCGATTCATATTCAATGATTTGGTTTGCTTGTTTACTGGCAGCCATCAGGGTTAGAAATTTAAGTGGTGTGTGTATTTTAGTGTTTTGTAATAAAAGCTACATAAGTAGATGGCCATTGCCCGGGAAAGATTCCTACTCTCATGGGTAAGTGAGCTTTCACCTTGCTAACACTCCTGGCAGATTCCTGTATTTATATTTGTAGAAACTAATTCTTGGTGGTATGTTTGTTTTTTAGAGTGCTTATCTTTTGTGTGATAACTCCTTGTTTATAACTTTCTGATTACTCCATTTATTTATTTATTTTTAGATTTTATAAAAACTTTTGCATAGGCATGCATTCTATAAATTAAAAACATAGTGCTAATAACACATTATAAAGGATTGTTTATCCTGCCTTAACAGATAAATATTCACCAGCAAATATAATCAGAATAAAATAAACTCCAAATCCTCCAGCTCTGAGGGTGCCCCCTCCCCAATACTCCCTGGAAAATTAATGAAGCTTTAAATATTGCCAAAGCCATGGCTATGGGAAATGGTAGGTATCAAACTTATATCTGCGTTTTTCATTTTCTCTCCAGTACTTGATAAATTTAGGGGGTAAAGATAACTTTCTAATTATTTAAATTAGCTCTTGTTGTAAAGAAATCCCACTTTTTTCATTAACATAGCCCTGGTCTGTCTACACTAGGGGAGGAGATCAACCTAAGATACGCAACTTCAGCTACGAGAATAGCATAGCTGAAGTCGACGTATCTTAGGTCGACTTACTTCGCATCCTCACGGTGCGGGGTCGACTGCCGCCGGTCCCCCGTCAACTCTGCTTCCGCCTCTCGCCGCGGTGGAGTACAGGACTCGGCGGCAGAGCAATCAGGGATCGATTTATCGCGTCTACACTAGACGCGATAGATCGATCACTACCCGCCGATCCCATAGTGACTCAATGCATCTATGTCCTTTTCTGTTTCTTTCCACAAATCTCTTGATTTTCTTATTGAATTTTGATCAATGTAAATGGTGATTTGCTAAACACTCTTTTCTGAAAATGCAGTATTTAAGACAACAATGTGGATTTTGATTTTCTTCTTTCCTGCAGATGTTCTTGAAGGCTACAATGGAACAATTTTTGCTTATGGACAGACATCTTCAGGAAAAACACATACTATGGAGGTAAAGTAGCAATATTTGATTGTAATTGAATAGGAATTTGGGAATTAAATGGAATCGGTTGCTTCAGACAATCTAGATGCCTAGAAAAATGAATTGTACTTCTGTGGCATGTAAGAAGACATACATATGTCTTGTTTATAATGCTTGTAGAAATGTCTTCAGTGTGGAATTTTCTCAAGGGTTTTTATTGATAAGTAGCTGAAATAAGGAACAGTGAATGACAAGTGCAAACTGCAGCTTCTCTAGATGTATCATGTCACGTTAGATGTATGTATTTTTAGAGGTTTTGAATGGGATTTGCTAATCACGAAACAAAAGCAATAATAAGGGTTTGTGTACTCATCTTGCATGCAGCATTGTGAAAATTCATCCTTCAATTTTTGTTTTTCTCATTTGCAATCCTCTTATGGGAATTCTACTCACGCATGCTGCAGCATAAAAAACTGAGCTTTTGAATCATTGCTCTTGAAGAGAGGAATGCAAGGCCAAAGGCTGAAGTCCCTGGGTATATCCATGTTTCCAGCACAGAGAAGTATAATGTGGTCTGCAGCCTCAGGGCATCTTCCCCTTAACAAGGGGAAAGTACCCTACAAGCAGAGGCAGTTAGATGATATTTTGATCTCTTGATCTAATCCTCTGAATCTCTGCAAACATTTAATTGTGTGATGGGTTTACTTACATGTGATGCAGTCTGAGTGTTGGGCTGAGATCTGTCTCACAGCAAGCGCCTCCCAAAGTCAGTTTGAAAGAAGCTGGATCACGTTTTTCCAGCATATTTTCAGTTCAAGCTGCAAACCGTAAATACAGGGCTATGAGGCTGTGAAAGAAGCAGCTCCAACCAGAAAAGAAGCCCTACTCAAACTTGTTTAGCAGCATCAAGCAGATTTGCTCCATGATTAATACAAGTGACCTAATTAACCTAAAGGTGTAGGGAGAAAGCCAATAATAATTTCTTCAGTTTTTTAATTTTTGTTTTTGTTTTCAGATGCTTGTAGAATTGCTGTTTGTTTGCCACAATTGCTCCATTACAGAGGGATTTAATAACGGATGGCTCATGTCTAATTAAGTCTGCCCTTGCTTCCTTTTGGAAATGGAGGGCTGGAGTGGGAGGGGAGAGGAAACATCATCTTAATCCACACAGATGGTGGGATGGCTGAATAATCCACCAGCTCAGAATGTAATTAAATCAAAATGTCTGCGGGGCTTGAGCTGGTTCTTTCACGTACTATGAGGAACGATCTCTTCAAGTCAATTTATATTCAGCATTATAGACTCTGATAAGGAAAACTGCCTGCTGTGGGAAAAGGGGTATTTTTCTTTATTAATTTTTTTAAAAAATAAAAAAAGAAAGTCACCTGTCACATTTAGAGGAATCATGTCTGTTTTCAGTTTTAATCCCTCTTTTTAACCCAACATCCTCTTGTAATGCCGTTACAGTACTTTAAAGGGGGAAAACATAAGCCGATCTAAAATTGAAGAAATATTAAATCCTCAAGGTGAAGCTTTTATGGTGGATTTTCTGTAATATATGTGAAGTATCTCACATTTCAGTGTTACACTTAGGACAAAGTAGTACAATGGAGCTCTGGTAAACCCATGTCTTGCATTTGTAACTTGCATCGGGAAGCCTGAGAGCCACATTGAACTAGATAAGATTCGTATCAATCTGCATTTGTAGGGAGGAAGAAGAAGGGAAGAAAAGACCTTTTCTTTTGTCCCCTAATCTCACACGAATTTACATTCAATTGATTCATATAGGCTTTGAGCTCACTCTAGACTCTTCAGAAGCAAATCTGCCATAAGTCCTCGTTATTGTATCAACGGCCTGAAATAAGAGCACTCTGTATTACACTTCACTAGCGGCTGCTTGTCTCCCATGTTAAAATGTGAGAAATACCTTTCATTTTAATAAGAACATTTTTAATGAGCAAAACATTGCTGTTTTGGTGTGGTCACTGACAGCAACTGTCAGGATGGCAGCAGTAGAACTTTCCTCTAAACCATTCTTGAGGTTACAATTGGAACAATGAGAGTTTTGTAGCTTTAACTTCTGTGTGACTAGGCCACCTTGGTTTCTTCTGCCTTCCAACGTTGACATGAAAGGTTTTTTTTAATTCTAATACAGTGGAACCTGCTTCAGTGAACTCTGATTTTAGTGAAACTCAATTTATAGTGAAATAGAATAAAATTTCCTCCTCTTTCAGTGCATCACAATGTGCGAATGTTAATAAATCCCACTATTGTGAGCCTCTTGAAAGAAGTATTTCTATGTGTCAGGAGGAAAAACGTCGTCTTTGAGCATGATTTTGCTTCCATTGAAGAAAGTTCCTACTGACCTCAATGGAAACAGGGTCTGGCCCTAGAAGAGGAGTACAAAGTGTATATGGGGTGTTCAATTTTCATGCACACTTCATTTATTTTTTTTCACATGGAGCCTTTGTTTTCTGGGACTGGGCTATATATGTAAGGAGAGGGTGGAGCATGAGAGCTCATTAAGGAAAGGAGAACTTTTTATTTTATGTTTTTACGTGGTCATTTATTTGGGGTGAGATGGGGTGTGTGTAAGATAGCACACTCCAAGCAGTACTAGAGGGCAGGTATGCTAGCAAAGCTGATTGCAGACTGATCCAAAGGGCAGGAATTAATGGCATTAAAGTTATACTGCAGTGCCAGTTCAGTAATAGCATGTCTTAATGGCACAGATATAGGCAATGAGGCTTGAGCCCTTTGGTGGCAAGGTAAAGCATGGGATCATCTCCACTCCCTCCCCCTCCCCCCGGAAATGTCAGGGATTCAGAAACAGTTTATTTTAAATTTAATATATCACCTCTGTTTTCCTTCTCACTGACTGCAGCGAATCACTGTACTGAACAATGCAAGCTTCTCATTCTTTGAGGAGCTGAATGGGCTGCCATACATACAGGCTTGGCAGAATTTGATTTTTTCCCCATCAGATAATGTCAGTGTTTATTTTGAGCATTTCTACTTGCATTGATTAAAATGTTCAGTTGTGTGAAATTTTGGGGTTTAAGTATTTTTACAATTTTTTTTAAATTGATTTAAATGTTCCAAATTGCGGGAAATTATGAGATCAGACAATTATTTAATGACAGACATTGAGATTCAAAAAGTTTAAACTTTGACCATTAAATCACAAATTGTCAATATGTACAGAGTAAATATAATTAAATCAAATGCCAAGTTGTCGGGCAGCATTTTTCTTACCTTGCCTATCTGTAAATTTTAACTATTGTCAATGGAAATACTTTTACAGTGGCTTGTATTTGTATGGTGAAATCATGTTTGTTTACTAACATTTACCAATAAAAATCTAATTCTTCCAGGCCAAACTATATAGTGGTTAACGTTAACTTTTGTATAAATAACAAAAACATTTACACGTTTGAACATTAATTGAATATTCATGGTCTAAATGTAGCTGAGCTCTGCTTTTCTGGGAAGGGAGATTTAGCAGTATAATTGATTCTATTTTTCCCTGGGATCTGTAATTCAAGGGCAGAAAACTGGTGGATACTTTGAACAACACCCTTGAGATAGACAGCTATATATAGAATGTACCAGTTTTCATGTTTAATTTCTGTCAAACTGGCTTAATGTTTATAAAACGACTGTCACTCCACTCGCTCCAGTGTATTTAAATGCAGCAAGTTGTGTCTACAGGGACTGTATCTGAAAACAGTAATAATAACTGACTGACTGGTAAGACAGTTGTATATGACAAACCGATAAGATCCAGAAATTTGTACATTATATAAAAAGCGCTATAACTAGTCTGTAAATTCATAGTCTTTTCTTCCTAACTTGCTCTGATTTTTGTGTGTGTTGCTTTTACAGTTGAAATGGGTTTTACTCCTATAAATGACTACTGACTATATTTTTTAATATAGACTAACACGGCTACTACACTTAAACCTATATTTTTTTAATGATTTCTCATGATTCATGGCAACATGGATATCTACCCAATTTTTAAAAGTAGGGGTATGATACTGAAATCAACATCTTGTCTGATGTTGACCATTTTTATTAGTGATAACACTTTTATGGGGTTTGGTTTTGCAGACCATATCTTTCTTGAGTCCATATGTTTAAATAATATTCCATAATCACTGGAAAAAATCCTTTATATTGTATCATCAGGCCCTTTCTTTAACTATGTGTGAACGTAAATGACTGCACAAGGTGTGAGATCTTTTTCTGTTATGTTCATAGAAAGATTTTGTTTCAAGCTCTAATCATAATTCACTTTAAGGTTTCCTCATCTGTATAAAGGAAAACAACTGAAAGATGTCATGCAGTTAGGGAAACTGTTTTTACTTAATATTTGGAGCTGCTTGATAGGGCATAGGAAGCTGGCCGTGCCCATTAATACAGAGAATGGTCCTGTTTGCAAGACTG
Source organism: Chelydra serpentina (assembly GCA_037349315.1). Classification (NCBI taxonomy): domain Eukaryota; kingdom Metazoa; phylum Chordata; order Testudines; family Chelydridae; genus Chelydra; species Chelydra serpentina. The sequence continues at coordinate 22,434,936 of JBAIAC010000019.1, forward strand.
TGCATCTTGGCAGCTGGCCCGACAAAATCAAGCCACTGTGTAACCAAAATACCCTCCTTCCCAGATCTCCCTTTTAGCTGCCTGCACCAGTGAAGTGGTAGAATAGAGTCTGATGAATGCAGCTTCAGGAGTTTTTTTTTCTTTTCTGCAGGTTTCCATACATCTCAATTTAACCAGGAAGACCATTCCATATTTTCTGAGTGGGTTTTGTTTGTGTGTTTTCTCTGAGTTAAATCGGAGTGTGACAGTGTGAATGGCAGCAGGAGAGCATTCTGCACAGAATGCCAGCAACTGACAAAACTAGTGGGTACTTCGTAGAGTGAAGAGTGCTAACACATTGAGTCACTCTGCCACCTTTTAATGTGTGTTTTACATCAAGCAAATCCCTAGAGAGCAGGGGACGTGTTCAGAGGTGCCCAACTGAAGATTTCTTTGAGGAAGGCTTCTCTATTTTGGCACACAAACAACCCTTTCCAAGTTACAGTTTGCCATTGTGTCTTTAGGGGAAGCTACACGACCCTCAGCTAATGGGAATAATTCCAAGAATTGCACATGACATCTTTGATCACATCTATTCCATGGATGAAAACTTGGAGTTTCACATAAAGGTAAATGCAAAATGACATGTTATGTAATGGGTCAGATGGAAGACAATGAGCTAGATGGTAAAACTCAGTCTTGTTACAAAATGTAACATTTCACTGCAGGGTTTTTCATTTTCCTTAGGTGATTCAAAGACCCATTAATATAAAAGAGGTTTTTGTACAGGAATCCGATATAGTTGTGTCTGCTGTAGTTAGGCTATGGAAAATATCCTTGCTGGGATTTTTCCTTTTTGTATTTCTTTCAGATCTCTGTGATAGTATAATTCACTGTTTTTCTATATTGCTTCCCTTACTCAAATACATGGCGTTTCAGATCAGCCCTTGTTATTAGTTATTAACAATTTGGTGTGCATGGCACTTCAGTGAGAGACTATAGAGCAGGGGTGGGCAAACTGCGGGCCGCATTCGGCCCATTAGACCTTTTAATCTGGCCCTTGAGCTCCTGCTGGGGAGCAGGGTAGGGGGCTTGCCCCCACTCCGCTCGTGCTGTGGCTCCACACGGCTCCTGGAACCAGCGACGTGTCTCCCCTCTGGCTCCTAAACATAGGCGCAACCAGGGGTCTCCGCACGCTGCCCCTACCCCAAGTGTCGGCTCTGCAGCTCCCACTGGCCAGGAACCATGGCCAATGGGAGCTGCATGGGCGGTGCTTGCAGACGGGGGTGCGCAGAGCTGCCTGGCCACGCCTCCGCATAGGAGCCAGAGGGGCCACATGCCGCTGCTTCTGGGAGCCGCTTGAGGTAAGCGCCGCCCAGAGCCTGCATCCCTGACCTCCCACATCCCAAACCCCTGCCCCTGCCCTGATCCCTCTCCTGCCCGCAAAACCCCTCGGTCCCAGCCCAAAGCACCCTTCCCTCCCTTTCTATCCCTAGCTGTACTACCGGGCTGCTGGATGATCTTGGATAAAGTCTATTCACCTCTGTGCCTCAATTTCCCCATCTGTAAAATGGGGATTATGATACTGACCTCCTTTATAAAGTGCTTTGAGTTCTACTGAGTAAAAGTGTAATATAAGAACTTGATATTACTACTTACGACTGTGGTAAATGTGGAGCTTCTGACAAAATAAACAGGAAATATTGATGTAGGTACTTTCTTGGGCTTTTTGACAAATTACTTCAAACAAAAAAACTTCAACCAGCTCAGCTGCTTATGATGAAATATGTTTTTTTCCACTCTTTCTCCTCTTGACTTGAATGTGTAAATCTGACACTTTTTTTGGTGTCCAGGAGGAGACTGTAATTGAGACCTATGAGCTTTGTTCATGTCTTCTCCTGTAATGAATAGATGGCATATCTTCTAGACTTATTTCTTGCCAATCATTTCCTTATTAAATCTTGTCTACTTAGTAGTGCCATCTACTTAACCATTTTACCCTTTGGTGTGAACTCTAGGAAAACAAAGATTTTGTTCCATTACAAATGTAATGGAGCTGACCTACAATAGATGTCAAAATAATTTGCCACTATAAAGTTATCCCTTTAATTGCCTACTGTAGCAGTGCTAAAGTAAATGATTAAATAATCTTTTGTCACTCTAAAACAAATTGTCAACAGAGTTATGAGTGTAGCTTATTTTTTCCTTAAAATAAAATTATGCAGATAAAACGGAACCTAACTATACAATACTCACCGGACAAAACTTAATCCAGATACTAGTAACCACAACTACATTAACTTAAATGGGGTTTTGCTTGTTTATGCCAATGCTGAGTTGGCCCTTTATTTTGAGGTTTTGTTCATTCTTTCCCTATTTTTTTTTTTTTTTTTGTGAACAAAGCATCGTTTCTCTTCAGCTCACTCCTCCTTTTGGTCCTGATTCAGAAAGCGCTTATGCAGGTGCTTATCTTTAAGGATGGGCTTAACTTGGATTAACTAGTTTAATACAGATGTTGTACTAAACCGGCTAAGTGTGTCTTCTTGTAATGTACATCAGTATAGCTTTTATAAATGTCAAAGTGGTACCTTACTACGTATGCTAAGGTAACATTTGATCTTATTAATTTTCTGCTATCTCAATTTGCATTTTCAATTCTGCATATCTCAATAGACTTTGTGAAAGAAAAGAACAAAGGTAGATTTATTCACCTTATTTTGTTGATGGACCAGTGTGAAATTACCCATCACTGGGTAGTACTGGACACCTTTTAAGTTGAATCATTTGCCTCCTTTTATTTTCATAGGTATGACAGTGCAGGTAAAGGACGCTTTTGAGTCAGTGCTATAAATCTAAAACAAATACTTGTTTTGCACTAGGTTTCTTACTTTGAAATTTACTTGGACAAAATAAGGGACTTACTTGATGGTAAGTAACAGCATGCTTTTTTTGTTCCCTACTGGCTGGGTTGTGGGGAGTCTGGGGGAAGTGTTTCTTTCCTGTTTATAATTGATTCAATGCTGTCGTATTGAAAAGCTTGAATTAAATTTACAGCTGAAAGACTGAATTTCTAAATTTTATTTAAGATGGTTTAGGTTAGCTGATTATCTGGCTCCTACTTTATGATATTAGAAGAGGCATTTGAATTGTTGAGACACTGTGTGCCACAGCTTTTCTGTGTAAATGAGGATGCATCAGTGGTGTACAAAATCCAAGTGCCAGAGGTGCATTTGTGTCCAGTGTAGATATACATAGCTTGCTTATAAGCTATAGACTTCTGAGATTTTGTATTTTCTTGCCAACCAGACTACTTCTGAGTCCTGCAAACTCACATTATTTTCATGCATACTGTACATGTAAACCTCATGACTTACAGCCGGTTTGCAATTGAAATGAAGACTTTATACAGTATTTGTCAGAAGTTAGGTTAGATTTACATAGTTAAATTTTATTCCAGAGTATGAGAATAGACCAAGATTTAATCAGTGTTTTACTATGTTTCTATTGATTAGAAGAACTTGGGAACATTACAAAAATAATAGGTTGTTTCAACTGTTGTTCCAGCCTGCACCTATTCAAATTAGTCTGGAGATGTGGCGGGGAAGGGCAAACTGTAATATTAACACAAGAGCAGTGAAGTTGGCTGGAACTCTATTAAGCCTATGAAATATTTGCTTTGTTCAGGAAATCCAAGTTGGTTTCATGTTTCTTCAATACATGTTTATATTGATTGGAGCGTGCAACAAAAGCTCTCGGCCATAAAAATCATTTTAGATAAAAAACCCTTAATTTCAGGGGAGGGCAACTTTTTTAAAGTAAGGAACAGGAAAAAATATCCTCATTCTGAATTTGAGTTTTGTAATTAGTTATAGTGTGTTCAAATTATTCTTTTGTCATTCCTGCAATTGACAGAATTTGTAAGTGAAATACTCCTAATACATGTAATCTTTCTTCTAGTGTCAAAGATGAACCTTGCAGTACATGAAGATAAAAACAGAGTTCCATATGTAAAGGTATAAGGAAGATTTTCAGATGTTTGATTTGATTAATTTTCCCCTTCTCCCCACCCCAAGGGTCCTTAAACCAGCTTCTACTTTTATGTGGGGATTTCTATTTGCACCTTCCTTAACATGCACTTTGTGTGTGTGGGGAAAAACAACAACGAGGAGTCCGGTGGCACCTTAGAGACTAACAGATTTATTTGGGCATAAGATTTCGTGGGTAAAAAATCCAGGCATCTGAAGAAATGGTTTTTTTACCCACGAAAGCTTATGCCCAAATAAATCTGTTAGTCTTTAAGGTGCCACGGGATTCCTCGTTTTTTTGTGTGGATACAGACTAACACGGCTACCCTTCTGATACTTTGTGTGTGTGTGGAAGCAATAGAATTTACATAATAAAAGCCCTGAACTTTTAGACATTTATGAGGAAAATAAGAGGTGTGTGCGCATGCGCACGCCAACACGTATCGAATTAGTGAATTTGGTGGTTTTTGTATTGTTTGTTTGTGGGCGGTTGCTGCTTAATCAGTTCTGAATTGTAGCTGTAATAGTCCTTGCATTTAAACAGTTTTGTGAAACATTGATGGGATTGAATCATTTCTCTTTGCTTCACTTCCCAAGTGTTTTTAAATGATTATATTTTGTTATACATGCTTTTAAAGTTAAACACTTATATTAATATTTAATATGGAACATGATAGAGAAGAATTGAAGAGCATAATTTTTTTTTCTTCAAAATTCACTGGTATGGATGCTATGTTTGGTTGATCTATAATCTTCCAACAAACATAATGCAAAATGTTGTCGTTTTACAAACAATAATGTAGATTGTTGTTTGACAGCTTCTTGCTCCTCTACTTAAATTCCATAGAAAAAAGAAATTGAACATTTCTGATGAAAAGGGGAAGTATTCTATTTTCTCTTACCTCTTATCCTCAGATGGGAAAACAAAGAAGGCCAAATCATTCCATAAACATTACCATATTACCGGAGAGAAGGAGAGCAATCTCCCCCCTGTTCTTGAGCTGGGAATGAAAAAGTAATTGTGGCACTGGAATCTAAAAGAACTTAGAGGTTCTGATGGAAGTTATTTGATACTTCAGCATTTTCTGATTGTATAGAATTCTCTTATTTGGAGTGTTTGATTTGATTGATCCTTTAATACACTCTGAGAGGAGAATCTTCTCAAGTTACCCCCCATAAACCCCACTGAAGTCAATTTGAGGGCAGATTTTGGCCATATCTCTTTTGGATGTTCATATTGGATATTTATTTTTGCCTGAGAAAGATGAACATTTTACATTACCATGAAAAGATGCAAAGACACATTTTCTATACTTCTAAATACTGAATTTACGTGTTTCTAGGGTTGCACAGAGAGGTTTGTCTCTAGTCCTGAAGAAGTTATGGATGTCATTGATGAGGGGAAAGCAAACCGCCATGTAGCTGTTACTAGTAAGTGATCTCAAAGAAGTATATAAAGAAACAATAGCGCTTAGTGCCTATATTTTGTCTCTTGCTTTCATTAGGAAATAACACCCCAATCCATCAAAGCATGTGGATAATTTATATTGAAGTAAACGGGACTACTCGTGTGCTTACAATTAAGCATGTGTACTTTACTTACTAACTCACTCTCGGGTACCAGTGTGCTAGAACAGTTGGTGAATGTTGACTTTTTAATGATGATCTGTGATGTGAGAAGATCTTTTAACTTTGGCCCAATAAATGACTCTTGGAGACCATTAAAAAGCAAATGGGAAAACCAAGTGCAAATACACATTTAGGGCTAGTCCAGCTACAACTGATAACAATTTGAAAACTCCTATTGACTTCAATGGGAGCTAAATTGGTACCTCAATTTAACATGCATTGCATACATTGCAGTTTCTCAACATAGGCTTTGTGAGATTCCTTACATTTTTAGCAGCGATATATACTATTGTATAACTGTGCCATGAAAGGTGTAACTTTTTAAAGAATGGCTTGTGATACTGTTTTCAAAAGAACATGGAGACTATATTTTCAGATTGTTTTAAAACCTATACAAATATTTTTAAATACTGTTTTGTAATATTTATTTTAGCAGCCAAAAGTTATAGAATGAAAAGTTGTATTGTGGGTGACTGTTGTGTAGACAGTCTGTTAGTGCTGACTTTAGTTATGATGAGTGTTTCATTAAGAAAAAGTGCATCCATCCACTGTTCAAACTACATATAGCGCACTATAGTTTATTTATTCTGTCAGTCATTATTGAATAAAATGTGACAAATTATACCTGAAAAATAATTCCTAAGCTTTTACCGGTGGAAAATAAGTAATTTTACTTTTGAGCAAGGGATTTCTATTCAATTGTAATTTTAAATCAGTCCAAATTATAATGCTAGATTTCATAACTTCAGCTCTAAAATGTTTTAGCTTGTCCACAGTTTACTGCTGTTCAATAAACCTCTGATATCTTGAAGACGTGAATGTAGGCATTGATGGGTTTCAGGCTGAGGGTTTTATTTTGTGAATTCTAGGTTTTGTTCCATATTCCCACTATGCCCCTGCCCTCACTTTGTGATTTGCTCTAGGTTTATGATATATCTCTGCCTCAGTTTACTCATCTGTAAAGTGAGATAATACTTTCCTACCTAGCTCAGTGGTTTGAGCATTGGCCTGCTAAACCCAGGGTTGTGAGTTCAATCCTTGAGAGGGCCACTTAGGGATCTGTGGCAAAAAAATCTGTCAAGGGACAGTACTTGATCCTGCTAGTGAAGGCAGGGGACTGGACTCGATAACCTTTCAAGGTCCTTCCAGTTCTAGGAGATTGGCATATCTCCATTTATATTATATTATATGGCTGATGATGAGATTCTTAACATTCATGAAGTGCTTTGAGATACTGTACTAAGTGAACCGTGCTGTGTTTAATGTAGTTGTCACTATTGCTGTTACAGATTGGAATGCATTTGATGGAGTCCTACTGATTTTGGGCTTCTTTGCATGCATACATGTCATTGACTACATTTCAGATTTGTGAGACCTGAATATAACAAATAAGATTTTTAAAAAGTGGAATTGTTTATCCTTTCTGTATTATAATTCAAAATTGTGGAGGAATCAGTTGGTCACAACAACACATAAAGATGGCAGAATGTTGTTTAAATGTCTTATTCTGCTCTGTCTTTTGCTTTTGTTTCCTTATCCCACTGAAGCAGTGGCCTGGACTGAGTTCCAGTAGCTGCAAAGCAAATAAACCCTTTAAAACATGTATTTATTACTTTGTATTTTTACTGCACCCTATACCAGATCTGTAACTATTGTCATGGTGCATTATACCATGCTGGGCATGGTGATGAAAAAGACAGATATCTTTGACCCAGACTATAGCATAGGCTGTGTTTTGATGCAGCTAGTGAGTTTTGGCACAGACAAATTTCATTACTCAAGTATATTAAGAAACTTCTCCCCCTAAAAAAGCAAATGACTACCTCCTAGCCAATTCTGGCAGTTCCTTCTGAATCCTTGTTCTTCAGTTTGCTGTTACTCAGTGGATAATACCATTCTCACCTCCTTCCATTTCTAAAGTACTGTGCTCTTCTGGTTTTCCTTTGCCTTTCTTATCACACCTAAAAAACTTCTATAGAACAGCTTTGTCTGTCTGTCTGTCTTTGAGAGTAGTCTATGCTCCCATGTTTTCACTACTTTAGACTAGACACTCAAATCTACTCTTAACCTCGTGTCCAGCCCCACACCAAGGTGTAGAAGTCCAGACAGGAATCAACCAGAGAATGAACTAGTGCCTGGGTTGAAGGTAGGGAGAGGAAGAGGAAAACTTTGGGAATGTTGTACAGAAAGTGAGGGGAGAAAAAGGGTGGAACTGAAGTGAACACAAAGATTGCGAGTTTGGGAGAGATGAAAGACGGTAGTGAGGTCAGTGGTGATAGAGAAGGGAGGGTGGAGGAAAAGGACGTGGTTACCTGTCTGACATCTTCTCTTGGATACCTCATTACAACCTTCAACACAATGTGGTTAGATCCAAGCTTATCTTGTATGGGAACTTGCACTGCGCCTGGCCATGCTGGACCTATTGTGTGGATAATTAAGGATTCTAGGCCCCAGGGCTCTCACTCTGATACACAAGCAACAAAAATCACTTTAAAATTCCCATACAAATCCTCATGTGCATTTCTGATGAACACCATGGCAACAATTGCATCCAGATCCATTTCAACTCAGATGCTTTATGACTCGCATCATAATTCTCAAACACTTGCACTCCATAGCATAACACCCTTCTTTCCCATTCCAATATACCGTAGTCATTCTCTTGTTACAGTGCTATTTTTTTAATAATGTATTTTCTAGCCTCTGTGTGTGTGTGTATGCTTTGCACTTGTTACCAAACACAGCAGGGGAAATTGTCATGTTCGGTGGGTGCAATCCAGACCAGCGAGAGGCTGTGTCACCGTCTGCCCCACAAACTTAGTTGCCTCACAATGCTTTGCTATTGTAGCTGCCAACTAGGGCTGCTCACAAACAACCTAACAACATGCAGGCCACACCCTGAATGTGTGTGTACAGCTACAGCCCTGGTCCAGCAACTCCAACCTCAGCAGCCTGTCAGCAACACTCTAGTCAAACTCTGTCCTTTGCCAGCCTGGATTACTACTTGCAGGGTGATCCCAAAACACTCCCAGTCCCAGATTTTTCCAAAAACATGTTCTGCACTGTCCAGACCTTTCCTGGACAGGCTAGATATTAAAGTTCTGGTGCCCATGCTAAAGGGTCAATATTCAACAGTTTTCTACTTTATTTGCTAACTGGATTAGTTTAGATTAAAAATAAAACAAATGTATTTAACTACAAAGAAAAGTTTTAAGTGAGTACAAGTATAAGGTATTAAAGTTAGAAGTGGTTATAAAAAATAAAGATAAAACGCCTCCTACTAGCTGAAACTTAACAAGCTAGACTTGATTTAAGGTAAAATCTTTACTACATGTTCCCAGCAACAGGGGTAATCAAATTCTCATGTCAGGATCAGTCAGTCCCAAAGTCCAAAGGCTGGTTCCATTGTCATCTTATGTGAAAAGAGAGAGATAGCTTAGGATGTTTTTGCCCCTCATTTTTATAGTCCAGTCACCCTTTTTGAAATTCATTTTCCTGAGGATTACCCCCTAGATAAAGTTCATTCCAGCTGTGAGAAAAGAAATATGAAGTCTCTTGGTGAAAGAGGTTCTGTGTTTGCTAAGATGCAGATAGATCTGTTCATGCCCCACTTCATTGCCAAAGAATGGCCATTTGACCGGTGATTGCCAATCTGCTTTGACGACACCTGGCTAGAGGCATCATCTTGTCATTTGTTTACCCCCTCCCCAGACTTGTCTGCTAAACACACTGTAGTCATAATTTCAGTTTATGTTCATAACTCTTAATATGCATCTCATACATAGTTTACACAAGATGATTGATCAGTGTGGTATTAATTTTTAAATGATACCTGACAAGGTATATTTTGCACAGAGATTATTACAATAATTGTAGAGTATGAATACAGGGTGCTTTTGATCACAAGAATATCATCAGTAATTCTGCTTTGTCCTCCTAAATCTCTTGGGTTTTCATTGACTTTTTATTTTAATGAAAACAAATTAGGATTCTCAGTTTAGGCCCAAAGTGCATGCTGTTTAAGAAAAATTATTAGATGAGGGTTCTTCTAAAGAAATACTTCACGTTTTCCACCCCATCTCCCCCAGGATCATGTCATTTGTCATGAATGTGACTAATTTTGTAGCCACGTGGGTGGAAAATAAAAGCTCATTCTAGACATCATAAATGTTCATCACTACTCTTGAGGGGCAACTGCTTTCAGTAGGGTTCAAGAAGTTGTTGTCTGAAATTTATACTTCTGAGTAGACTGTTATGTGGAGCTTCCATGCTTATTGACTAGTCACAGACCAACTATGATAAAATGAAATAACATATATTGGCAGATTTTTAAAATCTCTACAAATGAGTGTTAAACAAAACCATGAAAAGTATTATTTCATTATAGATATGAATGAACACAGCTCTAGAAGCCACAGTATCTTCCTGATTAATATTAAACAAGAGAATGTAGAAACTGAAAAGAAACTCAGTGGAAAGCTTTATCTGGTGGACTTGGCTGGAAGTGAGAAGGTAAGGAGTACATTTTTATCAGTAATTTTTATCAGGCTTAGAAGTACTATAATATTCCTAAATTGAGTGTTTTTTGGTGCAACTTAAATCTATGGATGTAGCTTATGCAACTTCTGGAACTAAATGTATAATTTTTATAATAATAATTATTTATTATTAAAAGTCTAGTATATAGATAAGAATATTGGCTCAAATGTAATCGGTGACATGTTTGGAGTTCAAGGTGGGGAAAAGCAACAGGTCAGTAGTACTAACTGAATGAAATGCAAAACACAGCGTCTGTAGTTGGTCTTTAATTTGTAATGGACTGAATTGCAACAACATAATTTTAATATAACTTGACACATTCTGTATCGGAGCATGTATCTTCATGTTCGCTGTAATGGAAGGCCGGGATTGTTCACTAGCATCTAGAGAAAGCTGTTATGGGCATGAGTATAGACTTTCCACCAGTTTTTGTTTGGGGGCGGGGAGGGTCATGTAACCTTTCTGTAAGATGTTAGATTGGGCCATTACTGTAGTTTTAATTCAGACATATCCCATTTCCAGTGCTTCAGTTTTTTAGCATATTAGGGTGTTGAGACATTAGTACTTAATACAGTTGGTATAGCTGAAGGCTACATGTATGTTGTTGAGTCTCTCCATGATAATTTTCATAACACTAATGGCATAGGCTATTTTTGCTTTCATTTGGATACAGAAAAATGTTATGCAGAATGAAATTTGTATCTGTTTACTCAGAAGAATGAGCCCAAACAGAATTACAATGGAACAAATCTCCATTTTGTTGCCCAGAATTGATCTGAACATCAAAGAAAATGTTCTTAACATGCAGTTGAACAGAATGTCTGGCTGTAAATAAATAGTAATAAAAAATTCCTTGGTTAGAAGGATAACGTCAGATCTAATTTAGGACTCTGTTACATTTCTCCATTCTCTCCACCCACACGCTTTGCACTCAAGTATTTGAGAAATAATCAAACTTAAATAGTATAGATGGCTCTTCCATAATGGTAATATACTTTATTTTTCTCTCTTTAGAGACAAATGGGTAAAATAAAATGTTGTGTTGCAGTATATTGCATGGCTGGTGAAATAGCCTTCTTCATATATAGGTTGATAATTCCATTGGAGATTGCCTTTACATTGTGGCAGCAAAAAGCACTTAAAGAAATGTATGCATGAATGTATTTTATGTCCATTAGAGAATTCAGAATATTGTGTTTGGAAAGTGAGTTCCCAGTTAGCTTCCCTTCATATTTAAATTTACAGATTTGTGATTTGTTAAATTGGTTTGGGGGCATTCAGAAGAAAACCTGAAATTATGCAGCCTCTGAGTAGGCTAGCCTGTTCATTGATGGGAAATTTTTTCACTTTTCCGTGAGCTAGCATCCATTTCCCATGGCTAGATGCAGAAGTAATATCATGCATATATTGTACCTTCAGCAGTACAATTAAAAAGAAATATATGGCCTGATCCTACCCTTAAAATTCCCATTGAACTCAGTGGTTCCTTTGACCAAGTAAGGACCCACCCCTAGACTATGTTCCTACTTTGAGCTAATAAGAAGAGAACCAAGAGAAAGATGGAAAATGCCATTAAATAGACTTTTTCTAAGATGCTTTAAAAGTATTAGATACATTTTTAAATAACTTCTTTAGTTTGAGGGTAACATTTTTTCTCTTCCAGGTTCTGTAACTTTTCCATTGTCTCTTCCTGTATCGTAACATTATTTGCACAAGCTCTCATTGACAGTTTAGTCTGACTATTTCTGCTATCTGGTAGGTCAGCAAAACTGGAGCAGAGGGCTCTGTTCTTGACGAAGCTAAAAATATCAATAAGTCTTTGTCTGCTCTGGGCAATGTGATCTCAGCCTTGGCAGAGGGAACTGTAAGTAATCCTTTTTACTTTTTGTGCTACTAAATAATAATTAATAATAAAAAAGCTCTATTTGTCAGTCAGCTTTCTTTACCATGGATATATTAAATAAGCTGACATCTCCACTTAGAAAGAAGAAAGGGGAATATTAGCTTTGAACTGTAAACTAATGTAACACTGTCCTTTTCTATTTAATCTAGAAAGTATAATGAAAACTAACTCCTAATGACTACCAGTTGAACTATTAGCAGGCGCAACACATCTTAATAGAATTAAAACAAGTATACCTATGTCACATGTTGCAAACTCAGTAAAGTCTAAATTGTTAGTACCTCATGCTCTTTCTAATGTGCCTATTAAAAATATTGTTTGAAGAGTAATTTATCTGTCTTTCAATTAGAAAACCCATGTTCCATACCGAGACAGCAAAATGACCCGAATTCTTCAAGACTCCCTAGGTGGGAACTGCAGAACTACCATTGTTATCTGCTGTTCTCCCTCCATCTTCAATGAAGCAGAAACCAAGTCTACCCTAATGTTTGGACAAAGGTGAGTCCCAGCATTGACCTGGACGTTGTTTCTTCTTTCTGCCCTGGCAGCATGTTCTGAACCAGCTGAACTGCAGTGTGTTTAGAAGAGAACTATGTTAGGTGGACATTGGTTTTTAAATGGAGGCTGCAGTTTCTGTTAAACTGCAGTTAAAAAAATTTAGTTTGTCCTGAAGGACGCTACAGAAATATACATGGTATTGTTGTTCCTTGGATTATAAGAAAAAATACATGTTATGACGGCAGGAAACTACACTGGTCAAGAGTTCAAAGCCACTTCTTGTCACTGGAAGGACTAAGCACAGTAGCATCACTTTAAAGTGTTGTGGATATGGCAACAGCACTGTTTTTCATCCCCGAGCTAACCCAGTAGCCAACTTCTGGTTTTGGTTCATCTGGGGAGCTTTCATTTGAGGCTGCTTTTAAAGCTTTTAAGGTTTAGTTTTCCCTTGAATGACACCTTGATGTAACTGACGGGACTGCAAAGGAATGTAATGTCTATTTCAGTAGGTTTATGCATAAATGGTTTCTTGCCACTTTTAAAGATCTCTGGAGATGAAGGCAAGGATGAAGCAAAAAGGGTAGAAATGGTCAGAATGAAAATCTTTGTCACACAGTGGTCCACAAGAAACAGTTCTATGAAGTCCATGGTGGGAGTTTGTAAAAAAATATGCCAGACTCATTGAATAATTAGTGTTTTTATTATAATCTGTGGAGTCTCTGATACTTTTGGAAATGACTCGCTTTGTGTAGTTTATGATTGATAAACAAAACAATGTGATAATTGCTCTTTGTAATGTAATTTACTTAACCATTTGTATAATATATTTGAATCTCATTTAGCTGTCAGAAATTGGGTTATGTTTCCTGAGGTGCACAATTTGCAACAAAACCCACCGTTCTGAAGGAGCATTTTACATGGGATGGTATAAGAATGTGGAAAGTTTTACCTGGCAACCCTTTATTCATTATGGCCCCATTCCAGCTTCTGTTAAAGTTAATAGGAGTTTTACCATTGACCTCAGTGGGAGAAGGATGGGACCTGTGTTTCTTAATCGGTGCCTGATGGTGATGCTTTCCTTGCATATAGACAGAAAGGGGCATAAAGAATGCAATATGTCGGGGTGTGGGGGCAGGTGAGGGGGCAAAGGAGGAGGTGAAAAGGCTCAACTGCATGCACCCCTCTATGCATTTGGAGCTTTGCTGTGTGGGGCAGTTAGTGGGTGGAGCCAGAGGTGACCGTGAATAGAGCCATTCTTCACCACTCTCCCCTTATGGACATTCTGATGCTGCTCCAGAATTAACTTGCCCTTGGCACCTGCTAGGACCCGGCCAGGGCAGGTAGGACCCAGACGTGGTAAAACAGACATGAGCTATGGGAAGCATGACTGACTTCCTGTGAGTTCTGCTGCAATTGGAGAAGGGTCTTTGTCCCCTTCCCGCTCTGTGGCACCATAAACTGCTCACTTTGAATAGGAGCATGCAAAAGAACTCCCCAGGGAGAATTTTATGGGGGTTTTCGTTCTGGGTTTTTAGTGGGAGTGGAACATCTGGCCCATTGTAGTTATGACAAAATTATAATTCAAAAACCACTATAAAATGGAGAAATAGTCATTTCTATGCTTAGACTGAGAGATTATTATTAAAGTTTTCTTGTTCATTAATTTTGTTTTCATTTGAATGTATATCATCATGCAAAAATAAATTGCATTTCTTGGAGGCATTTGCTCCTTATTGATATGTGATAACTGAGTAGTGAAACTGAGTGAGTAAATACAAATATTAGGATGCAATATTAATAATTATAAAAACATTGCTATGTATGGATCAATGGTTGTGGTTTATTGGCTTGCATACTGCTCACTGTTAGAGGTTGGGAAGGGGGAATTACTGTTAAACAGTATAATGGGGTCACATTGCTGTCATCTTCATACCTGTCATTTTTTCACTTTGAATTCAGTTCATTCTGGTGAATGTTTACACCTCCTCCTAACATAACAAAATAAATAGTCCCTATTGTGCCAACTCCATCTGTCGGAATAAATTGCTTGTCCCTGGTTCTTTTTGGATAGAGCCTCAATCCAGTGAAGCAGTTAAATAGATGCTTAACTTTTAAGCATGTGAGTAAATGTTCATTGGATTGGGGCCTAGATGAGGTTAACACTGAACTGCATGTTTGTACAGATAAAGGTCAGAACATACCAATTTGGACACCATATAATTTTGTAGTTCCGTTTAGGTGACTATAGATTAACATATTTTTAAAGCTGTAAGAACATGAAAGGTACTTTTCTCATAGACTTTAAGGTCAGAAGGGACCATTATGATCATCTAGTCTGACCTCCTGCACAATGCAGACCACAGAATCTCACCCACCCATGCTCTTCATAAGCATGTATTAATCCCCTCTAACATTACTGGAAAGGATATGCACATTCACTGTGTGTAGATAGTGCCATATATGTATCAAAACCTCATTTTATACATCCATAGCGAAGTGCATTGAACATCGGAAGTCCAGTTTCTGTATTTGGATTTTCATCTCTCTGGGATTCAAAAATGGACCTTTTGTTCAATAAGCAAATCAGTTTTTAGAAACTGTCTGACTCAGCACAGCTTGGCTAACAGGAGCCTTGATTGCTGCTGCATGAATAATAGATGCAGTGCTGTGAATGTTTCACTTACTGTGTCATCTGTAAAACTAGAAATAACAAAGTCTCATGCTAAAAATGCTAAGTATTTGTCTAGGGGGGAAAGCAATTTTATCTCAAAATATGTTTTATTTTTTATCATGTATGTTTCTTATTTAGGGCTAGGATGCCAGCCCAGCTGTGGGTGTTGGGAGACTAGATGGATACTCCATTGTTATAATCAGTGGTGCTATAGCTGTGTTGATCCCAGGATTTTTTTCATCTTCCCCTTCCTCCCCCCCAGTGACTGGAGAGAGCTCTCTCATCAACATAATTAGACCACCTCCAACGAGTGGCAGCAGCTAGGTCAGCGAGAGAAGCTCTCCTGCCAACATAGCGCTGTGCACACTACCGCTTATGTGGGCAAAACTTTTATGTCACTCAGGGGGTTGGTTTTTTCACACCCCTGAGTGACAAAAGTTTTGCCCACATAAGTGGTAGTGTAGACATGGCCCTTGTCTCTCTTGATACACTATGGCAGCTAGCCACCTCAATCATACGTAACTGTACTAAAACAGGAGCTATAGTGCCCCTAATGCAGAGCAGTTCACTGTGAACAATAAGATAACACAATACAGCAGGAAGCGTCAGATTTGTAAGATCAACTGAGCAAAAGGAGCTGTACCCTGCATGTGGTGCTATTCTCTAAGACTTTTCTAGAAAGAAAATGCATGTTAATCTTTACAGTGAACATTTTCTATACCTGTCCTTCAGCCACCAAGGAAACCAGAAAGAGAACACTTTTTTTGGTTTTGCATCTTTTTCCTCCAGTAGGGGTCTTTGCAGATTAGGCTATGGATAAGATTTTAAATATTAAGGGAAAGTTGCTGAATATTTTATGGCTTATGGATGATCATAATTTTCATGTTTTTCCTTCTGACCCTGGTTAGATCCTTGATGAAGCCACATTTTCCCACTTTTAAAACTTTTTGCATTAAGTGGTTACGTTTTCCAGGATTAAAGGTCATCTACTTAGCTCCATTTTACAATATTGAGTCAGATACATGTACTTCATTGTTAGTCACATGACTGTTTCTCCTCCCCAAAACTTTGAAGTCTTTTACCACTGTTGTTTTAAATAAAGTAGTCTTCACTGTGTACTGAAGAATCATAAAATTGTATTTTGCAATTTTGTTGTAGCCATGTTGGTCCCAAGATATGAGTGACTGGGTGGGTGAGGTCCTATCTTTTATTAGATCAACTTCCTGTGGGTGAAAAAGAAAAGCTGTGAAGTCTTTCACTCGCAGAACTTGATCCTATAAAAGATACTATCTCACCACATTGTGTCTTCCATAAAATTGTATTGACAGTATGACACTAGTAATGGGTGAAGAAAAATCCATAGGAATGTTGGACATTTGAAACAGGCTTGAAAGAATAACAAGACAGTGCTCAGAGACAGCCCTGGAGTATTCATAGGGGTACCATAGTAAAAATGGCAGAGGATAGTTCACTGTCCAAAGATGCAAGTATTAAAACTACTGCATCCAACGTGCAGTAAAAATTGCAGTGAGAATGATTGATTGTGTAGTGGCTGCGATGTGGAGGAGCAGTGGGAGAGACGGAGGTTGCTGACATAATGTGAAATAGAGTTTCAGGGTTTTTTGTTGTCAACCATGTTTTTAGAATCACTTAATGGAGCCTTGAAGAAAGTTTGTTAAAAGAATTACGATAATCAGGCTTTTCAGCTAATAATTAGCCTGTGTCTCTGGGCTAGTCATTGGAAGTAATCTATTTAGAAAAATAGTTTCTTTATCAGCTTTTCTGCATATGTGCTTTACACACTGCATTTTTTTATTGTTAAATTGCTTGTCCTAGGTCTACTTAGTATTCCCTTGCTTGAAGTTTGTTTAACTTGATAGTGCTGCCTTCACTCTGGTTGGCTCAATAGTTGAGCAATCCAAGGGCAGTCAACACTGTAGCTTTCCTAACTAGAGCTGGTGATATTTGTGTGGCGAATAGTAAATTCACTGAAAATTGCATTTTTTTTTCATGTCACTGAAACTATTTGCTAATTTGAGTTGAATTTAATAAATAATTTCAGCTAAAAAAAATTGGGGGAATTTTTAAAAGTCTAAACTGCTTGTTTTGACAATTTTGAAATGAAATGTTTTGACCTTTCATTTCAAAATGGCTTTTTGTTTCTAAATTTCAATTAAAAAAAAAAAGTTTAAAAAAAACCACCTGAAAATGATCCAAAATAAAACAAAAAAACTGACATTTGTATATGGTTGAACAAAATATTTTGTTTGAACCAAAACAATGTTTTCCCCTTCTGGTGAGGAAAAAGCTAAAAATTCAATTTTAGGTTCAAATCAATTTTTTTATTTTTCACTTTGGCCCCCAAACTGGAAAATCAGTTATTCGCTCAGTTCTATTCCCAACTCATTTTATTTGTAGAAAACATATATTCAAAAGCAGATGCCCTGCTAATTGTCCTGCATGTTTTGAGTGGTGGGTTGTGTGGGGATTTGTTGCGCAAAACTGCAATCACTGCTGGGATAAAATAATTGCAACTGAATCAACTTCATTCATTGTTACTGTTGATATATGTATTAGGGTTTAGCTTACTTCCTACTCTAGCAGTATAATAAGGCTTGTGGTTTTGTTTATAATTGTGTATGCTTTTGTAAGGTACACAAAGGCCTTTGCATATTGAGTACCAACAATTTAAACATTATTAGTATTATTGGCCTGTATTTCTCTTGGAGCACATCAGGCAGGATCTCTCAAGTTCAGCAGTTTTGGCCCTGGTCAGTATCTGGGTGGGAGACACCCTAGGAAAGGCCAGCATTCTTCATGCAGTTGTGCTGTGATTTTAGTAGGCAGTACTCTTAGTCAGTTCTCAGACAGTGCCACATTATGGCTTTAGGGAGCAGCATGCCACTGAAGGAGCCATCTTTAGAGGGGAATTAAAGTTATCCATTTTTACTAGCTGTGGTCACTAAAGATTTTTTTCTCTCCTTTTGAGAGAACAGGGTTAGCCATGACATCCCAACCACATTACAGTTTGGGTAATGATGTTCTGCCTATTTAAACTCCCTCTGCAAATTCAGCTGGATCTAATATTTTTGTGCTAAAGTGGTATACAGTGTTACTTTATACTGGCCAAGGTGAATCGCAAAATTTACATGAAAATCTGTTCCTGCCTCTACATGCAGAATCCTTCTAACCAAGCTGTGGAAGAGAATTCTTCACAGACATGAGTTTTAACTAACTTGAAGAAAATTAAGGCAACACTTTCTGGTGCTGAATGCCTCCCACAGCATGGTGGTTGTGGGTTTTTTTGTTTTTAATTTTAAAGGGATTTTTTTTTTGAGCTTCTGTA
Organism: Chelydra serpentina; assembly: GCA_037349315.1. Classification (NCBI taxonomy): domain Eukaryota; kingdom Metazoa; phylum Chordata; order Testudines; family Chelydridae; genus Chelydra; species Chelydra serpentina. The sequence continues at coordinate 22,453,526 of JBAIAC010000019.1, forward strand.
CCTCAAAAGTGGATCTGCTTTGTGAGACTTGATCCCTTTACTAATCAGTTGCTACATCTGCTGTATGAAAATTTTTATATTTAAACTCCAAGGGGCCAAGGTGTTTAAGAGAAGAGTGAACTGTGGCATTGTGCTTTATTTCCTAAAGTGCAGACATTCAGTGTTTTGGTTCTGTTTTTTTAAATCTGAATCCTTGCTATGTTACACTGAGAGAAATATTGTAATGAAAACAATTTAATCACTTATATTTTCATGCCTTCCTTATTATTGCACAGAGCCAAGACTATTAAGAACACAGTCTCTGTGAATCTAGAGCTGACTGCAGAAGAATGGAAGAAAAAATATGAGAAGGAAAAAGACAAAAACAAGAGCTTGAAGAATGTTATCCAGCATCTGGAGATGGAACTGAATAGATGGAGAAATGGTAAGAAACAATGAAACAACATATGTATTTATTTTTAATTCTTTGAATTGTAAAACAGTCATACAAAAATACACACAAAAATACAAAATTTCCAAATGATGATGCACGATATTGAATTGGTAAAATACACTTCCATGATAAGTGTAATTATTCAATCTACTAGGTCCATATATATTACAGAATCAGAAAAAATGGAACATTGGGGTACCAAGGTGGCCTAGTGAGTTAGTTCACTAGTCTTACCTCATGAAGACCGGGTTTGAGTTGTCATAACTAAAAATTAGTTGCATCACCATTAGACTGCAGACTATTGACCTGCTGTATTATTTGCCATAACTAGCAGTTTTTTTGCTTCGAGGAATACCAGCACTGGAATAGGAAGTAATAAATCAGGATTGAACTGGAGTGACAGTTGTATAAGGAAGTTTGCACAGTATCTGTCTGCATTGTACTAGTCTCAGAACAGTACTAAAGACTCATTTCATGAGTACCTCATTTCACCATAGTGTCTTTGGAGAAACTTTAAAGCCTTTGAGTTTGGGTATGGGATGTGCATAGCAGCATAATTCATGTACTGCTGTATCTTCTGTCTTTTTTTAATTGCTGTTGCTTACCACTTTGAATCACTGTGCTAAAGCAGAATAATTCTTTTCAAGATTACCACTCTACAAAGTTGGCCATTTTAATGGCTCCTTAGAATCTTTAGATCACTTTTGCCCTTAGGGGGGTATGTCTACACTGTAATTAAAACCCATGGCTGGCCCGGACTAGCGGACTAAGGGGCTATTTAATTGAATTGTAGATATTCTGACTCAGACTGGATTCGAGATGAGAGGGTCACAGAGCTCAGCCTGCAGCTCGAGCCCATATTTCTGTATCTCAATTAAACAACCCCACGAGCCCAAGCCGGCTGGTGGGTGTCTAACTGCAATGTAGACATACCCTTTGTGACCGCAGGTGCCTTCATTGCCCGTATGGGGAACAGCAGCCATAGCTGCCTCTGTGCTTATCTCAATATCAGAGGTTGTCACAATCTCTTCTAAGGGTTTGAGAGAGGACAGAGATGATATTCTTAAAAAGCTAGCTTGTGACATTCCCAAACTGATCCAATTCAGGGTAGATAAAACAGAGGAGGTATTTACTTGAAGTTATAATAGACCAGAGGTCCCAAACTCTTCCATAGTAAGGGCCATATTTTACAGAGAAAGTTTCATGAACAATCTGCTTCCTCCTCTTCATGAGTATGTGGACTGCTTCCCTCACATTTATGATCGCATAATGTCTGTGGCAACTACAACATTGCTTATGAGGAAAAGTAGTATTAAGGAAGTATATATTTTTAGTGTCTCTTAATGTTGTTTAGCAGTTGAGAAAATTAGGAGGAGGAGTCCATGAACCACAATTTAGGAGCCTATATAAGCAATACCGATTATTGCGTTTTGGATTTTTTTTTTTAGTTTCAGGTCTCTATTGCGCACTTTGGGAACATATATGTAATAGAGAACTCAAACTTAAAACATAAAAAAACAAAAACGACCCCAAGCCTAAATAATCAATATTGCTTTAAGTTTATCATACTTAACAAACATATAATTAATGGCACCTTCCACCTCACAGCAACTGGAACAGCTGACCTGACCTTCAGGCTGTAACCACTTGCAGCCAAGCCACGTAATGCCTGCCATTGTCTGGTTCATCCTAGTTTAGCCTCCACCAGTTTAGCTCATTTCCCGGAATGGTAGAAATCTCCTGACTCTAACACTCAGATGAAATGTTCATGCTCCTGGAAATAGATACAAGGAAGATCCTAATTTTCAACAAAGCTTAAAAAAAATCCTATATACAAATACTAGTAATATTGGAATTGGACATGTTGGTCATTCCTCTCATGCTCACACTTGTCTGTAATAACTTTTAGGAGAAGATCACTTTCTGCGTTTGGAGTTGGTAAAAACATTCAGCTGGGGCAAAATATTGGTATTGATTTTTTGTTTTGGTGAAGCAAGATCTGAAAACAGTCTTTTTTGTTTAATTTTAACCTTCAAATTTGGTGTGTTCTAATGGCTTTGCTCAAAAGAAATGAAGGAATTTGTGATTAAATGATTTTGTCTATATTAACCACTAAACTGAATTCATTTACGGCAAATGAACACAATTTCAGGTAATTTTTCTAGAGCATAAACGGTCATATGATAGCCGCAATTACACAGTTGCTTGTCTAACTGCATAATGAATGGAAAAATATATTGTAATTTATTTGTTACTGCGGTGTTCAATTAGGTACATCTGGAGTAACTGGGCTCTTGTAGTCATGAAATCATAGAGCATTTACTTGGTAAATAAGTGTGAAATTTATGAACAGAAAATGTAATGTTAAGAATTTTTTCCTGTAAGAGATCTTCTCTAATGTGGTTTTCACTGTGGTTTGTTACAAAATAATTAAATTAGCATAACAACAATACATACAACTATTATAAGGCCTTGGCTACACTTGCAGATGTACAGCACTGTGAGTTAAACAGCTGAGTAGGGAAAGCGCTGCAGCCTGTCCACACTGGCAGCTGCCAGCGCAGTAACAAGCACTAACGTGGCTACATTTGCGGCACTTGCAGCGGTTTTGGGAGTGGTGCATTATGGGCATTCAAGTGGCTGCAACGTGCTTCTCAAATGGGGGGGGGGGGTGACGGGGACTTTGACAGGGAGCATTTTGGGAGAGAGAGTGGGTTTTTGGAATCTCCACAGAGTGTCAGCTCATTATTTCCACACCTCCACATCCCCTGCCTCTCTCTCAATCACTGAAAGCAAACAGCAGGGGCTTTGTTTGTTTTTAAAGAGCAGATAAAAGAGAACTTGGGGAAACGGAGCCTTCCCCTTCCCCCCCGCCGTTCTTCTCCCCTTCCCCTCCCCCCCCACGCCGTCTCTGTCCAAGGCAACTTTGCTGCCGGCATTCCTAACGGAGTGCCCCCTCTTTCCCCCCCCCCCCCCCGCCTGCAAACAGTAGCTGTGTTTGGTTTTTTATAAAGCACCTCAACAACTGAGCTCTGAACTCCAACCCGGAAGTGCCATTTCAAAACAAAGGCAGCTTCCTGAGGTCAGTAACTGCGGAGTTCCTAGGCTACACTGAAAGACCAGCGTTCCACCCACTTCGCAACAGTTGTTATTCCTCTCGGGGAGGTGGAGTACATGCAGCGCTGTATCTGAGGAGATACACCGTTGCACGTGCCTTGCAAGTGTAGCCAGTTAGTGAGTTACAGCGCTGCAGGCAGTTTTATTGCGCTGTAACTCGTAAGTGTAGCCAAGGTCTAAGGCATTTAGCTCCAAATTCCATTTTCAATTAAACCAGTGTAAATCTGGAGTAACTGCACTGAAGTTAGTGAGTTGCTTTAGATTTACACTAGTACAGCTGAAAGAAGAAGTTGGCCTCTGGAACTTCTATCACTAATTGCACAGAGCTCTGTTCTCTTCCAGCGTACCAACAGCTTCTGGAAGTAAAAAGCTGCACAGCAAATTTTGGAGCTAGACCAGTTATTTCAGCTGGCAAGAACTGCAAGCAGTTTAGAATATCTTTCATAAGTAATAAAATTCACATAGGGTCTCAGGAAGACACGGTAGAGGAGAACAAACATTTATAAAGGATCTTATTAATTTCTCACTTTTTAATTTTTTTATTCACTATTTTCCAGCATGGAATTCTACTTTCTGGTGCCTCTAGTATAGCTGGATATCGGCTTGGTGTGAGTTTGGCATTTGAATAAGCAATCTGTTAGAACTGCATTAGAGACTATAAATCTGGTCACCTACCTGCCCTCCTGTGGCTTTCAGATGGAATTTCTGTGGAGATCAGTAAATGTGCTGTTCTGAGTAACACACAGAGTGGAATTGCTATTCCATTTTCTGTGTAGGGTTCAGTTCATGTAGGGGGAGAGAAGGTAATTTGGTAGTAGTTTTTGTTTGAAATTTCAACATGTAAATGCCAATTTATAGGATTTTATTTACTCCAGCATTCTGACAAATAGTTAACTGTGACTATCTTTACTTAATACTTATTAAAAATAAACTGTAATTATGGGGAAAACCACTTGAATGGGGTCATTAAATTTTTTTTTTTTTACTTCAGCCAAATCCTGTGTGTTTATGCAGCTAGTAATCGAACAGTTAATTATATGCAACACACAAAAAACGCTGATAATCTGAAGTAAATGCACACCAGTAATTTGGCATGGACAGATATGAAAACCTTTGAATTTGAGGTCAGAAGATAGATCAATTACACTCATTTTGAACATCATATGTAAAATCTTCAATGGGAAGAGGCAACTGCTTTTGATGTTGATGAAAGCAGGAGAAATCAGACCTTTCCGTTTATATAAATGCTCTCTTTCCCCAGGTGTTTGTGATTGTCTTCCTTATTACAGTCAACTGACTGTAATGATAGCTTTCTTGGGCCATCTCTGGAGACTCAGGCCACTTCCGTGCAGGGAATATTTCTCCATTAGTGCAGTGAAATTGCCATGGAGACATTTTGCCTGGTGTTGGGTCTTGTGTAGTGCTGTGAATTTATAATCTCCTAATATGCTTGTATGTTTGATTCTGTTAGTTTGTTAAATGTAATTTTCCAAATCTCCTTTCCATCCTAGAAGGACAGTAGCATTTTAGAAAAGGGAACACAGATGCATGGTTGTATGCAGAGTAACCAGCTCTTACAGCAAAATGGTCTCCTTTTATATATATGCCCTTTCTCACCCCCAATTCTGTCTCACTGGCCTGGCCTAGAAGCAGATTAACTGCAATCAGAAACATATTATTGTCTGTCTGTCTGACCTTCTGAATAGCATTGTTTGGTGGAAGGCTCCATAAAAGGTGACTTTCTCTCCAAATGAAGCTGTAGTAGAAACAAAGATGTGTGCACAAATCCCATTGAAGTCAGTCAGCACCAAGTAAGTGTGCATATACCCAAGCACAGCATTTGACTTGTGTGTTCCAAAAAGAAGGATAATGTCATATAGTTTTAAGACCCAACTTTTGGTGGTGGTGGTTTTTCCACACAAAGCAATATGAATGGAAAAGTTTGATTTTTTTTTTTTTTAAACCAAAAAAGAAAAGTAAAATGTTTGAACTTTGTTTGTAGAGGTTACTTACACATTTTGGGAATCCAAACATAGCAGCGTTGTTCTAGTTCCCAAGGGCCAGAAAGGATCTGCTTTCATTGTTTAATAGGAGCAAAATGCAAAAGCTAAATCAATAGCATAAATGGTGAAAAATAAATTAGATTCAACATTTTCAGTATTAATCATATAAAGTGATATCAGCATTGTGAACAAGGAATATTTTTAATGTGGGATTTCTATGTTGCTTGATTTCGTATCATATGTCTAATAATGTTTGTAACTTTTTTAAAGCTTGAAAATTTTATTTTCTCACTAACTTTGATTACATCTGGGAAACATTGATAATCACACTCCCAGGTCCTATTCTTTCTTCCTGGGCTGAATTAGTATGTCTCCTTTTGTTTTGTTACATTTGCGTTATTGTTTACCTAGCTGCGTTATGGATAGTGTCTGCACAGTTGACAGGAGTGACTGCTAGTTATTTCATCTATGGAACAACAATTTGGTAGGCTCTCACTTAGGCTAGGTCTACACTACCCCCCCCCCCCCCCCCCCGTCGAACTAAGGTACGCAACTTCAGCTACGTGAATAACGTAGCTGAAGTCGAAGTACCTTAGTTCGAATGAAAAAGCACTTACCCGGGGTCCAGACGCGGCGCGCAGGCTCCCCCGTCGACTCCGCCTACTCCGTTCGTCGAGCTGGATTACCAGCGTCGATGAGGGAGCACTTCCTGGTTCGATTTATCGCGTCTTGACAAGACGCGATAAATCGAACCCAGAACATCGATCGCGCGCCTCCGACGGGACGCGTAAGTATAGACCTACCCTTAAACTGTAGCTATTCTCTAGATTTAAAAAACTCTTCATGCAGAATAGTGGAATGTAACCTTCCCAAACCCCATACAATACACACAGTATTTACCAACTAAAGGAGTGTTCCCACCAGATTATAATGAACATAAATTCAATTTTTGGCATTAACTACTTGCCTGTTCCTTTTCAATTAATTGCAACAGACTAGTAATTGGAATGCACATATGATTTTGTTAAGAAAATATTGTTCAGAGAAAATTCTTCTGAAGAAAAAAGTTTAAGAACATCATCTAGTTTTATTCTTCCACTGCATACCAATCTAAATTATTCCACTTCAGATGCCCAGAGTTAAAATTGCATGTTGCTTTTTCCTGTTTCAGTCTCTGTGATTGTATTGGAAGTTTGTTGTTTTCATGCAGCTGTTTGATTTTTGTATTCCTAGAGCAATATGTGGGGGTGGGAAGGAGAGGACAGCAGGAAAATGCGGAAAATAGATACTTAAGCCTAATACGCTTTAAAATGAGTCTGATTTTTTTCCCTCTTACTTACATCACTCCTCCTAATTGCCAGTGTGGGGGTGTGGCCATACCACCCCTGAAAATCTTACTGAATACCTGTTTTTATGGTCTCTTCCCTCAAGCTCCTCTGGCTTGTGCTAGGGACCAGTCTGACAGCTGAGTTCCTGGCCTCTTGTCTAACCCTTGTTTTCAGAACTGCCTCTATTTCCCATGAATTCTAATGACACGCTTCCTGTAACTGTTTCTTCTCTGCCACTGCAGGAGAAGCAGTGCCTGAGGATGAGCAGATTAGTGCTAAGGAGCAGAAAAATCTGGAGCCATGTGACAACACACCCATCATTGACAACATTGCACCTGTTGTTGCCAGCATCTCAACTGAGGAGAAGCAGAAATACGATGAAGAGATTACCAGTCTCTACAGACAGCTGGACGATAAGGTCTGGAAATTGTTTCTTTGAGTCTGTTCTATGTACATAAACTGCTTCCCAACAGTCAATGGGTACATGTACCCAGCTGTTTCATTATCAGTGCTGTATCCTTCCCAAAGTTCAAGCTGTAGTCCCTTCAATTTACCATTTATAAAAGGCCTCGCCTCCATCTTCACAGTTTGGGAGGGACGCCCATGGCTGCTTACCCTCGCAGAGGTGAGAGGCTTCCCCTCCCCACAGGTGAGTGGGTTGTTGGCGTACTCCTGATTTTTTTAATATAGTTTTAAGAAACGTTTTCTCTGCTTTATATTTTGATTTGAACTAGTCTCTGTGTGTGTTCTTGGCTTGTAGGCATATCCTAATTGCCTTCAGTTTTCTTTCTCAAAGTTGCTCATTTTCAGTCTAACCGTAGTGTGGAACTATTTGAACTGCTTTAGGGATTTCTCTGTGTTGTGTATAGGAACTTTATGTTCTCACCGCTGTTACTCTTGAGTGCCTCTGTTTATGGTAAACACTGGTCCTATGGATTATTTTTTCCCCTTATGCAGTCCCACTGTCACTGTAACTGCACAGCACAGTAAATAGACGTTGACTTTTCTGTTGCTGGTGAATCATCCTAAAGACAGTAGGCTCATCTGATATCTACAGCCTGATATTTAATACGCAGTGGCTGATATGAAAAAAGAACAGGGGAGAGCCTTCCAGCCCCATTTCTTTTTTTTGTTTATTTTTTTACATCTAGTGAATTTTGGCACAAGAGCCATATAATTGAAACTCACTAAACCTCTACCAATCCGCTATTTTACATAATTTCTCAGTGTGGCGGTCAGAGATTATCTATATTTTCATTTTGAGCCCCATGAATTTTCTTTTTGGGTGGGTAGGAAACAACCCAGGATTCGAAGTCCCACCACCAGATCTGCTATATCTATCTATTTTACTCCACACTCTCTTCATGTATGTCTCTATACAGCTCTCACTGAAGTCTAGAAAAGATTGACATTTAATTTGTAAGGGCCTGACCCACTTCCTCCTGAATCCCTCACCCCTTCCAGGAGATCCAGAACCCACATCAGTTATCTACTACCTCATCTCAATGTTCTTTAGGAGAAGGCAGGGGTGGGGGAGGCAGGAGAGAGCATGAGATGCAATTGTTAAATTAAAATGTAATAAGTAAAATCTAAGACCATGCTTTAGGTTTTCTAATGCATCTTATCTGATCTATGTCAGTCTCCTAGAATGCAAGCACCTTGGGACAGGAGCAGGGCCGGTGCAAGGAAGTTTCGCGCCCTAGGTGAAACTTCCTTGCACCAGCCCTGTGCCCCCCCCCCCCCCCCGCAGCAGCCAGCCCCCCACCCACGGCAGCTCCCCATCCCCCCCACCGGCTCCCCCCCCCCCGCCTGCAGCAGCTAACCCCCCACACAGTGGTTCTCTTCCCCCCCCGCTTCCCCCCGGCCGCAGCAGCTCCTGTCCCCTGTTCGCGGGCTGCAGCTCCCCCCCTGCCCGTGGCGGCCGGCTCCCTGTGGCGACTCTCCACCCCCTCGCCACAACAGCTCAGCCCCCTGACCGCGGCGGCTCAGCCCCCCACCGAGGCAGCCAGCACACCTCCCCCCCGCCCCCCGCCCACGGCAGCAGCTCACCGCCGCCGGCACCAACAGCTCCTCGGAAGCTGCGTTCTCGGCGGTGTTTCAGCAGCCACTTTTATTGCCACAGAATCACCGCCAGGAGTTGCCGCCACCGAAAGAGGGCGGCGAAAAGCCGCCCTCCCCCCAAATCCTGATGCCCTAGGCGACGGCTTAGGGCTGCCTAGTGGAAGCGTCGTCCCTGGACAGGAGTCTTTTATTTATCCTGTGCAGGTCCAATTCATCATCAGTACTTCTCAAATATATGGTAGAGCAATTCATTGTCTATCATTCTGAATAGGTGGGCTTGGGTGACAAAAGAAAATACTTTTTTTCAGGAGATTTTAACTATAAGCATATATGTTAGGAGTGCCAAAAGATAAGGACATTTTGGCAAAAACTGATGTTTGCTTAAAAATATTCCTGAACCAAAACTTCATTTTAACTCATGTATTTTTTCATCAGGATTGTTCAACACAAATGGAAAATCATGGGTAAAAAGTTGCATTGGTTCTCTGTCTGCTGATAGCTAGAAGCTGTTGGACTTGGGAGAGCACAGGGACTGCACTTGTCTCTGAGTCCTGAATGCAGTGGGAGAGTGTGTTAGGGCTACTTGAACATGTGCTTTCCGTTGTGCTCTTGGACAAGGACCACACATAGTCTGACCCCAGTGTTTTTAATTTTTGATTTGATTTTCAAAATACTATCTGAGCCGCTTGGTGAAATTGCAGATATTCCACATAGCTTATCAAGAGGTAAAAATTCTAGTCATAAAGTACTTAACTATTTACTATCCCCTTGTCCCCTCTAAACCCACACAGGTTAGATTGGGGCAAAGGGTCCTGTGGCACCTTATAGACTAACAGAGGTATTGAAGCATAAGCTTTCGTGGGTCAATACCCACTTCTTCGGATGCAAGCAGTGGAAATGGCAGGTTAGATTATTCTTCAAAGGACTAACTATAGATTATTCTAGTCACTTACTTTTTTTTGGAGATTTATTTCTCCAGGAAATATAGGACTGCACAATTCAATCCATTATTACACAATTGTAGGGAATATGACGGGTGGTGATTTGCCCTAGTATAAAAACAAGACTTTCTAATTTATAACTCACAAGAACCCACATTTTATGTTTACAGGAAATCTGAAACACAATTTTAAGTGTTGGGAGTGAAGTATATACCATACTTGATAGCTGGCCTTGCCATCAGAAATCAATCTATTGTTTAGGATGGCTGCCAGTAAAACTCAGAATTCTGATTGACTCTGATGGGGCACAAAAGCAGCCACTTAGATGCTGAGTTGCTTTAGAGATTGGATGAGAGTGACTTTGTCAGCTGCCAGGATTGACCTGTCTGTCTGAATCCATGCTTTTAGAGAATATATTCAGTGGAGTCAGACATCTCTGTTCTACTCCTGCATTCAACAACAATTTCTAACCCTAAGGATATTGTCTTAACTAAAAGCCTGAAATGTCAATAGATTTGAACACCTGGAGTTGCAGTAGAGACACAAAGGTGGAAAATGTTTCCTTCAAGGTCTTGTTACATTTATATCTTTCCTTCCCTATCAAAGGGTACACGTCCCATGTTTTATGATGTTTTTTTTTTTAAATAAAGTTCAGGGCTGGCCCTAGTTCTTGTTTAATAAACCTTTCTCTGATCTATTTCCATTCAGAATAGAATGGCAGACATTTTTATAAAATAATATCTATATTATCACAGCTAAATTAAACTTTTGAAAGTCAAACATTTACAGTGAAACTGTTGACTGATCTTTCCCTATAAAAACACCTCCATTTTGGGGCACCATATGGTCAAGATTTTGGAGCTCTTTCAGTGTAAGCAGGGAGAGGCGAGATATAAGTGTGTGTTTGGAGTCTGCAGCCTTAGCACTGAAGATCTTATTGTGTTATAGAATTACAAATTGACTATCACGGGTTTGTTTGCTTGATGCAGTTACTGCCATTCAAGTGTCTTAGTCATGATATGAGGCAAGCCTGCTTAGCTACATGTTATGATTTTTATTGAGACATCTAATCACTTATGTATTTTTTAACCATGTAGTTGTTCTTTATAATTCTTTTTCTTCTGCCCATCCATATTTATACTAATTTTATTTCCATCTTGGGGCATTACTATTGTCCAGATCCTGCAAAAGAAAAGAAAAAGGTTCAAATCCAAATTACAGAAATAAATCTTTTTATTAAATTGCAGGATGATGAAATCAACCAGCAGAGCCAGTTGGCTGAGAAACTAAAACAACAAATGTTGGATCAAGATGAGGTAAAAAAAATAAAAATCCAAAGAACCTTTGTTACAAAAGCTTTGTTTCACAGGGAGCTTTTGTTTTTTAACTGTATTACTGTATTAACTATGCTGCTAGATGTCATAACTGGCTAAAAAATCTGTTGGATAAGAGTTACCTTATGTGACAGATGGAAGGGTTTAAACTTTGGGTTTGTTAGTCTGGTCATCCTGAGAATTTGAAGTTTAAATGGGTGCACATTCAAGTACACCATATTGCTGAGCCATAATATAGAGCAGGGGTGGGCAAACTACAGCCCACGGGCCATTTTTTGGCCTCGCTCCGGCCCGGGGCGCTGGGTCAGGGGCCACACCACGCAGCTTGGCCCTGCTCCGTCTGGGGGCCGCACCACGCAGCTCGGCTCCGCTCTGGCACTCTGGCTGGGGCGCTGGGTCAGGGGCTGCACCACACAGCTCCCTGAAGCTGCGGTATGGCCACGCACCGGCTCCTGTGCACGCCAATGACCCCCTCCGGTGTACCAATGGGAGCTGCAGGGGTGGTGCCTTCAGATGGGGCAGCATGCAGAGCCGCCTGGCCGTGCCTCTGCGTAGGAGCTGGAGAAGGGACATGCCACTGCTTCCGGGAGCTGCTTGAGGTAAATGCCACTCAGAGCTTGCACCCCTGAGCCTCTCCCCATGCCCCAACCCCCTTCCCCAGCCCTGATCCCACCTCCTGCTCTCCAAACCCCTCGATCCCAGCCCGGAACACCCTCCTGCACCCCAAACCTTTCATTCCCACTCCAGAGCCTGCACTCCCAGCCAAAACCTGCACCCCTTCCCACAGCCCTGTCCCAGCCCTGATCCCCCTCCGAACCCCTCGGTCCCAACCCAGAGCACCTTCCTGCACTCCAAACTCCTCATCCCCAGCCCTACCCCAGAGCCCGCACCCCTTCCCGCACCCCAACCCCAGTTTTGTGAGCATTCGTGGCCCACCATATAATTTCTATTCCCCAATGTGACCCTTGGGCCAAAACGTTTACCCACCCCTGATATAGAGGATGGTAACTCTGGGGTTTTGAAAGTGAAAAATGCTGGTAAAACATTTTTCTGTATGTTTGTCTTGTAAAATGCAAGCCAAGGTGGACGTTAGCCAATTACCTGATTTTCCTTGGGAATGCTGATGCTTGAAAAATTATTACTACTGGTGAATTAGTAGTGCCCAGGATTGGGCATTACTGGTTGGTAGACTGCATAGCTTAGTGGAGTGTATGTGGGAAATGGAATCAGTTTTTCTTGAGTTTTCATTCTGGCACTGCCACTGATGTGCTCTGAGGCCTTAAGTGAATCAATTAATATCTCTTTATATCCGTGTCTGTGTCTGGAAAAGGAATATGTGCATGTTTGTGAGGTAGGTAAGGATCATCCTCATTTAGAGATGGTAAGAGGATACAGTAGTAATTGTGTGAAGATGTAAAGTACTGTACAAATGTTAAATCACTATTACTGAGCTTCCAAAATGTAGTTGTGGTATTTTTTAGAAAATTTGGAGGAGGTGAAATGTTTTATGGCGAGTTAAATTCTCTATTTTTTGCTGTGCTTTCTTTTTGCAGTTTGACCAACTTTTTAAAAAAATATTTTAAGCTTTTCTTGGGTCAAGTTCTGTTGTTTAAAGCAGTGTAAATACAGAGTAACTCTGATACACCAGTGCAGCAAGTGAACTGAGATCAGTTAAACAGAGCAAAATTCGCCCCTTCACCCACCTCTTTTCCTCTTTTGAGAGTTCTTCCTGCTTATTCCCCATATTTCTCACATTAGTATACAGTATTTCTCACATTCCCACAGACATCTAAGATACTGATTTGATTTCCCCTCTTTGTTCTCTCTTTTCTCTCCCTTATTCCTCCTGTAACGGCCCATGCTCCACCTAGATTCTGACCCTGTCCCGGGTCTCCATGTTTTTGACTTACCTGTGGGCTTTTGTGGACTTACCTGTGGGCTTACCTGTTCCCATCAAATCTAGTTTAAAACTCTCCTCACTTGGTTAGCCATAGTAAAAAAGAAGAATTATTAGAAACCTAGATGAACACAATATGTTGGGGAAGAGACAACGCAGCTTTTGTAAAGGGAAATTACATCTCACCAATCCATTAGAATTCTTTGAGGCGGTCAACAAAAGTATGGACTAGAGTGATCCAGTGGCTTTAGTGTACTTAGACTTTTTCTGAAAGCCTTTGACAAGGTCCCTCACTAAAGGCTCTTAAGGCAAGTAGGCAGTCATAGGCTAGGAGAGAAGGTCCTCTTATGGATCAGTAACTGGTTAAAAGATAGGAAACAAAGGGTAGGAATAAATCATCAGTTTTCAGACGGGAGAGAGGTCCCCAAAGGATCTGTACTGGGACCAATGCTTTTCAACGTATTACATAAGAAAATAAGAACGGCCATACTGGGTCCTACCAATTGTACATCTAGCCCAGTATCCTGCCTTCCCACAGTGGCCAAGAAGAGGTACTTCAGAGGGAATGAACAGAACAGATAATCATCAAATGATCCGGAAAAAGGGGTACATAGTGTGGTGGCAAAGCTTGTAGATGATAGAAAATTACTCAAGATAGTTAATCCCAAAGCTGACTGAAGAATTACAAAGGGATCTCACAAAACTGGGTGACTGGGTAACAAAATGGCAAATTAAATTATGCACATTGGAAAACATAATCTCAACTATACATACAAAATGATGGGGTCTAAATTAGCTGTTACCACTCTCAAGGAAGAGATCTTGGAGACATTGTAGAGTATTCTTTGAAAACATCTGCTCAATCTGTAGCGGCAGTCAGAAAAGCTAACCATGATAGGAACCATTAGGAAAGGGGTAGCTGATTAGACAGAAAATATCATAATGCCTTTATGTGAAGCCATGGTAGGCTTCAATACTGCATGGGGTTCTGGTCATCCCGTCTCAAAAATGATATAATAGAATTGGAAAAGGTTTAGATAGGGGCAACAAAAATGATTAGGGGTATGGAACAGCATCCATACAGGAGAAATTGGAGAGACCAGGACTGTTCAGCTTTGAACAGCTGTCAACCTGTGGAACTCATTGCCAGGGGATGTTGTATGTTCAAAAAAGAATAAGATAAGTTTATGGAGGATAGCTCCATCAATGGCTATTAGCCAAGATGGTCAGGGATGCAACCCCATGCTCTGCTGGGACTGGATGACAGGGGATGATCACTTGGTAAATTGCCCTGTTCTGTTCATTCACTCTGAAGCATCTGGCACTGACCACTGTCAGAAGACAGGAAACGGATAGGTGGACCATTAATCTGACCTGGTATGGCTATTCTTATGTTCTTATGAGTGTCTTGATTAGTGTTGCATTTCACATATTGCCAGCAATAATACTTCAAATTACATTCTACAACTTGCTGATGTGTATTCTTAATTTTATAGGGTTTTAAGCCATCTACTTCTGTTTCATAAAAGAATGTGGTCCTTTGTGGATCTAATGTCTGTAAATCTAATTTAGTGTCCAAATCTCTCTCATTTTCACTAGCTCCCCATTTGTATAGTTTCTGTACTCCTGGGTTCTGGCTTCTTTTCTTACCTTTATTTCTTGGGCTATTTGCATAAGTCTCCTTTTGGATGTTTAATTACTTGGGGGGTCTCCTGTATTCTAGCTCATCTATTGCCTCCCTCTGGATCCTTACTCAATATTAGTTTGTTTTCAGTGGCTTCTAATCCCTGCCATGGTGACCATTTTCTTTCTTTTCTGCATTCATTTCTGCTTCTCCAACTTCATTATCAAAATCCCTGAGGCTAGTGTTGTACCACTGGCTTAGAAACTTTACTGGCTCTTCTAATGGGGATGGCACTCTGTCACCTCTGGAGGCCAGTGCAATATTTTTGTTAATTTCCTCTTTTAGAGAATCAAACTAAGGTTTTTGAGGATTTGACTTCATGTCTGTAAACTTCACCGGCTTCTCACAGCTCTCATTGAAATGATCCACCTGCGGTCTACTGCTGCTTGTGATTAGTTCATTGATGTATGACACAACGTGGCTGTTCTCCCTAATTAGCCAGAGCACTTATTTCTGGCTGATTAAACTAGTAGATTCAATGCTATTATAAACCATGTTATGGATAGGACACATGCTGTTATAATACCCTTAGAATTCCTTTGCCATGGGTTAACTATCTCGTTCTCAGGTGAAAGTACATATACTTGAGCTACATACTGCTATATGAACACGGCTACTACACTGAAACCTATCATACTGCTATATGGTACTCTCAGATGACGTTCTGAATCTTCGCAGGAAGGCCATGCCTAAACTTTACTAGAACATGAGGGATAGAACTCCATGTACTAAATTAAGCTTAATTGCTAGATAAATTGTTCTGGTCTGCTTTCTTTGTGTGTATGTGTTCATTAAATTGACCTTTCACAGTGGTCCAACCATCCTAAGATTTCAGTCACTCTTCCTTTGGATGGATGTCCAATAACTTGCTCACTCCTACATGTTCTGATTCTTTCTCTTTTGGCCTCTGTAGTAAATACGCTGCTTCTGATAGCCCTCACAGTGAAGCTTACATCTCAAAGTTGTGAAACATGGGGAATAGAACTTCAGAAACAGATCTGTACCTCTTAAGAGAGAGAATTCCTCCTTGTACCTATCTGTCAGTATTATTAAGGCTTATCTCTTCTTTGTGAACCAGTCGGTAGAGAATGAGATAACTAAGCTCCTGAAGTCTTGATTTCCCCCCCTTCCTCTGCAATCAAGTAGTAGTAGGTACATTAGGTAGTATATTGCACCAATAGATTTTTGGTGTTGTGAAACCACAGTGGTAAGCACATCAAAATACCTGAAATAAATAGTAAGGAGTAGTCCATGTCAGTTTAGCGGAGAAATAGTTTTAAGATGTTTGGTTATTATTGTTTAAATCATCTCCTATCCCTAGGTCTTTATAAATTAACTTACGCTTCACTTTGAGGTCTACAGTATTACCAGCTGGGTGCATTTCCCTGATGGTGAATCATCTCTTCCACACTTTTGGTGCAGGGGCATGTGTCCTGAAACTAACCTGCTTACTTTCTATTTTCCAGCTTTCCTCGTAGTATCGCTTCACCTTCTCTTTCTATATATTCAGCATCTAGAGATGTCTATCTCCGTTCTGGTTTTGTATCTAGAGCTGAACTTCCTCAAGGCTTGGGGGTGAAGACAGTGGTAGTTCAGGCTGATAACCACATACTTACCTAACTTTTTATCACTCCCATGAAGTGTGGCAGTAGAAAGAAGAGCCTACCACACCATCTTTCAGAGCTCCAGTTTTCTCTTCATTGTTTTAACCCTCCATTCCCATGGCATGTTCATTATCCTTCTGGCTAAGCAGGACAGGATTTAATTCTTCAGCACCCACCAGGACTACTAATTTGGCACAAGGGCTGTGAGTAGCCTAGGAGAACTACATCTACTGCATTTCAAGCCAACCCATAAAGTGAGACCCTTAAAAAGCATCTCCTGAATAAATGTCCAGGATGTTGGCCATTAAGCTGACCCCGATCAATAACCCCTTCTTTTAATTGATGCATGAAATTTGTAGTCTTTATTTGGTGCTGCTTTTGGCCTTACTTTATTTTTTTTAAACAACCATTTTTCAAGTTGTGACTTTCCAAAAGCATATTATTAGCAATAAATATTGGGAGATACTTTTCAGTTTTCTCTTTTATTTTGACACTGTTCTCCTAGAGATAACTTTACTTGAGAGGTTTTCCCGTTCAGAGTGTGTGCAATCTGAATTTTGAAGAATTTTCCATGGTTTAATTTTTTTTATTAAGATGGAATAGGATATGAGAGTAGAATATGCAATTGACCTCTGCACACTCTTCGCCATCCTATAAACTTGCCTATGTCCCTTCTTTTTTGAGAATGAAATGGATTAGATGGGTATAACAGGAAGGTTGGAGACAGCCATCAGTCTGTGCTAAACCTGTGTTCTTTTTATTAATCAACAGTTTGCGTGTAAAATTGCTTATTTTAAGTTGATCTCTGAAAATAGGAGCAATTTTTTAAAAGAAGTCTGTCTACAGTTTCTTTTAACTCAACTTAAAATGATCATAGTTTTTCCTGTTAAAATATTCCCTATAACAAAATGCCACAAGACATCCCAAGCTACTTTAGACAGCTTATTATGTGGTTCACTTCAAAGTTGTGACACTTTTTGGCTTGAAGTCTTTTTCATTTTGGTTCTTAGCTTGGACAGCATTGAATTCAGAGTGGAAAAAGCATTTGAAGCTATGAAATTGTTCAAAATAAGTTTGTGTCTGTCTGAATCTTGTGGCATAATAGCATTTGATTAAGATTTTTTTCTATGAGGTCCAGAGGTTTTTTTGCTTAGTTTCTTCAAAGTTATATTTGCACATTACACCTGTGGGTGATATTTTTTTCTGGTAGAGTGTCAAGATCTCCTGTAGTCAATGTTGTAAATCTTTTGAGCTAGTTCTTGGGGGAACAGCGACCTACTTGTGATCTCTGCTATCTATTTCCAGCTTTTGGCTTCCACTAGAAGAGATTATGAAAAGATCCAAGAGGAACTGACTCGTCTTCAGATTGAAAATGAAGCTGCGAAAGATGAGGTGAAAGAGGTTCTTCAGGCCCTGGAGGAATTAGCTGTCAATTATGACCAGAAATCACAAGAAGTGGAGGACAAGACCCGAGCCAATGAACAGCTGGCTGATGAACTGTCACAGAAAACAGTAGGAGCATTGCTGGTTATTCCTCTAGCTGATGTTTGTTTTGTACATGCAGTTTATCTTTGTCAAAAAGACGGATTTTTAGGAAGATGTAAAAGTTTTTGGGACATCCCAGATACCCACTAGTCTGCACCAATTTATAAATCTTTTATTAATATTCTAGTCAAGTGTATTACTAGCTGTTGTTGCTAAAAACTGAAGTAGAGAAGCCATTAGAAGGCCAACATTTGCCAAAAGTTACCTCTTGTATTGCCCATCTTAAAGAATAAAATTTTGGTAGACTCCGATACTACTATGTGGTAATAGTTGACAGATACTTGCATAAAACACTTAAAATATAATGGTAATTTGTAGGAGCAAAGCACAATAGTCATGTTCTTTGTAATGACTTTCTTCTCAGCAGCTGTTAGCTTTCTCCTCTTTGTTCTTCCAATATTATGGTATGTCACTACAATGTCCCAGCCTCACTCGCTAAGGGTACATCTAAGCTTCAGGCTGGTAGTGTAAATTCCAGCTCAAGGAGACATACCCACTCTAGATCTGATTGAGGTACCTGTGCTCTAAGAATATAGTCAGTGTTGGGAGTGGTGGGATGGGCTAGGATGCCCAAGTGCAATCCTATCCAAGATGCTAGGCATGTACTCAGGGCAGCTAACCCCTCCTACAACTCACGTTGCTACAGCTACGCTTTTTAGGGCTCTAGCTTCATTGGAGCTAGCATGGGTATGTTGCTTCAAGCTGAAATGTACCCAGTTAGAAGTGTAGGTCTACCCTAAAACTGCCAGGTTGGTGAAAATCTCCGTCCTTCACCCCTCTCCCTTCAAGGAGTTTGGAATAATCTGCACCTTGACAAGCCCCACCAGAATGTAACATAAACGTTTCTTTTCCCTGACTTTTCTGGCTGCAGTAGAGAATACACAGGCATTGGAGATGACATAAGAGTGGAAATATTTACAAGAACATTTTGTATTCACTCATTTCTTATTCTCTTCTCTGATGACACACACCGTAGCTTCTTGGATGTGATTGAACTACATCACCTACTATTTCCTAGTCTACAAGAGCTTTGGTTTAAATACCCAAAGGGTTAGGCAGCATAGACTCTGGAGCACGTGAGAGTCATACCTGTTTGGGTCATTGTCAAGTTCTGATTGCCATTATTTTGTAACTGTTACCAACAATATTGATTTCATGTTGGTAACGTTTTTAACATTATATTAGCAATTTTCATTTTACTGTGCTATTTGCTAAAAGGCATACTGGCTGTCTGCTGAGGACACTGCTGATAAGGAAAGGCAGTTAGATAGAAGGCATTACTGTACAAACACTAGAAAGATATAGAGGTTGGTGTGTTTAATATGTAACTTGGATGTCAGACTCTAAGGGCTGGTCCACACTAGGGGGGAAGGGTCAATCGAAGATACGCAACTTCAGCTACATGAATAACATAGCTGAAGTCGAATATCTTAGATCGATTTCAAAAGTACTTACCAGTGGTCCACACCACAGCAGGCAGGCTCCCCCGTCGACTCCGCTTACTCCTCGCACGGAGCTGGAGTTCCGGAGTCGACGGGGAGTGGCTCTGGGATCGATTTATCACGTCTAGATGAGACACGATAAATCGATCCCAGAACATCGATCGCTACCCGACGAATCGGGCGGGTAGTGTGGATGTAGCCTAAGTGAATTCTACAAAAGGATGAATAAAATAAATAATTCTGTAGCCTGAAAGCCATAATTGAACAGCCTGTACCCACAGAATGGCACTGAAACGAGGGAAAATGAAATGTGGGATCACAATTATACCTCTATAAAAGGGGAGATGTAAAAAGAAACCATCTAAAGACAACCTTTTAAATGCTGAAATAGGAAAACTGACCTGTGTGGGTTTGTTCTGCTCAGAGTATGAACTGTCAGTTTTCTGAACCATGGTTGCTGTTCTATATAAAGGGAATCATTGGACAGGTTCGTAATCTCATCTCTTAAATCTTTCCCAGACGGCTTTGACAGTCACCCAACGAGAGTTGGGTCAGTTACAGGAACTCAGTAATCATCAGAAAAAGAGAGCTACAGAGATCTTGAACTTACTGCTTAAAGATCTGGGAGAGATTGGAGGAATCATTGGTACCAATGATGTTAAAACGGTAAGTCAGATCTTGTATTGCTTTTTTCAAAAGAATATAAAGATGTATTTCTGAGGATGGGTGGTATGGGTATTTATAGCCCCAACCTTTCACCTCTGTAGTCTGATATTTAAATCCTCCTTGGATCACAAATTAAAATAATTTTGTTTTGGTCTTAGTGGATGTTTTTCTAGGTCATAAAACTACCATGCAGCTTACTCAATCTATTGTGATGAGTGGGCACTCTCTGTTCTTGAGAAGTGAAGGATTTGTATTAGCACCTGTTCAGCAGATCAGGACAGAGTCATGTGAGGAGAAATGTTCATGGCTTACCATTTAAACACTGGCTGAATTTAGAAATTTTCACAAATTTTCAGGGAAATCGAAGTATTGGTGACAAACTCAAGTCTGTCAATTTCCAGCATTGGTAAATTTTGCTGATTACCCCATAAATGTCAGCATTGCTGTAGCATACCCCTGACTATAGCCAATGTAGGAGAGCAAACTTATTGATAGTTTCTTCTGTGGAATAACAAAGTGGAAAATGAACGAATGCTATTGACACAGTAGAACCCTGGGTATGGAAATGTTTCTGGAGATACCTGAAATCTTCAGCCACTCAGTCTTTGAAATGTGCATGCTGACTGGCTCCTATGAATACAGACAGCTGGCCAAATTCTTCAAGGTTCTCACTTCTCCCACTGTAGATAAAGGAAATTCTAACCATTGGAAACGGTATTTTAATGGCCATTGGCTAAAACTGTGCATCAGGTAACTAAACAAACTGTTCACTGTAGGTGATATACAAATTCTCTTTACACTGTTCACCATGTCACTTTTTTTCTTTTGAAACTAAATGTTATGTCTAGTTGCTAGACCGGCAAGTTTACATGAGACAAATCTATTTCCAAGTAGTATTTCATGTTGTCTTTTTAGTGTACTAACTTTCTCCTCTTTGCTTCACTTGGAATATTGGAGCTGGCATCTTACTTTTTAACCTCTTTTCCCATACTTCAAGGATTAAAAACAAGTGTGTGCCGCTGGATACCCTGTCCATGATATATCCCTTGGACCTGATCCTGAGAGTTGTTGTTCACCTGCCTCTCTCTCACTGAAGTCAATGGGATTTGCAAGTGCTCAGTTCCTCTCTGATTACAAAGGACATGATCCTTGTCTGTCTGGCAATGTGTTTCTTATGACACATCCTGCATCATTATTTCCTGGAGTATGAACTGTTCATTTAAGAGTTGCTAGAAGGCATGTTTGGGTATGGGAGGGAAAGGAAATCCATGCTCGCTGAGGAATTCCTTGCTCAATGAACTGTGAGAAAATTGGGCTCCTGGAATTCTGCTGTTATCATTGGATTCCACAGGTTCTGAATGTTCCTTAGTGTATTAGTTGATATTAAAGTATTTGATAATTCTGGAAATCTAGTTGTTGCAATCTCAAAATAAGCAATATTTAAAGAAACTGTCATGCCATTTCAGTTTTTGGCTGATACAAATAGCCAGTAAATCTAGGGTTGATATAACACTACTGGGAGCTCTGTCCAAATTAACGTGATGTGATCTGGAAGTTCTTTTTAACCATTTTTTCCCCGGTAGCACAAGAGTGAATCTTGCATAAAATGTTCCAACAACCCCTGGTGGCCATGCAATTGTATATGAAATTATATTAAAGGGTACAGTACATGAAAAGAGATGCTTGCCATTTTAGTGGAGGCTTTGTACTAATTAAGAAGCCAGGGCTTTACAGGATAGTTTTCAATGTAAATAAGTAACAATTGAGGGTGCTTTATAATGTCGCTTTAAAAAGGGAGGTTCATGGCCTCTCCAGCAGCACAGGAAAGCTCTTCTGCAATGTGTCACTGCAATTAAATTATTCCCACTTTTAATGGCTATAACCTGAGCAGGAAGACTTAACTTTTGGCCCTTGTCTGACTTTTATCCATGAAGTTTCTGAGAAGTTGAGTGATACGAGGTCTTGGAATGTAAATGGGAAAATATCCAGTCTGGTGTTCCCAGGACTTGTGAGTTCTGCTGTGTATTACTGAGATTTCCCTAGTTGTAGACAACTGGTTCACTAGTAGAAAGTTTTCTGCATTGGCTATTTTCTTTTATAAGCCTGTATTTAAGCAATGCAACTCTTTGTGTGTTTAGCTAGCGGATGTGAATGGGGTAATCGAGGAGGAGTTCACCATGGCACGGCTGTACATCAGTAAGATGAAGTCTGAGGTGAAATCTCTGGTGAACCGCAGCAAGCAGCTGGAGAGTGCCCAGATAGACTCCAACAGGAAGATGAATGCCAGTGAGAGGGAACTTGCAGCCTGCCAGCTCCTCATCTCACAAGTATGCCTCTTTCCTCCTCTCTTTGGCAGAAGTCTCTCTGATTTACCCTCTTCTTCCTTGAAATCTCCTGCCCCCACCCCCAACCTTCTTTAAACATGCTACTTCTCAGTGATGAGATCATGCCTCCTTGGCTGTAGATTTCTGTCTCCCTCATACTGTAAAGTACAGCTTATCCATACATGCTGAAGAAACAACTTTATTTCTGCAAGTCTATACCTTTAACACTGTGCCTTTAACTTAAAAAATGACATGCAAATGAAATTAACATATCCATCTCATTCGTAAAACATGTTGGGAGAGGCATTTATCCCATTAGCAGATAGACAGTATGGTATATCAAATGATATTGTTAAAACTATGGAGAATGGTACCATATAATTATGAACAGCAGGGTTTCCTGGTGGCTGTTGTGTGACCAGAAAAAAAGCTTGGAGGATTCCCCTCTGGGTCAGACTTGTTGTGATCCTAAAGGGAAAAAAGGAAAGGAAATGTGCTGAATGCCAGCTACTGCCAATATGATGGGGTTTTGTTGATTCCACATGGTCATCTCCATGTTTCCTGATTGTGAGGAGGGATTGTGAGTCCACCACATGTAATTTGCTGGCACTTAGTCTGAAAAAATTAGTTTATCATTAAAATATAAGTAGGGACAGGCCCAGTTTTGCAGTTGCTGTGGCTCTCCAAGCCATTGACCTTGCTGTAGATCTTGATAAGGAAAGGCAGAAGTTGTAACATGCTTCTAAATGTTCCAGAAAGACACTAGACCAATTTGTGACTGGATAGATCATTTGTTCAGAAATGTGAAATGCACCTTGTATGTGAATGATCTTATCCTAGGGCTTTTTTTAAATCCATGAAATTGTATACTTCTGGTAATACTTACTGGTAATCTTTACTGTAAAGAGAGAATCTGAGGCAAAAAGGTTAAGTGACTTGCCAGAGGTCATTGAATGAGGCAGGATCAGAATTGCGAGTGGAACTCACTACTGTGCTGAGACTGATGGTCCACACCTCTTCTTCTGGCGTTTGAATGCTTTTAGTGCTGTGTGGAAGCCAACCAGATTAATTCTTTAAGGCATGTGAACTTTTTTTCTTGTCATTCTGGGTGCCATGTGGATAAGATCATGCCAAGGCTCCATCTGTATTTAAGCCTAGAAGGAAACTAAGGCTTGGTCTACACTAACCCCCGCTGTCGAACTAAGATACGCAACTTCAGCTACGTTAATAACGTAGCTGAAGTCGAAGTCTCTTAGTTCGAACTTACCTGTGGTCCACACGCGGCGCGCTGGCTCCCCCGTCGACTCCGCCTGCTCCGTTCGCAGAGCAGGATTACCGGCGTCGACGGAGGAGCACTTCCTGGTTCGATTTATTGCGTATAGACAAGACGTGATAAATCGAACCCAGAAGATCGATTGGACTCCTCCGACACGGCGGGTAAGTATAGACGTACCCGTAACAGTTAACAGAGGTTTGGACTGTTAAATTGAGCCCTTAAAATTGAGTATCCCTGCCATGCGCTGCTCTAATTCCCCACTTTGCGGAATGAGCATTCCAAACACTTCTTGTCAAACTTAGAAATCTAGCAGACTGTCACCATGATAGATGTGGAATTTGACACATACTTTTCACTGAGAACTCAGTCCTGAGAGGTGCTGAACTCTTTCAACTCCCATTAAGGTTAGGAGCTACTTGGCACCTTTCAAGCTTTTGCCCTTAATGCAGAAATATAAATGTGAACTCAAAAATTGGCCAAACTGGACAGTCTCTACGCAAAAGAATAAATGGACACAAATCTGACATCAGGAATCATAACATTCAAAAGCCAGTAGGAGAACACTTCAACCTCTCTAATCACTCGGTGACAGACTTAAAGGTGGCAATTTTGCAACAGAAAAACGTCAAAAACAGACTCCAACGAGAAGCTGCTGAACTATAATTAATATGCAAACTAGATACCATTAACTTAGGTTTGAACAGAGACTGGGAATGGCTCGGTCATTACATTAATTGAATCTATTTCCCCTAGTTTAGTATCCTAGTTAAGTACCCTTAACACCTTTGTGTCACTGTCCGTAATGGGTCATCTTGATTATCACTTCAAAAATTTCTTTCCCCTGCTGATAATAGTTCCTTTCAATTAATTAGCCTTTTACTGTTGGTATGATTACTTCCACCTTTTCATGTTTCTCTGAATGTATAAACATCCTCCTACTGTATGTTCCATTCTATGCATCCAACGAAGTGGACTGTAGTCCACGAAAGCTTATGCTGAAATAAATTTTAGTCTCTAAGGTGCCACAAGTATTCCTTTTCAAAAATCTAGACCTTGTCTTCATGCGGAGGCAGGTCTTCTTAAAATGAAATGATCTCATCAGTAGAACTGTAATAGCTCCCACACAGGCCCCTCTTAACTCAAAAATTAGGAATAGAATTTGTTTCAAAATAAAATATATTTTGTTCTTTTTACCTTGGAAATGTCAGCTGCTATTTTTATTAATTAAAGTGACCTTTCTTGTTTAAAGATGTGCTAACAAAAAAATAGGAGCAAATGATCAGTGTTGCTATTGACCAACACATCTGGCTTCCTAGTAGTACAGCTTGAGATGCTCAGGAAGCTACTCAATTATATTTTCCATTGTAATGCGAAGTGAATTTGACTTCAAAATATTGCTGCTGTTTGATGACAAGGTGGTCCTGCATTCCATATGGTATTGTGGAAATACCTGTCATGCTCCATAGTGTTAACCACAGGCCATGAAGAATTAAGATTGTGTTGGTGTTACATCTCTCTTAGATCCTGTACAGCACGTCCTCCTAGTAGGTAGCTCTGGATGCAGAGAGCTTTCACATGTCCCTAATCTTTATAGGAAGAGAGCACCTGAATTTCTAAATTACAAGCTTTACCAGTTATATCTGCTTATTGTTCACTTTTTTAAAGCATGAAGCAAAGATTAAGTCCCTTACAGACTACATGCAAAATATGGAACAGAAGAGAAGGCACCTAGAAGAGTCACAAGACTCGCTTAATGAAGAGCTGGCCAAGTTGCGTGCTCAAGGTACTGTACTTAAAACAGGGTAATTAATTGTGGGAGGCCTCTAGTCATAGATGTTTTGCCTCTACAGGCTAGAAAATTGAGTTGTATCCAACTGACACATTGGCAACTCTTCTGGGGATCGTGCATTTTGTTGTGACTTTCCTTCCAAATAATGGTTACCCCTGCCCATCTGCCATTCATTCCTCCTGTTACTAGAAGGATGATATGGCTGAGCCAGATTGGATAGTCGGGATTTTAATTCACTTGCCTAATCCTAGGCATTGCTCAGGGTCCTTTTGAAGCAAAAGCAAACTCTGAAGAGGCTGCATGGATGTAGCTAACGGGAAACCTGAATGTGCAAACTTGACAACAAATGATTTCCCCCATCCAGGGCCGGTGCTACCATTAGGCGACCCTAGGCGGTCACCTAGGGCGCCAGGATTTGAGGAGTGGCATTTCAGGTCCCTCAGCAGCCGCTGGGTCCTTGGCGGCTGCTTCTTCGGCCGGTGGCACTTCGGCGGCAGCCTCTCCCGCCGCTGGGGTCCTCAGCGGCAGCTTCTTGGACGCCTGGGTCTTCGACGGCACTTCAGTGGCAGCCTCGCCCGCTGCTGCCGCCCAGGGTGGCAAAAAAGCTGGTGTTGCTCCTGCCCCCATCCTCCTAATAAATTGTCCTGCGTGCTTAGTATTCAGTTGTAGAACAATACAACTTAATCAATATCACACAGTTCAGTGACTTGCAATACACACTGTGCTTGTTATGAAACTCAATATTAAGCCACAGCAGCCTAGTTCATGCAGTGGAAGCAGCATCAGGCCCTCCATGGTATTGTAATATTCTTGGAGTCCAGTCCAGCTGGAATAATCCCCCTAGTTGCTGACCCATACAAGCGGTTGTGGGTTGCCTGTTCTACAACTGGGGAGACTACTGCTCCTTGTTTGATTCTGGGTGAAATGCAGCTTTCCTAGCTGTTACGTTACATCCTGAAAATACATGGGCTTCATTTTATGGATTGCAAATTAGGTTTTTGTTACAACATATGCAAAATGTATTGAAAGAGAAATTCTCTCTAGTGTCCTTAAGCCTCTGTAGCACACACTGCCACAGTGGGTCCTGATTTCCACCATGCACCTGCCAACCAGAACATCACCCAATATTCCTTGGCGGGGTCTTCTCAGACACCAGGAGCAGCAGGCTGTGTCAGAGAATTCATTATTTAACATTCTGGCAAGTTGTGTTTTGGCTCCACCTTCAGGCTTCCCCATCTATTCCTAGGGGTAGGTGTGGCATCAGATGCTTTGGATCCTCTGAAAAGGTAGAGGAAAAGGATGGAAGTCACCATGACCTAAGGAGAGTGGGAAGGGTCACAAGTAGACATGAGGATGCTGGGAATGGGGAGGAATTATAGGCATATGGGGGGTATGACCTGGTGATAAGTGGAGAAGGTGATGGATGGGTCATCCACATGTCACTTCACATAGAGCCCTGCATAGCCATATGTGAGTCTTTTTCAACAAATGACTGCTGGTGTGCCCATTTTATTTTGTTACCATTAAAAACAGATCAGAGATGGGTAATATGTGATATTCCTGAAGTGAGCGCTGAAGTTCTCTGTCTGCTTCTGGAAAGAAAAACTGTTGTAGTGACCTTTTTTTTTTTTTTTTAATAGTCTCAGATTCAGTGTGTCAAGTAAGTCTCTGGTTAATTCTTAACTTTTTTTTATTTTTTTTATTAAAAACTATTAACAGAAAAAATGCATGAAGTCAGCTTCCAGGATAAAGAGAAGGAGCATCTGACCCTGCTTCAGGATGCAGAGGAAATGAAGGTAGCATTGCAGGCCACAATTATAGACTGTTTCTCACCAAGAACACTTGTCAAACTGACAATTGGGTCCGAATTCTGCTTTTGGATGCACATGTATTGCCCAATAATTTTTAATATACTTTTATAATCTATCAGAACCATAAACTTCCACTGGGAAACCTACATGCCATGTAGGAGTGACTTTCCCAATTTAAAAGGGAAGAGCTTGATAATGTTGATTAAAGTAAAGCTGTGGGGCGGGGGTGAGGGGGAAGTACATTATAGCCAAAATATCAAAGGTGAATGGTTTGGAAGTTGAGCTAACTTCAAAAGGTGAAAAGATTAAATCTGTACAAATCTTTCAACTGAATCAAAAAGATTTTAGTAAATCCACTTCTTCATTTGAACCCAGGAGAGAAATTCAATGCCTAATATAGCATTCGTGATTGGAAATGGTTTCCTTATCTACACACACACACACACGAGTCTGATTCACCACTGCATTACTTCAGTTTTATACAAGTAGAAATCTATTGAAGTAAAGTAGTTAAGTGGTGAATCAGGCCTTATGGATCAATGTGATTTTTATACTGGAATTTAATAAGGAAAGGCCAGATTATATTTAAACAATTGCCCAATCATCTGGAAAGAACTTTGAATACCTCCTCCTAAGAATGACCTAATGAATAAAGCCAAACCACATTTTCTGATATTTATCCTTCCTGTTTGCAAGTAATATGCAAGGAGGAAATATTAAGCAATAATGTAGGCAACTGGTACATTTTTCTGATGAGGATTACAGTTTTTGTGAAGTGTGGGGGGGAAATCCTGTATTTAACAGGGATAGTAACTGATCTTTAAGAATTTGACCTCTGATTCAAAAACCTAAATTAATGATTAAATGAAATAGCCATGCAGAATTATTCCATGTCTGGTGTGAGAAAAAATGTCCTATGTAACATCCAGCCAAAAAGAGAGAGAATAAAAATGTAGCTTTCCCAAGTACTTGAAATATCTCTAGCTCCAGGAGTTCAGCAGCAGGGTCATGGGTAAGCTGCTTCTCCCCCCCCCACCCCCCCGCCCCGCGCCCCTTTGGGTGTTCTTCATTTGCACAACTAAAGCAGTAAAAAAAAAATTTTCCTAGTAAAGTGATGGCTACAGTGGTATAGTAGATGGCAGGAGCATCTGTAATTCTTGGGGTATGCTTAGTAACACACACCTGGCATCTTCCCGTACATGTTCCTTGCAAAGCCACAGAATGAGAAATCAGGGTTTCCCCACATAAGACAGATGCATAGTCATGAATCAAGCACTTGGTGCAAGAAATGGTGCCGCTGTCTATATAAATCAGTATATTGAGTAAAGTTCTGATGTGATTTGGTTTTTAAATCTAAAACTATAGGTTTGACTTAGCTCGTGTGTACAGAAAAGAAAGGATTAGGCATTAGCAAAAGCAGATAAACTATTGAAAGACACGGTTTCTGTTTTTCAAACTGCAGAAAGCGCTGGAGCAACAGATGGAGAGTCACAGGGAAGCCCACCAGAAACAGCTGTCCAGGCTACGAGATGAGATTGAAGAGAAACAGAAAATCATTGATGAAATCAGAGAGTATGCTTGCTCATTGTTTCCCTGTCATTTAGCCCTTTTCTATACTGTTCTAATGACATTGTAAGATTGTTCTTCCATCCATACCTATGTATCTCAGAGTTCTACTAGCACTAGCTGGCCTTAGAAACCAGCATGTACAGGTACCCTATAGAACTATTCTGTACTGATTTTGAAGATAATGGGACAGAAAAGTATAGAATATTATGGATTAAACTGTCCTTTTCTTTATTGTGTAACTATTTCAATAAAAAGAATTATGGAGGGGAGGAAGAAAGACAGAATAAAGTCAGGCCTAAAGGCTTAAGGATAATAGAAATAGTGGATGAGAACAAATTGGAAAAATAAAGACTCTGAACACCTGTCATGGTGACTGGTCCTGCCACAGCCTTTCTGGTTCTTCAAACAACTACTAGCCAGTAAATTCCAGCTGCTTCCTGTTCCAGCACTTGCGGTGTTTTTTCTTGGTATCACCAGTTTCGGTATATATCAGTTAATGAAGTACCCTGAAAACATACTGAAGCCAAGTCTGTACTTCTAGTGCGTGATTCTGCACTGGAATTCTCTCTCAATAGAATTATGATGTAAAGAACAGTGCAGGGCACTGTGCTCC
Organism: Chelydra serpentina; assembly: GCA_037349315.1. NCBI lineage: Eukaryota > Metazoa > Chordata > Testudines > Chelydridae > Chelydra > Chelydra serpentina. Next base: position 22,482,963 of record JBAIAC010000019.1, read on the forward strand.
TTACTGCTATACCCTTGGTTCTGTCTCATCTCAATGTAGTGCTCATATTTTCCACTGCATTTTTAAAAGGGATGAGGCATGATAACAGGAGAATGAGAAATGTGAAAACAGAATAGTTTTAGAAGTACAGGTTGTGCCCTTGAGGTATAAAAAGGGTATGTGGCGGGAGAGGACAAGAGATGTTTGTATGTTTTGTTTCCCCCAAATGTTTAAATGAAGGCTATTATTCCAGTTAATGACCCTTCATGGTTAGTGTAAATACCAGTATCTCTCAGCAGAACTGCAGGTTCATTCTCTGTGGGTAACTCTGTTCTGAATGTGAAGGTTTCTCTACGTGTTTTACCTACAATGGTCTGTATCAAGCTAGATAGGTTTCTCCCCTTCTCATTTCAGTATGAACCAGAAGCTGCAATTGGAACAAGAGAAACTGAGCTCTGATTATGATAAATTGAAAATAGAGGATCAGGAAAGAGAAATGAAACTGGAAAAGCTCATGTAAGTTTGCAGTCTCCTTCTCTGATCTCTTTAAGCTTTGTTTCTTGTATATTGTCATACTTACAGGCTAGCTGCACCTCCCTTTCTCATCTGTTTGAGTGCACCTGCTCAGGTAATAGGTCTTATCTGTCTTGGGGTGAAATCACACAATTCTTCCATCTTAGATTGTTACCCTTTGTATACCAGCCACTTAGCGGGGAAGGATGGTACAGTGGTTAGGACACTGACCTAGGACTTGGGGGACATGAGTTAAGTTCCCTGTTCTGTTGTGTGATCTTGGGCAAATCACTTTGCCTGTCTTGCCTCATTTGTCCATCTGTATGTGAATAATAGCACTTGCCTATTTCCCAGAGGTGTTATGAGGATAAATACACTAGAGACTGAGGTGCTTGGATACTATGGGAATGGAGAAGGCCATATAGGTACCACAGAAAATGGAATATCACTCAGCAGATCCAGTTGGGTTTCAGGCACCTGTTTCCTTCCTTCAGGGACAAGTGACATAGTGACCAACAACCTTCTTAAAACAAAGCATTTTTTTTAACAACTGGATCAGAACATTAGAGAAAAGTGGATTTTAAATCAACAATGTGTACACATATCTATCTTACCTAAAGTATTACCATCCCATAATGGCAACCAAAGCAGGCCTAGCTTCTTCAAACACCTGCACAGTCTGAGTGTGTCTGTTTGTTTGGTTCCCCCTTTACACCTTCAAGAGAGTTCTTTTTAACCCTACAAGGATTCTTTGTTCTCCTGGAGGCTACTTCAAGTCTTGGTCAGCTTTGAGCCATCCTGGTCAGACCAGTTCTGTAGGTTGTCCAGGACCATGCCAGGGTCACCAGAGCTAATATTTATGGTGTTGTCCCTTAACAACTCTTAAGTGGAAGCTGACCACCTAGAGCCATGTCTTCCTTTCTGCCTGACTCATCCCAGATTGTCTCCTAGTGAGAAGCATTTACACCAAAATACTCATACAGAATACACCATCCCAATAGCCAGGTTAACCTACAAATTACAGGTCACATCATATTGATTGTCGTGTTTCTTTGTTGTTTTAGTGTATTCCAAAATAAGCTTTTCAGAGCTCTGTTTTGTTAACTTATGCAAGGAGATAAACTGAAAATGTCTTGCTCATTTCAAGATTGCAGATTGGCTTATTGTACTGTAAAAACAAACAATCCACCACTAAGAAAACAGTCTAGCTGCTTATTTGGGCTCTTTCTCAGACTTCCCTGAAAATAGAGAAGATTACATTTTCAAATACAGTTACAAGAGATGTATGTAAAAATGGAGATGGTGGCCCAGTCATTACTGCTGAAAAAGTCTGTATGTATGTGTGCTGTTGGGTAATTGCACATGCAAACAGGCAGATGTGCAATTTACTCAGATGTGCAAATGTGGGCACACCTGTTCCACCCAAATCTGAAAACTTTGACTGATGCTATTTTGTTTCATGTTTTTATTTTCATGATTTCAGTTTGTTGTTTGGCTTACATAATGGTCTCTTTTTTTAGACTGCTTAATGATAAAAGGGAACAAGCAAGAGAAGATCTTAAAGGGCTGGAGGAAACTGTGGTATGTTTATAACTAAAACATCAGCTTTTTTTGCAAGGGCTTAGGCAGTAATTTGTTGCCAGTCTTTTTGTGTGTGCTTGTTGCCTACAGTGTTTTTGCAAGAAAATGACCAGATTAGGTGAGAAATAAGTTTTCCAAATTGTCCTTCTGTCTTGAACTTGATTTGAATAAGTTTAGGATCTGAACCAACCCACTTTTGCCCATCTCTAGGTTAGACCTTATTTCTAAATTTTCTAAAGCTATTTTACTAATCTGTTTACTTATCATCCTACATATACTCATCTCAAATGGCTCACTCTATAAGTCTTTCAATACTTGATATTTATGATTTAATGTCATAATCAATGTATTAAATTAATACATTTAAATTGCGTTTCTCAGAGATGTTAGTACTTTGTCACTGTGCAATCAGTATAATCCTATATAAAATGCATCATGCTCCGCAATCAGTCCTGAAAGGACACTTCTTTTGAAGAACTAGTTCTGTCTTCAGATCAATGCTATGAAATCAAACTCTTTGACTTTGTGCAATATACAAGACTTTTGGAAGAGGTAAAAGGCTGGTTGAAACAATAGTGGTTTTCTTTTTGATTACAATACAAGTGAATTAATTGTCCCACTCTACTTGGCACTGGTAAGGCCTTAGGTGGAGTACTGTGGCGAGTTTTGGGTGCCATACTTTAAGAAGATATTCAGAGAGTCCTGAGGAGAGCTACAAAAATGATAAAAGATTTAGAAAAGCTGATGTATGATGAAACGTTAAAAAATCTGGGTATGTTTAGTCTTAAGAACAGAAGACTGATGATGACCCGGTAAATTTTTAGATATGTTGAGGGCTCTTATAAAGAGGAAAATGATAAATTGTGCTCCCTCTCCTCTCAAGATAGAACAAGAAGTAATGGGCTTAATCTGCAACAAGGAAAATTTAGTTTTATATTAGGAAAAACTTTCTAACGATAAGGATAGTTACGCTCCGGAATAGGCTTCCAAGGGAGGTTGTGGAATCCCCATCCCTGGAGGTTTTTAAGAACAGGTTGGACAAACACCTGTCAGGGATGGTCTAGGTATATTTGCCCCAGCCTCAGAACAGGGGTCTCCTGAGGTCCCTTCTTCCCCTATATTTCTATCAGCCTATGAAGGAGGAGTAGATTGTGTGGTATGTTAACATGCTAGCTTTTTACTTCTGAAAACTGAATCTGCAGGGAAAATAAATCTGATGTTGTTTCTCATAATCCCAGGAGGACATTGGGTGTGCCCCAAAACTACCACACAATAGGCAGTTTTTTCTGCTCAAGTGTGGAATATCAGAGGTAGTTCAGGAAAGATGTGTGTATTCAGAGCTGTATGGTGAAACTTGTTCAGCCCTTGCCAACAACTTGTCTGGCTCTAGCCAGTTTTATTTTTCCTTTACCTTCTTGAGCAAAACATTCAAACGTTATCTTTTAAACTTTTTACAGAACTTCATTTTTTAGTAATTCTTCCAGTTACTGTATAAGTTGTTGATTAACTCTATGCAAAATATTGTATTTTGAATTCAAGAAGCATAATTGCTTACATATTTTGTTAATTTATTTTTTTTCCTATGGAGCGTAATTTTAAATTAAAGCTGTGTTGACCCTGGGAGCAGTTTCAAAAATCGGGCTATTTTTATTTTGGAGCTGAACTTTAGGCACTCAGTTTTTATATATAAAATATATATAATTTGATATAAACATTTCCTGATTTTAGACAAAGTGTTTAACTACCCTCCTGATTTCAGATGAGTTCTCTTGCAGCTCATAAATGAATTGTAAGAATGCCCTGTGAAGATATTGTCCTATTCAGTGAGTAAGCGATAGTTGGAGCTCAGTTTTAAGCAGTAGGACATGGACATTTTGCACCGATTATATCAGATGGTGTTTTTGTTTAAATTCAAGGAACTACTTAAACTGTTGTACGCTCATGCACTCTTTTGTTCATTCCCATGGCATCTCGGAGGGTGTTGCAGCAGCTATATTAAAATATTAGCAATGATCAAAATTTCAATCGGTAATTACTGCAGCAGGAGGAAAAATCAAGTAAAACAAATTACATGCAACATGTGCCATTTTAGTCTAAGGCTACATCCACACTACCCACCCGATTCGGCGGGTAGCAATCGATGTTCTGGGATCGATTTATCGCGTCTTGTCTAGACGCGATAAATCGATCCCAGAAGCGCTCCCCGTCGACACCGGAACTCCAGCTCTGCGCGAGGAGTAAGCGGAGTAGACGGGGGAGCCTGCCTGCTGCCGTGTGGACCGCGGTAAGTACTTTTAAAAATCGATCTAAGATATTCGACTTCAGCTACGTTATTCACGTAGCTGAAGTTGCGTATCTTAGATCGACAACCCGCCCCCCCCCCCACTGTGGACCAGGCCTAAGATCGTGACTTTTCCATGTGCACAAAGACGTAAGGGAGTGTAAACCCCTGCAAGTGTAGTGTGCCTCCTAGGTCACTGTCTGGAGGGGAGAGCTGTCTCCATGGGGTTGCTATTTCCTTGTCCTGGGCAGGTAGGTGAGCAGGGCTGGAGAATGGGCATAGCCTTGACTTGGCCCCCCCACTGACTGCCAGCACAGTTGAGCCAGTGTGATGAGGGAAGTAATCAGTAGCGGATTGCTTAGTTTCAGGATGGAACCAGGGAAGGAATTGTGACTGAGTTCCTCTGGGGCAGTAGAGGGACTCATGCTGCCCCTTGCTTTGGATAAGAGCTGTGGGGTAAGAATAAACTCTGTCTAGCTCTAAATTACATTTTGAGAGTAGTAATGTGCACCTGTATGTTTGTACTCGAACAGTGTAAGGTATGTATTATGAATACCGCAGTATAAGTGGATAATTTTTCTACTGATTTTTTTTGTCTCTGTGGATAATTGGAAGTGAGCACTTCTATCCATCCTTTTGCAGTAGCATCTTCTTTTTGGGGTTCAGAATCACTTTCTAGTTTTTCCCAGTAAGTGATGATAAGAAGTGGCAGTCCAAAAGCTTATAGCCTTATCGCTCCTGATTTATTGAGTGGCCAGTTCAAATTTCAGTGTGTGAGAAGATGAAAATAAGATAGAAAAGCAAAGGTTGTGCTTATCAACGTGGGGCATATCCTTCTTACCAGTGCAACATATAAAAAGTGGAGAATGGGTTGGAATTCACTGTTTATCAAAATGGCTATGCACATTTCCTTCCTGTAACTGGTTTCTCTGCCCTTCACAGAATGGGCAAAGGATTAAGACTTTTTGTGCCATGCCTCTCGCATTTCTCTTTGAATAAAGTGGCTATTATGCTGAAGTTTAGCAAAATTAAGTAGTGTTGAAAGATTAGGAATGAACCTGTGGTATTTATAAGGCCCCTATCACCATGGTATCTAAGAGCCTGTATAATGTCACCATCTTTCAGTGCATAGGTTTGGTCAGCAAAAATGTCATAGCATGAATCCAAGGCTCAATGATTTAAGTGTCACTTAATAGCTGGGGATATGTTACCACAGCCAGCTCTTGAGACTGTCTTTCTGGTTGGTTTATTTTTGTTCTTCAGTGTGTTAGATGTGTTTTCAGAGAGAACTTCACTGCAGACACATAGCCAAAAACAACGAACTATGGAGATGTGAGTGAGTGAGACAGAACATGTACAAACAAGGGTTTAGATTTTTTGCTAATTACAATTGCTTGCTTTTAGTCACATGGACTAAGCCGTAACTCATTGTGATGGTTCCTCTCCCCCTCCCCCCCCCCTTTTTACAATCAGTTCAATTTTGGCTGATGTGAAATGATTATGGACAGTAAAGTGAGTTGTGACAGAGGTATTGTTTCACACCAGATAATCACCTTTGTGAAACCATCAGATTCCCACACACCAATTACATCCCAAATCCATGCCCTTCTGTCAACTAATGCAATTCATTAATTTAAAGTTACTTAAACAGTAATGATATATGTGTGTTTTCAGGCATACCTGCATATATACTTATAGTATAATGTACCCTACGTGTTCTTATGTGAGGAGAAATTTTACAACAGTGTCTGCAAAATTTTTTATTCTGTTTCCAGGCAAGAGAACTTCAGACCCTCCACAACCTACGAAAACTCTTTATTCAAGACCTCACCACTCGAGTCAAAAAAGTACGTTCAAATCTTATCTGGATTTTATTTTAACACAATCTCCCCTCTTCCCCCAGTAAAAATCTTGCCAGGCTATTATATTGCTTATATAATTCCTGGTGTAAATCCAGCAGACTTGTAATTTACTTATCAATGTTCTTATACCATGTCCAGTTACCTTGGTTTCTGAGAGCCTGAGAGTTTGCTGTTCCCCTGCTGATTGTACACTGGGGAAGTGAGATTTGGAATGCTCTCAGATCTGTCTAGGAAAGTCAAATTCTGCTTCAGCTCCTGTTTTTGAGGCTTTTTCCTCTAACTAGCTATTCAGTGAAATGGACTGATCTCACTTATCAGTTCAGTTACTGACTCAGAGTTCAGTGAACCAGAACTGCCCCAAACCCACACCTAAAACTTGTGCTGACCTGAGCCATAATTTTGAGCTGTGGTTCTTTTTTTATGGTTCAAAACTCCTCATCCTTTCCCCCAGGCAAAATAAATTTGAGAAATTCATTGTGCACCTCCAACATATGATTTTTAGCAGAATTTAAGGTATTTTTTATCACAGACAAACGGAAATTTTTGTCAACATGAAAGCTAGTCAGAAGGTTTCACAGCACTCCCCTTTCTGGATCCTTAAGGTTTTTTTGTGAAGGTTTTTATTTGTTTAATTTCCATATTGAGGGAATGTAGCTGTTGAGAACACAAATTGAACAGAAAAAGCAATGTCTTTTTGACCTGTTTATTGAGAAGTAGTCTCCCTTTGGGGAGCCTACAAGACCCCCAACAAAACCTTAGCTTTCCCCTCTCCCTGGGTTCAAAGGCTTCGCTCTAATTACTAGGGGTTACAGTGGACAAAAAGCTGAATATGAGTCAACAGTGTGCCCTTGTTGCCAAGAAGGCTAATGGCATTTTGGGTTGTATAAGTAGGGGCATTTCCAGCAGATCGAGGGACGTGATCATTCCCCTCTATTCGGCACTGGTGAGGCCTCATTTGGAGTACTGTGTCCAGTTTTGGGCCCCACACTACAAGAAGGATGTGGATAAATTGGAAAGAGTCCAGTGGAGGGCAACAAAAATGATTAGGGGGCTGGAGCACATGACTTATGAGGAGAGGCTGAGGGAACTGGGGTTGTTTAGCCTGCAGAAGAGAAGAATGAGGGGGGATTTGATAGCTGCTTTCAACTATCTGAAAGGGGGTTCCAAAGGGGATGGATCTAGACTGTTCTCAGTGGTGGTAGATGACAGAACAAGGAGTAATGGTCTCAAGTTGCAGAGGGGGAGGTTTAGGTTGGATATTAGGAAAAACTTTTTCACTAGTAGGGAGGTGAAGAACTGGAATGGGTTACCTAGGGAGGTGGTGGAATCTCCTTCCTTAGAGGTTTTTAAGGTCAGGCTTGACAAAGCCCTGGCTGGGATGATTTAGTTGGGGTTGGTCCTGCTTTGAGCAGGGGGTTGGACTAGATGACCTCCTGAGGTCCCTTCCAACCCTGAGATTCTATGAATTCTATAATTTGCTCTCTGTGCAGAGTGTTGAACTGGACAGCGATGATGGAGGAGGAAGTGCTGCTCAGAAGCAGAAAATTTCCTTTCTTGAGAACAACCTGGAGCAGCTTACAAAGGTTCACAAACAGGTGGGACTAATACCTCTGGCTTCGAATTTAGCAGTCACTCTTTAAATAGAAAGTGGGCTAGTCTAGTAGTTTGTTTTTCTCAGTTAATTTTTAACCATGGTCTTCGCTGAAATTCTAGCCATAGGAGAATCCTATTAACTTGTTATTATTTTATATTATTCCAAATCACATTTTTAATTGATCTTTTTTATGGATGATTTTGTAATTAATTGAGACTGATTATCTATATAATTACCCCAGGATAGTTTATTGAAGGTAATTTGCCTCAGATATTGTTTTGATTGAAATAATGTTTAAATTGCCAAAATACCGATGATATTCAGTTAAAATTCATTGCATCAGGAGTAAATTGGAGTCTGAGTTGGTCTCCTGTACTCACAATGTTTGTGTAATGAATGCATGTGTCATGAACATGCAATGCTTGGCATAAATATACATTCGTGTATATTTACGCCAGTCTAATGTGCTTTGGTAATTGTTTGGGCAAGACTTTGTCAATGTGTCTGTACAACATTTAAAAAAACCAAAACCGATAGTTTATCTTCAGTGCCCTTTTATGTAGGGACTAGAGATGACTAAAGCCCCCCTTTTGTGTGCGCACACACAAAAACACACTTCCCTCATTGGGTCTGTCCCTTTGTTCCCCCCTGCTCTCCTCTGTTGCTGGCTCTGACTGTTCTTTCCTGTCTCTAGACGGGTTTGCGGGTATGACCTATCTTGCTAACAGTGGTTCCTGGCTTGAGGGAGAAATCGGGAACTGACAGCAGGGGAAGTGGAGTGCAGTATGGAAGAGAAGATGTAGGGTTCTCTGTGCAGGTTAAGCACTGGTTCCTCCCAAGAGTCCTGATGCTGGCCCAGCTTCTGGCAGCCAGAAACCCATCCTCCCTCTGTGATGGGGAATGCCCACTCGCTTCCAGTAGTTCATCTGAAACCACAGAAAACTAGGTGTTCCCCCAGTATGTTAAATATCTGTGGGTAGACAGTGTTTTGAGGGTTAATGAATTCATTATTGCTTGATCATTTTTTCCCCTTTGTGAGGTTTCAGCAGCAGCAGACTGATTCAACAAGCTGCAAATCCTTACTGAGGTAGGAAGAGAGAGCTGACAGGAAATGGAAGACTAGGCTCTGTTTCACATGAATTTAACCACTAACGATGGTAAAGTTCAAGAAAGTAGTGCTGAAGGCAGTCTAATACATGAAACACTCTTGTTGTTAGTAGCATGAAGTTTAAGGATATGGAACACAAAGAGCATCTCTAGTTTGATCTTGTATGAATCTGGACAAGCTATGGATTTATTTATCTTTGAAATTAAATGTAGGCATATTTATTTCCTAAAGACAGTGTTGAGGTTTACAAATTAAATACAGCTGTCACTGAAAGAGATTTGACTCTTGCTTTCCTTGTATATCCAAAACTTTCATTACTGGACTTCTCTTTGAGCAGCACTGTGTAGCTTGAGAGCTTCTCTCTCTCTCTCCCCCCTCCCAACAGAAGTAGGTCCAATAAAAGATATAACCTCACCCACCTTGTCTCTCTAGTATCCTGGGACCAACATAGCTATTAAAACACAGCATACAAAACTTTCAGGTTTTCAGTGGAAGAACAAGGGAATACCAGGCCTTAAATCATTATAGTTGGAAAAAAAAAGTCCTCTTTCTTGTGTACTTTACAATGAATTTTACAGAACCCTATTTGTTTCGCCCCAGTACATTTCTGTAAGGATGCCAGTGAAATCTTCTTTCCCCGCATGACATGATGGCTTATCCACTAGACCATGTGGCTTTGCAAAGGGAGTAATACCATTTCTTCTTATTCCTACTACAGCTGGTACGTGATAATGCAGATCTTCGTTGTGAGCTTCCTAAGCTGGAAAAACGACTTCGGGCTACAGCAGAGAGAGTTAAGACTCTGGAGAGTGCACTGAAGGAAGCCAAGGAGAATGCCATGCGGGACCGCAAACGCTACCAGCAGGAGGTAGATCGCATAAAAGAGGCTGTAAGAGCCAAGAACATGGCAAGGAGAGCACACTCTGCTCAGATTGGTAAGGACATAAAGCAAACGAAGTATTGGGTTGTTCATAAACTTTGTGTACATTTTAAATGTGCTGTGATAGTAGAAGGCATCCAGGGCAAACTATTGATTCCCAGCAGTGTTTCGCCAGTGCACCCTTCCTTACAAGAAGGACACTTTCATGGGCGGTGGGTAATGAAGGCTGGGGAAGACCAAGCCTCTCCAAACCTCCGCTAATGCTCCCTGCTGGAGCCCTGGTGCCAGGCCATGGCAGGGCTCAGAGCTCCTCCAGGTGGCTCAGCCTAGGGGCTCCTCCGGACTGCTCTGGGTGGCCAGGACTCGGGGCTCCTCTGGACTGCTCCGGGCACCAGAGGGTTGGCCGGGGAGGCAAGGCTCTGAGCTGATCTGGGTGCCAGCTGGGAGGCTTGTGGGGCTGGACTGGGAGTGGGGCTTCTGGCAGAGTGGGGTGAGGCCTCAGGCTGAAGGGCTGGGGTAAGGGGATAGCTTCCCCGAACAGGGTGTGCACACCCCACCCATGGACGCTTCAGGGACCTCACTTTTATAGAACATAGCCCATCTGATGGATAAAGCTCCTCAGATATTTGTTTACTGATTTAGATAGCTTAATTTGTCTTTTGTGTACTTCTAATGACCTTTCTTAAGTTGGACTGTCTATTCCATCCCCCGTTTTGCTCTTTCTCCCTCTTTTGTCCCCTTTCTCATCCTGTCACTTCTGTACACACTTTATTTTAAAATGTAATTGCTATGCATCTTGGGATGTCTGGTGCTACCAGGGCACTGGACAGACTGCACACACAGCCATGTAGTGGTTAAAGTGGAATTCATTGTGGAACTGTTTTCAAAGCTTGTGGTGGAGCACACCGGAAAACCTGAGGGGGGGGGGGCAGCAGGGAGCACATATACTTAAATGCTTTCATTCTGCTTCCTCCTGAAAGTCCCCCAAAGATGACTTCTCATCTCCTTCATAGTAGTGGGAGGAAAGTGGATATATGCAAGTACCTGCCTGGCCAACCCAAGCAGTGGTTACCATGTACAGTCTTCCCCACTCAGCTGCACTGAGAAACCCTTTTTCCAGAAGCAGAATGTATGAGGTGGTTGTATAGAGGGATGATCGCTGGCAGAAAACAGGTGCAAGTGATCATCTTTGCAGCATGTGTCTGTGGGCAGGGTGAGGGAAGTTGTCACTTTCCCCACAGCCAGTATTTGGCCCAAGCTATTGTAGATGTCAGGAAATGCCTAGAACAGTTACTTTTATAACAGTACAGTGATGTGCTAGAGCAGAAAGTGAGGTGCAATTGCTGCGATGAGTGCTAAATTTTGTTTTGATTTTCACCCTACAGCCAAGCCTATCCGCCCTGGCCATTATCCAGCATCTTCTCCAACATCTGTTCATGCTATCCGAGGAGGAGGAATGTCAAACTCCAGTTACTACCAGAACATGAAATAAACAGTAAGTGAGTTCAAGATGACTTTTAAATCTGTTGCTGTTCAATGTTCACTATTTTTATATCCCATTCTTGTTTTTAGAAAACCTGTGAAGGCTTTTGTATGGAATCTATTTTTCTGGTGGTTTAGTTATGAAGAACATTAATAACCATTGTAGTGAGAAGGAATGCACTGTCAGAACACTTTGCAAGCTGCCGGTTTAGATTATCTGTCCTTTTTAATTATGTCCAGACCTGAAGAAGAGCTCTGTGTAGCTCAAAAGCTTGTCTCTCTCACCAACAGAATTTGGTCCAAGAAAATATATTACCTCCCCCACCTTGTCTCTCTGGGAACAACATGGCTACAACAATGTGCAAGCAACCTTCTCATTGTGGATGTTTTTAATGTAAACTGAACTGTTGTTACAAATATAGGCTGAAATATGGAATGTACAAAAGTAAAACCTATGTTATATGGAGAAGATTCCCCATGTACAGTGGCTGCCCTTGCAAACTTTCCATTTTTTGCTTTGGAGAACATAATGTGCCCTCATTGTTTGCAGTATTCCCTATATTTAGGGTAGAGAATACCCAGGGTATCCGGAGGTAATGTTATGTAGCTGAAAAGTTTAAGAGCAACTATTTTGTGTGTATGCACATGCACGCATGCAGAAATGGGCTGTTCAGTGATTCTAGATGCTTGGGTGATGAAGATGTCTACTGGACCCGATTCAGAATGTGAACTTTCAGAAGCAAATCTCACTCCATAAAGGTGAGAGACCACTTGAGAGATGGAGCCATCTGATAGGTCATTCCTGTAGCAATACAGGCCTAGTTTAAAGCATGTACATTCAATGCTGCTTATGGAAAGTGGCATGCCAAAGGGCAACAAAAAGCAGCAATTTGGAAACTTTGTAGGATTTACAAAAACTGGTGTCTTATAAAAATGCTGATGAAAAGTGTTCTGTTCCTAATGCAAAATGGAGGAAGGTGTAATTAGGCAATTGCTCTTTGATTAGCTTTGGTTTTATCCAGTACTGAATTAAGGTGACTGTAATTCCAGACAGCAGGCAAGCAGAACGAGTTTCAGAGAGAAGCATCCTCTGTTTTAATCCTCTGCAGCTGTTATGCAGCAATGTTCAATTTCTTGCACCACATTCTACCAAACTCAATAACGGGAGCAGCTAGAGCAGTGGTGGTAGTTGTAAACAGAAGGGAGAACAACATGGCAGTGGGCTGATGCCTCAGCCACTCTGCCATTTAGCTGGAGGAAGGGGATCGGTGTTGGCCAACATGTTGAGATTAGCTCTGTGTTTTTGCTAGGAAAGTGAAAGGGGAGTTGGGTTGTTTATATTAGAACTGGGTGGGAAACAATTTTGTAATCCTGCAAAAATGTTGAAGATTTAAAAAAATGTTCCCATGCCAAATTGGGATGCAAAATCAAAATGGCAAATTTTCACAAACCAAAAATCGAAAAAATAATTGGCTTGGGTCAATCAAAACAATTTGTTTTGATAATTTTGAAATGTTTTATTTTGACTTTGACCATTTTTTTTACTGTAATTAGCAGATGTTTTGAACCAGAAAACCAGAATTTTTGTTTTGAAAATTTCAAATTGAAACGTAACTTCAAAATCTTTAAGTTGAAAATTTTTCATCAAAACTGACCCTTTCCTGTGAAAAAAAGTTGTTTTGATGAATTGGGGTTTTCTGATGGAAAAAATGTGTTTAGAAAAAAAATTCCACCCAGCTCCAGTTCATGTATTATGACTTTCATTGATGTTTAGTGGTGGTGAAGATCTTACTGCATTGTAAACAAAGGTGTGATGGCAAAGCTGGCTTTCAGGAAGGCTTTTTCCACCTAGGATCATACAAAAAAGCAACATTCAGGATATACAATAGAGGCAATTACACTACATCAGGCATCACTGCAGTTTGAATACACTATCTGCAGAATCAGAACATCTCTTTCATGTGTTGTTCCCTCCTTATCTAGCTCATTGTGATTTGGTGTGTGTGTGTGTGTGTGTGTTTTGAAGTCATCACTGTTTATCTGCACAGATTTATTTGTAAAACACGCACATTTTGATTAAGAAACTAGAACAATACAAAATCAACATGACACGTCAAATGGATTAAAATCTGGCTAACTGATAATTTCTCATTTACTACAATATGGAGACCTATCATTGAGTGTTTCTAGATGCAGGGTCCAACCTCAGAGATCGGCAGCATAAGGACAACCAAACATAAAATCATTGCTGATGAAGTTTGCAGATGACCCAAATATTGGGAGATTGGTGAATAATGAAGAGGACAGGTCACTGATACAGAGCAATCTGGAGTGCTTGGTAAACTGGGTGCAAGCAAACGTTTTGTGTTTTAGTAAGGTCAAATGTAAAATCATGCATCTAAGAACAAAGAGTATAGGCCATACTTACAGAATGGGGGACTCTCTCATGGGAAGCACTGACTGAAAAAGAGTTCGGGGTCATGGTATATAATCAGCTAACATGAGCTCACAATGTGATGCTATGGCCAAAAGGGCTGCTAATAATTATATTAATATCTAGCTCTTGTATAACATTTTTCATCAGTAGATCTCAACGTGCTTCACAAAGGGAGGTCAGTGTCATTATCCCCAGTTTACAGAAGGAAAAACTAAGGCAAGGAGGTGAAGTAACTTGCCCATGGTGTCACAGCAGGCCAGAGGCGGAGCCAGGAACAGAACCCAAGTCCTAGTCCAGTTTTCTATCCACTGAAACTCACTGTCTGATCCACAGTGCAATCCTTGAGTGTACAAACAGGGAAATACTGAGCAGGCACAGAAAGGTTACATTACCTCTGCATTTGTCATTGTTGGTGACGGCTATTGGATCACTGTGCCCATTTCTAGTGTCCACAATTCAAGAAGGATGTTGAAAACTTGGAGAGGGCTCAGAGAAGAGCCATAAGAATTATTAAAGGATTGGAAAATCTGCCTTTATAGTAGATTCAAAAGACTCAATCTATTCAGCCTATCCTAGAAAAGGTTAAGGGGTGACTTGATCAGTGTCCTTACGAATACCTGTATGGGGAACAGAAATTTGGCAATAGTGGTCTTTACCTTCTAGCAGACAAAAATATACCAAGATTCCATGGCTGGAAGTTGAAGCTGGATACATTCAAAATGGAAATATGGCACAGATTTTTATCAGTGAGGATAATTAACCATTGGAACAACTAATTAAGGGCTGTGGTAGATTCTCCATCACTGGAAATGTTTATATCAAGACTAGATGTTTTTCTAAAAGATATGCTCTAGTTAGACTAGCCATTGGATGTGAAACAGATATTAATTCAGGGAAGTCCTATGGCTTGTGTTATGCAGGAGATCAGAGTAGGTGATCACAGTGGGCCCTTCTGACCCTAAAATGTATGCATCTGTGAAGCCTAATCCATTCATCAGTTTGGTGGCTTTAAATGTTTCCTCTCCTCTCTGTTTTCTCAGCTTTGCCTAAGCATTTGTTTCCGTGTACAGCTTTGATATGTTCATGTGGCTTTTTCCTCATCTAGCAATTTTTCTCTGTATATTTAGATTGTGGCTAAATATCCCAACTCAGATATAGTTTGTAGTTTGTTCATACATTCTTTACTGATTTACGCTAGCTCCTTGAATATGAAACTTGTTAAAAATATTTGCCAAGCAGTGAGAACCATGAATGTTCTTCAGTATTTGTGCACCAGGTGGAGCCAGTGTGATGCTCCTCAAAATATTTTTAAAGGAACTGCTCATGAAGAGAGGAAATGTGGTTGGTTAGAACCCCCCCCCCCACCCCCACCCCTTTTTTGTGTGCATGACTGCTTCACAAATTTGTTTCCTATAAAGGCTGGAAATTCCTAGCCATCTGATTATCCCCCTTTCTCGGCAGATTCATCATCTTAGTAAATGTGGCCAGGATTGTCACTGGAACAGTGTGCTGACTTCACATGGTTAACTCCATGTTGACGTTAATACCTAACTTTTTTGTAAATATATTGTTGTCTTTTTTATTCTACATTTTCCAGGCAGATTTCAACTGAAAAGCTATTAGCTAACAGTTTAAATTAGTCATGAGGATTTCAAATGAGCAAAGGGGCTTCTACTGGGAGGACCAGCAATGTCTCTAGTGTATTATTTACTTTGTAATTCACTGTCTCCTAAAAGTGCTTTATTTCTTTGATATTTTAAAATTCTAATGATTATTTTAGGCAGTTAGTAGCTTTACTTAGCTGTACAGTTCCATCACACTGACTAAAATGACTTGGACTCTAGCCAGGTGCCTATCAGTTGTGAAAGAGGCTGGGGGATGGTTACGTTCTTTCCAGTGATTTTGACTCTCTTCCCCTCCCTTAGCTCTTCTGCTATTTTGTGACTCTTCTCTGATTTCTTTTTTGAAAGTTTGCTATTTCCTTTAGGCACTAAGCATTCTTGGATACTGTGGGTTTTTGCTGAGAATGTTTCTTGTCATACATGCATGCAAACCATCTGTCTAATCACATTCACTGTGTGGGTTGTTTTTGATGCTTGTATTTGCCTTGAGCCCTGTGGCTACAGGTAGCATATTTTTGCTATAGATGAATTGGGCAAGCCTTTGCTGGGTTTTTTCATGTATTAGCTCATTCTTAATTGAAGTTTGCTTTTTGGTCTTGCCAGCAACATAACCTAAGAACGTCATTGTATTGTCATCTACACATAAGTACAAAGGAAAAATGTACAGTAAGAGGCATATAAGAAGTTTTACAACAAGAACTATGCTGGGAAAAAGAAAATGTATCAGCATATACTGAGTGCGCCTTTAGGAAATCCTCTGCAGAAAAGTACAATAATAAATGGCAACATCAAATCTGCTACAAAGCAGGTGCAGGAAGCCTTCAAACAAACAGAACTGCAGGAGCGGTCATCTTCTCAGAGACACCCTGTTCACTGCTTCCATGTTGCAGGAGCACACTGTTGCTAAACACCCTGTATCAACAGACCTTGGAACTAAATCTGTCTGAAACTGGAATTTTCCTGCAAACCAAAGAGATTCTGAATTTTTAAAAAATTTTGGACACACTGACACATGATGTTTCTGAAATGAAACATGCCCCATGCATGAAATTGAGGTGATTCTTGAAAGTTTGTCTAACCTGAGATGTCATCACAAAACATTTTGGGTTCAACAAATCCAGCATTTTTGACAAAACTGTCATATATACTTTATATTAATTTCCCCTCCAAGTTTTTAATCCCACTAGAACAGAAAACCAGAACAGCTGTGAGCTGGATTCTGTTTTGGTACTTGCATCATCCATACAATTTTTATTTAATTTCCAGTTGCAGGACCAAATTCATTCTGTTACACCTATGCAACCCTATTAAAAATGGTACATGTGTAATATAAGGTGGTTTTTGATATGGGGAATATTTCTTACTGATCACTATGCTTGGGCCATAAAAGACATTACTTGAATTTCAGAGCCTAGAATATGGCGGTTAACAATTGGTCAGCTGAATAACTTTGAACTGGAAGTCAGTGACACAATAAATATGGAACTTCATGTTACCATTTTTAGAGTTGCTACTTCAGAATATAACTATATGCTTTAAAAAATGTTTCTTTTAACTCAGTTATGTTGCCAAAATCTAGGAGGGCAACTTCATTCACCAGTCCATTAATATGCCTTGGTCAATTTACCCAATTGTTTACTCTGAGATTACTTTGGCCCTGCAGCTAAGTGCCAGTACTCTGCAACAAGGCGCCACAGGACCCTTTGTCGCTTCTGCAGATCCAGACTAACACGGCTACCCCTCTGATACTTAAGGCTGAGCAAGTGATTCCTGGCTAGATACAGTAGTCCAAATGCTTTGAGATCTTTGGATGAAAGCCACTGCATAACTGTCAGTGTATTATTAAAATGGAGTGTCTTGCATGGATACTCTCACAGATTATTTTCACAGTATAGCTGATAAATCATCACCATTTGCACCCTATCATTTCATTTGGTTTAGAACTCCTGAAATAAAATTGTGCCCTGCTGAACTTCCTTTATAATCTCTCAACAGCAATGAAACAGGAATGTGATTCCTACATGAACTGTTTATTGTCAACTGGCGTAGCCTACCCTATCTCTGGAATGGAAATTTTATGACTTGATGAGGGAAGTTATCTTAATAGTCCATTGATCATTTCACACTAGAGATAATAGTCATTTATTGCTGTTGGTCTGGTCATTGATGTTAACTTATTAATCACCACATGGCAAAGTGTTTGTCAGTAAGTCAGTGCTATTTTTGCCATTTCTTCTAGCTCCAGTGGTACAACTGCTTATCCAAATCTGTGCAAGTATATAAAGCTAGATTTGGACAAAGAAACTAAGTCACTCAGTCAAGACTTTGATTGCCCCATCATCGTCCCATTGTGCTAGGAGCTGTATACATCTAGTAAAACGACAGTCTCTAGCTCAAGGAACTTAGCATATGACAAGGCAGCAGGGACGAAAGAAAGATGTTGGAATGAGGAGAATAAGGGAACAGGGAAATAATTGGCATAAGTAGCAGTCATAGCAGACCAGCTGCTTAACCATTGTCAAGTGTTTTGTAAGCATCATGTCAGAGGTGTTAGGCCCTGTCCACATTAGAGAAATTTGCAAAATGTGCAAACACTCAAATGTAGATGTGCTGCACTGATATAATGTGGGTTTTTTGCTGGTGTGGCTACTCCATTAATTTACCAGCTAAATCTCACCAGTGTCATCTTCACTTCACTGTGCACTGTGTATTAGAAGCTGGCCCAGATGTAAGTACATCAATGTAGTTACTCTGGTGCCAGTGTTTAATGGAGACAGAACATCAAGGAATTCTAAATTTCTACTTCTGTTCCACAGTTACTTAGCCAGTTCTGAACCAATTCTTATCATTACAGACTCAGAGTAGATCAAACTAAAGTTGTTCAAATTTTTTTTTGAATTTCAAAGACATTTTTTGAATGTAAAAATGTTGACTTTTGGGGAAAAGCGTGTGGTGAAAGATTTTTGTTTTATTTATAAAAATTTTCTCCTCCCCACGCGTGCACACCGTCTCCTCCTGACTAGCTGAAAATCAATCCCAAATACCAGAATTTGGTTAAGCGTCTTAGTTTCTGTGATGCTCAGCCAGGGAATTTAAAGATACATGGCCAAGTTTAAAAACTACATTTAAAAGAAAAGAGTCTACTTGTGTTACTAAATGCAACTTAAATTTTTAAAACTGCAAATTTCAAATGGCTCATTTATTTTTCACCATTAATCTGGTGAAGAGGAGAAGGGAGAAGAGATGGTTAAGGGGGTTAGAGGGAGGTTGTTGCATTTTGCTCAGTTTGGACAATGCAAATAGAGTAGTCGGTTTTCACTTTCTGCTTTTCATGCTGTCATATAAATGTCTAGGTTGCAAACACTGCAGGGAATGCCCAAACCTAAATGAGTTGTTTTCATGTGGTTTTTTTAAGTTATAAAAATAATTTGTATTAATAGCAGCTTTTTAAAAAAGTGAATAAATAAAACAAAGTCAGGGCCTGATTGATCCTTGAAGTATGACTGTAGTAATTCACGTTGTTGACTTTGAGCTGGCTGCCGAAGAAGAGAAAAAAAAAATGTAGCACTTCTTGTTTTGGGGGCATGCCCAGAGCAGTGTGGCACTATGGCCATTCATGGCTGCTCAGTGGCTTTTGGGGGGCTGTGACATTCAGGCATAGTTTAGAGCAATATGGCCCGCGCCGCTTCCGGCAGCCCCCATTGGCCAGGCACAGTGAACCGCTGCCAGTGGGAGCCGCAATCGGCCAAAACTGTGGATGCGGCAGGTAAACAAACTGGCTGGGCGCACCAGGGGCTTTCCCTGAACAAGCGGCATCCCAAGTTTGGGAAACACTGGTTTAGAGAATTCCTGATTCTGCTTTAATTATAGCTGGGGCTGGACCTGCCTCCACCGTCCCAGGAATCAAGGGAGCAGAAAAGTGACACTGAGCAGAGCTCTGGTGCAGCTGAGGATCTGAGCCATGGAGGGTCAAGTGTGGAAAGCCAAAGCCTTTCACAACTCTTTCTCTCTCAGCCACAAACCACCTTGTTAGAGAGAAGCTTAGTGAACACAAAAGCATTCCCCAAAACTTTGTTTGCTACCTGCACTCCAGCAACACTACTCTGAAATGCTGACCTGCAACCTGGAAATCGTTATCCAGATAATGATGTCCAAATAATCAAGTTGGTGTGCTTGGAGCCCACTAACTGTGTGGAAAAAGCAAACAGACTAGCCAGTGATAGGGAGGAAGCCTACAAATGTATTCAGTACTTCCTTGATGATATATGATTGTTTTCATGTTTCAGTCTTCAAGGAGGCTTGTTCCCTTGCTCCTCCCACTTTTACTTGATATTTTCTGAAATTTGCATGACACCTTATTTAGTAAGAGGTAGAGAAATTCAAACGGAAATACTTTTACAATAGAAGTAATGCCACTCCATGGTCTAATGAAATTATTTAAGCAATATGTGTTGGGATCTGTATGAATGAAATACTGTGTAAACATAGGCTAGTCATCAAAACGAAAATAAGAAAGAAAAACTTGTAGCACCTTAGAGACTAACAAATTTATTTCAGCATAAGCTTTCGTGGGTTAGTACCCACTTCATCGGATGCATGGAATGAAACATACAGTAGACAGATATTTATACAGTCAGAGAAACATAAGGTGGAGGTGCATAGACCAACCTTAAGAGGCTAATTAGTTGAGAGGAACCATAACAGCAGGGGAAGAAAAACCTTTGAAGTGATAAACAAGATGGTCACACAGGTGTGAATGAAGATCGTTAACTTAAGGGAAATAGATTCAATTAACGTAATGGCCGAGCCATTCCAAGTCTTTATTTAATCCTGAGGTAATGCAAAAATGAGGCTAGTCATGTATCTCTGTGCTTTTTCCTAATCCTGAAATCTGTGGTATGTTCCCAGCACCTCCCCATCCTTACGCAAGCTAGAACATTTTTTAATCAACTAATAAAAAGCATATATTAAAGACTGCTCTGGTTAGTTGGAAAGAATTTACAAGCAGAGTGAGTAGAAGCTGAAATATTGTCCCTGCATTTGTTTCAAAGCAAACTTAAAGAAAAAATTTCAGTGTTTTGGTACTGAAAACACAAGTAAAAAGAAACGTTGGCTCCATTGACTTTTTAATTGCATTTTGGATAACAGCATTTATTCTTTTTTTATTTACAATAACAAATTTACAAGAAAAAGTGAATAATTGGATTGCTTGGCAGCAAGATTTTGATCTTCCTCTTATCTCCAATAATTGTTATAACAAAGCATGCAGAAAAGTATTAAATATATTAATTTGTTTAGTGATAGGCAAATGAAATCGTGAATTTTGATATCTATCTATCTATCTATCATGCGAAACCTATGCCATGATTTAAAATCAAATATTTTTCTTGGAAGCCAGTTCTTCCAAGTTGCTGTTTGTGAAATTATTTTAATGTACTTTAAGTAGCTCCCCCTTGTACTTGGCAGTTTTATATACCTTGAACTTTGTTTTCTAAAATTGTTTGTTTATTTATGGTGGATAAGGAGGATGTAGATTGTACAAGCAGGTGAGCATCTCTATGTTAAGACATACATTGAACCTTTTGATGTGATTTGTTTTTCTTTATCCACATCCTGCTGTGGTTACAAACTCAAATACAGATATGTTCCTTACTAAATAATATTTAGGCAAACGGGCTTGTTAATAAAGATATTTAGCTACCTAAAACCACCTTTAAATATATCCCATTGTGAAATTGCACGGCTCTATTGTTATATCCATATACCTAGCAATAGAGGGAAAGCCCTATTAAAAGCGTGAGAGGAAAGGAGGAAAAAACAATTAAGTACTCTGATTGTAAATAGTCCAATGGAACATATTTAAATAAGGACACTGTATTATATTTCAGATGGAAAAGAATGATTTTCACCATGGTTATTAATATCTTTATGTGTTGTGCCAATTGTGTACTAGGGGCTTTAAAAATAGATAAGAAAAAATTCCCTGTCCTCGTAGCTTACTGTCTAAGGCCCCATCCTGCAAATGCTTAGATGCACGGTTAACTTTAAGCATATGAGTAATCCCATTTATGATATCTGGACTGCTCCTGTGCTTAAAGTTCTTTATGTGAGTAGTGTGTTTACAGGATTGGGTCCAATAAATGTTCCCTTGCTGACCTAAATGTTTTCTAATTTTTTTTCTTTTCTCTTCTCCTCTTTTGACAGGTCAGGCTCCACTTAGCATGTTAAAAGACAGACATTAATTCACTGATTTTTTTTTCTTCAACCTGTTCTGCGTCCTGTCCATCATGTACTTTCTACAGCCATCTGCAGTGCACTGTTTTCAAATACTTTGAGCTTCATAGAATCTCCATGTGTACAGAAGTGTGTTCAGCTCAGCTCTTCTTTGGAAACATGTACAATATCTGTAACATATCCGCCGTCTAAGTAACAATAGAAGGTCTGCCATTCAAAATATCTTCCATTGACTTAATTTTACCCCTTGGCGCTGGTTAGGTTGGGGCTTCTCTGCTGGCACTGATGCTGTTTGAAGTACTCTGTGGCATCAGTAAATCCTGACTTCTGGCATCAGAGTTAATCTTTCATCGACCAAGTGCTATCAAAGGCAGTTGATTGTGTTCTATCATGACTGATTTACTGTATAATATACATATTATTATTTTATATTTTAAAAATGTGCTGCTCTATGATTAAAATAATTTAAACACATTTTCTGAAGTAAATTTCCCCAAAGAAGCATTTTTAATATCTTGGTAAAATCTTTGGACCTGTATAAAAATATCCTTTACTATCATACCTGTTAAAGATCAAACTATGGAATGGAGAGAAATCTGTTAGTATAGTATTACATTTTGAAGTTCAGTGGTCACACAAACTATCTTAACATCTGATCTGCTTGTAATTCTGCCTATGATGAGATGGGTATTCCCTGAATTTGATAGCTAGCCATGAGTTTATAAGCATTGTTCATCATGAAATTCTGAAAGTTTTCAAAATGCTGCAGAAATCTTGTTTTGAAAAAAGTGAAAAAAAGCTTCCCCCTCCCATCATGTTTCTGGCAAGCTGGGAGGGGGAGCTAATAGTCCCTGGGAGCTAATAGTCTCTTGGGTACCTAGAGAAAATTCTATTGAGTGCTCCTAAGAGAGCACGGGGGTACATACTTAAATTGTGCTGTGCAAAGAGAATGTAGGAAGATGGCACATGTTAATACAGCATTGTGCAAGGGCAAAGAATGTAAATAATAAATTCATACTGGAACTTGATAATATGCAAGTCTGCCTCTGGATAACTTTAGCTCATTCAACCAATAATGAGACTACTTGCCTGTTTTGGATTCTCTTTTAGTGCCAGATATGAGGTTTCCATCTTCACAGCAGGGGGCACTGGAATCATCATGGAAAAGCTAGGTTAGCAGGCCAAAGTCAAAGCTCTTATGTTGGATACCTACTGCTTTTGTTTCACGTGCATATCAAACTGTCTTAAAGCAGTATAGATTTCAAGATGACTAAAGCAAGAGTATACCCCTCTAGTCTTGGTTGCTGCTGTTTATTCTTATTTAATGTTGGGGTTGGTTTTGGAGTTCTGAATGTGTCCTGTGTGTTGGTAGACATATATTTAAAAATATTTAATCTGCTATAGAGACTATCTAAAGATTCTGAATGGACTTCAGACTTTTTTTTTCTACAGAAATTATTTAGAAAGATCTCAATTATAGCACAGTAAGTTGGATTTAATTTATTTTTTTTAAATGTTGCACTATTTTGGGGAGCATTTTATTTAAAGTATTTAATAAAGACTGCAAATTTGCATTTAATTTATTTTGTATTTTCCTAGGTTTCATTTCTTTTATTTTTCTTTAAATATGTGCAGAGGCACCATGAGGAAAATGAGCTGTGAACTTGTCATATGCGATTTCCAGTAATGGGACTATTTCAAAGTTACCCTGTGCTAACTTAATAGCTGTGTAAAGCTAAGATTTATATATTTTTAACAAAGTATCAACTCTCTTC
This sequence comes from Chelydra serpentina, assembly GCA_037349315.1. Classification (NCBI taxonomy): domain Eukaryota; kingdom Metazoa; phylum Chordata; order Testudines; family Chelydridae; genus Chelydra; species Chelydra serpentina. Next base: position 22,506,311 of record JBAIAC010000019.1, read on the forward strand.
TTCTTTTGTTTCTAAAACTGTTGTCTGAGAGAAATGCCAACTATGAATTACTATCATTTTATTATCAGAGGGGTAGCCGTGTTAGTCTGGATCTGTAGAAGCGACAAAGGGTCCTGCCACAGGACCCTTTGTCGCTTCTATCATTTTATTGTGCATCAAACATTCTGTATTATTTCTTCATACACTGAAGTCATATAACTGGACTACTGCAGATTACGTTTTTCCTGTATCCTTGATTTGAAATCTGTCACACAGCTACTGTATATTTAAAAATTGCTTCTAGCTTAAAAACAAAGCCCAGGTTCCACATCAGAACAAAAAGCAAAATCATCCTGTTATGCATAACAGTTTAGATAGTTATCTTCAGTTTCATTGATGAGTTAGCTCTGATGTCTCTTAGATAATCATGCTAGTGCTGATCAGCCAGTCAGTCCATCTAGCTTAGATCACTTAAGCATCTCAGAGTTAACTTTTAGATCCTGCCTATGATAACTTTGTCACTGAAATGCTGAAGAGGTATATTCTACTGTAATCCTCAAAATGCAGGACTGAAAATTTACATAATTTTGAACTCATGAATGTGTTGCTATAATTTATACTGCTGCTAGTATCTTCCATTCTTAAGACTCTTTTAGGTAAGGGTTTAATTTCATCCTGCATAATTTGAATTCAACATTTTTGTACTACTTTTACAGTATCTTACATATTTTATACACAAATGGAAACCACGCCTCTGCTACTCAGAACTCAAAAGTCTGTATTTTGCTATTTCACTTAATGCTGTTGTGCTTCCTTTTTCTTTCCTTTTTGAATGTCAAATTTCATATTTATTCTATGTTTGTTTGCAAGGAAACTGCTTTAAATAATTTAGATTAAATTTCATATGTAAAACTTCACACAGGACAAGTTTTACTAAGACAATGGAGATAATTTCATGGATTGATTTGCAATATGGAACTAAAATGCACATTTTTCATTTTGCTACTAATTAACAGCATGTTCCTGCTCAGTTGTTTTTTTTACTAATGAGTTCTATTATCTTGTGTTTTATCCTCAAATTAATCTTAAATTTATTGAAATGTGGTTTGGGTTTTGCTGAAAGTAAGGAATACTTTAAAAGGTGGAAAGATCCTGGCTGATATGTGCAACCAAGTGTGTATTTCACCAAACAAGGGTGAGAATAGATTATCCTGAATGTATTGGAAACTTTTAAAAATAGATTAACTACCTTAATGTCTGTCTACAACAGACTTCTGAGTGACTTTTTTAAACTTCAATTTATGAAGAACCATGAATTAACATACCCTTGCAGTTCTCAGGTAGATTTGTAACTGTGGAATATGTGAAATAAAGAGTGCTATCCTCATCAGTTCATTAAATATGAACAAATCTCTAACTAAACCAAATCAGTCTTTGGATTCCATATATCTGAAAGGAATAAGTGTTTGAGGATTGTGGCTTCATACAATAGTGTGAATGGTAATTTTCCTTGGGGGGGGGGGGAGCCAGCAAGGAGGGGAAAATAACTTTTTATAATATAAACTAGATACCCATGACAAGAACAGGAATCATTAAATCATATTATCAGGATCATCTTAATTGACCTTTGCTGTGATATTTTTGCTTTAAGGACTTTATGAACTGAAAAACACACAAATATCTGCTAAACAAATACAGAAACACCACTTAAGAGTCTGTCTTAAACAACTTTGTCTGTCAATTTGAAATACTTGTCATTTCAGGAGGACTATGGGGACTGAGACATTCTGTAGAATTAGACGTGTCTAGTTTGTAAAGTGTGTAATGTGTACTGCAGATGTATTTTCTGGGCTCTGTGTATCTGTACAGTAGTGTTCATTTTAGGAAAAATTAAATTGTGGACACATTTTGGTGGTAACAAGGGGAATAAATTGCCACTACAGCAAATGATGCTGTAATGTATTAAACTCTTAACAGCAGATATGAATCCCTCTCCCCCTTCCATGGATAAAACTTTTAATCTTGGTTCTAAAATACTATCTATTAAAGATGTATGGATACACTGGCAGACTGCATGATGTGGAAAATAAAATTGAATTAAACTTTCTTGTATGCTGTGTTTGTGGCATGTATTAACAATGTCTATGGTGCCGACATGTCTTTAGCTTTTTTCACCAAGAAATCTCAGCTCCTGGCATTATGGAAGTTAATTATTTTTGTGGCAAGCTGTATAAATGTACTGGAGCACTTGAAAAATGTCTGCATTTTAATCCTCCCCTAAAGGTGTGAGAGGTAGTCAGTTTTTCCATGTGCTCTAGGGAAGCATGTGCGGGAGTGGGGACTCTACCCGCCCCCCTCCCCTTTACAAGTGCTTCTTCCCTTCCAGCTCCCCACCCAAATCTTCCATCCACCCATGCTTTGCTGGCTGACATGTGAGGGAGAGATGGTAGGCCATAGTCCTGCTCTCATTCTATCCCCTTTAGGGAGCTTAATCATAGTGACACTGTCTGCTTTCTGTGCTCTAATTATAGCAAGCCTCTACACACATAATGCAATGGGGGAAGGCTCTTGCACCCTTACTACTTCCCTTTCTGAGCCATCTAATGTTTGGTATTTATTGTTAAATTTGTGTTTAAATGATGCACTAAAATCCTTAGTTGAGAATTTAAACTGTGAGGGAGTTTCGGCTTGATATAAAAGTTGATTATTTCTCTGGATACCCATAGGCACAAAAAAAAATAAAGAATCCATGTCAGCGAGTCTCAGAACCTAGGCCAACTGATGTGTTCAAAGGGCTCACACAAACAAGCTAAAAATAGCAGTGTAGACATTTGTGCTCTGAGACTCACTCCCACAGGTCTTTTTTTCCTGTATAAACATACCCTCTATTGAAAAAGTGCATGAGCTGACATTCATCATCACTTGCATCTTCACCATATGTTCCATTCCGTTGCCTCACTTGGGATCCATACCAACCTTTAAACACTCAAAATAGCATTCGTGGGCAGGGGGCTCTTCTGTCAGCAATAGGCAGCTCCTTGTTCATGATGGATGCTCAATGCCAAATGAAGGCCTCTTACTTCACAGTAGGCATTGCAAATTTCAGCTACCGGCCGCCTGATTGCTGACTACTATGCCACTGACTAGCTAAAGTATATGTACATAATCCTGTTTATTGGATAGACAATTTCCCGTCTGTTTCTCTGCCGATCACTGATGTGAGAATGGAGGTTATTCTGCCATTAAATCTGGGAGTTAACAATTGATTATTTTGATGCTTAAATTTAAACACTTTTTCTTATTAGTTTTCAGTGTATGGGGAATAATTTCTACATGCTGGCTCAGAAGCCATGTATACAGAACAAACAGCTTCAGCTTCAGCAGCATGATGAAGTTTCCCCATTTTAGGGAGTTAGAGTGCATCAGGAAACTCAATCCTGGGCATTTTTTCCCCAACCTTGCAAGCAAAGGCAGATATTGTGAATTGCCTTACTAGGAGGGGAGAGAATATATATTTCCCATGACGTACAAAAAACCCAAACATTCCCCCCCCCCAAAAAATGCCCCCCCAGATAAACTTGTGTCTGGAGGATAAGTTCAATAACAGAGCACAAGGCTTGCGGGAATATCCCAACAGTTTTCTGTTCAGAGCGTTGAATTGCATCAGTTTATTACCTTTTCTCTCTTCACTTCCTTTTCAAAATTCAGTTTGTCAAACTACAATAAGAAGCAAAGGATAAGATTTTTGTATCTCTAGAAGAGATTAGTTCAACTACTAAAATGTTAATTCCACATAAAGCTACCAATTTAGATGAGAATGTATTCTTGACAAGACACGGAGAATACTATAATACATTTCTCTTCTAATCATGCCAAACTTGGGTGCTGAAATTGAAGGCCAATATTTGTAAATGGAAACTGCAAAATATTTCTCTTAGCAGTCTTGCAAAGAGCAGCTCTTCCGTCCCGAAACAGAAACATTAGTAGACAATTGAGTCCTTAATGTCAAAAAAGTGTTCTGTCAAGTTCAGTTGATGAAAGCTAGGTGATCAACAGGGACATTGGTGAGTTAAATGTGCACTCCCACTGCCCATGCTGGATCTCTTATGGCTTCAGTCACTTGGGCTGTCAAGACAGCTTCTTTCAGGAGCACTATATTTACTTTAAAATACTGTCTCCAAATTACATTTATTCTTTCATTCCATCCTAAAGTCAGTGCAGATTTCCACCTAACTAAACAAATATAAAGTTCAAGGAGCTTAGTATACAACACATTTATATTGTAAGTCACTTTTGTAATGTGCCACACATCTAGTTAGAGACTAACTCTGCATTTAATAAAAATAACCAATTGTTCTACTCTATATTTACTTCACTAACCTTGAGCCCTGCTGGCCCCTCCCCACCCAAAATAGAAGTCAAACTTCACCTATACCTGAGTCCCCCCTCCCTCCACTGCTGGGCCCTGGAGTTTTTATGGCATGTTGTGGGGGCCTCAGAAAGAAAAAGATTGAGAACCCCTTGTGACGTTCCCCTGGTGTTACCTAGACCGGTGAACTCCAATCTTTGACTCTGCGAGCCAGACTTACCCTGCTCCACTGTGAGAACCCCCATTCCTGGGCTGTTCACACACAGTCTCTAGCATGTAAGCTGCTTGGATTGTGCAACCGAATGACACTAGCCAATAGGAGCCTCCATCTTACAGTGTCCAGTTATGCCCGCTGGATGCTGCAAGCTTATACGAGTTCATCAATTTAACAAATAAATTGATATGTACCAGGCTTGTTATCCCAAGGGGAGTCTCTGACATGCTTCAAACCAAATGCTCTGCTCAGGTAGAAAAAACAAACACATTAACTACAAAAGATAGATTTTTTTTTTTAAAGTGATAAGTCAAAGCATAACAAGTCAGATTTGGTCAAATGAAATAACACCTTAGAATAAGTTTTTCTTTTAACACTTTCAGTGCCCTTACAAACTTAGATGCTTCTCACCTCAGGCTGGCTGGTTATCCTTCAGCCAGGTCTCCCCTTTGATCAGCGGTTCAGTTGCTTGGTGGTGATGTCTGTAGATGGAGGTGGACGAGAGAGGAAGAGCATGACAAACATCTCTCCCTTTTATCATGTTCTTTCTTCCCTCTTAGCTTTGCACCCTCCCCCGTGCTTTCAGAGTCAGGTGAGCATTAAATCATCATAGTCCCAAACTGACCAAGGGATGGGGGGGTGAGTCACTCAAGAGTCCAACAGATCCTTTGTTGCTGCCTAGCCCAGTGTCCTTTTTTCCTGTGAGGCTGGGCTTGGTTTGTCCCATATATGCCCTGATGAGGTGTGAACTTCCCCTTGGCTCCTGGAGAATTTTTGCCTGAGCTTGTTTTAAACCATGAGGACACATTTTAAGCTTCATAACTATATACATGAAATTACAAACTATAACAACAATGCTCAGTGCATCATGAGCCTTCCGAAGACACCCAACGTGACAAATTTTTCATTGGTACCACACAATCATATTATAAAGATGAACATGGGGGTGCAGGGTGTTCCTCTGAGATACAGTGTCACAACCCTTCTCTAGGAGTTCATTTCCTGGGGCGCTCTCTGAGCAGCTCCCGGGAGCAGTCCCTCTCCTCAGGAGCTTTCTCTGCATTCTTCAGTGTTGTCAGGCCCAGGTGTTCCTGAGCTGATGAACTGCTGCCCAGCCACTTGCCGGTGCCTGGGGGCTGGCTCATTCTCCTGCAGCAAGCCTTGCCCAGCTAGGCTGGGTGCCTGATGCTTGGGGCCAGCTACCTGTGCCCAGTGCCCACAAGCATGACCGTAGTGTCAAACCCTACTGTAAGGGGGGGTCCCAGGGCAGCATTGCTCCAGGGCAGAGCTGGCGCCTACTGCTCCTTCACCCCCCTTGCTAAGCAGCACTCTGGAAATCCCCAGGGCCCCTGCACTCTGTCGCTCCAGCTCGCTGCAGGGGGTGCGTAGGTCTCTGGGGATGGGCCTTGTCCCTTCCTCCTGGACTATGCACCGTCTGGCAGCGCCCTGAGCCGGGAGGAGAGGCTGCGGCCAGGCTCTGCCGCTCAGCCAGCGGAGCCCCGAGCCCCAGCCGGCAAGGACTTCGCACCAGGCGCTCCTTACCTGGAGCCCTCCCCGGGAGGGAGCAAACCCCGCCCCGCCCCGGCTGAGCAGCCGCCCAGGTGAGGGGCGCGGCTACCGCGGGCTGGGGTCTGGAGCGGCCGGGGGTGCGCGGCGGCTGCTGCTCGCCCCTCTGGCCCCGAGCCGCGGACGGTCCCTCGCCCCCCCGGGGGCTGGCTGGGAAGGGGCTTGTCAGCCCCGGCCGCTGCAGTAGGCGCTTGGCGGCTGCAGCTAACGGGTGAGTGCTCAGGGCTGGGGGCGCTCCCGGCTCTGCCGGGTGCAGGCTTCGCCCAGCTCGCCGCCGCTCGGACTCTCCGCCCCGGGGCCGGGGTGGGCAGCTGGTGCCCGGGTGTGACGGGCGGCGGCGGGGCCGGTTCCGAGCGGGCAGCGCGAGCAGGGGGCAGGGTCCGTCCTGCTGCCCCCTTCACTGCCTCTCCCGCTGCGCCCGCGCCCTCCCGGAGCCGGGGGAAGGCGCCGGAGCTTGCTGCTGTCACTGGCGCGGCGCTGTGTTTCCACCCGGGGCTCTCGGCCGGCTTAGCAACAACGGCGAGACAGCCCCGGGCTCGGGGTTTGTGTGAGCACCGCTCAGCCAATCGCTCCAGTGAAATCACGTCACACCCGAGCTAGTCCGTCGTCACTTTATTTGTGTTTCACATGGGCTCTGTGACAGGAGCAATCTGACTAGCCAGGGATGGGTTGTTCGGTAAAGCAGAGCGGAGCTTTTTACCAATACGTTGTGTCTGAGTCCTGCAGCACCTTTCAGCCTGGGATTGCGAAATGCTGTAAAAAGTTTAATTAAACTTCACAACCCTTCTCCCCCCTCCCCCCAATTCAGGTGGAATGTGTAAGTATTATTTCTGTTTTGTAGATGGGTAAACTGAGGCACAAGTGCAGTGATTTGTCCATGGTCAGAGTGAATTATTGTCAGACCAGGAAATAGAAGCACACAGGCCTTTGCTTGTAACAATTAGATCACACTGTGACAGGTTTCCCATTGACTGGTTGTTGTAAACATTTAACAAAGTAATTCCCAGAAGATGGACTGTGTCAAACAGTGCCGTTATGTAGGATCCCTTTGCTTCTGGGATTGTTGAAATCACTTGGCCTTTGACCTCATGCTTCTCAGTGCATTCAAGGCATGTGGCCATCCAGTATAACCTTACACTCCATTACTAACAGATCTATCCATTTGTCTGCCATGTACAGTTTACCATTCTTTTTATAGCCACTGTAGTAGTATAATTGGGGAAAGGCAGACAGCACTTACTTCAAAGAGAGAGATTAGATCTAAATTAATGAGATGGAAACTTTAACATCCAAGAAACAAGCGTGAGAATGAAAATCTGAAGGGCATCAGGTGTTCATTATTAAATGCTTTAAATCCAAAGTATAAACCAGATGTCCTATTTTTATGAGATGTTTGTATATATTGTTACATTGACTAATCCTTTGGACCTGATAGTGCTTTACCTGGCCATAGTAATGTTAGCAGATTAAGTGATTCATTGGGGTTTATAATAAATGCATTAGATTTTAAAATAAAGGAAAGCAAACAAAGAAAAACACCTCAACATGTAAAACTCATGATTAATATCATGCCAGCAGGTAAAGAAAGCCCTTGAATGTATATGAAAACATATGTTCAGATCAGAAAATGGAGAATACAAAATTAGAGGGAGGATGACCCAACTCTGGCTAGTCACCCTATCCAAATAATCAAACCACTTTGTGCAAGAAGTGGGTAGCACAAGGTCATCTACTTCCTATGCAGTTCTAGTAATGGCATCCAGATGTAATTGTAGATGTTAATTTTATAGTCTGGATGAAGGGAGTTGTCCCATTTGGCCCTGGTGAAGAAGCCAGTGCTTCATGTTTGGTATCTGTTCGCTCTTCCAGTTTATTAGCTTAGCTACCAGTTCTGTCCACAGGATCTAGTCCCTATTCTTCCCCTCCTTTGATCACTTTAAGTGGGATAGATTTCCCAACACAATAATTACTGTGTTCTGTTTTGCAGCCAGTTCCATCCCTTTAATGACATCCTTCCCAAAGCAGACAGTGGTAGGGCACTCGGTGTTAGCCTGGCTTTATCAGAGCTGTGTCTCCCACACTTGACATCTGGCATTCTATCCATGGGATGTTAACTGTAGGGAGTCCAGTAAATCCTGTAATCAGTTTATATGGGATGGATCCAGCATGTTGATCCCTGGAGCACATCTGATGATTTCCACCCCCTGCTGGCCCCAGATGGTGCATGCTTTGTCCCTCATTCTCTGCTGGATGATGCCGCAGAGATGAGACAGTCCATGAGTTGTGGATGGTGATTAGCTAGTGCAATCTCTACAAGCTGCTGCAGGGGGAAAGTGCAGGAACTGCAGGAGATGAGACTTCTTCTCCTGCACCGTTGGGGACTTTGCAGGAGAGAGAGTGTCACCGCCTATTAGTGGCAATGCAATCCTCTCCACCCTGTGGATTTATCCTCCTGAAACTTTGCCCCTGCCCATCTACAGATGTGAGGTAGGGGACAAGGAATGCTCCCTTTCATACAGATGGAAGCTGGCATTGTGTCAGTTACGTGGGTGCTATGGAAGGTATTGGCAGAGTTCCTGCTGGCAGTCCTGATCTCAACCAGTGAATTGGGAGAGAGAGAGACTGAAAATGCTAATGCAAACTAAGGTTACATCTATTAGGAAACGCCTTCATCTGACTGTAGGACATTTCAGCTTGGAGAGGCTATATAGTCAGCGATACCAATAGGTTGATGGACTTTCTGCAGCTTCACACATTCTGTGCAAATTATTTAATGAGCATATCTGCATATTCACTATAATCTTTGATTTAGTCATCTCTTCCTGCTCCCAAGCAGTGTGGGAGGTAGAGCTGAGCAGCTGCATCTGGAATGGGTCACGGGTGGGAGGGCGTTTGGGGTCTCTTTGGGGAGGATGCTGGATAGCCCTAGTAATAATTCATTTCTGGTTTGTCATCTTCCCCTCCTACTTTCATCGCTTTGCTCTGGGACAATCCAGAAATGAAGGATAATGCTGTCCTCTGAGCGACTCTAGAGCAGGGTACTTTACCTGGCACAGCAGAGTGGAATTGATACACATCTTGCAATTCTCATCAGCTTAATTCTGCTGCTTTATTTGGGTCAGAGGCTATCCTTTCCTTTTTTCCTTTTCTTTCACTCTGTGCTTGCACAGTGCCTAGAATAATGAGGCCTTGATTCCTGACTGGAACCATTTGAGACCGCTGTAGTATAAATAAAAATAAGCTTTGCCCCCCTATTCTGTATGGAGCAGTCCAACACTGATCCTCCACTGGAGGTGCTTTTCAGGAAAAGGCAAATGCCATATAAGGAAAAGAGGAGAGAAAAAAGAGGAAGAGGGTAGAGACAGATAATTGTAAGCTGTTTGGGGGCAGGGACAATTTTTTTTTGTTCTATGTTTGTATAGCATTTAGGACCATGGGGTCTGGGTCCATGATGGGGGTTACAAGTCTCTAAGTTTGAGGTCATAAGTAGGTGGACTGTGGGCCAAATCTGGACTGCCAGACGCTTTGAATGGACCCCAAAATCTTTTTATTTACTTATTATTATCATTGCTGTTATTATTTTTATTATTTTCTCTGGAATCTGGACCTTGACTATACCTTGACCAAGGACTTTGGGCCTTGACAAAAATAATTGACGACCCCTGCTTTAGGTAATACAACTAATTAATAATGAGAAATAAAGTTAAGGGGGAGAGGGAACATGACTAACTACATATCAGGGAAAAAAAGGTCACATGAAAAATCCATTTTGCGGGTATATCCTGCTACCTCTCACTAGGTCTATTGAGATAAATTTGGGGCCCCACTACATCATATTTGCTGGTGCCCCACCCCCCTCTCATTTCACTTCATTTTCACAGACATTATATACGTTTTTGGGGATCCTCAAGCTTGGGATCCTGATAAAATTTTCACTTGTTTCCCCCCTCTTATCAGCCCTGCCCATCACCACAATATCTGAGCACCTTCAATAGTGAAGGCCCTAGACCACTTAATGGGGTCTCTGGCACTTTTTCCTTTTTGGGGTAAAATCGCTACTTGTAGTAGAGGTTTTTTGGGGGAGTGGGGTGTTTTCTGATTTAGACTATTCATTTTCCTTTTTTGTTGTTGTTGCTATTTTTAGGGATTTAGGGATAGAAGGGAGATGTCAGTGTTGTGCTTGTCATTCTGATGGTGGACTGGCCTTTACGAATCAAGGCCCCTTTGCTAAACAGTTGTTTTCAAGAGACTATTGATGTTTTAGTCATACTTCTTGATTCTTGATTCTTATTGGAGATTGGTGCCTAATGTCCTTCAACCTAATAAGAGCAATCTCTTAAAACACAAAATGGGTGGTCTCTCTAAGAGAAAGGGAGACACCTGGTAGGATGAGGAGCTAGTCTGGCTGTTTAGTGGACATCTGACTTTTGTGATTGTCAATCACTCATCAATCCACAAGTTTCTGGGAGCACTGAAGGGACAACAGATATAAAAAATTACTTCCCTAATCCATTTTACCCTTCAGAAGGTTTTCAGGAATATCCCCTCTTCTAACATACAGAAATAAGGTTTCATTTCTGTTACATGGAAAATGAGAAATTAAAATAAAATGGATTATTAAGCCTCACTTGTGGAATGTTGTTTATCTTTATGCCACACTCACACCCTGTAACTGGGATTCTGTTGATTCAAAGAACACTTACAGTTATGTTGTTACATGTATGTAAAGTGAGTCAAAGTTTAATGACTTCTAGGCTTGGGATTAGGTGTATGTTTGACAGTTTGGAGCAAGTGGAAGCATTTGTATGACAGCCTAGACCAGGGGTCTCCAAACTACGGCCTGAGGGCCGGATCTGGCCCGCGGCTTCAATTTGTCCGGCCCCCCAACCAATTGCTGCCGCTGCCTCAGCAGCACTTCGGTGGCAGGGCCCCGTTGAAATCGGGCCCCGCACTCCCTAAAGCCGGCCCGCGAAGCCCCTTCAAAAATCAAATGTGGCCCTCATCTCCTAAAGTTTGCAGACCCCTGGCCTAGACGGCAGCGTTTGTAAACTTCCGACTCAGCAAAGCCAAATTATCATTAACACTTAGAGATCAAAATCATTAGTACTAAAAGGTACAGTTCTGAAGATAAACATTTTCACGGGTGAAACGTCCAATAATAACTACTCAGAGATTGAGTCCTGGTCTTGTGTTGCGTACAGTAGGCGTGATTCCATTTTATTCTACTATTACTTGTTAAATGAGCCATTCAATCTACATAATAGGTAAAAATCTTCTGGGCTTTGTATTTGCTTACAAGAGATTGCTGATTACAGTGCTCTTTATTCTAAGCCCAGAATGCCTGAATGAAACCAAAGTAGAGTTCACTTCTACCCCTATCTGTGCTCTTTTCTTGCTTGATCTTCAAAGTGTACTTCAGAATCAGGATACAAGACGTATGTTAAAATCCAAAGCGTTGCTATTTCTGTTTTCACTAAAATATTATAGCAGCATATGTTGAGAGGCTTTCTACTTCTCTAGTTACTGTTGATGCCAATTTGTTGACTTATTTAGGAATATTTGTTTGCTTGGAGGTGGGGGTGTCCCACACAGGGCCCAGACCTGCAGTCCTTACAATAAGTGTAACAATGTTGCTTGTAATCCACTTTAAATTTTTGCAGTAAGGACTGCAGGATTTACACTTCAATGTGTGGAAATATGTTCTTCTAACATTGGAAGCAGATGTAAATGGGGGGAAAACCTCAGTCTGCCCGATTGCTTTAGCAATAAATTAACTAAGGAGGTAAAATTTTAATTTGCTAGGACATATCCTATAGCTATATCAATTCCAAATAGCTGTGACTATTTGTAGTCGAAATGCCTTTTCTCCTGAGTAATCATACATTGAACAACATAATTGGCATTGTTCTGCTTTGGTATGGAAATGCTGACACTAAAGCTGTGCCTGAGATTTGGAACAAAGCTAGGTTCAGGTTTCAATTCCCCAAAGTTTGTGGGCTTTCTGATGAACTTGGATTGAGCTACAACCTTTGGAAGGAACGAGGTAGAATATTGTGGTTTTGTATGATTTTTGCTTAAAACCAGGTCAGGTGGATAGTTTCATCTGAGTTTCACTTTGCAGTTTGGGCTTAAACCCAAAACTCTGTGTGTATGAGGCCTAGTCTACACTATAGAGTTAGGTCGACAGGGCCGTCCTTAGGATTTATGGGGCCCTATGCAGTATTATTAAACTGGAGCACCTATGCCCGACTTGCTCTTAGCAACACAAACGTAAGCTTACAGTATTGGAAAACTTGTCACATGCGCTTTATTAAAACCAGTTTAAACAAATTAAGGACACTATAATGCTGTTGGACTCTACTTGCACTAAAGAAGTAGCGCTATAGAAAAAAAATCTAATGTATTGATGATGCAAATAATCACATTTTTAAAGTTTGTCATCATTTTATTGGAAATTACTATGAAGAGGTATTGAAACAAGGATTGTTTTTTAATTAAAAGCAATCTTTCTGGCTTTTTTGGCTGCAAAATCAGTAATAATGTCATCCTATGACAAACACAAAGTGATGTTTTGTTCGATTGCAAGAATAGCAAGGCCAGTCAAGTGTTCCTGACTCATTGTAGAGCGGAGATAGTTTTTAATGAGCTTTAGTTTTGAGAAACTCTGTTCTCCTCATGCTACTGTTACAGGAAATATCAGTAGAATATGAGTGGCAATGTACACATTAGGATATATGTCAACAAGTTTGTTAGTATGAATAAACTATACAGTGTCCATCACCGACTTCGTACAGTTCAAGTCCATTTAAATCAAAACTATCACCATGTTTCAGGAGGCTCTCTGGGTTCTTCCACTTTGTAATTAGCTGCTCTTGTTTTCCTATTTCGTTGAATTTAGTTATGTCATACAAAAATCCAAACTGTTCATGGTGTGCTCGTAAAGTATTAAGCCTTTCATCAATGGCAGGTATTGCTTTATCCATCATAATACTAGAAAATTCAATCTCAAATTTCTTTTCTGGATGTTCTGTGGGCTCATCTACTCTTTGATATTCTGCTTGCTGTTTTTTCCTCAAAACTCTTGTCACATTCGGACATGGACATTTTGGTTCTACACTCAGTGCCTCTGCAAACTCTCTTACTGCAACCTATGCTTCCTTGAATCCAGTTTCTCTGTATTTCACTAAAAAGTCTTGTGTGTTGTTTAGTAAAGTAAGTGTTGAATCAAGCTGCATCGTTGGACTCTGCATTATTTTGCTTACACTTGAGATTTTAACAAGAATGTCATACCAGATTACAACAGATGTTAGAAACTTGAAGCTGGATATTTCAGAGGCCTATGACTGTGCTTCACTTTTAGCTTTTGGATCTCTGGCTTCTTCCGAAATAGCAACCATTGCTTCGTAAACTTCCTCAGATTGATATCTCAATGTTTTTATACTTTCTACTCTGCTTTCCCAGCATGTCTCAGATAGAGGCTTAATGGTAATACCACTGACATGGGCTTTGAATATTTGCCATTGTTGAGTGGAAGCCTAAAAGAGCACGTAAATGCGTTGCAGCAAACCAAAAAAAGAAGTAGCTTCTACAAAAGACTTGGCCATATCACACACAATCAAAAAGGCTGTGGCATGCACACTGAACAAAGAAGGCTCGTGGATTTTCCGTCATCAATCTAGCTTGCACACCAGAAATGTGTCCTCTCATATTGGTGCCATTATCGTAGCCTTGTCCTCTAATGTTCATTATGGACAATCCCATTCATTTTAATTCATCAAGGAGAGCTTGAAGAAGTCCAAAACCTGCAGTGTCTTCTACTTCTAAAAATGTGATAAATGATTCCTTAACTGGAACTGTGCTGAATCACTAATGTCGACAAATCTCACTACTAGCGACACTTGTTCTTGATGACTTATGTCCAGAGTGCAATCTAGAATTATGGCAAAATATTTTGCCATAATAACCAATGAAGCAATTTTGTCTCTCACTTTACCACTCATTAGCATGATCAGTTAATTTTGAATTCTTGGTCCCATGTATTTAATGTATTTCAATTTCAATTATTCTTCAGAGATGTTCTTTCATCACTGTGTCAGATTTTCCTAGCAGTTGTACAATTGCCATTTTTGGGCTGGTATAATTTGTCAACGCTTCCTCTAAAAGCAAGATTGTTTGTCGATAGATATCCAACAATAGATAATAGACGTTCAAGAACATGACGCCAATGCTGCTTCTCTGACTCCAGCAATCTTTTTGACTTTGGGCATCAAGAGTTGTCTGACTTTTTTTAAAATACAAATCAGCTCACACCATTTGTGCATACTTTCAATGTGGTGTTGTACCTTTTCATGTTGCGGTAATGTGTGACTAAGATTTTGCCAATCATTAATACCCACGGTTGCTATGTTAAAATTTCAACTGTTGAAAATGTTGCATGGGAAACAAAATACAGCATCCTTGCATTTAGAGTACACAAACCACTGTCTGTTGACAATTTCATCGTTAGAAAGTCTTTTATAGTAATAGTTTTCTGTGAATTTCCTAACTCTAATGTCTTTAGGATATTAGAGACCTTCTATTCTCACGGGGCCTTCCTCAAATATAATGTCATGTAATTTGTTGTTCAAAGATTGCGGCCATGCGCCAATGTCCTCTATATCCCATGCTAGTACAGTTTCAACTGTTGTAATTTCTTGTTTTGCGTCAGCATCTGTTTCAAATGATTGTTCTGTGTTTTGTTGTTTCTTGAACTTCTTTTACATAAACATTTTCTTTGGCAGTTACTTGATCTTGATCAACTTCGTTGTTTTCATCTCGATGATCTTGATCAACTTTGTTGTTTTCATGACGAACAAACATAAGTATAGAACCCTTCTGTGCTTTTAAAGCTAATTCTATTTAATCTTTTGTTTTCTTTTTTGTGACTTGGAAAGTTGTTTTCAATAAGACATTCTAACTTAAGGGTATTTTTTTAAAGAAATAACTGTTTAAATTATTGTCAGATTATCAGAAATAATATTTAAAATAACTATATAGGATAGCCATGAGTCTGCGACATTGAGCTAGTGTAGACACACCTCACAAGGCACTCCACCCTGACTGAGACACAATAGACACATTTCTACAAAGTCACTTTTTAATTTTAAATGAGTAGTGGGTGTCAGTCTTAATGCTAGTTACAACTCTATATCAACCTTATACTGTACATAGTTCAATGGCATTATTCAATTTAATAAGTTGGATTTCCAAGCAGTGGGAAAATAGGACCCTAGATTCTTAGGTAAAGCACAAAGTGACCATCAATGAAGCGAGCACAGAATCATCTCATCTAGATTAAGGTAGGACAGAAATGTTACAGAAGTCCTATCCACTAAAATTAGTACAGCATGGACAGAGACAAGCTAATTTCTTTTTCCAACCTAATGTGCCCTTGTTACAGAAGGACCCTCCCCAGGTTTTGTCACTCATCCTTTCTGATAAACAATGTCAATTATGATGCTGAACTTCCATCATCAGTTCATTTTACATAGACAATTGAGTAATCAGATTATATAACTTCTGATCACTTGCAATCTTGACTGGATATGAACTGATTAATCTGCTTCCCTTACAGTAATTTTTACAGATATTCTTATTGTAATGCCAGGTTTGGCTAGCCATTACAATGACTGTCCAATGGTGAAGAAAGACTTTCTAGAAGTAGGGTTGGGTTTTTTTCCTTCTACTCTAGAGCTGTGCATAAACTGTCCATGAAATCCCACAAAGTCTCCAAAACTTCAACATCAGCATTCTTTTTCACAGACTTTTTTCCTTCTTCACCAATATCTACTTCTCTGCTCCTTGGAAACCCAGCTTATTAAACTGGATAATGCCATTGATTTATTTACTTTGGGGGCTCTCAACCTTTCCAGACTATTGTTTCCCTTTCAGGAGTCTGATTTGACTTGTATACCTCCAAGTTACCTGAGGGGGGCTATTGAGGGATGGGCAAGGGGAAGGTGGGGGCTCCTGAGGGGGGATATTGAGGGACGGGGAAGGTGGGAGCTCCACTGAAGGTGGTCCCCAAACAGCACTGCTGACCCTAGTGTGTCGAGAGGGCACAGCAACCATCCCTGCCCGTGGACCCCTTGCAGAACCCCCTCCCCCCATTGCTGACACACACCGAGCTTCGTAGGCAGCAGTTGCTGGGGCAGCCTGGGGGGACGGGGGATGGACAAGGCAGCAAAGGATACCAAGCTGCCCGGCCCACCTCATAGCGGCAGAGAGTCACAGTTCCCCGCAGGGACCCCCGTACCCTCTCCCTCACACAGAATGCGCCATGCCGGCACATTCGGCTCTAAATACAGCCCCTGCCTAAGGAGACTGCAGTGTGTGCTCGGTGTGCGGGAGCCACTCTTACCTGCTGTCCTGGTGGTGCCCCAATTTTTTGGGTGCTCTACGCAGCCGCGTATGCCTAAGGGCAGCCCTGTAGGTTGACCCAAGGCAGCTAACATTGACCTAACTCCCTGTAAACGTCTACGCTAAAATGTTCCTCCTCCTGATGTAACTCACCCACTATGCCAACTTAATAACTCCACCTCTGTGGGAGCCATAGTGCTTAGGTTGACGTAGTTAGGGTGACACAGTATCGGTGTAGACACTGCATTACTTGCATCGACTTTAGTGGCCTCCAGGAGTGTGTCCCACAGTGCCCTACTGTAGTGGTTCCCATACTGGGAGCTGTGAGTGCCTGTACCTGCGGAAGCTCAGGTAAACAAAGCATCTCACGGCCTGCCAGGGGCTTACCCTGAACAAGTCACAAACCAAGTTTGGGAACCACTGCCCTACCGTGACCACTCTGGTCACCGTTTTGAACTCTGCTGCCCGGTGTCCAGATACACATGCATGCGCCCTTCCCCTTTTAAAGCCCTGCAAATTTTTGAAATTCCATTTCCTGTTTGCTTGGTGTGGAGAGCTCACCTAGCAATTGCCCAGCTGATCATGCTGGCCCCAGGCTGCACTCCTGCCTGGAGTACACAGGCAGTGGTGGATCTCCTGGGTCCGCAGTTGTGCAGGCACAGCTCCGATCCAGCCGTAGAAAGGTAGATATCTATGAGCAGATCTTTCGTGGCATGGCAGAGAAGGGCTACAAGAGGGACATGCAGAAGTGCCACCTGAAAGTCAAGGAGCTGTGGGAGGTGTACCAGAAGGCAAGGGAGGCTAACAGTCGTTCTGGTGTGGAGCTACAGACATACTGCTTTTATAAAGAGCTGTGTGCCATCCCTGCCAAAAAACCACCACCATTGCCAAGAGTCCTCTGGATACTTTGGGGGAGCTGGAGTCACAGCGAGGAGGAGGTATTGGACAGGAAGAGGAGGAGGAGTATGGGGGACAGGCGACCGGGGGATCCAGTGGTGCAGGGAACCAGGATCTGTTATTGACTATAGAGCAATCGAGCCAGTCCCTACAGTCCACCATGGGCGAGCCTGATGCAGGGGAAGGAACCTCTGGTAAATATGCAGTTTACTTTGATATTGCAGGGACACATCTGTTCATTTACTCTCTTTTTTAAATCATTTTTAATTAGGAAGAGGTAATGAAATAACTAAGAGAGGTAGAGTTGCTATCTGCTTCTCATTCCCCTGTATAATTGAGCAGAGGGGGTCCTGCAGAACAGTTCGTTTATGTGCACTGGGATGTCTTGTGAATCCTCCATAGAGATCTCAAAAGTTTCCTGAAGATTGTCTTCAATTCTCTGCTGAAGGTTTCTGGGGAGGGCTGCCTTATTTTTTTCTGCTGTGGTAGGACACTTACCAACACCACTAAGCAATTACTTCAGCAGGCACCATTGAAGAACACAAGCTAGCAGCATATGGACCTGGTCTGTAGCCAGACGCGCTCAGGAGCTGTTCCCTTTCAGTCTCCATTACCCTCAGGAGTGTGATATCAGCTAAAATCACCACCCACCACCTGTAGAAAATGGTGGCAGTATTCAGTTCAATGGCCCTATCCACATATACTCATACCCGTGAGCTACCCTCCTGCATGTTCCCAACTTGCCCACTCCCCCCCTAAGCTGTCCCGTGATTGGGACTGCCACCAGGCTCCGTGAATCCCAAGTAGAAGTGAGAATGTAGTGCTTGGAACTTGTGTGGATCAAAGGCAGTGAGTTCAGTATGCCAAGTTTCCATTTATCTTGTGAATATGCTCTCAAAAGTAGCTCTGTGCATTGTATCTTTTGCAGCTGGAAATGTGGCCTTGAGGGACTCTCCATTCCCATCGGCAGAGCGGCTCAGCCAGATGAGGCGGAGAAGGAAGAGGACATGGGATGACATGGTCCAAGAAATCTTGCAAGCCGAGCACAGGGCTTGAAGGATCACTGTCATGGACAGAACAGACAGGGATAGAGCAGAGAGGAGAAAAGCACAAGGGAGAGACATGCAGCAGGACATGTTAGCTCTTCTCAAGATGCAAACAGACATGCTGGAGACACTTATTGACCTTCAGTTTCAACAAATCTGTGCTCACCTCCCTCTGCAGCCCAGAGAGAACTGCATTTCGGGACCGCCCTACCTCTCCCCCCTCCCATTACATGTAGTGTCTGGGGCTGCTGCTCTATACCCACCATTCCACCCTGGAGGAAAGTACAGACAATCACAGCTGCACATACACTGACCCGTGAGAGACACGGTTGGTGTATGTGTTTTGTGAAAGAAAATGACTGTTCTTTCCTCTTCAGAGGTTCTTTTCCCTGTATCTATAAAGTCTCATTCAGTTATAAATATGTCTATTTGCCTGGGTTTGGAATAAATGGCTAGTTATGGAAACTGATTTAATCTTTACTAGTTCACAACATATGCTGGCTAGGTCTCGCATCATTCAGAGATAATAGCAATAGGTACATGTGTACCTCCGCACTCATTACAAGGTTCATACCAGGGTGCACAAAAACAATGCCAGGCAGAGCACACTACAGAAACACACATTACTATGGCTCACTATTAAGATAGTCTTTCACTGACTCACTGAGTCCCCATAGCTCCCTATTGAGCTCTTCTTATAGCCCTGGTATCTGGTAGCTCAAAATCAGCAGACAACTATTCCTCTTTCACCCTCTACTCTGGTGGAAACTTTTCCCCCTTTGCTTCACAGATATTATGAAGTGCACAGCAGGCAGCTATAACCATTGAGATTTTTTTTTTCACTGAGGTCTAATCTTGTGAGTAGACTGCACCAGCAGCCTTTCAGATGGCCAAAGGCACATTCTACACTGTCTCCGCCTGTAGCTGAAGTGCTCCTTGCTGCTGTCGAGGGGGCTGGTATTCAGCCACAGAAGTAAGGGGTAGGCTGGGTCTCCCAGTATCACTATTAGCATCTCAACATCCGCAATGGTAATCTGTTGGTCTGGAAAGAAGGTCCCTGCTTGCAGCTTTCTGAACAGGCCTGTGCTCTTAAAGATGAGTGCATCATGCACCTTCCCTGACCATCCTGTGCTGATGTTGGTAAAACATCCACCACCGCATGCAATAGAAAAGTAGCCCTTTCTGTTGATGTACTTTGTGGCAAGGTGGTCTGGTGCCAAAATAGGGATATATGTCCTATATCATCCCACTGCAGTTCAGGAACCACATTGCTGCAAAACCATCCATTATGTCCTGCACGTTGCCCAGAGTCACAGTCCTTCGTAGCAGGACACAATTAATGGCCTTGCACATTTGCATCACATAGCATGACCAGATGTCCCGATTTTATAGGGACAGTCGTGATTTTGGGGTCTTTTTCTTATATAGCCTCCTATTACCCCCCACCCCCATCCCAATTTTTCACATTTGCTGTCTGGTCACCCTAGCATCTCAGCAACCCCCACAGTGGATTTCCTAACTCCAAATTGATTCCCGACTGATTGGTAGCAATCTGGCATTGTAAGATGCCACACAGTCATCACCACTTGCTTCTCCACTGTCAGTGTAGTTCTCATTTTGGTGTTGCTATGCCAGAGGGCTGAAGCGAGTTCCACACACACTTCCAGGAATGTGGCCTTGCGCATCCAAAAGTTCTGCAGCCACTGCTCATCATCCCATACCTGCATCACAATGCCACCCCACCAGTCAGTGTTTGTTTCTCTGGCCCAGAACCGGTGCTCAACTGTCTGCAGCTGCTCCACCAACAACCACCTTGAATTGTTTGTTTCTAGGTCCAACAGCAAGGCAGCCTCTAAGGAATTGTCTTGTTCTGCTGCCCGGCTCCTCTGGAGGCTTTGCAAATTCTTCAGGATCAGGCACATTGTGCTTACAACACTCATCACAATAGTGCAGAGCTGTGTAGGATCCAAGCTTCTCACACCGATGGCAGACACGCTGGTTTGCTGGGCTTTTGAAAAGAGGCATGAAACATTATGGGGTGCATAAAAAAATTCTGGGATGGAGAAAACTGCATCATGGGATGTTGAAACCATGTTTCCAGTCACCCCTGCACAACTCGTTTGCCCTCATGAGGCATTGCAAACCCCTCCTAAAACACCCTGCGCCAAATGGTGGCAAGCTGCACAGTGGGATAGCTACTCACTGTGCACTTCTCTCTGCATCAATGCAAGCCCTGTTAGTGAGGACACGTACTGCTGGCACAAGGAGCACAGTGGATATGCAAAAGTGATTTAATTGATGCGGCGGCTGTATGGCAACGGAACTTAGATCGAATTAATTTTCTAGAGTAGACTTGCCCTTACAGCGTGTATATGTGTGTAGTGAAACAAATGTTTGTTCGTACTTCTGTGCACTGAATCTACTGTGCTTTACACAGTTATAGTAAGAACTCTGTGAGCAGTGTTGTGATGTGATTAGATCATGGGACTGTAGTCAGGAGACCTGGGTTCTAGTTATGACTCTAACTAACTAGCTCTGGACAAGCCACTTGCTTTCTCTGTGTTTTCCTATCTGTTAAGTGGGAAGAATAATGCTGACCTATCTACAGGGAGAAACATGTTAGGGCTGCTTCCCTGTGAAGTGCCTGTCAAGCATGCAGCTGCTTTTAACAGCAAAGGGGCCAGGCAAGGGAAAGACTTCAAACTTTGCCCCTTAGCAAAATTCCTTTCTCTGTGCCATCTCCTTGGAGGTTGGGACTTGAGGCTTCTGGTGGCCTAAGTTCAGTTTTTCTGGAGGAAGGAGGAGAAGTAATGATCCTCCTACCCCTCTAAGATGGCCTCTTGTTCCCCAGTCCCCAGGCACACCTACTGAGTGTAGGTGAGCAGATTTCCCTCTCCCAGTCCCATCTGGCTTTGTTTTTACAGACCATCAGGCAGAGACTGTAGGAAGAAGTTCCCTGTCATTCCTAGCTGTAGTTATCGTTGTAATTTCCCAGGCAGCTGTCCTACTCTTTATTTGGGCATTTCCCCCTCTGGGATGGGAGTCATAGGTTTGACAGTGCACTGCACCTGCCATGGTTCAGTGTCCCTGCTACTTTTGGCTGGAGACACTGCCATCACCATGCTCTGTACTGCCTCTGGTTCTCTTTTCAGGGTAGGCAGAAAGCTTAATTCTCTGAAGGACGGGGTCTCTCATTTCCCCTCCTCCCATGTATTTGTTTGCATACCCTGTGGAGGTAACCTGATTCCTCTTGGATACTAGCTTCCTCCTTGTCAGCTACTCCATTCGAAGTTTGGCTGACACAGTCACTTTCATGTCTGGAGCTACCTGAGGGGGTCTGATTGTCAGATATCCGACAGTCTTCCCTTTTGGGGAATGATATTATGGCTTTAAAAGAAGGAGGGGGTCAATGTGCCTGTACTAGCACCCTGGCCATTCCTAGGTCTGGATAGACATCTGTGCTGTAGGCTGAGCAAAGGCTTTTACAGCAGAAACTTTCAACCAGATTTCACACCCTGGGAGCATTTGATGGGGTTTCATGACCTGCGGCTTAACTATAGTTTTAGGAGTCCCAGTATCTCTCCACCCAATGAATGTCTCCCCATTAACTACCACCTTCCTCTCCCACTGATGGGCGGATGGATCTGTACCCGGGAGGGTGTAGCATGACGTGGGCAGTGATTTGAAGTGTGAATGCCTCAGCATGAACATTATATGCCATTGGCAGATTGGCTGTGCGACTCCCTCCCACCAGAGCTTCAATCACACAGCTAACTCTGTGGGGCTAGGGTGCAGCTGGCCTTTCGAGCACTGCACTGGGCCTCAGTGGGTGGATTGGGCAATCCCTGGTGAAGTGATGCTGCCGTCCACATATGGAAGTGCTTTTGCCCACCAGGGCTTCTCAGAAATGGTTTCCCTCCCCATGGGTGTGCCTTTTGGCTTGGGCCTGTCCTCTGATCCCATTCCATCTTTGTTAGGTTTACTATCAAATCCGACTCTGCTATCTGCATGTTGGCTTGCCCATTTCCAGTTATGGTTACATCTGGGTAGTACTCAGAACTGGATACTACTGTGATATAATGGGTATCTCAACACCATTGTGTCTGCAGTGTAGATGGGCCATAAAAATCTGACCTCTGCTAAGCAGTTATCTAATTGAAAATGAAGCATTTTTTTAAAATGTGAGTCAAATATTGAAAGAAAGTATTGAAAAAAAGTGATTTGATTTGAGAATGTACCAGGTCAAGTTTTGCCCTCATTTATATTTACATTGGTAAAAGCTGTGCACATATATCATGGGAAGAATTTGCCCCCCATCTAAATTACAGCACAAACAATTCAGTCTAGTGAGGTAGGGTTTTTTTTGTTTTGTTTTTTTGTTAAGCTAAATGAACCCATTGCCTATAAATCAGGAATCTCAAACCAGGTGAAAATCATATAGGCTAACTTGGTATAGCTTAAACACATCAGTGCAGCATGTTGATATTATGGCAATAGGTACTTTAGAAGAGCCGATTGTTATCTTTCCTAATGATAGGAGGAGGATGTGGCTGAGGCACAATACAAGGAGGCAGGAGGTCTGGGATTTTTTGCTCATGTCTAAATTTTTGTCTGTCAAGAATACCTCTGTGTGTGAGAGCTTTCAGACAGATTAGCTGATGGATTTTCTAGGAATAGTTTACTTACAGCCTAATAAAATTGTACTTGTAGATACAAGTGATAGAAAAGATCAACCTGAAATACTTAGTCCCACCCTGGATTAGGTGATTAGTTAGGATTAAAGATTGACACCGGTGGTAGGAACAGTGCTTCACTTTATTTTATTTGGTTTATACTAGGTTTAAATGTGAAGTGCTGTGATTTTTGCCCACTTATTTAAATGGCAAGCTTATTTAAAAGACTGTCCACTTTTTTGTAGTGGATTATAAACTATTGACAGTAATAGTATTGCTGTTCTGAAAATCCTTCTGTGATATTTGGTGGATTGCTGTCAGGTATCCTTAAATAGCTAGAGGAGCAAATATCTGCAGTCTGAAATAAGACAATCTTCAGACTGTAGAATACAGAGATTTTTTGAATATTTGTACACACAAGTTGACACAATAGACTAGATCATAGATCTTAGACCAGTAATCTGTCTCAGGCAGTGCCCAACATCTGTTTCAAAGGAAGACTAAAATCTGTCTATAATACACGTGTGCAATGTCATTAACGTGAGGTTGGGGATAGGAATGTCTCTTTGACCCTCACAGGTTATGCCCTGAAACGTGGTGGTGATTTACCTTTACTACCTGTACTGTAGTTGAAACTTGCATAACTGCAGATGTTAATAGTTACACAGTCATCAAGCATCTATTCCTTAAAAAAAAAAAAAAAAGTGCAGCCACAATACTTGTCTTGATGATTGCAATGATTCTGTTGTAACAAATGCTCCAATACGTCTGTTAGTCTATAAGGCGCCACAGAACTCTTTGTCGCTGTTGTAACAAAGTGGCACTAAAACTCAAAGCTCATTTGAATATATAGAGCTATGATTAGAAGTTTCTGAAATCAATAGGGAAAACAGGGAACCTAGTATCACAGAGCCTTGGTAACTTGGCATGCACCGTGCATGTCCCCTTGACTCCAAAGCCTGGCCTACTAGCACTGATCTTCCTTCCACCATAGAAGAAGCTTCACTTAGGACTAGTCTACGCTAGAATTGCTGTAGCTGTACCGATGTAGCTGCGCTGCTGTAGTACTGCTAGTGCAGATGCTCTGTGCTGACGGGAGAGCGCCTTCCCGTCGGCATAATTACTCCACCTTCCCGAGTGGCGAGAGCTATGGCGGCGGGAGAGCTTCTCCTGCCAACCTAGCGCTGTGCACACCTGCATTTAGGTTGGTGTCACTTAACATCGCTCAGGGGGGTGGCTCTGACTGCTGATGTTTCTCCCATCAAAAGTGAAGGTTAGTTAGGAAAACAAATTTGGCCATTGCTCCTTCCAACCAGATTCCCCACAGCTCGTAGCTTCATGACTAGTGTTGTCACAGTAGCATTGTACTCAGGGTTGGAATCTGCTTTCTTCCCAGAAGACCACTGTCTGCCTGTCTGGCTCAGGTAATGCAACACCTCACTCATACTTGTCATTGCCACTATTTGTACCCAGTTCTCAGCCCCTTACGGTTGCAAGACTGCATGGTATTGTCTTTTGCCTAATGTTTATTACACAAAAGTTACGGGGGAGAGAAAATTATCAGCTGGAATCTGAGCTACCCAGGAAACTACTCCAAAATCTGGCTTTGCCCACACAACAAGTCTTTTGTCTGCTTTCTACAAAACTATGCCCATGAACTGGATGTAAACAAGCTGAGTTTATTTTTTTTAAAACGTTTTCTCAAAAGGTAGAACTTGTGTTAAACAGCAAAATAATTAAAAACACAAACATTCAAAAGCTCACATTCATTTCAGTTAAAAAAAAAAATCCAACAGCAAGCTGGCACGTTGGTCCAGATCCTCCAATCCACCTGACCTGTGCTTATCTGGGGCACAAAGGTGGCTTACTGTCCCAGATCCTGGGACTGTCTGGAGGCCATTCCCATTATTAGCATCTGTGTGCTTTGGTAACTGATTGGGTGAATGGTGGATTATATTTTGCAACTTCACACCTGAAGATCTATCATTCCTTTACAGTACCTTTCAGGTAAATGTCAATTTGATATTCCTCTTGTGGAATGCAAATACAAGCTAATGATCATTTCCTACACTTGTTCCAATTCAGGGTAAATTCATTTAATTGTCTAAAAAAGGATAAAAATTGTTCTCTTAAAAAGCAGAAGTCAAGCAACAAAATTGTTCCAAGCAAATGAGAGGTGAGATGGATATTGTGTAACATGGCTAGCCTGACAGGTCTTGAGCAGCGTGCACAGCCACTGGGATGTACCTTGTATCGAAACACCATGTGATTGTAAGTTTCAGGGGATCTCACCTACCTGTGCAAAACTTAAAGGCCACCAGGATGCTAATGACTTAAAAAAAAAAGTGTAAAGATTATTGCACCCTGCTTGATCTCAGGTGATGATGATAAAACTCAGAATGGGAAAGGGAAATGCCATTACAGCTTGCTTACATGCAATCTACAAGCCCTTACATTCCTTTGCAATTCTTCAACTGCCTCTTTCCCTAGGGAAATTTTACCAACGGCATTTTTTTTTAACCAATTCAGATCCAGCCTGTCATCCTATTGACAACTCCAGTTGATTGCCCTTTCTGACAGATGATACCTGGTATTCAAGCATGTACTTGTTAACAGCTTTTTGAATAGTGAACATCTAATAGCACATCCCTGAGGTTAAGGTAATAAGTGCCTGTCAGTTGGCAGATACATTCTGATAACCTCACTTCTCTAAGTCTAAGACTTGTTCACTTGGACATCAGATTGTCATTTCATTCTTTTTGGCTTACTACCAAGGCATTGTGCCTGTTCCTGTCCTATACAATCCTTTTCTGTCCTCGAACAGTGATCATGCCTCATGAATAGAAAAACTATTTTAGTATACAAATAAAGCAGGAGAATTTACTACCTCAGATTTATTTACTGGCTAAGAAAAATGTGGTCTAAATCTCCCTGTTTCCCATGGTGGCAATTAGCTTCTTTGGGTCACAGGATTATTGAGTTAATGAGAGTCTTTGGGGACAGGGCTTGAAAGATTTACACACCTAGTTTCTTGGGAATTAAGCTCACTAGCCAGGGGGAAATGCCTGTTACCACTTTTCTCAAGGTCATGCCCCCTGCAATTTAAAGGCACACAAAAAAGAAAAAAATTGGGCTCCGATCTTTTATTTTTCTTTGTTTTTCAGCAGTGGGGAGTATTAGAGGATCACTAAAGAGTTACAAAAGATGTAAAGAAATACAGCTATTCAAGGATATCTTCGGGCATGTTTACACTACAATGTTAAATTGACGTAAGGCAGCTTATGATGACCTAACTATGTAAATGTACCCACTACAGTGTTCCTCCTGCCACTGTAACTTGCCTGCTACGTTGACCTAATAAATCCACCCTGATGAGAGGTGTAAGGCTTAGGTCAATGTAGTTTGTGTGGGAACTCTGTGCAGCGGGGAGCTGAGAGCTCGGGTGGCAGCTAGGCTCCAACTGGGAGCTCCGTGCAGGGAGATGGGGAGCTGAGGCCAGCTCTCAGCCCTGCTCTCTGCCCTTCTTAAGTCAGTGCAAGCACTCCTGGTGAGGACACGCACCATAGACAGAAGGAGGGTGGTGTGGACATGAAAAACCGCGGTAATGACTGTGGTGGCTGTAAGTTGACCTAACTTAGGTCGACCTAGTTGTGTAGTGTAGACATGGCCTCAGGCGCTGGTTCATCAAGACACTTAAGCATGTATGTAGCCCCACTGAAATCAACAGGACTACACGGCGTCTTAATTATCTTGATAGGTTTCAGTGTAGTAGCCGTGTTAGTCTGTGTCAGCAAAACGAAAATAAGAAAGAAAAACTTGTAGCACCTTAGAGACTAACAAATTTATTTCAGCATAAGCTTTCGTAGGTTAGAACCCACTTCATCGGATGCATGGAATGAAACACACAGCAGACAGATATTTATACAGTCAGAGAAACATGATAAGGTGGAAGTGCATAGACCAACCTTAAGAGGCTAATTAATTGAGAGGAACCATAACAGCAGGGGAAGAAAAACCTTTGAAGTGATAAACAAGATGGCCACACAGGTGTGAATGAGGGTTAACCTTGTTTATCACTTCAAAGGTTTTTCTTCCCCTGCTGTTATGGTTCTCTCCCCTTTTGCCTTCTGTTTCATAAGCGTCTGGCTTAGCCAGCTAAGACTCCATAATTTGCAATGCTGCTGTGAACCTGTGAGCAGACAGGCAGCTAAAAGCAATGTCTTAAGCAGCTGATACTGTATAAGTTTGCCAGATCTGAGGCCATGTCTACACT
Organism: Chelydra serpentina; assembly: GCA_037349315.1. Taxonomy (NCBI): domain Eukaryota; kingdom Metazoa; phylum Chordata; order Testudines; family Chelydridae; genus Chelydra; species Chelydra serpentina. The sequence goes on from JBAIAC010000019.1 coordinate 22,533,726, forward strand.
TACCGGGGATAGACGCTGCTGCGATTGATGAAGTAGGGGTCAATTTAGCGGGTCTAGTGAAGACCTGCTAAATTGACCATAGAGCACTCCCTGGTTGACTTCGGAATGAGAGGACTAAGGTAAATCAATGGGAGACCGTCTCCCGTCAACGTAGCGCAGTGAAGACACCGCTGTAAGTAGACCTAAGCTCCGTCGACTCCAACTACATTATTCATAGGAGTTGGAGTAGCGTAATTTAGGTCAACTTACCGGCAGTGTAGAGAAGGCCTGAGTGTCTGATAAGACGATGTGCTGGGCTTGTGGCCCCTTCCCTCTCCCCTCCCCCCAGCCAGCAGTGAGGTTGCAAGTGAAAGTCAATACTAGAGACAGAAGCTGTGTTTTCTGTTTGCTATTCTTTTATCTCCCCTTTTGTGTGTGTTTGTCTTGTTTTGTTGTCTTAGGAAACAGGATCAGACTTTAACAATAACAGCAATAACAACAGCTCCAGCCCATCTCAACTAACTTCTTCTCTTTTCCTCAAGATGAACAGCTAGTACCATATTTAATACCATCTAAAAGACTGTCAAGCAAGGGGTTTTTTTGTCTTAAGAATTCTTTAGCTAAAGGGAAAGGGAAGAAGGGATGTTGTTAAAAAGAAAGCTTTATGTAATGCTTTATATTTCAAATGCTGTGTTTGTTTTTCTTTTCCATATTTTTATTAAAAGGTTAAAAGATGTTTAATGATGTATTTACCATGGTATCAAGCAGGATGAAGTCTTTGTATCCCAGACTTTGAACCTTGTTTAAAACTGTTTAATGTTAACCTAGTCACGGTTCATCTTAACACCTTTAACATTTTGGGCTCAGATATTCCATCTAAATTAATACAACAGTTGCCAGTTTTATAAGCACTTTTCATTTTCAACTTGGGCCCATGTAAAGTTAACCGACTCTATGTTCTTATTGAAGTAAGAATTTAGCTGCTTTCATTATAGGCCCAGATGCAGCTAAGTGACCATGTTGGAGCATGCTATGCGATTTTAGAGGATTGCACACATTGCTGTGCTCCTGACATACTTTACTTGGTGGTTTTAGAAAGTTCACACTTTATTTTTATGATTAAACATGAACTTTGCAACCAAGAATTCTTCTCTTTAAATAGTTCTTCATATACTTCTGAGACACAAACACTTAACCCAGGAAGCTGCTTATTTGGCTTTTATGAATATATAAGAAACTGAATATCAATGTTTGCAGCTGTAACTCTCATTGAAATCCATGCGAACTTTGAATTCAGAATCAAGCCCAAGTATAACATTTAGCACCTAAACCCATGTCTTTCTTTCGTGGCCCTTATGACTTAATCCCTCAAATGGCATTAATACAGCAGGTTAATATGAGATTCTCATAAACTGGGGATGAGAGGACCGGATATAGGACTGAAAACCAGAACTATCCTGGGTTCTAGTCCTGGCTTTCACAGCTTGACCTAGTCTGTTTCCCTGTATGTAAAATCATCACCATTCATCTTCTTTGTCCAATGCCAATATTGGGTAAGGGTAACTTCTGTCTATTTCTTGGTTTAGGTAAGTACCTAGATCACCTGCCATCTTAGATTTAGGCCCATTTTACAAATGGGGAACTGAGGCACAGAGAGGCTAATTGACTTGCCCACGGTCATACAGGAAGTCTGTGGCAGAATAGGGACTTGAACCCAAATCTCCTAGGCTAGTGCCCCACCACTGGACCATCCTTCCTCTCCTGGCTGTAAAATGGTTCTAATTATATTTGCTTACCTGAAGGTGTTGTGAAGATTAATTAGTTAATATTTGTACATCATTTTGAAGCTTCAAAGTGCTCTCAGTTAAGCGTTTCATAAATTGGGCTTATGTTTTGTTTGGTGAATGTACCTGACATGAAACAATGGAACACAAGAAAATTCAAGTCAGTTACTTTGTAGAGTTGGCATGGACATCTCCTGAGCTCCCTCGTTAACTGTGCAAACACTTTACTGAAGATGAGATTCTTTCTAAGTCAGAATTTGTTTTTTCGGAGTAATGCTTTTGTGCAACATTCTGGAGGTGCCATTCTAAATGCCATATTTCTGGGGTTTATCTATAGCACAGTCATACAAAATTTGCTGAGTACTGAAATTTATCATTCAAGATTTGGCTCAGGAGTGCTGCATATAATTTCCCCCTATAAATCAGTATGATTTTATTTGCACCAAGGAAGCTTTAAATATATTGTATTAAGTTTAGCAATTTAAAATAGGGTTACACTCAGAAAAGTGATGGTAAAAATGACCCATTCTTATGCAGAGGATTGTCTCTATATATTCACTATCATGTCTGCTTATTTTCCTGAATAAAATAGGTTTTTACTACATTTTGCACGTCAGCACTTAATAGCCAATACAGATAAGGGTGAATGATCTGGATTCTATTTTGGGTCTTGCATGAACAGAATTGTTAACTTAAGGACTTGATGCACAGCTTTTTACAGGGCTACTTGTATCAATATCCATTACTTTCAGTGGAATTTGAGTGTGCTCAGAACCTCTCAGCATTGAGGCCCTAAATTACTAGGCTGTGATTCTGATACTTAAAAAAATGTCTAACTTTAGTCATATGAACAGTCCTATTGAAGTCTGGTGTAACAATGTATGAGTGAGTGAGAGTACAGCATAGGCTTCGTTTACACCAGGCCCGCACAACATGTGGCCCGGGGGCCACATGCGGCCCGCATGGGCTCACTGTGTGGCCCGTGGGGGGTGTGTGTGTGTGTGTGTGTGTGTGTGTGTGTGTGTGTGTGAGTAGGTGGGCTCACTGTGCGGCCCAAAATCTGGGACTCTGTCCGTTGGTCCTTTTTGCTGCTTGTCTTTGGGCTGGGGTTTGTCCCAATGCTGCAAAGAGGGTGTTCCCAAAGGAAGGTGCTTGCTTCTAACCCCCGAGGCCATCAGTATGCCTGCTCTTTTCTAGTCAGCCCACTTGACAAGTTTGATTGTCTTGTTCCCATCCCCTCTCCAAGGGTTGCAGCTGTCTGAAGGTGCCTGCCTTCCACGCCTTCCTCATTCACACCTCATTCATTCAACAGGGCAATTGAATACAAAGTGGGGGGCAGATCTTATTCTATTTCTTGCAAAAATACATTTTTCTTTTACCTTAATTATACTACCTTAGGGGCCCGCTATAACATATTACCAAGGTTCAATGCAAAGTCATATAAAAGTTTTATACAAAAATGCATAATGCAGAGATTTATCTACAACTGCATTGATTGACTGTTGTGTGCAATAATATAGTGACCCCTGGGGGGGTGAAGAGGAGTGTAATGGTGGGGCTGAGCAGGGAGGGGGCGGGTCCTATTTTACTGCTGTGATCTGGTCACCCTATGCACGCTGTTTCTTTCCCCCTCTACAGGCTTCCACACCCCAGTGCTGGGGAAGGAGGGGTTGTTTCCGCAGGGTGGGCAGCACTGGGGGGGGCTGTTTCCACGGGGCTGTGGGGTTTCGGCCCTCAGCTGTTTTCTTTGGAGTAATATGGCCCTCACTGCTTTACGAGTTGTGCAGGCCTGGTTTACACTATAGAGTTAGGTTGAGGTAAGGCAACTTAAGTTGACCTAATTATGTCAATTATGTCATATTACAGTCTTGTTCCCACCAATGTAAGTGCCCTCCTACAGCCACATCATAACTCTGCCTCCACAAGAGGCATAGGGCTTATGTCGGGGTAGTTAGGATGATGCTGTGTCCACGTAGATGCTGCGAGTTACTTACATTGGCTGTTGGCTCTCATTCTTGTCAATTTCATGTCTCCAGACTAGAGCTGTGAAATTGAGAAGTAAGCCGGGCAGTCACCCCCGGCTGGGGGCTGGGCTCCAGTTAGAGCCCAGCTGTCCCCCAGGCTCCCGGCTCCCCAGCTCGGAGTCGAGAGCAAGGGGCAGGCCTGGTCCTGGTGGAGAGTGAGGAGCTGAGAGGGCAGGCCTGCTCCCAGCATGGATCTTAGAGCCCAGAGGATAGCGGGGAGCCAAGAGCCCAGGGCACAGCTGGGGTCCTGGTGAGGAGCTGTGTGCGGAGCTGAGAACCTGGACTGCCCCTCGTAAGTCAATGGAAGTGCTCCTGGTGAGGATGAGCACCACCGACAGAAGGAGGGTAGTGTAGACATGACCTAACGTAAGTCGACTTAAGTGTAGTGTAGATATGCCCTTAGCCTTCAGCTTACAGGGCAGACAGGAAAAAAAATCCATATCTATAAACTGAGCATATTTGATGAGTCATTTGGAAGAAACAAAAATGCTGTACTTATTCAATTCTTAGAGTATAATAGCACTTGAAGATGTCTTAGTCAGGACAAATGTTAAAGCAAATCTGCCTAGCTGGTGAGCTAAAATCTTTTTGAAAGAGCCAAAAGCAAAGGAGGGATCAATATATATTTTTTTAAGCAAAATAGTTTTGTTCAGAGTATTATTTCATCTCATGTAATGGTCGAACTGAAGGAGCTTCCTAGATTACTTCTTGGACTATTTCTCCCCCTCCAATCCCAAATTCTATAGTTTCAGCCTGATCAACCCCCTCCATCGCCTTAGTTTTAGGATACCATGTACAGATGAAGTGTCATGGGAATGTCTGCACATGAGTTTTGTCTCCACCCATCTTCCCCAGCTCGATGGGCAATCATGATACACTAACTCTCAGACTCTATCATAGCACTTTGAGAACTGGATTGATGGACTCAATAGTAAAAGAGATCTGTCTTCTGTAAAGTAGAACACATCCGTCCAAACAGGTGCGGCAGCTCTTGAGGCTTTGGAAGTTAATTGGAAAGGCAGGTTATCTTTAATGGAAAAAAGCAATGGAAGGTATGATGAGCTTTAGTTTTTGTTTTTCTTTCAGGAGCAAGAGACTGGGGATATTTGTTAATGCCGTGACATAGCACAATTACAAATGAACAATTAATCATACACAAGTGGGAAAGGCACATGGGATATGAATTCTGTTTCCACATTTGTATTAAACAGAAGAGTATTATGAATAAGTTGACTAGACTTCATGCTACGATAGTCAAGTCGTCTATTGGGAACGGTGGAGTAAATGGTGGTAAAAGAGATCCGCTTTCTGCAGAGTAGAATGCATCCTTTCAAATAGGTTTGGCAGATCTTTAGGCTTAGATCTGACAAACTATGTATCATAGATGGTTGTCATTAACAAGTTGGCACTTGCTAACATAGCAGTTAGATTACCACATTCCACTCCTCTCCCCTGCCCCAACACACACACTGTACTTAGCGTACAACAGACTTGTGAGAACTGTTAAAGAACATTGGCTCTTTAATGCCGTCCACTATATGTGGAGAATATATTCAGATGACGTGACATAATGGAACCAGATGGTGCATGGAATTAGTAATGGGTCACAGTGTCTTTAACCTTTAGGTGAATCTAATCCAAAATCAGTAGTTGTTGAACATTCAAATCATGATAATGTCTAGAGGCTTAGAGTCAGGTCAGGGCCCTATTATGTCTGGCACTGTACAAACATACAGCTGTGTAGCCTTATCTGCTGCACATCATTCAAACCCAGCTCTGAAGACTGAATTATTAATTTCCTCCTGGGTTTTTCTTTGGAGCGTCCCACAACAGTATCCGAGTGCTTCACAAGCATTAATTTATCTTCACTACACCCCTGATAGGCATTAGCCCAATTTTACAGATGGGGAGAAGAGGCACAGAGATATTAAGGTCCAATTTCCACTGTTTTGGTGCCTGCTCTGAGATTACTAGAACCTGATTTCCCAAAGCACTTAGCATTATATAGCACTTCCCCTGCTCTCCATCTCCTTTCCAGATCTTTCTCCCTTCCTTCTGTCTCCATTTCCCCCCACATACTGGTTCCTACTCCTAGTTTCCTTGTTCAGACATTCCCAGTCTCCCGTCCAGCTCCTTGTCTTATCTCAGGGTCCTCCCCTCCCTACAGAACTCTTACCGGCTCCCAGTCCCAGCCTTCCCGCCCAACCAGTCTTAGCCTGTCCTTCCCACTGGGGCACCTTCTTGCTCATTCAGTCCCAATCTCCCCCTTCCAATTTCCAGTTTCTCTCCACTGCCCTCCAGTCTATCACTAGACTCTTGGTCCGAACTTCTCCTTTCCCTCCCCTCAGTCCAGTTTTTGTCCCCTCTTTTCATTTGAATCAGACAGCTTCTGTCTCCATGTTGCCTGGAGGTCAACAGTGGAGTCATTGAGAGCACAGGAGAAATGGGATGCCTGCTGTCAGTTGCAGTTACCGGCCCCACACTGGCCTGGAGCAGCTGGAGGCAGCAGGGAAAGTCTTTCTGAGCCCCAGTAGCCCAAGGCTGGAGCATGTGCAGTGTGGTTAGTGCAAGGAGCTGTGAGAGGCTCAAGCATGCTTAGTAAGGATAGAATCTTCAGACATTTTAGCTGCTCCAATTTAAGAAGTCTCTATTGAGCATATGCGATCTGATCTTTCAGAAGTTTATAACTTGGCCAAATTTGGGTGGATTTTCATGGGGATGGCAAATGGCACATTCCTGACACAAAGGCCATTCCATGCCAAATATCAAGTCTCTGCTCCAAAACATGGAGGTGCGACAGCTGTTCAAAGCAAAGGTCTCGATTTTTTTTTTTTAACATGGGCAAAAGAACTTATTTTTCTTTAACTTCACTTTAGAAAATAGCTGGAATGTTTTGGCTGAAATAAAAAACAAACACACACAAAACAGCCGAGGCAGCCACCAGGCATGCAAAATTTCAGCCAAATGGTTAAATTTTCACAAAATTATAAACAACTGAAAATGGAATCATATAATAGGAGCTGTCAGGGAACCTTAATAGGTGTGGCTATTTTTACTTACAGTGACAATCCTTGTGCAAAAGAGATTAGAATCTGAAAACTGTTGCTGTCAGAAAACTGTCCAGTGATCTGAGTCCAGTTCTTAGATGTAGACATCCCAACAGGCACTGTTGTTGGTAGTTCACACAAAGACGTAGTGAGCATGGAAGTGGAACTTCTCTCACCCTAGTTGTGTTGCCTTCAAATCAGAGATGAAGCATGCTGCTCTGGGAGGCTATCCATTTGTTTTGTTTTTTTGCTAGACTCAGGACTCTTGTTGTTTTACATTGGAGAGGCAGGGGAGTGGAAGCTGGGAAAGCTGAGATGTGTTCCAACTTTGCTACTGGCTGGCTGTGTGGCCTTAAGCAAATAATTTAACTTCTCTGTGGCTCGCTTTGTTCATAATTAAAATGAGGCTAATAATATTTACCCACCTCCCTCCCAGGAGTGTTGTGAGGATTAAGCAATCTGCTTTGATCATAACAATGTCTATCGTGGCACTGCATGCAGAATTGGAAAGCATTATGCCCATACAAAGAGGGGGCTGCTGCCTGCCAGCTTTCCTCTCAGCCCCCAGCATGAAGAGAAAAGATGTACTTGAAACATAAGTGCAAAAACTTACTATATTAAGAACTTAGGAAGAATTTGGAAGCCATTGGCAGTGCATAACAACTTTATTGAACCTACTAAGGTATGGACAATGCTACATGTTATGCACCAGTAAGTACATAATAAATGTACAAACTTTTAGTCTATACAATCATAGAAATGTAGGTCTGGAAGCACCCCGAGAGGTCATCTTGTCCAGCCCCCATGTTGAGACAGATCCAAGTAAACCTAGACCATACATGACAGGTGTTTGTCCAACCTGTTTTTAAAAACCTCCAATAATGTGGATTCCAGAACCTCCCTCAGAAGCCTATTCCAGAACATAACTACCCTTATGGTTAGAAAGTTTTTCCTAATATCTAACCTAAATCTCCCTCGCTGCAGATTAATCTGATTATTTCTTGTCCTACCTTTGAGTGGACATGGAGAACAAATTGATTGTTGTCCTCTTTATAACAGTCCTTAATGCATTTGAAGACTATTATAAGGTTCCTCCTCAGTCTTCTCTTCTCAAGACTAAACATGCCCAATTTTTTTAATCTTCCCTCAAAGATCAGATTTTTCTAAATCTTGTATCATTGTTGTTGATCTTCTCTGTACTCTCTCCAATTTGTCCATATCTTTCCTAAAGTATGGAGCCCAGACCAGGACACAGTACTCCAGCTGAGGCTGCCCTAGTGCCGAGTAGACTGGGACAGTTTTATGTCCCATGTATTACATATGACACTCCTACTAATACACCCCAGAATATTAGCCTTTTTTATAACTGCATCACATTGTTGGCTTATATTCAATTTGTGATTCACTATAACCCGCACTTCCATTTCAGCAGTACTACTGCCTAACCAGTTATTCCCTATTTTGTAGTTATGCATTTTAATTTTCCTTTCTAAGTGAGGTACTATGCACTTGTATTTTTATTGAATTTCATCTTGTTGATTTCAGACCTATTCTCTAATTTGTCAAAGTTGTTTTGAATTCTAATCCTGTCCTCCAAAGTGCTAGCAATCCCACTCAGCTTGGTGTCATCCACAAATTTTATAAGCGTACACTCCACTCCATTATGCAGGCCACTAATGAAAATGTTCAGACATTTACATACTTTCTATTATCTAGTCAGCATCTACATAGCACTCCCATAAAATGGAAGAGCAGTCTAGGAGTAACAGCTGAACTCATTTGAGACCTGTATAGGAGGATATGGATGTGACTGTTTCTTTTTTCCCCCTGGTTATCGTGCATATTTGGGTGATAGAGGATCCTCTCCTTCCTGAACTGTCAATTCCCAGTGAGGAACTTGTATCCCAAATAGCAAAGAAATATTTACTGAGGACATGGATAACCATTGAGCAGCCATTATCTTTAGTGCTAGACACAGAACAGGTGAGAGAGAGAGAGAGCGGAAGAGAAGGCCCTGGAGCAGCTTTTCCAAAAGATTGTCTATACAAACCTGAAGTAAAAGGAAAGGAAGGAAGGAAAGTCCCTGACAGAACAGGGGCAGCTGTTGGAGGGAGAATAGTTTCCTGGAGTGGAGCTATGGAGCTACCAAAGTTCATGTCTCAAGTATAAAATGACAAGGGTAGTTGTTCAAACACCAACTATTCCTTTCTCCATGTTTTATTCATCTGCATTTATGTGAGGAGCAAGAAACTGATATAGCCTGAGAGCTGTGATGTTGATTCCCAAAACTCTCCTTCAAACCCACTTATTTTCTGCTTCCAGGAAATCCTTTTCAACTCTGGAAAGAGACAGTAAAACAGAGATTAGGATTAGAGCACAATCTACCTGCAGGTGAATGCCATTCGTGTTTCATAATAACCTGCCTGAAAAAACCTGTGCAGTTTAAACACCTCTGTTCAATTAAAAGCACGTGGCTGACAGGTGGTTCAGCTGGCACAAGTTAGTATCCCATCCCATCTCCAGACTACATCTGTATTGCTGTGCAATTACCACACTAAACATATTTAAGTTAATTATTGTTTTGCTGGAATATAAAGCTATCCTGGCAAACCCTGGATGCTTTAGAGCAGAACACATCATTAAGGGCCTGATCCTGTAAACCCTGGCTCAAGTGCAGACCCATTGAAATTTGGCTGGTTAAGGGTTTGGCAGGATTGGGCCATCAGATTCCTATTTTCCCAAGTGAGTGGATGTGATTTAATACAGGTAGGTTAGCAGACGTTTGAGTGATGAGCTTTGGCATTAGTTGGTCTGGTATCTTTACTATTTTTAATTTAAAAAAAAAATCAAAATCATCCAACAGTTTCAGTTGTGATACTCTCCTGAGCAGAGAATAATAGCCAAGCTAAATTGTGTAGTGCTCAGAGAGAGAGAGAGAGGCATCTAAGACCAGCATCTTCTATGCATGTTTTAAGTGGTCCCATTATGAGGATCACAGAACAAAGGGCTTTATAAGAAGTGATTTTTATTTTGGTACATCCTTTGATATGACAAATAACGTAACTCTTTTATTCTTCTATCTATAAACATAGGGGGTATTGAATAGATGTAGCTGTGTTTTACTCCTAGTAGCATTTGTTTAATAACTCTTATGCTTCATATTACCCCCATACATCTAGTGCAATTTCTTAGTGAATCCCACATTTCAGGGGATTTCAAGATTTAAAAAGATTTCAAGAGTAAAAAGAATTTGAATTACACATACAGTTTGTCTATTATACCAAATACTAAGAATACAAATGTTTTTAAACCTTTCCCTGAAGAAAATAGGAGGGTTTAGAACTACAGAGCATTGGAAGTTAAACTGCATAACATTGAAGGCAAGCCCCTCACAATTTCCCTGTGAAGGAATCCAGTTAGGTGGTTAATCATCACTGTTTAATCAAACAACCAGAAAGGTGTGACAAATGAACCAGGATTTCTACTTCATTAGTTATAGGAAATAAGGGATTCAGTGTGTGGAAAAGATGCATAACTGCTTGAGAGGAATTAGGTGTGGGGTTGAGAAGGAAATTTGAACTGGCTGTGTGGACAGATGTTATATAACACTTTGTACTCTCAAGGCTCTGAAGTATAGGCTTGAGCCCTAATTTATACTCATTCAAGTATGCTGTTAATTAAACACAAATCTGAACCTTGTTTAGAAACGATTAGTCATTCAAAAATGAAGGGCAATTGTCACTATGCTAGTTTGGAAGATTGCAGGGTGAGTTGTTAAAATAAAATGAACTTGCCCACTTTTGTACGCTCTGGGATAAACTGAATTTCAACATTCAGATTCACAATAGCTTCCCTACTATCCCTCCTTGAGCACAACAAGTAGCTTGCAACACAGACATAAATATAAGGGCACTGGCCCTTTAAGTTGGAGCCATTTTCTGAGGTCAGAAGGCCAGCCCCACCTCTGTGTGATGCTGTGGCACCTCTTGACCAACCCCAGAACTTTCTTGTTGGAGAGGGGTGTTACCATTGGTCAATCTTGGGGTCTATAAAGGCAGCTAAGATTGGCTGATGGGACACCACCCTAAAAGGTGGTTTAGAAGCCGGCCTCTTCCTGTTCCATCTCTGCTATCACAAATATCCCCCTTCCTGCAGAGCTCACTGGTTTTGAGCCAATTTAAAGTGTTGCTTCCTGTTTTTTTTATCATGCTTTTGTTGATTGCAGGGTTTTTGGTCATCAGATTGTGAGAGTCCTTTTGGACTTCGAAGCAATTGTGCAGGTTATGTTGAATGGTCACAAAATACCCAGGCTATGAACATGGGTGTTGTGGTTTAATTTACTGATATGTTTTTAATAGGATTGCAACAGAAACAATTTGTCTTAGTGTGATGGCTACCATCTTGGTCAACACACTGGGAATTCAACTCAGGACCTCCAGAGTCAAAAAAAACCCTCATGAGCTACTACCACTTGAGCTAAAGATCACTGACTAGGGCTGTAACAGATTCATGTCATCTGCAGATCAGGCCCTGGGGCAGGGGGAGGGGACGGACTTGTAACACACATTCATCTGTGAGTTACATTAGCGGCAGGGATCAGTCCCCTATTAGCGGGGTTAGAATCATTAAGGTGTGATGGTTCATTCCGTACCCATTGGAGATTGGGAAATAGGGCAAATGCCCTTTTCTGCATTAGCCCGTCTTCTGTGTTGATGTCAATTAGATTGGTGTGAACACCTTAGCTCTTGTGAGGTCAGGCAGTTCCCCATGCAGTAGATTGCATGAAGCCCACAGGCTTGGTGTTCAATGTGTCTGTCAGGACCTTGGGGTTAGATCTTGAACAATTAGTGTGGTCTGGTGTTAAGTACTGAAATGGGGGGCAAGTGGATGGTGGCCTGAGGTCTTTAGATGTTGGTTTAGTTGTCATTTTAAGTTATGAATCAAGTTGTGTCTGCTTAGCCAGAAAGTATCCATCCTCATTGACACCTGCCATTTGTAATTACTCGTTCGCCCCCAATGCTCTGAAACCTGACTCCCAAGGGATATATAGTGGTGTTGCTAGAGACAATTGCAGAGGGCAACAGCCAGTATAGGATTTACATGTCCCAACTGGGTGAAGAGAATCAGCTGGTGAAATCTGTACTGATGTTAACCAGGTGGAATATGTTCTACACTGATGTTTTCAGACCGAATCTCATGCATGCAAGTTTTGCATGTATGCTAAATCTGCATTTACACATGCTAGGTGGGTTCTGTAGCATTAACTCCTGTTGTTTGGTGCAAATGCTGTTTGTTCAAATGCAAGTTCTGTAAACACAAGATTTGTGGGTGCCACCTAGTCACCAGGGTCTGAAATTCTGACCTCTTTTGTCAACTCATGTTTCTGCCCAGAGATAGTCATAGGTAAATGCCAGAGTAGATTTCCCACCTTTTACTGTCCAGCATTGACTCTAGTAACATCTCAGTGATTTGACAAATAAGGAGTTGTTTGGCAGGAAAGCATTGTTTGCAGCAGTCCAAACAAAGCAAGATTCACCAGGCACAGTGGGGTAGCTCAGAAAGAATAAACAGGGGAACAAGGGAAACTTCTAGATGGCACACTCTACACTGGCTTCAAAGCCAGAAGTGATTTCATTGATCGACCAGTCTTGCAGGGGCAAGCTTTGAAATAGTAGGGTTGCTGTATTATTTGTACTGAGTTCTCTTACCTTTCACCAGTGCTGAGCTAGTTTTAAAGTCCTTTTTAGTGCATTGCATAGTATGTTTTAGTCACGATACATAGCACATTTAAATTAAAACTGAGCGACTCAAAGTTTTCCGTCCAGGTTTGTGTCATTTTTGAGTTGTCACTTACATGTTGACATCTTTACAGCATAGGGTGACCAGATGTCCTGATTTTTATAGGGACAGTCCCGATTTTTGGGTCTTTTTCTTATATAGGCTCCTATTACCCCCCACTCCCTGTCCCGATTTTTCACATTTGCTGTCCAGTCATCCTATTACAGCAGCTCCTGGGGGAAAGGAAGGCCTGAGATCTCCATAAAATCTAAACTTCATGTTGCCCTGGACAACTAATTACCTGGCAAGGAATGAATCCAAGAACTGTCCAACCAGAGTAAAACAGCCAAAACTTCATGTGATAGCACCTGCACCAGTGTAAACAGCCTGTCAATTCTTATCCACTCTCCATTTTACTTTGCATCGGGGAGGCCCACCTGGGAAAAGCAAAGCAAATAGAAGTAACCACTATGGAATGACAGCCATAAAGGAACCATTGGCTGGAAAACGTGAGTAAACCTTCAGCAAAGGAAGCAAATCATTTTTTAAAACCCTTCCCAGGTCTCTTTTGCATTTAAGAATAAAGCAGCTTAATAAAATGACTAATACATTTTTGAGTGCTACATATATAATAGTAATAATGGATTGATCGGTCCTGCTGCACCTTTATTTGGCTGTTTGAATTCCAAACTATTACAATGTCGTCCTCCCTTCCAGAGAAGAATTACATTTTTAGCTGCATTAATGAAATTAATCCCCCTCCCACCCCGACCCCGAAAGTCAATAATAAAACTCCCATTGATTTGAAAGGGGCCAGGATTTCAGCTGTAGATTTCAAAATCACATAAGAACAAAACAGCAACTCTGCAAAATCCGTAGACCAGTAGAAAACACTTGCATGCCTACAGTGTGGGCCAGATTTTTGAATGGAGCTCAGCATGTTGGGTGCAGATGTCTTTTGACAACCTGCCTAAAAGTGTCACAATGGGAGCAGCCAGGAGCTGAGCGCTTTTGAAAATATGGACTCTTTTTATGTGCCTAAGTAGGAGGACCCTCTTGAGAAATCTGGCCAACTGGGGGTGCTGAACACCTGAAAATGTGGCCACCTCTAGGGAATTCATGCATACTTAAGGGGACCTCCGTGTGGTCCACATAAGAGTTAATTTGGAAGAGGCAACTTCTTTCAGAACTACCCTAGAAATATTGTTGGTGCCTTTTGGCTAGGGTGACCTGATTTTTCAAAGCAAAATAGCTAGGACAGTATCTCACAGGGGTTTTGGGGCTGGGTGAATGCATGGTGGAGAGTCAGTAATTGAGAGGTACAGACTAGGGAAGGTTTTGACAGCTTGGAGGGAGGGGCTGGAATCCCTGCTTTCCTCTTGCCTCCTTGTGCAGCTACACATTGTGGCTAGGAATAGCTCTGAACCAGTCTTCAAAAACTTAGGTGGGGGGAGGGGCTATGTTTAATGTAAAGCTGACCAGAGGGCTTGGATTGCCCTGAAATTGAGAGAGTCACCGCTGATTAACCTGATCACTGGTGAGAAGAATGGAAGGCTGGCTACAAATGATCAGCCTGGCAACTGGTGGCATCAGAATTTCAAATCCACTTACTCAACTTGCTGTCAATTTTGTTGGCTTGGCTGGTGGTTCCTGCAGGCTGCCAGAATCTACAGGGATTTACAATGCCTGGCTCACAAGTTTTCTTTGAGGGGCTCTGAAAACCAGGCCACTGACAGTTTTCATTGACATATTGGAGTAAAATTTGGGAAACTGGGTCACAAGTCCATCCAATTTAGGCTTAATCAATTTTTGCCTTTATACAATTTCAGAGAGAATTATTGCCACTTACAGTGTCTGGACCTATATTTATGCCAGATAAATAATAACAGACCAGACAGAATTGGTAAATGGGCCCAAGTTACATTCCAGGGAATCATCGCCTTCTCTGACCCCTTGGTCTCGTCTTTCCTTCAGTTTCTGGTCTGGTTCTCCAGTTTGGTCTCTTCTACATTTCTATATTATAGATTACTTAACCTTTATCCAGTTGGCTTTTAACACAACCTCTTTGGGTTTGTGGTAACGTGTACACTATGCATGTGAAAGCTTCAATTACCCAACTACTGCATTTTTTCTGCTGGTTTTGCAGTTTCAGTGCCATATTGCTCCCTGCCTTGGGTCTTCCCAGAAAAGGTTTTTTTTTGTTACAGGTTTGAATATTTTTATCTCAAAACTTCCAGCACAATATGTTACCTTTGTTCTGTCAGCAATAACCACATTTTAAGCAGCTCAGCAATGTATATCAAAGAATTGGCAAAAACACACACTTGCCAGCAAGGCGTTGGCCTAAGTGTCTTCTCATCTGTACTCATTCACTATACATAATTATACATCATTAAAATATAACAAAGCTTTTAATTTTACCATTTAGCAATCCTTCATTTTTATTTTTCAATGTTATAAGTCAGTTTATGTTATCCTCTTACTATATTTGGGGAGGGGAGTTTGGAGAGCACACTATGATTCTGTAACGAAGATAAAAAATGTTGACATTTAACATGCATTTTTCATTCAAAGTCCAGTTTTGTTTGGGAATCATTATCAAGAAACGTCATTAGAAATTTTCCTGCAAATGCATTTTGAGGGGTGTCTCAATTCTAGGGCCTTGATAAAGTTTCTTTGAATGGTACCCCAAGAGATATGTTTTCCTATTTCAGGGTATGAGCTGTGCTGAGAATTCTTATGATTTAATGCTTCTAACTTGTTCCTTCTGTGTCTATTGATACCCTACTTGAGAGTTTTAATGATGGAATTTTGTCTCACAATGTGTGGTTTAACCCCAGTTGTTTTAAAAACTTTCCTACAGACTCAATTACTATTGTTTAAAACACAACACTTCCTCAGTAGTAAGTGGAAAGGATGACTTGTGTAATGTATTGGTCTTGACTTAATTACTTTTACATAGATAAATTTTTTTTGGCTGTGTGAATATTTAAGTAGGTGCCAGCATGGAAGTTGATTGATTAAATTGCAGAGGGATATTTTGAAAGTAGTCATCAACCTGGCTAGATCCATATTGAATGAATTCCAGTATGGGTAGGTTGCATGTTAGAACTGATGTAAACCCACATTAAAGAGGTTATGTAACTGAAAGATACATTTTAATCTGTACAGTTCACTGCCAGATCTGAGGAAATGAACTCCAAGTGTAGAAATAAGAAAAGACCACTGGGTCTAACTGACAGAATGCTCTTTTAACTAGTAAAATCCATGTTTGCAACCTTGTCTGTGGTTAACCACTTCTAAATGATGTCATGGGCCTTTTTTTTTACAGGGGCTGTTAAAATGCAATGGAGCAATAATAAAATTCACAATTAGATTTTATTTCTCTGTGTTTTGTTTATTTTTTTATGACTGTTCCTGGCTTTGAGAGTGGGGTTTTTTTTGTTGCAGTGAATTTAATCAGCATAATAAATGGTTGTAATCTGTTGTGGTTGAACAATAATAGGAAGAGATGATGGTTTGCTTTTAGTAATCCTACAATATATGCCTGTTTGTCCTGCTACTTCTCTGTTTCAGAGGCTTCTGCTGTAAGTGTTAATAATTTTTTAAATATGGTAAATCACGTCTGGTCATATGCAAGATAAAGCCTCGCAGAAATCCTTTTAAACAAATATGACTGAAAATGGCCACAGCCTATGGGTTGCCTTGGCTACAGCTGTGCATAATGAAACCTGACTTTTTGTTTCTTTGCTATCATGGATGAAATTTATGGAAAGTACTTAAGTACAACAGTGACCTTGACCTTTGCACATCAGTTAAATGATGGTTGATGTAGAGCTTTTGGGTTATGCTGGTTGGGTCCCCTTGTTTGCTACTAGTCACATTTATGGTACAGAGATTGCAGTACATATAGTTTCAACCATAAGGGCAAATGTACTACCCAGCACTCAGCCAAAGTAGTTTGATTAGGCAGACAGATGCATGGATTACATTCCCTCAGACTATGCCATGCCTGCAGAGGTTAATTCAGTTCAATGGCTGGAATAGCCTCCTTCAGCCTTTACCCAGACCATACGTGGGGAGAATGAGACTATCAGTGCTAGGGTGACCAGAGGGCAAGTGTGAAAAATCAGAACAGGGGGTGGGGGGTAATAAGTGCTTAAATAAGAAAAAGCCCCCAAAATCGAGACTGTCTATAAAATCGGGACATCTGGTCACCCTAATCAGTGCAGTGGCGGGTCCTCCATCTTCATCACTCCCCTTGCCCATCTGTGTCCTGGCCCCATCTCTCCTGCACCTTCCATACAGGGTTCTTTCCCTGGGTTGGGCTCTGTGCAGGAGTTGCATATCCCCTATTTGCAACCACATTGCCACTTTCTCTCATACAGTGATGTGCACTGATTCCACTGCCAGCAAGCACTTTGCATTGGAACTAATGGCAGTTATCCCCTAATTTCTGTTTTAAAGGTGTCAGCTGGAATCTGGGTTGTTTAATGACATTAAGGGACTGATCCTACAATGGGTTTGAGCATCCACAACTATTGACTTCACTTGGCGAAGAGAGTGCTCATCATCTTGCAGTACAGCCCTTTGGCTCCTGGCAAGTTTTATTTAATTTCTTTGTATGGGATAAAACAACCCTATGCCAGGCTTGAAGCACCTATAAACCTGTCACGGTGGCTTTCATTTAGGTGAAGTTTGGGCACCTCTAGAATACAATTTTCTTTGTGGTCTCTGTTGATGAGTCTCACTCTGATTGCATTTTATTTCTCTAATGCACAGCTTCCCAAATGGTGGGCCACAGCCCGAAGGTGGGCTGCGACGCAGTCCCTGGTGGTCCACTGGCACAGCTGCATTCTCCAATTAAGCTGGGGTGGAGGGTTTTTTGGGGGGGGCATGTAGAGGCATTGCCCCTTCCCCCCAAAACTGCATCTTTCCTTTCCACTCCCCTCCTGACGTTGGCCCTTCAGCGCAGCTCCAGGGTACATGGCCCCATCCACTTGCCCTGCCTGACAGAGCCTACATAGGAAAAGCATATGGGTCTGCACTCAAGGGCTGGAGTAAACAGGGGGCTGAAAATTGAATATGAGATCAGGTTGAGCCTCACTAACATATGTCCCCACCTGGAAAAACTGTGCAAGGAGAAGCAGGTACATCCACCCCATTAAGACGACTCTGAGTCTGTAAGTCATTTTGTTTTTATTTACAATATTTGATACTTTTCTAATTAGTAAAGAGTAGGGTGGGGTCTTTACTTAAACAGCACAGACATGCAGATTTTACACTATAAAAACTGAAAACAGAATATAGTGTTCATAGTTGGACCAATATTTTGTTTTAAAATCAACAAATAGTGTGGTTTTTCTAAAACAATTTTGTTAGCGCTGTGTTGCTTATTAATCTGTTTTATATAAAATTGTGTTTTCCCTGTTTGAACACCACATTTTGCTCTCAACATTTTTTTAAAGTATAGTTTTACTAAAACTGTTTGGTTTCAAAGATCTTGAATAATTTCTTTGAATGCATATTGCTAGGGATTTCTATCATTACAATTGTTTACATTAAAATGAAAAGGAAACATGCATTGTTTATTTACAGTGACATTTCTATGTAGGTAATAATTCAAATGAATAGTTTTCCTCAAGAAGTTAATAGTGGGCTGCAGTGTCTATTGCAGTTGAACAGGTGGGCCTTGGGAAAAATGTCTGGGAACTCCTGCCCTAACATACCATATTTTGTGGCAGAATTGATATGCCAAGGAAAAATTCCAGGTGGAGTTTTGGCATGTAGTAGACAGCAGTAGTGACAATAAAGGTGTGAAGCTAAGATTACCTTCTGCAAGGACAGCTCATCCGTGGGCTAGGGAAAAACATAAACCGAGCAATAAAATTACAGGGAAAGCTTCATGTTTACTTTACTCGTTTTACTACTGCAGGAAAAAAGTGTGATATACTCACGACGTAAACAGATGTGTTCTACATGTAAATGTAGTTAGTGTCCTTTGAAGAGGTAGCTAAGAGACATGGGAATCCTTTGAGAGGCTCAGGTAATAGCTATAATCCTTGTCAAGTGGTCATTCTCATCTAGCAAAATCCTCTTTAGTATAGTTGAACAAACATTCACCAGTAAAGTTTGTTTTTTCTGTACCACGGATGTAGTTGTTAAACAACTTCTTCCAAACCCACTTTGGGACGGAGTTCAATCATTAATCTCAATAAAATATTGTTGGCTTCTAACAGTATCTGGTTTAGATTGGATGAAATTTATTACATTAAATCTTTGTAGTCATTCAGGGATTTTTCCAGCCACAGAGAATACCACTTGGTTTTTTCATAATCTGCTATAGCTGTTGCCTAATTACAGTTCTGCTCTGGACATAGATAAGTTTGCCATCTTTTTGTCGCACGGAACAAAAAATATTCAGGGGGTTTATGTACCTCCATCCTAGCTACTCTGCAAATTTCTGGTGGCAATTTTGGTGGTGATTGGTGGCAATTTTGGTGGTGACTGGTGGCAATTTTGCAGGTGATGTACATATGTGTAAATCTCCCCTGAAATCTGAGGTTGATGTAATCAGCTTTACAATAAGAATGGTTCAAATAAAGAACTTTGTTGTAACTTTCCCAGTCTGGATGCTTCTGCCAAGAAAGGGTTAATAATGACTTAGTAGCAGGTTGTGCATGGATGCACTTTCACATCCTGAATGTTGACAAATCACCCAAATATCTCTTCCTGCTGGACATATTGACCTGTCATTGCAATGATCAGTGGTTCAGAAAACTTCCTGAATTTTTAACCCAAGTTTTAACCGAAGTGGCTTTGGCTGCATATGTGTTTCCTGCAGTGTAATGGCCAATAATGTATCCGACGTGCAAGGGCAGTTCCTGGAGGCTGCAGTTATTATGGTATGCTAAACACTTAATAAAAAGCACACAAATCTTTTTTCCCCCCTCAGAAATATGTGCCACAACACCTATTAATGTGGTTTTTCTACATTTTGATCTCACCAGCGTGCAACAATTCAAGAAAAAGTAAAGCTTAAGATCACATTTCAGAGCATGACTTGGGGGTCTTGAATAATTACTATCATGTCAAAACTACAAATTATTGTTACTTCCATGATCTTTACAGCATTACTTGCTTGCTTCTGGCTGGTGTCTCTCTGTATGTATGTGCATAAGTAGATATATGTACATATCATCCAAAACGTTTTGGGTCTGATTCAAACTGATGATAAACATAGATGCCCCATAGAAAACCAAGTTCAGTCTTGTAATACACTTCATTTTTTTCTGAGGCCCATATTTTAGCTTAAATCTGCAGTGGAATTCCATGCATTGGGAGTGATGTTCATAGAGTACAGGCAATATATGGTCCTAAGGAAACCTATCCAAACTTTAATTTGGATTAAATTAAACTGCTCTAATGGCTCCAATTGTTCTTCTGCAGCAGAACTCCCTGAGTGGTGGTGGGTAATTGGTTCTCCCCTTCTGGGCTGCGGAGGGATCATATGATCACTGCTTCTCTTCAATATCTACATGAAACCATTCGGAGAGATAGTGAGATGCCATGGACTTGGCTGCCAGCACTGTGTCAATGACACTCAACTTTGTATCTCGTTTTTAGCTGATGCAATCACTGCTACTGCTAAAATGTCAGAATGCCTACAAGATATTGGCTCTTCTTGGGTGAGGAGTAGCTGAATCCAGGAAAAACTGAAGTTATGGCTGAGATCACTGTGAGCACATCAGGCTTGTGCTTGTCTTTCCACTGGCTCCCAGACCTCCTCCCAAAGCCAGTTTAAGACCTTGGTCCTAATTTTTAAAGCAGTTAATGGATCAAGCCCCAGCTACATCCAAGACTAAATTTTGATTTACAGACCACCATGACGGTTGTGCTCCTTTAGGAAAATGCATATTTCAAAGCCCAGAACAAGACATGTGAGAGCTGGGATCAAAGCCTCCTCTGAGGACATCCAGCTATGGAGCAATCTTCCACAGAAGACCAAGCAAATCAAGAGTCTGACTATCTTTAGGAAACATTGGAATACCTTCCTCTTTGAGAAGAAATTTTTGCCGTTAAGTGACGCTCACAATTAAAATACTCCTTTTATTCCCAACCTCCTGCCAACTACCTCACAAAAATCCCTACCTGCAAGCAAAGCGTTGACCCTATAAAGGGAGGAGGGTCAGTGACTCCATGAAATCCCCTAGGAACTTTGCTATTGTTATTGATTTTATGTGGGAGACTATGGTGATGGACAGCAGTATAAAACTTTAAGATCGAGTATAATCCATTTCAGTTGACTTCCATTGGAGTTAAGGATGCACAGTTTCTCACAGGGTTTCTACCCATTAAAACACATGGGAAATATTTAGGTTTTTTTAGAAAGCAATTGTATTTATCTTTAAAAAAACATAGTATTTTCAACAAGTGAGCTCCACTGGTTTTTTTCCAACTATGGTTTTCAGGGATGTTACAGGAGAAAGACAAAGTTTGAAAGACAACTATTAAAGATATTTTACCCTTAAGTATATACTGGAGTGCAATATTACTGTCTGAATGAACATTTGGCACTTTTCTGTAGTTTGTGAGATTTCTGAATAATGCCTTGTGCATTCACTCTGAACATAGGGCAGACAGTGTCATTGTAATCTTATTTTTAGTGTGAAAATAAGGTACTAATAAGATAATTGGCATTTTTCTTCCTTGTCTGTTTCAACTTTAATATCTTGGGCTTATTCCAGAAAAATGAATTCTTGTGGTAGCCTTAAAAGATGGTATCAGGACAATGGAAGAGTACAAGACACCATTGCACAAAGAGAGGTCAATGATGATACATACCGCTATATTTTGTGCTTGAAGAGCAAGAAAAATGGAACCCAAAATAAACAGAGTATAACTTTAAAAAAAAATAGTCTCAGACAGCAGAATGGTGAGGTACCTGGAGTAAAAGGGATGTATCCCCTGCACCTTCCCACACACCACATCCTTGAGAGGAGAAATTGATTTGTAAATGCAGTAGACCTAAAAAGTCAGCCTTATTCTAACATGGGACTAGTCAGCCGGCCTCAAATGAAGCTTTTGGGAATGATGAAAACTTTAAAAGCTCGCTTTTATCACCACACAAAAGTTCATACCAGGCTGCTTAGAGGGTTAATCTGTAATGACAGACACAAGCCGAGAGAGTGGTTGTACACTGTAGACCAGAAATCCAAAACCCTTCTACCGGTCCTGGCTTCTATTTTTTCCAGTCTTAACTTATAGATATTTCCTGAACATTAGCAGCTGCCATATTAACATGGACAAGGTCTATTTACTCCAATATCCTGTCTCTGGTCAGTACCAAATGCTTCAGAGGAGTTTTCTGACGTTTTGGGATAATGCTTCTAATGGTGCTGTACTGTACAATGAGAAATTCTACAGAATATTACCCTGAATCAGCAGGAATCGTAGTCCTTCTAGCTTTCACTAGGATTTGTATGAGGCTTTTGGGAGCCTACAGCCTTAGCCTGTTTCACACTAAACTGGATTCAGTGTGTCAGTGGCCACAGAGGGAAGTTGGCACAAGGCCCCTGGGATCTGGAAGGTAGGATTCTGCATTGCTGAACTAAATCTAGTCTGGGCTCTGAGGCGAGGGTGCACAGCTTCATGGACCTGATTCAGCACAGCATGTATGAATGTGGTTATGTTCCACTGCTGTAAATGGGATGTAATTACATGTTTAAATGTTTTGCTAAATTGGGATCTATGCAATTTAAATACAGAGGGCCAGATTCTTCTCTTATTTACTTCAGTGCGTAGGTGGGGTCACTGCTGAAGTCAGTCTAGGTACTCTGAGTTTTCACTTGTGTAATTTGATAGCTGAACCTGAAGGAGACTTCAACCTTGAGATCTGTGTGATGTCTAGTTCAACATGAAACATAGGGAGAAACAACAGAACAGACTTGGAAGTTTAAACATTATGTAGGGTGACCAGACAGCAAGTGTGAAAAATCGGGACAGGGCAGGTGGGTAATAGGAGCCTATAGAAGAAAAAGACCCCAAAATCGGGACTGTCCCTATAAAATCGGGACATCTGGTCATCCTAACATTATGTAAAGTTATTTTTGTTGTAGCTGAATTTACTGAGTTGACATACTATCCACACCAACCCTCTGGGGTAGGTAAGCTTTTTGCAGAAGAGTAGATATAGAGCCACAGACCCGGTGAAGTGGTTTGTCCAAGGTCACACAGAATGTCAGTGGTAGAGCTGGGAATAGAGTCCAGGAGTTCGGTTCCCAGTCCCCTGCTCTAACCATGTATCAGCACTGCGTTCCCTACCTTTGAAAAAAACCAACCCCCGAAGTAAAAGGGCTGCCTGTATCTTTTTAAATATAATGATATATTTCAAGGAAGCTGCACAACTCTTGTGATGTAATATGATTAAATCTGTTGCAAGAATTATGCTCTGGAGCAATTTTTTTTTTTTTTTTACATTATGGAGTCTATGTGACTGGAGTACTTTATGAATTTAATTTGATGAATAACAGTTGCTGCGTGCTCGAGCATCATGTTATATCTATCTCTAACATTAGGGCAGTATTTCCCTGACACCATTTGCTTCAAGCCCTTGGGGGGAAAAGTCTTTCCTTTGGAATGTTCTTTTCTTTTAATCATGACATATGTTTTTTGTTTCTGGACTTTACACGTTAACTTTGAACTTCAGAAGGATGTGAGAAGCATAGACTTCTATTACATGGTTTGGCTCTCAGCCCACAGAAACTAGCAACAGTCACCTTCATTTCATTAAAAACAAAAGTTTGAAGAATTTTAGGGTCATAACCATCAATCTATCATCACAGTTTTCTCAAGGAGGCAACGCTTAAAAATAAAATATAAGGAAGGAAAATTGCTGAATGAGGTAGATCATCTTAGGAGATTTTTGATAAAAGCATTAAAGCTTTAAGTTTCTGTAATGGAGTCAACAAAGCATCAAAATCAAAAGGCTGAGCACTACTGTAAATTGCTGGATCTTGATTCAACTTTGGTAAATACATTCTATAGAAAAGCTGTTGGTATTCTACCCGTGAAGCTATTGTTTTCCTACTTGAAGAATTGCCACTCAGGAGATTTGATTTTTATTATATGCTCCTCATCTCTTTGAAGTACCACACTTCAATTAGCCCCAGGATAATTTAAAATAGAGGCTTGGTTTCATACTTGTCTAGCACACCAAATAGCCTTACTTTTAGCAAACTAACTGTAACTTCTCTTAGAAAATACCCATATCATTGTGTCTAGCTCAATGCACAGTATTGTTCAAAAATCAGAGTGGTTTGAATGTCTCAAGAATGGGATAGAAAATCATACTGAAAATTAGAGCTGGTCAGAAAAATGTTGACAAAAACAAAGTTTTAATGGAAATCAAATGTTGTGAACATTTTCACTCTCCCCATACACCACTTATTTTTGATCCCTTCCACTGAAAATATTATAGTCCTGTTATATAAATTGATGGTTCACTCTTACCTGGAATATTATGTTCAGAGATCTGACCCCTTCTCTAATTAGATATGGAGGATATTGAAAATGTCCAGAGATGGGTGACAAAAATGATTAGAGCCATGGAGAAACTTCTGTATGAGGAGAGATTGAGACGACTGAGATAGTTTAGTTGAGAGAAGAGAGGAGAACACAAAATATGAAATGGAAGAGAAGAGGTAAATCAGGTACTTCTGTTTACCTTTTCTCATAAAACAAAAATAAGGGAATAGAATAAAACTGAAAGACAATATATTTAAAGATGATGAAAGGAATTTTTTTACACCATATATAATTAGTCTGAAAAACTCCTTGCCACCAAATATCATAAGACCTTATGTAAATAATGAGATGATCCACACTTACAATGAATCCACAATTATTTCTTATAAGACAAAGTTATCAAGCGTGTAAGCCCTTATGACTCAGGTCCCTTCTGGCTTTGGAACCTATGAATCTATAATCAAATCACTAACTGGTATGGGCTTAGTCAAGAAACTCCTTTTATGGGCAAGGTATTCCACTGGGGTATTTCTTGCACCTTCCTCTGAAGCATTTGGGATTAGCCACTGTTGGAGACAAGAGACCAGACTAGGTGCACCACTAGCCTATACTTATAAGGCACCTGTGATAGCAGTAATGTGTCATGTATATACAGACTGTTTATGGGGATGAGTTGGAGTTCTTATTCCCTGTGTAAACATTTCTTCAGGACTATCTATATCCCTTGGAAAAGAATCCATGGAGTTTTCTGTGTTCAGTTTCCACTGCATGTTCCTACATCCATTTTCTTCCTGGAAGAACTCTCAATACCTTTTTTGTTGCTGCCCTTTGTAGCTTGATTTCTGTAACTGAATAATGTTCTGCACAGTCCGTATGCTGTTGGCTGCTAAACTGTCGTGTTGATGAGAGATGCCTCTTGTTACCAAGGTCTCCATGACCTTTACAGGCCTCATACAGGGACAACTTTGCAAGTATTTTGTATGCTTGCCATATTATTTGCAAATCCACTCTTCCTCAATGCCCCAAGCCTAAAATTTCTATTGTTGTGGATTTGGGGGAGTAAAAGGGTTGACTATAATGTTTTTATGATGTATCTGTTTTTTTAAATAAGGTGAAAAATTGATTTTTTGTAAGGCCAGTAAATCCTCCCTGCTGGGGGCTAATTTAAAACATGATATTAAATTACTTATTTACTGGAGAGTAACATCTGGAGTCGTTCAGTCCATTTGCAATCAAACTCATTTTATTACAAAAAGTCTAGTCAGTTTCACAGAAAGGTTTGCCAAGGATGAACAGGTCATGGGAACTCAGAGGAAGGGATGAGCTTGTAGTTTTGCACAAGACTGGAACTTAGGAGATCTAATTCTATCTGTAGCTCTGCAGGCAATTCTAGTGTGACTTCATATGGGATAAATGACTACTTATTTAAGGGACTTGCTTAAAATGGGGCTATGCCGATAATACGCATTTGTCTTTTTAAATAAATCCAGTGTCTCATTTACTGCATGTTTTGCCATGTTTTTTTCCCTGCTGGGACTCATTATTCTGTGATTCTGCATGTCAAGTTGGAGATTGCTATTAACATTGGACAGTAGGAAGAGTTGTAGCATCTGCTGCTAATAGCGCTATTAACTTGTAATACTCAAAGTCGAAGGAAGGCTACATTCTAGTCACACTGCTATCAGCTAATTCTTGTAGTGCCACCAAATTGTATTGGTAGAACTGTGGCTAGCTACTAATAGTGTGTGAACTGTTGCTAACACTTGCGAGAATACATTCACCAATTCTTTAAATCTACATCAGGAAGTCAGGTAGGAGGGAAGCTAGGGAAAGTTTTAGGTAGTAGCTGGACAGTGAAGAAGAGAGGGGAAGACTAGCTTCTTGGGCTAATGCTGTTTCCTTATTCTAACATTGTTCAGTGTTAGAAGTGGCTCTTTCTGTACTAGTTTGCCAGTGTCACATGACAGTGCTGATCACTGATCAATGCTTAGCTTCCTTTCCCTGATTTCAGGGAACTGAATGCTGATCAAACTAATGCTCCCTGCTGCTTGCCATTAGACCAGGAGAACTGAGCCCTCTGACCACCTCTCTTCCCTCATCATGTGGCGCTACCAAATACCTAACATTTGTTTGAGGGAGCAAGACTAAGGAAAATCCATGCTTGGAGATGGCTTGGAAGACACAGGAGGAGCTAAAATGAAAGTCAGGGAGAAAGTGTGGTGACTGGCCCTGGAAAGGAGAAAAAGGGAGGGCGGATTTCCAGTTACAAAAGGGTAATAGAAGGAGTAGGGGAAGGGGAGAAGTTATTTCTGGGAAGCTGTGCGCAGGGCTGGTGATGCCCACATATAATATGTAATTGTAAAAGATATTGGCTGCATAGTAAGAAGTTCCTGTCTGTTCTGTGAAATGAAATTTACCTGGAGAACAGTAAGTTAGCTCTTCATTTCTGTATTTTGTTCTTCCTCCCAAGGTCATGCATGAGTGCTGCGGAAGATCTGTTGTGTGAAAACAGCTCTAATGCCAGCCACCTGCCGTAAAGTCCGCTCCATGTTTGTAAATGATCACTTTCACCTTGTGAAGTGCATCTTTTATTTAATGAATAATTCATCTTTTATTGAAATGCACAGTTGAATCCCTAATAGATGTTCTGGGGTATGAATAGTAGGACTGTTTGCTGAGTGAAAAGACAGATTTATCCTGAAACCTACTTACAGTATTTAGCCTTCAAAGTTAACTGGCTCACTGAATCCTTCCTGTGTCCACTATTAGGACTTTCTTGTTCTGGAATTTGATTTTTTTATCTATATTAATTTCTAAATATTTTGTAGATGTTCATGCTTCTATCACTCCTGTATAATCTTCTATTACTTTTGCCAGATAATCTGATACAAGATTAACATAGCATTTGAATTATTATTCCCTTCTCTTGAAACTGAAGGCTGTTGCAGAAGGTCAAAATGCAGAAATGTTTCTCTTGGGGTTACTTGAACTACAAAAACATTCTTAAATTTCTTAACACAACTTACTGAAAGGTTACAAGTTATTACAAAGCTGTGTGCTGGTGCCGCTGCTGTTGTATGTAATTGATCAAGTCCTTCATCTTACCAATATACAGAAATTGAGAGCCCATGTACTTTACAACGTGAATGGTTTTTGTATCACATCTTAAAAAGTGACGTTCTGTCTGCCCTATGTGGACATTAGAGATCTCGTTTAAGCTTTGCATAAAATTAGTGGTTTGCCTCTGTGTCCTTGAACAAAATGTCCCTTTCTTGAATTCTAATTACTTGTTTCTCATTTCCTAAAAATTATTTGAAAATGTGCAAGGAAGGGGTTGTTTTGTTTTTAAATCAAGGGCCAGTAAGATGATGTGCTCCAGTTGAAAGGGATGTTCTGTGACTTGGAAACAGATTATGGGGGTCGGGTAGGGGGAGAGGGTAGGTATATTTGAGACTGCTTAAAAGCAAGGCATGTGACCTACAGGTGCAGAATATACACTAATTGTACTTGGCCTTACCCCCATTCAATTAGTCTCCCTGCTTTCTTTAGCTTGTTGAGAAAATTGCAAATACACTGCTTCATGGCTCCTTGGCAGTTAGGAGTTTAGCAGGACACTGATACCTAATGGATTTCAAGACAGACTCCCATTGTTTATAATTAAAATCTGCCAAGAACATATCAGATGCAATGTGTATTGAAGCATTTTCTTTTAGGGTAAGCTCCAGTACTGTTGAGGATCTGATCGTAATTATTGATCTTCATTTAATAGCAATCACTCTGAAGGATAAAAGCTTATTCTGTTTCCAACTCTCTCCACATGGTTTTGATCCAGAACAAAAGAATAGTTGTTAAAGTGTATTTGTGATACTTGTTAAATGGGCTGTGGCAACTTGCAGTGTTAGTGCATTGACAGTGGATTTTCTCAGGAATGGACCTGTCAAGCTCTTTTGTCTAGTCTGTGGTGTGTTTCCACCTATGTGGTATTCAGATTTCATTTTTCAGTGATGTCTTCTTTCCTTTAAAGCAATAAATCACCAGGTAATGCTTCAGGACTTGACATAATCAAAATGTTTGTGTGTATAGTTGGGAACTATATAAACGGATTTTTTTAAAAATTGGTATTACCTAGAAATCCCAGTCATGGAACAGCATCTCATTGTACTAGGCACTGTACAAATGCAGATCAAAATGTGATAGTCCTATTTGCCAATATCCATAGATATAGTGGTTAAAGCATAGGAGTTGTAATAAGGAGATGTGGAATCTAATCCTGGTTCTGCAACTTCCTGCGTAGCTTTGGGGACACAGGTCTGTGCTGGCGGGGATCTGTGCTGCAAGTAATAACTCAAACTGCTGTGTGTGTGACCAAGGAAACTCCTGTGCTTTTCCCTCTGGTTCTGTATACTGCTTATAAGTTTAGTTCTCCTTTTCAGGCCTGCACTTTAATGTAGGACCTACTGGTATTAGTCTTTGGTAATGGAGCTATGTGACCATGGTGATTTTTTCCCCCCATTACATTGTTACTTTAAAGAGGCACCATCAACTTGAAGATCACATTTCTCCCTGAGAATGTGTGCTTCCTGTAGTTTACTCATAATTTCCAAGATGGCTGGACCGTATAGAAGTTAGTGAAGAAAAATCAGTTTTTCAGTTTGTTTACTTTAATTTGACAGTACCAGGTTTATAGTCAATCATTTTCTTCCTTGTTGAAAAGCCCCTCAAACACTTCAACAGGGGAAGAGGGAAAACCATAACACTTTTTGAATCTGACGAAGTGGGTCTTCCCACTTATGCTCCAATATATCTGTTAGTCTATAAGGTGCTACAGGACTCTATTGTTTTTGCAGATCCAGACTAGGGTGACCAGATGTCCCGATTTTATAGGGACAGTCCCGATTTTTGTGTCTTTTTCTTATATAGGCTCCTATTACCCCCCATCCCCTGTCCTGATTTTTCACATTTCCTGTCAGGTCACCCTAATCCAGACTGACATGGCTACCCCTCTGATACTTTTTGAATGGTGTTTTGTTTTTTTAAAATGAAAACTGGCTTAAAAAAACCCAAATCAGAAAAACCTTTGTCAGTTTCAAATGATTGCAGTTGTGTCCTTTGAGAGGTGTCAGGCTAACTTTTGGGACTCACTGGTGTAAGATGGTGTTTTGCTGTAAGATGTTAAAAATAGCTTTTCCACAAGGGACACAGTGAAGGTATGGTGAAACCACACTAGCTTTCTCCCTATTTATCAAAGTGTTTGCACTGCTACTCCCATTCAGGGAAATTAATGGGCACTGAGCAAAGAAAATTAAACTATATCATTTAAAACAATAGGCTTTTCTGTAGACTTGTTAGCTGTTGCCATCTCTCGTTTCTTATCCCTTCTTTTGGGCAATGCTATAACTAAGCACTAGGATTGGGAGGGGAGATTGATGGGATCAGGGGCCAGACTTGCACAGATACTGCGTATTTGCAATCAAGTTATCTATTTAACTGAAGGGAAACTGGCAGCCAAGTAGCTTGCCAGTGTAATTTTTACTAAATACCTTGGATACAGTAGCACAGCCAGGTCCGGAGCGCAGGGGGAGCGGCGCTATAAAAGGTGCCTCCCCCTAGACTCACCCGGCGGCGCTCCGGGTCTTTGGCGGCACTTCAGCAGCTCACTCCGGGTCTTTGGTGGTACCCCGCGCCAAAATGCCGCCGAGACCTGGAGCGCCGCCGGGTGAGTGCAAGAAGCGGCGCTTAAAAAGAAGCGGTGCGTTTTTTTGTGCTGCTAAAAAAGGTGCCATTTCCACCGCTTCTGCTCAAGGGGGAGCGGCCGCTCCCCCTGCTCCCCCCCGGCTACGCTACTGCTTGTATAAGAGTATATCTTCATTGTTCTTACCTTCTGTGCCCCCCCGGGTGGATTAGCAGTTTATATTACTACTGTGGCTGTATAGATGTTATAATCTTAACTGTTAAGAAACAATCTAGGCACATCTAAGTCAAATACACCTGCTGAATGTATTAAGTATATCCTACCAACCCTTTGATACCAATGAAGTGGATGATAGCAGCACAATAGGTATGGCAAGGGGACTAGCAGTGAAAAGGTTAAATACAACAGTTGTGTAATCAGATTTAGGAAGGTTCAGGTTAGGTTCATCCAGCCTTGTATGAGCATCATCACATCCTACTACAAATAGTCTTCTCTTTTATGCAGGTGATAGCTGATTTGCTCCCTGTGGCTTTGCTTTCATAGTTACTGCTTGCTTTGGTTTTTCAAACTGCAGTTTGTTTTCCCACCTCTTCCTTTTATAAATTAGCTGTTTATGATTAAACACTAATAAGAACGTTCTATAACACAGTTTTCAGGGTGCGGGTTGTTTCTAATGGCTTTATCGTTATTCAGTTTTAAATGGAGCATAAGCAGAGTTCTGTTGCTTTCTCCTCCATTTGGACCCCTAGATTAAAGAGAGGTCCTGATATACTCCAGAGGGAATCTGATCCAGTCCTCCTTAGCTAGAAGGATGGTCTCTGGTATCTAGATGCCTTGACAATCTGTTATGTTCCCACTGGTTTTTTCACTTCTCCTTGCTGAGAGACATTAGGTTTGTTTAAATAGGTTCTGGGGCTCTCATATAAATATAACTGTATTCTGCAGTTTTCTTTTTGGGTTCATGGAAACTGTTCAATGAAAATCCTTTTTGAAAATATAGGGTTAAGTCCTGGCCCTATTGAAGTCAATGGGCGTTTTACCATTGATTTCAATAGTCAGGATTTCAGCCATACTGAAAAATGCACACCACACACCCTCCAAAAAAACCCAAGCCAACCAAGCACCTCCTGAACTTTGGACATTTTTGTCTTTTTGATCTAGCATTATTTTTAGAGCTGGTCCAAAAATTTTCAAATGAAAAACCGTTTTTTGGGGGGTTTTTTGGTCTGAGAAATGGTCTTTTTTCAAAATAAAAAATTTCAATAATTTTTTTAAAAATTAAACTGGAAATATTAACTCTTACTTTTTGTTTTATTACTTTCTTCTCCCCCACTTTTTCCTCTTTCTTCTCTCCCCATTTCAATGGCAAAGGAGAGGAAAATGAGAAAAAAATGCAGAGAGGTAGGGAGACTGAAAACAGAAAGCTTCTATTAAAAATCCACTAAAAGTTTGGAATAAATGAAAATGAATTCTTTCTTGAAACCTGAACAACAAAAATGGCTTCTGATTCCTTCCCTCGCCCCCTCCCCCAGATTCTCTCCTCCCGACCCATTTTTTTTAAAAGCTCTAATTATTTTGATTGGGCCGTGTTCAAAATGTAATTTCTTGGTGTCCATATAATGGAACCTGTCTATGTCTTCTGAGTACTAAAGAATGGTATATCAATAGCAATGCATTTTCATTGTATCTGATGATTGCCGCTGTGGGTTAACAAAGCCCAGATTTTCTCCTGGAATGCAAGCACTGATATCTTTGCTGTTTCTGTTAGGGCTATTAGCACTAGAATGAAGGCATCTCATTTTTGTCAGGTGTGCACAAAGAGTGTTGCTGTTAGAGAGAAAAGTAAGAAACAGTGACTTTATGCTGCTCAGCTGTACACATTTTCAGAGGAAGACCAGGAGATGTAATCTGACGTCTCATTAAGGTGACCCCATTTCTACCTCTTCTTGTAATAATGTTACAGGAGTACCTAGAAATGTTATGCAAATACAATGTGTTGGTTCAAGAGAACTTCAGGTTAAGTGGAGATAGGTGTTGTAACATATATTAGCAAGTAGCTGTTTTGTCTTAAACTGGATAAGTAGAAATTATAAGAGTTTGTGAAGGGGAAAATGATTTTCGTTTAAGTGTAAACATTTACCAGGGTACAATGATGGAGCATGTTGAGATATTCGGGGGATAGGTCCATTAAAAATAACTTCGACAGATAGACAGGTCAGGCTTAATTACTTTGATCTATGACTTAATTAGGGATGTTTGATTTTCTCTTTAAGGGATTTGTAGACAACAGGGCAGTGAGAGAGAGAGATGAACGATAGCTAGACTAACTTCTCAGATTTAGTGAGGACTCATTTTCAGTTTTGGAGGTAACTGAGTGAGAAAAGGCTGCAAAGAGTCAAATTTCTGTGCTTCATTCAGAGGTTCGCAGCTTCCTGGTGTGGTGGGTATTACTAGGATGGAACGAGATATATAAACAACATTGGAAATCATTATCTGCTGGCCTACAAGTTAATCATTCTGACCTGGGAATGAGTCTAGGGTTGCTTAACTTTCTAATAGCACAAAACTGAACACCCCTGGCCACCCCTTCCCAGAGGCCTTGCCCATGCCCTGCCTCTTCTGAGGCTACGCCCCCCACTTGTTCCATTCTCCCTCCCCTTCTGTCGCTTGCTGTCCCCCACCTTCACTCATTTTGACTGGGCTGGGGCAGGGGGTCGTGAGGGGTCTGGCTGGGGGTGTGGGTTCTGGGGTGGGGCTGGGAATGAGGGGTTTGGGGTGCAGGAGGGGGCTCTGGGCTGAGGCAAGGTTGTAGTGTGTGTTGGGGGGAGTGCAGGCTCCAGCTGGGGGTGTGGGCTCTGGGGTGGGGCTGGGAATGAGGGGTTTGGGGTGCAGGAGGGGGCTCTGGGCTGAGGCAAGGTTGTAGTGTGTGTTGGGGGGAGTGCAGGCTCCAGCTGGGGGTGTGGGCTCTGGGGTGGGGCTGGGAATGAGGGGCTTGCAGTGCAGGAGGGGGCTTATGGCTGGGGCAGGGTGTTGGGGGTGTTTGGGGTGTAGGCTCTGGGAGGGAGTTTGGGTGCGGGAGGGGACTCTGGGCTGGGGCAGAGGGTTGGGGTGCAGGAGGAGGTGCTGGGTCCTGGCAGTGCTTACCGTGGCTTCCAGGAAGCGGCTGCCAGGCCCCTGCGGCCCTTAGATGCATGGGCAGCCAGGGAGGCTCTGCAGCACTACATGCTGTCCTCACACCAGCAGACACTGCCCCCGCAGCTCCCATTGGTTGCAGTTCCTGTCCAATGGGAGCTGTGGACCCAGCACTCGGATGGGGGCAGCGTGTGGAGCCTCCCTGCACCTAGGAGCTGCAAGGATCTGGCGGCCACTTCCTGGAGCTGCGTGGAGCCAAGGCAGATAGGAAGCCTGCCTTGGCACCAGGCCCCCACTGCGGTGCCAACTGGACTTTTAATGAAGAGCCACCAGCGTCTCTTTTCAACTGGCTGTTCTGGTTGAAAACTGGACACCTGGCAACCGTAGGAATGACTGTGGGTTCCACAGTAAGAACAGAATAAGGCCTAATCTTGCAGCTCTTATTCATGTAGTTTTGACTTTGGCTTGGGAGTCAGTGGGATTGCTTTTGTGTGTCCGGTCTTCAGTACTGGACCCTTAGGGTACATCTATACTTACCCGCCGTGTCGGAGGAGTCCAATGGATCTTCTGGGTTCGATTTATCGCGTCTTGTCTAGACGCGATAAATCGAACCAGGAAGTGCTCCCCTGTCGACGCTGGTAATCCTGCTCCACGAACGGAGCAGGCGGAGTCGACGGGAGCCTGCGCGCCGCCGTGTGGACCAGAGGTAAGTACTTTGAAGTTCGAAATAAGATACTTCGACTTCAGCTACGTTATTCACGTAGTTGAAGTCGCGTATCTTAGTTCGAACTTGGGGGGTAGTGTGGACCAGCCCTTAGAGAGGAACTCAACTCTGTCTGAGGAAACTCACCACTGTGGGCCTGATCCATCTCCCATTGTCTTCAATGGGAGGTTTTCTGTTGACTTTTATGGGAGCAGGATTAGGCCCCATCTGTCTGTGTAGTTTATATCCTATAGGTGTCTGAGCACAAGCAAGTACATACCTGCTCTGAGTGAAATGATTTATTGCCAAAGCACATAAGCAATAGAAACCTGTTACTCAAGCACCAACATCAAGAGCCAAGATCAGGTGGTCATGGAGGATGGTAAGAAACCTCAGACGTTTCTTTGATTTTTCCTGTATTTGGATTCTGAGTTCTATGACTTTTTTTCTTTTTCTTTGGTGGGATTATTTAGGGGGGGATAAACTGCAAAGAAGGGAGAGGGGAGATTTCAGGGAAAGGAGGTGCAGGGAACAAGGAAGGGGTGAATAGGGTAAGAGAGTGATACTGAGGTGAAGTGACTGAAGGAGAAGGAGTGGGATGGTTAAAGGAAACAGCCAATCAGCACAGGGCAGAGAAAGTCCAGTGCAAACTGTGGAAAGGTCTCAAAAGGACCAAACGTCCCTGATTCGGCTGCTTCTGCCCTTAACAGGATGGAGTCTCAAGGATAGCTCCTCTTTGTAGCTTTTTCCCAAGCCCACATTGGTGGATGCAGGGGACACCACCTAGGTCCTAGTGCTCCCAGTGTTCAGTGTCCCAGATATGTGTATTTCCCCATTTTATGTAAGGGCAAACTGAGGCAGAGCAGTTAAATGCCTTGTCCAAGGTAACAGAGGGAAGGGGTGAGAGAGCTGGGATTAAAACTCAGGAATTTAAAGCTTTTTGCCTCTTTGATTCTGTTTTTTTTCTTTTTGCTAGATCTTAAAAACAAGGCCCAATGAATATATATTAAAATACAAGTTTTAAAAGACCCCTGAGTGAAATTTTTAAAAATATGCCCTACGACATATGAAATAATATTTGTGCTAGAGTCTGTTGTTTGGAGAAGAAAAGAGATGGGACAGTCAGTAACAAATAGAAAACTATGATACAGTTAGACAACACATATAGCATTGTGTATTAGTTTCCTAGCAGCTGTGACATTTATCAAGATAGCTAAACCCTTGAAACTCCTGTTCAGCATTTTTAGAAGCAAAGTACTGTACTTTAAGTGGACAACTCTGTCAACAGTCATACTTCTGTAAATAGGGATATTGTGAAATGTAAGCAATCAGAGATGCTGTTAGTTTTATATTGTCTGTCAAACCTAAATAAACTGAGATTGATAAACCATAGAACTTCTTGCACTCCATGTCTATCAATAAGCTTTGGGCAATTTTCAATGTGAAGGATATATGGGATGTGTTTCAGTCCTAGAGCAAATAGAAATATAAAGAAAGTGCAATAAAAAACCAACTCGTGACATTTAGTATCATAAATGTTCAGTAGAACTTCAACACTATTGGGTTTGGTTTTAGAGGCATTAGATTAGAATTATCTATGCAGTATCTATAAATACAGCAGATACTTCATGCAATCCTGCCACAGAACCAGAAAACATACAGTCATTGTCTTTCACCCTAGAGATGACTGCATATTATGGTGGACCAACCATTCCAGTAAGGTAAGGGTACTACTCTCATTAGCTGTGCTGACTTTGCTGTGAAAAGCTATATTGACGTGACGTGAAATGGCTATATTGACGTGACGTGAAATGAGAGGAATATAGCCACGATATGTACAATATTTTGATGATCTAACATGAAAGATGTATTTTGTTTGTTGTGCTTTAAAGTGTGCAGTATACTGGAAAATGGCGTGATCTCTTTACTCACAGAAAAGTTAGCACAGCTAATGAGAATAGTACCCTTACCTTACTGGAATGGTTGGTCCACCATAATATGCAGTCATCTCTAGGGTGAAAGACAATGATTGTATGTTTTCTGGTTCTGTGGCAGGATTGCATGAGGTATCTGCTGTATTTATAACTTCTTACCAAGATAAAACACGAGGAAGAGATATGTAAGTATAGATAAAACGTAAGTACACAACTTTTCACTCTAGATTTTTTAATTAGCTGCAAATAATGAATGGTTCCATTTGCCAACTCATAGATCCTTTGTGGGTGGCACTCAGTGTTCCTATTGAGACATTTCTTGCCACCCCTTGTCAAATTTAAAAAAGTGTGGAGTGAAGTAAGTAGTGTGCTTCTGTAGCTACACGTGTTGAAAGGAAGGTGAAGAGGCATAAATAGTTCCCAAGACCCATGTCCTTAGTCTATTCAAAGTCATGGGAATATGTAGAGTGTCACTTGTCACAATTATATCTTACTCAACATGTATATCTTAAAAGCCCGAAACCTTAAGTCTTTACCAGTTTTTACTGAAGCAAAAGTCTCATTGCCTTCAGTAAATGTTCCTGATAAACTTTTCTATTGAAGTCCGGTTGGAGTTCTGTCTGTGTTTGAAGCCTTGTCTACGTTATGAAAGGTTTGCTGATATAGCTTATACCAAGCAAATATGCTATTCTGACAAAACACTTTTTTGCTGGTATAATTGAATCTACACCAGGCCGTTATCATTTCAACTGTCGGTAAAAGAAAAGAAAACAAACAAACAAAAAAATTGTACCCCTAACCAAAATATCTATACTTACATAAATTTTGAGTGTAGACCAGGCCTCCTTCATTTGGCATATAGTGCCTTTCATCTTGAAGGGACCCAAAGCACTTTCCAACCCATGTATACATGAATCACTTTATGCATCACTGGATTCAACCAGAGCTGCTCAGGTGTTTTTCAAAGTAATGTTCTGATTTGTTGAAACCAAAACTTTTTATTGGGAAAAAGGAGAGACAAGGTGAGTGAGGTAATATCTCTTATTGGACCAACTTCTGTTAGTGAAAGGCACAAGCTTTCAAGCTACACAGACTACTTCTTCAGAGCTGCTTCTTCCAAGACCTGAAGAACTTTGGAACTTGAAAGCTTCTCTTTCACCATTAGAAGTTGGTCCAATAAAATATATTTCCCCATCCACTTTGTGTGTGTCTCATATCCTGGGATCAACACAGCTACAACACTGGAGACAACATTGGAAAATGGTCAGTTTTGATGAATTTCCCATTTTAAACAATTTTTGAAAAAAGTTTTGAAAATGTCAACTTTTTCCACAATTTCAAAATTTATTTCAAAAATAAATCATAGTAAAAATCTAAACATAAAGGTCAAAATTTAAATGGAAAATTTCAAAATGAAACATTTTGATTTGCCCAATCTGAATTGGGCGGGGCGGGGGGGGGAGGTTGTTCATGAAAATTTCAGATTTCAACTTTTTGTTCTGATTCAGGATGGAGAAAAAATTGAATTCTCACTGCGTGGGAAAACCATTTACTCCCCAGCTCTAGATTCAACCACTTCTGCACTTCCGGGCAAAATGTAGGGTACTGTATTCAACTGCATGGGGAATTTAGCTAGGCAGATTGTAGTTCTCTAAATTAGGATTTGGCCAAGGCAGCAGAAATAATAAAATACCCTTGCAAAATGTACCGTGGGCTGTTTAATGATCACAAAGTGTTCAGCACCCCTTATTTACATATAATCTGAAAAATAGCTCAGTACTTACTCCCAATGCAACAGAGCCCCTAATGGCATGATTGATTCAGAGAAGTTTTGGCAGGAAAAGCATCATCTAATGCAGCCCCAACACCATATCCTGCAACACAAACTGATACCAATATCCTGCAACACAAACTGATACCAGTTGATACCAAACTGGGAGGGATTGCAACTGCTTTGGATGATAGGGTCATAATTCAAAATGATCTGGACAAATTGGAGAAATGGTCAGAGGTAAACAGGATGAAGTTTAATAAGGACAAATGCAAAGTGCTCCACTTAGGTAGGAACAATCAGTTTCACACATACAGAATGGGAGGAGACTGTCTAGGAAGGAGTACGGTAGAAAGGGATCTAGGGGTTATAGTGGACCACAAGCTGAATATGAGTCAACAGTGTGATGCTGTTGCAAAAAAAGCAAACTTGATTCTGGGCTGCATTAACAGGTGTGCTGTGAGCAAGACACGAGAAGTCATTCTTCTGCTCTACTCTGCGCTGGTTAGCCTCAACTGGAGTATTGTGCCCAGTTCTGGGCACCGCATTTCAAGAAAGATGTGGAGAAATTGGAGAGGGTCCAGAGAAGAGCAACAAGAATGATTAAGGGTCTAGAGAAGATGACCTATGAAGGAAGGCTGAAGGAATTGGGTTTGTTTAGTTTGGAAAAGAGAAGACTGAGAGGGGACATGATAGCGGTCTTCCGGTATCTAAAAGGGTGTCATAAGGAGGAGGGAGAAAACTTGTTCATCTTAGCCTCTAAGGATAGAACAAGAAGCAATGGGCTCAAACTTCAGCAAGGGAGGTTTAGGTTGGACATTAGGAAGAAGTTCCTAACTGTCAGGGTGGTTAAACACTCTAGTTAACTGCCCAGGGAGGTTGTGGAATCTCCAGCTCTGGAGATATTTAAGAGTAGGTTAGATAAATGTCTATCAGGGATGGTCTAGACAGTATTTGGTCCTGCCATGAGGGCAGGGGGCTGGACTCAATGACCTCTCGAGGTCCCTTCCAGCCCTAGAATCTATGAATCTATGAAGAATCTATAAAACACAGACTTTTCTTGAGGTCTGTTATCCAAAGGTGGTGCAGGCTCTTAGCCATCCAATCCTCCATGAGAGTAAGCCTTAATTTATTCTTGTCTTCTTCAATTTAAAAACAAAAGTAAGCATAACAAGAATTTTTCCGCACGTAGCTATAGATTTTTTTCATAAATAAGACTCTTATTAGTGAGATTTTTACCTGTGCTTTTGGGGATTTGGGTTGTGCATGAGATCAGTAATAATGTTTATGCTTGATGTTCTCAGGGCATGTACCACACATTTCTTAGAAATCCTGGTCCTATATAGGTAGTCACAGTGGTGCTCGTTTTCCAATTTGGTTCAGTTCATTACTATGACTTTCACTTGCCATTTGTTAAGTTATTTATTTATTTTACTGTGTGGCTCTTAATGGCTCCATGTAAACACAAAATAAAAGCTGAGATATGCACTATAAATGAGAATGATACTGGTTTTGTTTTTATTCCTTTAGTGAGTGAACGGAAAGCAAGTATTTCTGAGTGTGGGGAAAACCATGACTCTCCTGAGAGTTAGATATTAGTACTTTTGTAACAGTAGTGACTAAAGGCATTAGTCAGGATCAGGGTCCCATTGTGCTGGTCAGTAGAGCAAAGAGGGAACAGTTTTCCTGTCCTGTGAAAATTGTGGCAATGTCAAAAAAAGTTCCCATTCTGCATTGGAACAAAACTGAGACTTTTTGCATTTGGGGGTTGGAGGTAAGGGAAAGCGTATATTTCCCCACTTCTGCCCAAATAGTCAATAGCCCAATGGTTAGGACACTTACATGGAATGTGGGAGACCCCAGTTTCAAATCCTTGTTCTGAACAGGCAGGACTTGAATCTGTCTCTCTCTGATCCTAGGGGAGTGCCCTAATCACTGGACTTTGGGCTATTCTGGAGCGAGT
The DNA here is from genome assembly GCA_037349315.1 of Chelydra serpentina. Lineage (NCBI taxonomy): Eukaryota > Metazoa > Chordata > Testudines > Chelydridae > Chelydra > Chelydra serpentina. The sequence continues at coordinate 22,573,059 of JBAIAC010000019.1, forward strand.
CTCTCTCCCCTGTTGGAGCTTTTTCACTATGTATAAATTATTAAATATTCATTGGGCCAGAGAGAGGCTGACTCTGTAGCCAAGTAGTTAGGACAGTCAGATGGGACGTGCTTATCCTTGCATCTCCCACATCCCAAGTGAGTTCCCTAACCACTGGACTGTGGTCTGTTCCTGTGTGCGCTCTGGATTTGATTTTATCTGAGATTCCATCCTGGAGCTAAGAAACCTTCCTGGTAAGTGTTATCAAAATGGATACATTTTTACAAGAAGTTTTGGTTTTGATGAAAAACTGTTGAAAAATTCCTGACCAGCTCTATTAGGCACTATGTAAACATACAGAAAGAGAGACAGTCATTGTCCCCTCAGGAGCCCACAGTCTAATTTTAAAAGTGCATGTAAGGAACAGCAGAAGGGAAGGAGGACAAGAGTGACCACAACCAGATCACACCGGGACCTAAGTTAACTATATACACAACTGGAGGGCTCCAAATTTTTTACATCTATGAATGATAGCAGCTATCTCCATCTGTCCCACAGCCCAGCCAGTATTTATTAGCAAATTTTTTATAGGTGTCACAGCAGATGTGGGCCTTGAGACGGGATTTCAAGGAGAGGCTGGTGGCTTTCCAGATTAGTTGCAGGAGGAGATTTTCCAGTGCAGAGTTAAATGGTTTCTTTGGAAATCTGTGTGCTTTATCTGTTCTGTTTGCACTTGGGATGCACAGTCTCTGCTTGTCTTGTCATCATGTGTCATCTATGTAGTGAAGTCCAGTGAGCTGACTTCACTGATCCTTTAGAAGGGCTTTGTGTATATTGTAGTGTATATGTTAGGTCATTTGGACTCCATAGTTCTGTGGCTATGTAAATTGAGTTGGGCTGAAGAATTTTCTCCTAGCAGCAGCAGCAGCTTTGAGTATAAAAGTTTGATTGGAAACTTCCTATATAGTCTCCCTTCCCTCCAGCAGTAATGAATTCAGGGGGGTGGAGGGATGGGGTGAAAAAGGAAGCTGACAGTGGGCTTCTCTGTGTGGTCTGCTTGCCCCATCTCTCCTGCACTAGTGGCAATCCCAGGAAGAGAAAGCTGATGCTAATTTCTTCCCCATTTTTTCTGTGACCATCACCTGCATGCACCTATTTCCCATTAATATCAGATCCCTGCAGTGGAGCTATTACTCTCTATGCATCACTTAGAATGTTTTCCCTATTACAATTCTAGGCTGATGGATGAATGTTTCTGAAACTGCAAACAGTGGCTGACTAACTCAGAAGTGTAAATTCAATTTATCTCTGCCCAGGTTTGACAAATTCCCCTTTGCCTGGTGATTATAGAATTCTGATTTTCACAAAGGAAAATCTGCAGTGATTCACATTCCTCTGCTGTTTGCACAAAGATAAAGCAGAAACCCAGGTGATACTGAAAAAGTCGCTGTTTGCAGACCTTGGAGTACCCGGAGGCGATTTACTTTTAATAACAGAGGTGTGTTCCACATGTATTCACAAGGAAATTCCTTCTAGGAAAAACCAAGGAGGATTGGTACGGTTGTGTCAACAAACCAGGGGGTTGCATATAAGCTCCAGGGAACTACCACCGTTAGCAAAAGAAAAAGAACCCCCCAAACACGCCCACCCACGCATATAATGGTGAGGCACAGAGAGTGCAGAGAAGGAGTTGGATAGCAACAGAACGCACAGGAGGCCTGAGGTCAGATTAGCAAGTGGAGGGGTGAGGCTCAAGAATTTGTTTCAGATCTCTGTGAGCTATGCTAGTAGTGTCTCAATACTTCCTATTCAACCCTCTTCCTCTAGAAAGGGTACAATCTCTAGTGAGACTGCCAGTGGGACATAGGTGGTCAGCAGAATATTCATGGAGACCATATATGATGGCAGTGGGCATATCAAGTCTATTCTGACTCCGAGCAAATCAACTCATGGTTCCGTGTGTTTGGGAAATGAACACTTATTTAGAACATCCCCTTTCCCTCTCAACATGAATAACAGCTTAAACTCCACATGCAAGAACCATGTTCTAAGGGCTTCCTGTTCAAGGCTGCTTTTGTGTCCTGCAGCCATGCCTGGTGTAAGCCAAGAGAGGCTTGATGTGGGTGGGAACCCAAAGCTATTTATAATTACACTGTCTGGGATTTTTATCGCTGTTTTTTCACTGTTTCAATGAGCTCTTCTGATGGGAGGTCAGCTCTATGGCACATATACCATGGCTACTCTATTCCTGGAGTGCTTCCAGCATGCATCTGTGGCAAGATCATCTGTGATAGGTTGAAAACCTTGTCAAACGTGGGGAAGGGAAGTGATGATACAAACAGTGCTGCTGCATTCTTCCCTGCCCTCTTCCTGTTGCACCAAGTAAAGCAAGGAAAAATGTGCCCACAAAACCTCAGACTGGGAGAGAGGAATGGAGATTGCTAGGATCAGCACACCCTTAGATGTGGGTATGTATTAGAACATGTGTATGTGCTCTACATTCTGACTAGGGTACCATGGGCTCCCTGAGACTGTCAGGTCCTTCCCTCAAAGACAAGTGTTGTCACTAAGGCAGGCTAGGAGAGGCCCTAAAAAAAGAGGGTGAGGAGCAGAAGCTGTTCACTGGAGTTTTAAAGCAGTTGCCTCAACTGGAAAAGAGGAAGGAGAGCAAGATAGAAAACTATCTCAGTACAGCTTTATAACGATGCTAGAATAATTAGTTTGAGAGAGCGAAGGGGTGGCAAAGGATTTTACTAAACACACTTTATAGAATGGGGATAAATAACATCAGTGACAATTTATTTGCCTTATTGAAGCTGGATACACCTGTTGTGAGCAGCAGCAAATCTGTGACAACTCTCTTCAGATCAAGAGACTTCAACAACTTTTTGTCAATAGCCATGGCAGCCAAATATCTTAATCAGTCATTTGCCATGTGGTTTCTCATGTAGCCTTTCACCCATCGAAGGCATGAGAATGTTATTTCATGTGCAACACAATTTATGCAGTTGGTGGATGGCAAGTTTGTATTTATCCAGAAATGTTAGCAGCTGCAGCAAACTGTCAGTCTTGGACTTCAGCTCTTTTGCATAGCATTTAATCACTTTTGGCAAGACTTTTACCTCAGCCTCCACACTGTCTGTATTGCATCCATAGTCTTCTGCGAATGGTTTTAATTCGAGAAAGTCAAGAAAGTTCTCATACTCTGGGTTAGGGCACTTGACACCAACAAGAACAAATTTATTTTCAGAAAATCTTCTTTGAAATTCTCCAGTTATTGATCAAGCGCTGGCAAAAAGGTGGATTTCCTGAAGTCTCTTTTGTCTAAAAGGGACTGTTAGTTACTTGACACGGTCAAAATGTATTCCTGAAGTTTTTAAGGCAGCTTTAGTATGTGACGGCATACTCCCCAAACTCCAGGCAGCTTCAGATAATTTTCTGTAGCTATAGTAATAGCTGCACTCCATATTTCCTCAAACGCCTCTTATGAATCTCTCGTGTTCAGAAGCTCACTGATTAGGGCATTCACAGATACGCATGCTTGAGACAAGTTGCACTCCACTGTTTGCAAGTAGTCAGATATAACTTTAACCAGTCAAAGAATTTTTGTGAACTTGCAAAAGGAGGACAATAAAGTCAAAGTCTAATACTGAACTAAATACCTCAAGATAGTATAGTGAAGTGTCACAAGAATGGATGAAATTGTCTTTTTCACAGCATTACAAGCAGAAACTTGCAGTGCCCATTGGGTGTCACAGAGCTTCTTGAATTCTAAGACTTTATTTTTGGGTTGTACTTTCTTTAGAATGGCTACGAATTTAGTGTGTATAGCTGATCCAGAGAGAAAAGGGTACAATTTCCCCAGAATAGTGAAAAAATTCAGTGCTTGTTTGTTTCCTTTGCATACATCAGCAATAACTCAATGGAGGCTGTGATGGAAACAGTGAATGTACAATGCTTGAGGTACCTCTTCCTGTAAGTGAGTTTGTATGCCTTAAGATTTCCACTCATGACATTAGCACTGTCATAAATCTGGCAATCCAGTTCTGTATATCTAGTACTACCCTGTGACAATGTGCTTGTCACATACTGAAACAGACACTTTGTATCAAGTGACTTGGCAGGCTGGAAACCAAGAAATCTTTCATATACAGTGGTGTGCAAATAATGTCTCAGCACAACTGACAGTTCTACTTTGCTATTGTCTTTAGTTACATCAGCCATTATAGAGAAAACATTAGCCTCTTTCACTTCTTGGCTTATGCATGCAAGTACCATTTCTGACATCATGTGAATGATTTCATTTTGTATTGATGAATGGTATATTTTGTATTGCATGGGCCACTTACAATGACTTGGTAAGAAAGAAAATTAAATTTGGTGATTAGTGTCAGGAGCTTCAGGAAATTTCCCTTGTCATTGATGCTTTCACTCTAATCTTTTCCTATTTGAGCAATCCCCCAGAGTGCAGTGAGTTGAAGGACATCTGCCATAACTTTGATATACATGTGGGTCTCTTGAACTAAAGCAAAATATGCATCAGTAATTTGCAGCTGAACTGAACTGAACCTTTTGACTAAATATCTTTGAATGAAGTCTGTTGCACTTGACAGCTTTTGTGATTGACTATTTTCATGCTGTCAGAATCCTGCATCCATAACCATTACAAATCAACAAAGATTTTTGTACAGCAATAGATGCTGAAAAAAAATCTGCATGGGAATCAGTAGGCTGAGTTCATTATTTTGCTATATTCAACCCATGGATACAAACCAAACCATTCTCTTTTGAAACTTCTCCACTCATTCTTGTATTTTGTTTTTAGTATAAGACCTTATCTGTGGTTGTTTTGGGCCATCAGATACAGTTTGCACAATATCACTTGATCCTGGTGGAATCTTATTCCCTGGGCTTACCTTCTTACCAGGTGAGTTCTCTTCCACTTTCCGTTCACAGTACCATACTGCTCAGTTTTTTCCTTCCACCTCTTCTTCATCTGATGAAGAATCTCATATTGAATGTTCCATTTTTGATTCTTTTAAAATACAATCTTCTTTTGTCAATACCTAAGGTACAGAGTTCAGAGGTAATACTGGTAGAGCACTCACCCATTGATTCCCTCCCCAACCCCACCAAATTAGGCCTATTTCTGAAGTTGAGGATAAATTATGTTGACTTTTGATGTACTTGCTTTACTTTGATGCATTTTGTTTGATGAAAAATTCTGAAATTGTCAATGATCACTTGCTTGACATTTTTGAAAGGTTTTTCTTTAAGTTATCTGTGGTCAGAAATGGGTGGAGGGGGGAGAGCAGGGAGAGGCCCTCTTGCAGGTTAGCTGTTTTGGACTTAGCCAGGCAAGGCCTCCCTGCTTCCTCTTCCTGTCCAAGTCCATACATCAGGAAAGAGTGTGCATGTGTGTGTGAGGGGGGTGCTGTGCCAGCCCATAGCCCAAGCCTCCAGTGAGATATCACCTGGGAAAGGAAAGGATCCATGCACTGTACCGTTCTGCACACAGACTCACATCTGACCCAGGATCTGGTCTGACTGGGGGGGGGGGGGGGGAGAGAGAGAGAGAGTGTGTGTGTGACTCACTCCATTGCAGACACATAGTTTCAGAGATATTCCCCAAACAAGCAGGAACAAAGGATGGTAATTGGTTTAAATCTCACTTCCACTGGTGTGTCCTGTAGACTGCGCATTTCAGTAGCAATCGCCTTGCTCTCTGAGGTGAAGAACTAGCTGCTTGTATTTCACTCATCACTTCCACAGTTACATCTCAGACACTACAGTATGGGAACAAACTGTCTCAGCTGCTATTCTACTTCTCTGGTCAGGTGGGGTAGTGGAAGGGGTAGTGAGAAATATTTTGGAGGGATGCCTGCTACTCCTTAGCATCATCTCTAGGCTGCTCCGTGACTGTAAATGCAACACTTTCAATTCTTACTAGCTGAAGACCAAGCTCTGGATGTGAATGAGTCCTGTAGATCACCAGTTGGACATCTACATCTCACAACTGTTGGTTTTTGTTAGGAGACAACATAGTTTTATTTTTGTAAGTTTAAAATGTAGGCTGCTTCTCTCTCTCTCTCTCTCTCTCTCTCTCCTTCCTAGGAATGTAAAGCCAAGTCTCTGTCAGGGAGGGTGCTGTGCAGGCTTTGATTCAGACCTCTGCTAGTGCAGTGTTACCAGTCAACAAACAATCAAAAATCTCAAGGCTGGCCCCAGAAAATCACGAGACTGGATTAAACATCACAAGAGGTTGAAAATCAATGTTGGGCTCTTTGTATTCACCTTCATTACCAGGAGGGCTAGAAACTTTAAACAAAATGAAAAATAAAAATACCCACCTTGCCCTAAAATCCTGAGTACTGCCATGAATCCAGGAACTGGGGATTTAAGAAAAAACCTAAATATTGCAAGACTCATGATAAAACAGGAAGATTTGGCAATACTACAATGGACTTCAGCCTTGGCCTGTAAAATCTCCCATTTCCTTCCTTGCCTTTCAAGAGTAGAAACAATTTTGTTAAACTGTACTAGGTTTTGTGATAGGGATTAATGTTTACTCTGAATTAGGGGGACTCCACTAACCGTAGTTCACTTGTGACTTAGCATCGGATTTGACCTCTATATGTATCCATTTTAAGTACTTATGTAGTCCCTCCCTATCACCATAGTATCTGAGCACCTCACAGTCTTAGGATATGTCTTCACTTTGAGCTGGAGACGTGATTGCTAGCGCAAGGAGACATGCCCGTGCTAGTTCCGATTAAGTTAGTGCGCTAAAAGAGCATAGCAGCAGTGGCGTGAGAGTCTGGCCACCCTGAGTTTGTGTCTATCATCTGTCAGATATGTACGCAGGGTAGCTAGCTCTCCCTGTCACTTGTACTGCTGAGGCTACACTCTATTTTTTGCTCACTATCTCTATCAGACTAGTGTGAGTATGTCCCATCCAGCTGCCAATCAAACCCACAACTCAAAAGTATAGACATACCCTTAAGCAAGTGCACTAACTACTGGATCATCCTTCATTTTTAGGTTTTCAGGTAAACGGCCAATGATTTATCTTAGGCCACTTGGCCCTGGAGTTTATAGTTTGTCTCTGTTCTTTATCTTCAGAGTATGTTATAGAAAGAGTGGTACAACAGAAGAAGTGTTCTTCTTTCATTCCAGCACCTTTATTACATTAATTTTCCTGTCACTAGTTATTGTTCAGAATGCTTCAAGTAAGCTGTTCTCAGTGCAAGTTAGCAGGTCCTTAACTTTACCTTATCTCTTGTTATCGTGGGTGGACTGACCTGCTTTACTTTTGCAAATATCTTCATTCTCCAGCTGGGCAGCTTTATAGCTTCAGCAAGGGTTTAAGCTGTAATAAAACAGCATCAGGTTCCTGTGCTGGGCCTGCTTAATTTGGGTGCATTAACTTCTGACCCCATTCTGGGATAACAGTAGCAGCGCTCAGTGGACAGAGAAGCTTATCTTCCCATGGCTGTTATAATGTTTACACTCTATCTAGAAAATGAAGAGCAGAATTCCTTGGTCTCTTGCATTCAGTCAGAAGTCGCTTTGTTGCATTGTCAGAAGTTACTTTGTCAGAATATAAGGATACTGAGTTTGCAATATTGATATAAGTTAACTTGTGTATGAAAATCATCGTTGGACAGAGCAAAGTCTACATGTATATGCCATAATTACAGACACTGTATAGATATATTGATAGTTTAGAACAGGGGTCTCCAAACTTTAGGAGATGAGGGCCACATTCGATTTTTTAAGGGGCTTCGCAGGACGGCTTTAGGGAGTGCGGGACCCGATTTCGATGAGGCCCCACCGCCGAAAGACCGCCGAGGCAGCAACAATGTTTGAGCTGCTGCTGAAGTGCTGCCGATGCGGCAGCAGCAATTGGTTGGGTGGCTGGACAAATTGAAGCGTCCGTAGTTTGGAGACCCTTGGTTTAGAAGGTTCTGTTACCTCTCACTGAAGACGCTTTTCCCCAGTAAAAATGCTTTCTGCCTTGCTTTTGTGATAGTATTGATTGGTGTGACTCAGCTGGCTGCCCCATTTTGATAGGGCCTTTTTTGAGCTGGGATGCTCTTGATTTAGGAATTTGCTTCCCTTGCTTACCTGATAGATCCAGAGTTTTCTAACCCTTAGGACAGGTAATTGGGTGCAATTTATATAGTAAATCAAATAAATTAAATGAACAAACAAATCCTAAACAAGCGTGAATGTTTCACAGCTTACTGGTGGCAGTGATGCAACTGGCAGCTACCAGAGATCTTTCCTAGCACAATCAGTAGAGGCTTATGTATTGGAGGAAACTATGCTATATTCCAGGGGTTCTCAAACGTCATTGCACCGTGACCCCCTTCTGACAACAAAAATTATTACATGACTCCAGGAGGAGGGACCGAAGTTTAAGCCCCCCGAGTCCTGCCACTCCAGGTAGGAGGGCCCAAGTGAAGCCCAAACCCCGCTGCCCCGGGTGGGGGGACTAAAGGCAGGGGGACTTGTAACCTGAGCAGAAGCCAAAGCCTAAGGCCCACTACCCAGGGTGGTGGGGCTCAGGCTTTGGCCCCAGGTCCCAGCAAGTCTAACACCAACCCTGACGACCCCATTAAAATGGGGTTGCGACCCACAGTTTGAGAACCACTGCAAGTATTCTATTCCCATATGCTATGTATTTGTTGAATAGCTGATGGCTTGGGGGTGGGGGGTGACCACAGATTTGTTATGACAAGTTTTGCTAGTTGCATACTCAAGAGCAAATTTAAAATACAGGCAAAAGGGTTTCCGTCTTTAAGTGCTGCAAATAAACAGTGCACATCAAAGATCAGACAGGCACGCTGTCTGTGGTGAAATTACAAGACTGACTGACCCTGGTGGTCTTTTCTAAGCCTTAAATCTATGAAACATCAAAGAGTCAGCCAAAGTCAGTGTGTAAAGTGTAGGAAGTGACACTCACATACTAACAGAGCGCTTGGGTGTTTAAGTGTTAGCTGCTCTTCTGTAGCCTTTTGTGTGTGTCAGCTGGGTTTCAATGTGGCGGGGGCTTATAGGATTGAATTGTTTAAGCGCTGATGGTGGGAATGTTTTCAAATTATTTTTCTAGGCTTTAACATTGTTTTGCACTTAATATTACAGCACGTTGCATCATCTAGACATTTCTGGGTTAGAAGAGCTTGGGATCCCCTCGTGTCCATCTCATAGTTGCCTGGACCCCTCAAAGAGACTATTGCAGTACAGAAAACTGCCTGAGATTATCCTCACAGCTCATCAGATGTGGAATATTGGCTGGGCAGGCCTGATGGAGATAAACAGTTCTCTCCTCTCCCACTCTTCCACCTAGGAACTTGGTATGCTGCCTCTATAGTACTCTTAGCCTATGTGGGCTTGAGGCGCAGGGGATCTGCACTAGGATGCTTTGTGTGCTGGCACATTTAGATGCCAGTAGCTTGCTACCCAGCCCAGTTTGCTGTTTTTGATATAATCTTATCAACTTTGTCAAAGCTGTGTTGTAATTGCCATACAACCAGATACCCTGAACTCTTACTGTGTATTCACCTGCATCCTAGCTGCTAGTTTCAGTATGACATAGTAACAGGCCATGTTGCATTGCAGCTATAGCATAATACTGATTAATTTAAAAAGTTGGTTATATATAATCCGGCACCGGCAGTACCACCACTGTGGCCACCTTACTAGTTGGGAAGTAAGGAAGCACACGCATAAAACTGGGAATAAGTCTTCCTCAAAAGCAAAGAAAGTGAATGCTCCTTCCATGAGTTTGAGCCACGGAGACTGAGCATGCACAAAACCCCATAGACATGACAAGAAGTGGGGTATCCCCTGGTTCCAAGCACTGGTCTTCGGCACTGAGTAAAGAGAGTTATCTCCGACACCTTGGAGATTGGGAACAGTGTTTGAGCCCCAGGACATATTTGCCTTAACAGAACTGGTACCATCCCATCTGTTGGGCCCTCCTCCTTTAGGGAGGCTATTTCTCCTCCTCTCATGATCTGTCACCACTGCGGGACCCCTTCCTTCCCACTTTGACAGTCTACACCCTTCCACTGGCCCCAATGGTACCACCAATGGAACCGGAGTCTGTTTTCTCATACTCCCACAAATCGGACACCACAGATGGACCGTTGACATCATACCACCCATACATGCTCTCATGGTGGTCATCCTGGTCAACTCCACCCTCTGCTCCAATCTCCATGGAGCCACTGGTATCCCATACCATGGGGACCACCTCAACATCCTCTGGATCCTACCTATTGGCCATCCTGGGGACCCTGGTCCCAATACCCCTCCTCAGAACCAGATCGACCTGTGAAGGAACCTTCACCTTCCTCCCCATTGAGGGTCTCTTCTGGTAGATGCTCAGATCCATTGATGGAGGAGGAGCCTCCTAGCCCAGCTCTGATGGTGCCACCACAACCGGTGAGATTTCCCACCTGTTCACCGATGACACATCTTCACTTTTGGATGACATTAGGCAGTTCCAGAGCTGCTGTGCAGAGTTGCTGGGGAACTCCACATTTCCCTAGAAGAAATCCAAGATACCCAGCATTAACTCTAGGATATCCTCCATTCCTCAGAACCAACTAGAGTTGCACTGCCATTAATGAATGCCATTTTTGAGCCTGCCAGGACAGTATGACACACCCCAGCCACATACACACACATCCCCAAAGGGGCAGAAAGATGCTACTACATTCTGGCTAAGGGGTCTGCATTTCTTTTCTCACACCCCCACCTTCCCAAACTCCCTGGTCATCCAAGCAGCCACTGAATGAGTCAGACAACAGCACCATCATGTCACTCCATATGACAAGGAGGGCAAGCATTTGAACCTTTTGGGGAGTAAGATCTTTTCCTCAGCCAGTCTGCAATTCAGTATTTTGAACTATCAGGCATTACTAGCCAAATAAGACGGCGTGAATTACAACAAATTTGAGGAATTTGCTGAACTTCCACAACAGGACTGGACTAATTTTCACACACCCACTGAGTAAGGGAAGCTAGTAGCCAGAACAGCACTTTAATCAGCTGTGGAAGCAGCAGATACCTCTTCCAGGGCTGTGACTATGGCCATAGTTATACAAAGAGAATCTTGGCTCCACTTTTCCAATTTCCCTCAGGACAATGCAAAACACTATCAAAAACCTCCCCTTTGATGAATCCCAACTTTTAAATCAAAAGGCATATGATTCCCTACATACCGCCGAGTACTCTTGAGCCACCATTTGCTTGCTGGGCATCTACACTCCTGCCCCAAAGCATAAGTTCCACTGCCTGCCACCCACACACTACAGGTCTCCCTAATTCTAGCCTCAGAGACCTTATGATCTACCAAGGAAGCAACAGAAAACCCAGAGATCCAACCTCCTGGGACCCCCTTCAGAGGCTTCCACCTCACAGCTTCAACCTCTGACCAAGAGATATTTCTGAAACAAACTCAAGAGCTACCAACCACCTTGACTGCCACCTCACGACCATGCTACTCCCTTTGGGGGTTGTTTAGCACTCTTTACTCAAGCTTGGAGTGCAATAACAATGGACAAATGGGTGCTGAATGTCATCCACTATCGTTATACGATCAAATTCGTCATGCTACCTCCTCCAAAACTCCCCTCCTCAGGGACCACTCTCATGACAGCATTCTCACCCAAGAGGTGAATTCCTTATTACAATGGGGAGAGGTAGAACATGTTTCCCTGGAATATTAGGGAATGGGAATCAACTTACTTCCTGATACCCAAAAAGAAAAGTGGATGGAGACCAATCCTGGACCTCCATCATCTCAGTTGTTTCATCCACAAACTCAACTTTCATATTGTCATACTGGCAGCTATTATGCCTAGAAAAAGGCATGTGGTTTACAGCTCTTGATATGCAAGACCCTTATTTTTACATTGATATTCACCCAGGCCACACATACGTCCTGAGATTCACAGTCAGCACCCACCATTTCCAGTACAGGGTGCTCCCCTTCAGAATAACCATCATTCCCAGAGTCTTCTCCATCGTAGTGGCCTATATCAGATGTTACAAGGTCCTGGTATTGCCATATCTCTACAGCTGGCTTCTAGTCACACGATCAGGCAAGAAATCTGAGGTTTCAACCTCCATGCTACTCGACCTTTTTTCATCCCTGGGAGTCAGCATCAAGGTTGAGAATCAATCCTAGACCCTACATAATCTCTGGACTTTATAGGGGCCACCATCAATTCAGTCACAGCATGGGCCTACCTACTAATGGACAGGTTCCACACACGAGAGAAATCATAACTTACAATCCTTATGTACCAGCCAGGATTTGCTTATACCTCCTTGGCCACTTGGCTTCATGTACATATGTGATTGCCTTCACTCAGCTCCATCTTTGCTGCCTCCAGATGTGGCTCAACCCAGTTTACTCACCAAAATGTTACACAATGGACCTCATGCTGACAGTCCCCGCCAGGATACTGTCATCCCTGCAGTGGTGAATAGATCCATGTAATGTATAGAGGTTTACTTTTCCCCCTCCTTCCCGGACAAGACGATCCCTCATTGGCTGGGAACACACATGGATGATTACATGATACAGGAAATGTGGTTTCCACAAGAATCAAGGATGCACATCAATATCCAGGACCTTCAAGGTATAAGGAAAGCATCTCAATTCTTTCTCCCTGTCATCTGTTCTCATCATGTTCCCATCATGTCAGACAATACCACCACTGTCTTCTACATCAAAAAAATGGAGGCACAAGATCAACTGCTCTATGCGCAGAAGCAGTCAATCTCTGGAATTGGTGCATCACTCACCAGATCCTCTTCTCCACAGCCTATCTTCCGGGGACACAGAATGTGCTCGCAGACTCGCTCAGCAGGCATTTTTCGATCGACCACGAATAGGAACTCCATGATTAAATAGTTCACGACATCTTCACCTGATAGGGGATTCTGACTAGAGACCTCTTTGTCTCCCATATAAACAGCAAATGCACCACATACTGCTCCAGGAGAGCTCTTGGCCACCATTCAGGGTGATGCTCTCCTACTCTTCATGTCAGACCAAATCAACGATGCCTTCCCTCCTTTACTGCTCCTCTACTGCTCCTTCCCTCTTCGGGTGCTCCTCAAGATCTGACAAGACAGAACAATGGTCATTCTGATTGCAATCTGCTTCGTATGTCAACCCACAAGGGCTGTGGGTATCATAGGCCAGAGGAGGCTAAGCTTCCCCTAACCTGGGCTGTGGCCCCACCCATGCTCCACCCGCCCTTCCCCATAAGCCAGTGTGGGCTCAGCACCAGCCCCGGCCTGGACTCGGGGCTCGGCCGGCAGCCAAGGGCTGGGACAGCCAGGGGTGGCTTGAGCCGGTGCTCGGGCCAGCCCAGGGGTCGGGTCAGTGGCTGGGGTGACTCAGGTAAGACATCCTCTCCAGCAGCAGGAAAGAGTACATTAGAAGCTGTTACCAGGCCAAGTGGAAATGCTTTGCCTCCTGGACCCAACAAAAGGAGTTTCACCAGAATCCGGAAGGATGCCCCTCCTCCTGAACTACCTTCTATCCTTGAAGGCATTGGGTCTCGCCATCAACTCACTGAAAGTCCACCTGGCGGTGATAAGCACAACACACATGCACATGCAACACACATGCGCACGTGCAACACACACACATGCACAACATGAGCAACACATACCGCCGTGGAAGGTCATTCTGTCTTTACATACCCGCTAACTGCTAGGTTTTTGAAGGACCTTATCAGAACCTTCCCATTCCCCAACGGGGCCTGAACCTAGTTCTATCCATGCGAACAAAACCACCGTTTTAATCACTGCATCGTGCTCCATGTCCCTCCTTTTGAAAAGTCGCCTTTTTGCTATCACTTCCACAAGAAGGGTCAGCGAACTCAGAGCTATGATGGAGGATCCACCTTTCACAGTTTTCCACAAAGATAGTCTCCCTGCATCTGCACCCCAAATTCTTACCAAAGATAATCTTCCAATTTCACATCAATCAATCTGTTCACTTACGTGTTTACTTCCTGAAACCACATGCATCTGCAGGGGAACGCTGACCCCACTCCCAAGATATCTGACAAGCTTTAGCCTTCTACCTGCAGAGAACAAGACCCATCAGGAACTCCCCTAGACTGCGTGTTGTAGTAGCAGAAAGACCTGGAACAAGCCATCTCCACCAAGAGAATCTCTAAATGGATTTTGGGTCGCATTAAACTTTGCTGTCAACTGTCAGGTCTGCCTCCCCCCCACCAGGGTGCAGACTCCTTCCATGAGAGCCCAGACTTCGACCATGGCCTCCCTCCAGCATGTGCCACTCTGGGACATATGTAGAGCAGCCACGTGTACGCATCTTTGCAACGTGCTACACCTTAGTACAGAACTTGGCAGCAGATGCCTCTTTCAGTGTGGCAGTTCTCCACACGACCATTCCATCTTCATCCTCACACCCTCCTCTGACTTAGGTACTCCTTGTTAATCACCTTTAGTGGAACACAATAGAGACCATCACTTGAAGAGGAGGAGGAGGTTGGTTACCTGTAACTGAAAGTTCTTCAAGATGTGTGGTCCCTATCTGTATTCCACTTCCCACCCTCCTTTCCCCTTCTCAATGGATCTGTCTGATTCACAGTACAGAAGGACCTGGAAATGCGGTCAGTCCACCCTGCCCTTTATCATCTTGGACAGAAACATCAGGTGAGCCAGGGTGCATACATGGACCAACAGACACTACTTTCAAATTCTCCAATTCTGGGTGCATGGTGCACATGCATAAACCCTCAGTGGAATACAGATAGGGACTACACATCTCAAAGAATCTCCAGTTACCTGTAAGTAACCTCCTCTTTTCAGACCACTTCTGGGCAAAGGCCTCCCCTATTAAGCATCACTTTGATTTTTCACTATTCCCATCCGAGCAATTGCTGCATGTTTTGTTAGCTTTTCTCTCCATCTAACTTGCAGCCATACTCTGCTTCATTTGCAATTGATAGGACACTATTCTAAAAACGTGGACCCTCTCTCATCGATCCATCTTGTGGTGTAACATTGAACTTGCTGCTTCCTTTTCTTTGCATAGACTGTGATGTCAGTTATGAATAATCAGCTGTCCAGTGGCTGTATTTACTCTACCCAAATACAGTTATTATAGAAATTGTATTAGAATGTAAATATATTGTAAAAATGCTTTGCCTGATAATTATGTCATGACATTGCACATGTCCTTCTGTTTATACGTTAACTTAGTTTATGGAATGGATCAACCCTATACCATGGCATTCAATGCAGCAGAGTGGTTTAGGTTAGGTTAGGATAAGGATGTTCCAGGTTTTAGGGGTGGTGCTGATGTTTTTTCTGTTGCATTTCAATCGCTCAAATCCATTCATGACAGATAAGTGGAAAGTAGAGAATTCCAGCAGGAAGGTTCTCTTCTTTCAAAAGGCTACTGAGCTTCTTTTCTCCTGTAATAAACTTAATTGCTTCCTATGCATTTGCATGGTGATATAGAAGACAGTTACCTGCCACCTGCTATGTAAATTAATGCCACAGAATTTGTCAATGTATGCTTAAAAATAAAAGATATTTACTAATTCAGTGCATTTTTGACACTCTGAGCTAAGTCCTAGATCTATTGCCTATGATTTTTATTGTCTAATTATTTTATTGATTCAGTCCATATTGGGTTTTATGTTTGAGGGGGGTTTTCCTCCTGGCTCTTTTGTTAAGCTATATTTTTTCAGGACAGTAATAATTAAGAGTCTGTCAGTATATCATTTATGTACCCCTCCCTGTTTTCAAGAATGAATACTGTAGCTCAGCCATAAAAATTTGCCCCAGGCTGACACTTTGGTTAGAAGATCTGAACTTGGGAATGCTTTGTGAAAGATTTTGCTACATATTCACACACAGCTACAAAGTCATGCAGTAGATAGTAATTTTCTGTTGTCAATTTTTAGATAATCCACTTTAAAATAACACGCAATAGCAAACTATGATTCCACTCTTGCTTACATGAGCAATCTCATTGATGGTAGAAGGATTGTCCATATGAGGAAGGACTGATTCCATGATTTAACATTCATTTTCACATTCTACATGGTACAGTGCAACTCATACAATATTACAGCTATCCTCTGTTTGGAGAGCCCACTTCCAGGTTCTAATACATGTTTTCTTCAGGAGCCTAATAGGAAATGCATATTCTAAAACATGGAAATTGGGGATATCATTAGCAGAAATGAGATAAAGCAGCAGCTGTGTAGAAGTGGAGGTCAAATAGTCGCTTAGCACTTTTAATATTTTTTTCAGATTGTAGGGCCAGTAGCTATCAAGTCCATGACATTGAGCACAGTGTGCATACCAGAACTTGTTTGCAAAGAAAGAAGAGAAAAATTTCAAAACTGCTACCCTGCAGCACAGTCTGAATCATTATCTCCTGGAAACAGCCAACAGCAGAACAGTGGTGACCTCTTGGATACTTGAAAATGACTGTTCTTATTTTCACATAAAAAGTACGATAGAAAAACTTGCAAAAATCATTTATTATTTAACCCAATGGAAAATAAATTAAAGATGTTTTGTAATACACAAACATTTACTCAAAAAAAAAAAAAAGTCCTGGAAGATGTATAGCAGAATTGCCAACCCCAAGGGCTCAAAAATTGAGTCAGGTCCACAAAATCATGAGATGCACTTAAAATTCGTGAGATTTAAAAATTGTGTGGTTCCTTTTTATTTGTCTTCTGATTTCTGAGCCTTTCCGGTTCATGTTTTTTCAGCTTTTCTTCATGGGGAGGCTAGAAACTTGAAAAGAAATGCCAAATCTCTCATGACTTGCAATACGATTATGAGAGCTGGTAACAACAGTTATCCAAATACATTTATAAGAATGCCTGGCATGACATTTTAGGATGTACATGTAAGTGTGATGGCCCTTCCTCTAAGCTTGAAGGCCTCTTCAGGAAAGGTGTAAGGAAATCTGCTTCTCTCTGGAAAAATTCCCCAAAGCAGAAGTTGAATACTCCTAACATTAATTGCTTTTGAATGCAGATTAAGTACTTTGTCATGATTTTTATATATTTTGAATGTGGTGGTTAAAGCAACATGGATCATAGATGATTGGTTCTGGAAATGACCTGTAGAGTCATCTGGTCTGTTCCCCCACAATTTTCCCAGTTGCTACAGTGGAGGACTGTCCTCTATGCTATTTCTACAAATGTTTTATCTAATCTGCTCATGTGGAGCTTTTGTATATAAGCATGTATGTCTCTTCCTCTAGTCAGGTGAAGTAGATCTATTCATTCTCATTCTATTAAACCCTCTAGGTCCCTTTCACTGATCTGAGGCTGGAGTCTAGATTTTAAACATAAGATACTTATTATGGTGTAAAAATCCATTAGGCAATACCCTGGATTTTGGTGCGACCTATCTGCCTTCCAGCAAGTAGCTAATGTGTGAATTTGAATCGGTGACCTAGAGGTAAAAGGATCTATGTCTCATTGCCAATCCCTCAAGCTACACCATTATCTTTTTTTAATGCTTTAAAATTATCCAAGAATCTTGTATGCAGTGTTAAATCTCTACAGATCAGGTCCCTAAGTTTATTTTTTTCTAATGAAAATTGACTTTGATACCTTGGAATACTGATTTCCAGACTTAAAGGAAAGACCATTTGAGGAGATCTGTCTTCTATAGTCTTATTTTCTTAGATATAAATGAATCTGAATGCAATCTTTAATCGATGAAATAGTCTTACTCCCTTGTTTCCTGGCAGTCTCTCTCCTCGCATGTACTGTATACTTGTTTGTGAACAATGAAGAGAATATGCGTAGCCTGTTTTTTGGAGGTTGTAAAACTCTCTTGATGTGGGAGTATCACCAAAGACTCCATGTACAAAGGATAGCTCTTGCATTCAGAGATCCCAGTATATTGCTTACCAATGTTTTTCTTTTGCCTTTAAGTCAGACTTATTCTATTGATAATTTGATAGTACCATATCTTCCTAAAATACATCCAAGGTCATACAAAGAATTTGTGCAAAGTTTTGGGTATCGTTATGAAAAGCACACGGTAGCTTTGATTGTGAATAGTTTGAATGAGAGCTTCCACACACAAAAGGAATAGGATTTCCTTTTCCCCCCTAGTGAATTACCTCCTCTATAGAGTAGAATAGCAGTAAGGTAAGTTTTCATCTGTGTTCATATACAGAGGTAGCATTTTGAAATGGTGTCTTATAGATTTTTTGGACCTGGTGTACATGCTGATAATGAAGAGAGTAAGGAGGAGCAGCAGGAATAAAAGAGCATTTATTCGTTCTTTTATACTGAATTGTGCACCCATTTTGAAACACACCCAGTGTGTAAGTATCCGTGTGCATAGATTACATATGAAGTTGTGTCTGAACTTGCAGGTAAAATTTATCTTTAAGTAGTGAAATGATTTGCTTGTGCCAATGGGTATGTGAAGCTGTGCCATGCATGTCAGAGAGGTGGGGTTGTGATGCCATGTTTTAGTGAGCAGGCTTTCAGATAAGTGAAAATGATAGTTTGAGCATCTGTGTCCTGATTTTTTTAACCAGTTTGCAAGTCTGTGATATTACATCAGAAATTCATCATTAATCTGAAAATATGGGACTTCACAAGCAGGAACCAGTATCCCATCTTAAAATAAAACAGCAGCTTTTAAGTAGTCCATTCAAAATCACCAAAGGGACGTTTCCCATCACTTAAGATAATTTTCTTTTTTAATTGGTGATGGACATAAGAACAGTCATACTGGGTCAGACCAGTGGTTCATCTAGTCCAGTATCCTGTCCTGACAGAGGCCAGTGCCAGATGCTTCAGAGGGAATGAATGGAATAGGGCAATTTCAAATGGTCCATCCCCTGTTGTTCTGTCACAGCTACTGGCAGCCAGAGGTTTAGGGACACATGGAGAATGGGGTTGCACCCCTCAAGATCTTGGCTAATAACCTCTAATGGACCTATCCTCCAAGAATTTATCTAATTCTTTTTTTGAACCCAGTTATACTTTTGGCCTTCACAACATCCTATGGCAACACGTTCCAGAGGTTGACTGTCCATTGTGTGAAGAAGTACTCCTTTTTGTTTTAAATCTGCTGCCTATTATGTTAAATTATTCTTGTGTTATGTGAAGCAATAAATAACACTCTCTTATTCACTTTCTCCAGACCATTCATGATTTTATAGACCTCGATCATATTCCTCCTTAGTCGTCTCTTTTCTAAAATGAACAGTCCCCATATTTTTAATCTCTCCTTGTATGGAAGCTGTCATTTTTGTTACCCTTCTCTGCACCTTTTCCAATTCAAATATATCTTTTTTGAGATGGGGCAACCAGAACTGCATGTATATTCAGGGTGGGGCATACCATGATTTGTATAGTGGCTATATGATATTTTCTGTTCTTATTATCTACCCCTTCCTTAATGGTTGCTAACATTGTTAGCTTTTTTCACTGCTGCAGCACATTGAGCAAATGTTTTCAGAGGACTGTCCATGATGACTCCCAGATCTTTCTTGACTGGTAACAGTTAATTTAGACCCCATAGCTTTGTATGTATTGTTGGGATTATGGTTTCCAATGTGCATCACTTTGCATTTATCAGCATTGAATTTCATCTGCTATGTTGTTGCCCAGTCACCCAGTTTTGGGAGATTCCTTTGTAACTCTTTGCAGTCAGCTTTGGACTTAACTATCTTAAGTAATTTTTTATCATCTGCCACCTCGCTGTTCACCCTGTTTTCTAGATCTTTTATGAATATGTTGAACAGCACAGGTCCAGGTACAGATTCTTGGAGGACCCAGCTATTTACCTCTTTCCATTGTGAAAACTGACCATTTATTCCTACCCTTCATTTCCTATCTTTTAACCAGTTACCGATGCATGAGAGGACCTTCCCTCTTATTCCATGACTGCCTAGTTTGCTTTAGAGCCTTTGATGAGGGACCCTGTCCAAGGCTTTCTGGGTGGCATTATTGTAATATATCATTTGTATTGCTTCCGCAACACAGAGCCCCCATAGGAAAGGGTCTTATTGTACTAGGAAGTAATACATGCACCAAGGAGAAAAGCAATTCCTAACCCCAAGGAGCTTGCATTAAAAAGCAGTTAGCATTTAATACCTGTGGTTGGTAAATTTACCAATGTGTCTGCAGTATTTCTTGTGTTAGCCAGCTAAGTAAAATATTATGCAGTAAATGGTGTTTGTTAATGTCACTCACCGTATATTGATTGACACTATAAAGATAAGTTGTTTGCTGATGTAAAACACTCTACAGAGGAAGCCTTTTACAGTGCAGAAGAACAAGTAGTTTTAGCGGTCCTACAAAACCCAGGAACAATGCTAAATATTCTTGGGCACCATCTACTGACATCTTATTCAAGTATTCCTTTCTTATTTATTAACTATTTACATGTATACAAATGTAGAGCAATCTCTTAACAGCTGTCATCCTAGGTGATTTGAACTCAGGAATTCCAGGCTGTACTGAGTGAACTAGCCCTATGGAACAAAAGAAAAGCGATGGTAGTGGGGAAACCCTGCTGTAATTTAGCTGAAGTACAATGGATTGGCAAAATGGTTTGGAAATGTTAAAAGCTAACACTCCTGGAGTGTCTCTGCCTTTTACTTTTAGACAGTGGCTGTTTAGAAATCTTAACATTCTGTGAGCACTTGACACACTTTCTTAGAGGATTTGACAGAGATTTACTGATAAATAAAAAATGCACAGTGCAAATCTTTAGAGAACCTTTATGTTTGACAGAAACATTAATATACATTAAATAATCTTTAGTGAATTGAGGTGAAACTGCTGTTCACAAGACTAAAAGCCAACAATTAAGAGAAATGGAAAGACTTACTGCCTGTATTGCAGTAACTGAACACAACTATCTAAGGAAAGTTGGAGCAAGTGAAAAGAATTGACTAAAAACAAATCACTGTTATAGCTTTTATGACTTAGTTTGAATTCAAACTAGCCTATAACTCAATGTATTCTCATGTACACCTAATGCTCTTATGCCTTATGTAAAAGGATGCCTTGTACTGTCAGTAGTTCTATTTACCTTTTAATAAAATATAGGAATTAAAACTAGTGGAGGTATTGTATTCTCTTTAGTTTCTAAGTATAAGAAATGCCAGTTTTTTGCTAAACTTCATTAGTTGTTCCTGCCCTTTGATTCAGGAAGCCATATAGTAGCAGACAGTTACACACCATTACACTTGCGAAACCAACTTGATTAATGAAGTCACTGGTGGTAGGCAATAATTAATTAGAAGTATTCAAAGCAGTTAGCTTTTTGTTTTCTGCAGTTTAAACAGCCCATTTTCCAAGAGACTTTTTAGTTCTCCAGTGTAATGATGAGGATTATCTCAGCTGCTTTTTAATGTTTAATTTGGGGTGAAGGCAGGGTGGGAGAAGGCAGGTGTTATGGAAGGTGAGACCTCACTAGAACCAAAAGCTCCACCCTTGAAGAGCATGCCTGGTTTGGGTTTCATTATTAACTAGAAATGAGGCCCAGGATAGTCTAGAGGTAATAATATCTTTGCTTAACTTTCAATGCTGGACCAATATATGGTTTTGCCCTGAAACTAGAGATATGGCCAAACAGTAAAATTTGGATCTAGGATCATCTCTAAACCCCAATTACCCCCAGATTTGATGTGTGTATGTGGATCTGATATTCCAATTCAGACCACCTGTAGTTGAAACCATCCAAGCCCCATGATTTTATCTCAGAAGCAGGTACAATTTATTGGTTTTCAGCTCAGTATTTGTTTAAATCCCAAACTTAAATTAAACCCAGAGGCTGTGAACGCATGTGATCTGGGATGAAGAAAATGTTCTTGAAAACTGAAACTGCCAAATTTTCACAATTCTAACTTGAATGAGGCTTAATGTTACTGTTACTGTTACCTTGGCATGCACTCTAAAAATCTAACCATTGTCAGCAGGGTTTGTAGAGGCTGCATTTGTTCACAGAGCATTTGTTTGCAAGAGAAGTGCTACTGTTCCTCAATTGCTGGCATTCCCAGTTCACTCAAGAATTCCAGGTTTAAGCAAAGGCAAATAATTTTTCCAGCCTCCTATTGAGGAGGCATTTCCCATACTGCATATGCTTTGTAAGGAAGGAAAGATTTTTTTTGGGGGGGTACAATGGAAAAAAGTTCCTAGCAGTGGAACAAATATTGTATTCAGGAGAACCACTAGTGAATTTATAACATCATCATTAGCATGATGGTCTGTTCTTGACAGTGCCAAACCTAGTTTTTGCAGGCCCCCTAAGCAATGTAATTTGTACAACTCCTTCTGTACCTATGTCTAGGCCTCTCAACCTCTGCATGCCAACTGAGTGAAAAAACTGCTAATGTGTGTAGTAGCGGGTCATTATGCCAGGAATGCAACAGGGGAGCTGGACCTCTCTCCATGAGGTGGAGTGGGGCACTTGTCTCAATCTCTCCTGATACATGTATGATGGTTGAGCAGAGCAGGCATGCACAGAACTTTTATTTACTTCTCTATAGGGCTCCTCCCAACCAAGGACATGCTGCAGCCAGCCCTGCTGGTGGGGAATCCTCTCTGCCTGGTTGGGACCATTTTGTAAAAAGATAAACAGAGCCTCTGAGCAGGGAGAGAGGTGTACATAGCACTGAGAAAGGCAGTCCATTTGGTGGATCTCTGATTGAGCAGAGAATGCCAGTTGTGCTCTGTACAGTGTTTTTTGCCATGTACACAGATTAGGAAAAAAGCCCCCCAAATTGCTTTGATTTGTGATCTGGAGAATGGAAGGGTCCCAAGTGTGGTGATTTGTATTCTTCAGATACAGGCAGGGATATGGAAAGGAACCTGAGACTGAGCAGTAAAGTGACTTGCTGCAGTTCACATGTGAGTTACTGGCAAAACTGGGGTTGGAGATCAGGTGCTCCGGACTCCCAGGCCTGTGCAGGCTGCAGTGCCTTTCACATCAGACTAAAAGAAAAGAGAATCATTGGGGAAAACGACATTATAAAATAAATGTTGTTTGCATTGTAGCCATGTTGGTCCCAGGATAATAGGGAGATAAGGTGGGTGAGGGTAAGAAGAGCTCTGGGTAAGCTCAAAAGTTTCTCTTTCTCACCAACAGAATTTGGTCCCATAAAAGCTATTTCTTCACTCACCATGTGTGTCTAATAAAATAAATATCAGCTTGGCTTTGACAATGAACACCTTGAAGTGCCCTGTATCTTTGGATGTTCTGATTCTTTCTGAATTCTGGGAATGTGTGTTTGGATGATTCACTCTAGCAAATGAGCCTACCAACCCAGAGATGATGGAAGCTAGGTCTCACTTTCAGCTGGCATGTGCAATGGTTAATTAAGTTTCTTGTATCCTCTTGAATAAACTACAACTCTAGCTCAGTAGTCTAGAGACAGGTTATTCATGGTGAGGTTGGAGCATAAGGAATTGAAGAAAACCTACTGCTTAACAGCAGATTGTCCCAGTGGAATTTTGCGAGTAGAAGTTATGTGCTCACACCTGTGTAGAAGATTTGACCCTTAGGGTGGAATAAAGCAGGGCAATATTTACTTTTTCTAGTTGCAGTTATGGCATATACTTCTGACTAGGAGATATTCATGTTCACACACCATTCAGCAGTATAGGCAATTCATTTTGGTATTACATTGCCAAAAGTAATATATTATGTTGGAAAGATAAATTGAGCCAAACAATGCTTCACTAAAATAGTTGTGAACTAGCAAGCCTGAAAACCGAGCAGCGTGATCTGCCATTTGTTACGTTCCACTTTCTGGGTTGTACTGTTGGATGGTGTGAAACAAAAGTTGTGTTATACAGAGGTCAGACTAGGTGCCCTAACGGTTCCTTCTGGGCAGGAAATCTGTGAAACCAGGCCCAGAGATACAGCAATGAACTCTTTATTCTTTTGAGTTTGTTACTGTTTATGTTCACAGCATACACACAGAAAAATTAGATAAATAGAATTACCTTTGTTGAAAAGTTGCAACATAGTCTACTTTATTTCTGAGAATTCAGAATTAAACCATGCAAGAACCCCAAAACAGAAAACAGGCTGCTCCCTAGGGTAGACTCACATGCAACTTGCCCCATCTTATTGTACGTTGGCTTTCAGCAGAACTGATTGCTGATCACACAGAGCAGAGCCTGCCTCCTAGCTTGCAAGCAAAAACCAGGAAAACCCCAACCACACTCTTAAAGCGATAGCTTGCAAATCCAACACAGTCCTCAATACACCATAGTTAGCATATAAGGAATTAAAACTGACTTTACATCTGTCCACTAATACTCATGGGAAACTTTTAATGCTTGTCAAACATTATAAAAACAAACAAATACCGCTTCTCCTTTCCCCATCACTTGCATTTATTGTGAGGCAGAGGGGATCTGTACCTTGTTTACAAGCCTCTAATTAAAAAGCAAATGCTGTCATGTATACTGCCACACATGTCAAGCACTGGAAACTCTCATAATCTCCAGCCTGTCATCTCACCCTTTGATGGCAAGTACTGAGAGTGAAAGGGTTCAAGTGCAAAGAGTCTTCAGTGGATACTGTAAACAAAAATCTTCATAGTGGAAATTGGATCACATTTATTTCTCTCCATAGCTTTTTATAGTCTGCCTACTACTACTACATCTTTAAGAAATTTTAATTGGAGCATTCATCAATCTAGACTGATCTATTTATGCAAAGTGCTTCTGAGAGAAAAATCATAGAGCAATGCATGATATGAATGCGTAAGGTGGCTCAGGCTTATCTGGGAAAAAGAGGATCTGCGGGCTGTCAAGTGAAAACATCTCAAGGGCAGAGACATTTAAGAGGTTATTTTGGGGAAAGGGGAATTTCTGAGATAGCAGAGAAGAGGGTTGGGGCAGTCTCTTGAGCTCATGATGGATGTGGGTGGGGAGAGAGAGTATTTTTCAGTCAACTGCCAGAACCTGTGTCTATATGAGAAATCTGGAAGAGTTCAGACTTGTACAATAAGGTCTGCATTAGCTGGTAGGTATAATGGGTGGTACTGTGTATAATTTTCTGTTTGAAATTAATGGTGCTATGCGACTTCACTGCAGCATTATATATGACATGTTATGCTAAGTTATAATGATACAAAGCCATCTAGGGTCCAGAATTTTAAGTGAAGAGTTTTTATATGAATTAGCTAGTTGCCGCTTTTAGCAAACCTCTCAGAAAACACAAACACCATAGATGAAATCCTAGGTTGATTGAGTTTAATGGGAGTTTCTCCAATGATTTTAATAGAGCCAGGATTTTTTCACCCTGGCCTCCAACATATTTCTGATTAAAATCAATTCACCTGATAAACACAAGAACACGTGAGCCATGAAAACATAATTTTCAGACCTGAAATCTCCATTCACTTAAGTTTTACAAAAATACATGTTTGTGATTATTTCATAAAAACTGGCCTGCTAGCACAGGCAGCCTCAGCCTGCAGTGCATTAGAGAGAGAATTGTAGGCCTGGAAGGGATCTCAAGATGTCATCTAGTCCAGTCCCCTGCACTCGTGGCAGGACTAAATATTATCTAGACCATCCCTGACAGGTGTCTGTCCAATCTGCTCTTAAAAATCTCCAACAAAGGAGATTCCATAACCTCCTTAGGCAATTTAACCACAGTTAGAAGTTTTTCCTAATGTCCAACCTAAACTGCCCTTACTGCAATTTAAGCCCATTGCCTTTTGTCCTATCCTCAGAGGTTAAGGAGAATAATTTTCTCCCTCCTCCTTGTAACAACCTTGTATGTTCTTGAAACCTGTTATCATGTCCCCTCTCAATCGTCTCTTCTCCAGACTAAACAATCCCATTTTTTTTCAATCTTCCCAACCCTGAAATGTGGTGCCCAGAACTGGACACGATACTCCAGCTGAGGGCCTAATCAGCATGGAGTAGAGTGGAAGAATTACTTATCATGTCTTGCTTACAACACTCCTGCTAATACAGCCCAGAATGACGGTTGCCTTTTTTTTTTTTCAACATTGTTATGTTGTTGACTCATATTTAGCTTGTGATCCACTATGAGCCCCAGATCCATTTCTGCAGTACTCCTTCCTAGGCAGTCATTTCCCATTTTGTATGTGTGTAACTGATTGTTCCATCCTAAGTGGAGTACTTTACGTTTGTCCTTATTGAATTTCATCCTATGTTTGTGAGCATGGTTGTTTTGCCTGTGTAGCTGTACAGCTTACCTGGATCTTGCTCTATGTGTCGGAGGGGAGAAACCAGGCTCCATGGGGCTGCTACTTCTCCCCTCCCTTCCTATTCTTGGTTCTGTCCCTGAGATGCCAGTCTGCAGATCTGCCCTGGCATTGGGGGCAGGAAAGTTATCTGTGCCTGCTAAGGGGTGAGACAGTTGATTTCTCTCTGGATATCCAGGATGGAACCAAGGTAGAAACTATGACTGAGTCATAGTTCATTCCCTGGGCTGCTGTTGGGCTCAGCTGTGTACTGCTTCATATACAGGGTGAGAGAGACAGTCTCATTCCAGCCCTAAGCAAAAACATTGTCCTAGACAGAAAGCCAATGCAGGCTTTGTTTCAGTTGCCCAGTGCTGTCAGATCATTGTAGTTTATAGGGGCAGTGTTTCTTTGTAATGTAACTGGCTGGAGATAAGTTAATGACAGGTTCTATAAACTTAAAACAAATTAGATGGACCATGAGCAGTGGTTTATGGCTACTGCAATGCAGTTGTGATTCACTGGATACAGAGCATGGGCCTACAGGCATCCATAGAATTACAGAGCATGGGCCTACAGGCATCCATAAATTGTCCTTGTGGTCAGTCCCAGTGCATTAGAGGGGACTACAAAATCTATAATCATAAAACATACAACTATACTTTGTTAAACATGAGGCGAAGCTCACACCAGACAAGTTTTAATGGTAGGGTGACCAGACAGCAAGTGTGAAAAATCGGGACAGGGGTTGTGGGGTAATAGAAGCCTATATAAGAAAAAGACCCAAAAATCGGGACCGTCCCTATAAAATCGGGACATCTGGTCACCCTAGTTAATGGCATGCTGAGAGGTCTCAAAATGTAACTATAAAATGAGGAATCGCCATCAAAAGGGTGTATTTCTAGAGACGTCCAGCAGGGATTAGTTCTTGGCCCTATATTTTTAACATGTTAATCAATGGACTGGAAGAAAACATAAAATCATCACTGATCAAGATTGGGGGACTGAAGAGGACAAGTCACTGATACAGAGCGATCTGGCTTACTTGATAAGTTGGATGCAGATTTTAATACGGCCAAATATAAATGTATACGTCTATGAACAAAGAATGTAGGGTATACCTACAAGATAGGAGTGTCTATCCTGGGAAGCAATGACTCCGAGAAAGATTTGGGGAGGTGGTGTATAATCAGCTGAATGTGAATTCCAGTGCTACATTATGGCCAAAAGGACGTATGCGATCCTTTGATGCAGAAACAAGGGAATCTTGAGTAGGAGCAGAGAGGTTATTTATTTTACCTCTGTATTTGCACTGGTGCATCCACTGCTGGAATACGATTTGCAGTTCTGGTGTCCACAGTTCAGGAAGGATATTGATAAATTGGAGAGGATTCAAAGAAGAGCCACAAAAATCATTAAAGGATAAGGGAATATGCCTTATAGTGATAGACTTAAGAAACTCAATTGATTTAGCTTAACAAAGAGAAAGTTAAGGGGTGATTTGATTACATTCTGTACATACCTACATGGACAACAAATATTTGATGATGGGCTCTTCACTCTATCAGAGAAAGGTATAATACGATCTAATGGCTGGAAGTTGAGACTAGACAAATTCAAACTGGAAATAAAGTGCACATTTTTAACAGTCAGGGTAATTAATCATAACAATTTACCATTGGTCATGGTGGATGCCCCATCACTGGCAATTCTAAAAAATATGCTCTAGGAATTATTTTGAGGAAGTTTTATGGCCTGTGTTATACAGGAGCTCAGTCTAGATAAGCACAATGGTCCTTTCTGGCCTTTTAATTGATGAAAATCCCACTCAGTACATCCCTGTTAATTAAACCAAAAATTTAAGCCTTGGATTCTAATTGAAATGTAAGGTCATTTAGTGCCAGAATCTTGATTTGGCACATATTTTTAAAATGTTCATTTGCTTTACTGCTGGAGAAGAAGTGGAGAAATAGTCCCTCTAGTGTTCTGTTGTTGCAGAAGTCTTGAAGAGATCTATTGTGTTTCAGTGAGGTGTGCTACTGTAGGACGTTACAAAAGAACATCCCACTGTGAGATCCAGAGACTGACACAAATTACAGTAAAACCAGACATTGAGGGCTAGTCTACGGTACTGTGCCACATCAGTGCAGCTGCACTAGTGCAGATATGGTGCTGTAGTGAGTCCGGTGAAGAGGCGCTATACGGATGGGAGAGTGCTCTCCTGTTGGCATAATTAGTCTGCCTCAACAAGAGGCGGAAGCTATGTTGGCAGGAGAGTGTCTCAAACCGACATAGTGTGGTGTGGACACCGCTTTAAGTCGATGTAACTTGTGTTGCTCAGGAGAGTGGCTTTTTTTAAAGTTACATTGCGGTAGTTTAGACACCCCTTACAGTCTGTTTTCCAAGTCTTTGTAGCTCACATTTTAAGACAAGTGAGACACAATTAAATGCTGAGCAAAGAGAGTGCAGGTTGCATCTTCCAACCCTTGCTCATGCAAATAGTCCTGTTGATTTCCATTGTGTTCATAAGGGTTGCAGGATCTAATCTTTAATCTGTGATTTAGACATGGGCAAAATTAAGGCGGGTCTTGGATCTGGTATATCTGGGTTTCATTTTATCCTCTGAAGTTCAGGAATAGGACCCCCAAGAAAGTATGGAAAAATGCATCTGAGTATAGCTTATCTATCACCAGTGTACGTGATAAATAGAAATCCCAGTGTGTAATTAGTGGAGGAGATATCCGTGATGTAGATGCTTCCAGGTATAATTTGCCTTATTTACACATACACACCATTCCTGCAACAGAGGCGGACTCAGTGTACAGTCGGTACCTCATCCAGAAATCTCAGCCCACACACTATAGTAGAACTCAGAGTTATGGACACCTCGGGAAAGGAGCTGGTCCATAACTTTGAAATGTTCGTAACTCTGAACAAAACACAGCTCTGGCTCTAGCAGTTCACACTTCGGGCCAGGTTCCAGAGGCAGCTAGGCAGCTTCCTTGCAGGCAGCTTCTTTCCCTGCCCAGGCAAGCTTGACCCCCTCCTGGCCGGGGGTTGAGAGGGTGGTGGTGAAAACAGTACATCCCCCTCCTGGTGGGGGTGGGTGGGGTGAAAACAGCACACACTCTGCCCCAGCCTGAGGGGGTGGGGTGAAAGCAGCACCCAGGAAAGCAGTGCAGACCCCAGTGCTGCTCCTGCTCCAACTGCCTTGGGACTCACAACTTTGTCTGTGAATCTCAGTGAGCTCCTAGCTGTAAAGTGGATGCCCTGGGCATGGAGATGGGGGTAGGGGTGGGGACAGGCAGCCTACATGTGTCTACCTTTAAGAGACAATACAGACACAGGTACAGTATTTGCTTTTTTTGTGTGTGTCTCTGTTGCTGCCTGATTGGTTACTTACAGTTCCACATAGTGTCCGGTTGACCCATCAGTCCATAACTCTGGTGTTCGTATCTTTGAGATTCTACTGTAATGCCCAGTTCTCAGGAAGCTACTCTGTCCCATGAATTGCATCCAAATATAGAAAATAAAGTGGAGAGCAAACTGTCTGCCACAACTTCTTTCCAATGGCTGCTACAAACAAAACTAACAACCATACAGCATTCTTTCAAATTCTAAAAACTTGCTCACAAACTAAGAAAGAGAACTTGTAAGGCTATATGTAACAGCACCATCCTGGTGACCCTGCCAAAACATGTTTATATAGTGCCTAGTACAATAGGGCCCTGGCTCGGCGGGTAGATGCAATACAAATGTTTAATAATAATACGCATTTGGACTTTGAATTCTAAACAGCTGAAGAACAGCAAACATAAGGCTATGTCGTATCCTGTTTGTTCACAGGAGAGAAGGAGGGTATAGGCAACTATAGAAGCGTCTCTGCATGGGGTTTCAGCTGCTTTGCAGAATGTATCCATAGCTAGGACATATATTTTGTTAGTAGACTGGCCTGGGCATTGCATCTCTCAGGTAGGCTTGGTCTTTGGTACAGGCCGTGCTCCCCATCTGCCCTCCCCACCTCCAGCTTAACACTTTAGAGCAGCAAACACTACCTGGTAGATGGTGGACATCTTGCTTCTGCGGGTTAGAATAGCAGAGTGCACACCGTGGTCCTGTGCTGGCAAGTCTCCTGCAGCAGAGGACTTACCTAAAAGGGTCTTTGCACACACATGCTTTTCGTGCTAGCATCAGGGCAAGATTTAGCTTTCCAGGGTGTTTCTAAAAATTCTGCCTGGTTTTACTTTCTCCTGTTTGTGTGTTTGGATTAATTCGTTGCCAAACAGGAACAGCGCTGGAGATAAACATGGATAGACCACATCTGCCAAAACATGATGCTCTTACTCTAACACTGGGTGCAGTTAACCAAACAAGAGTATATCAAGTCTCGGTGTATGGACTACGTTTGTAAATGTAATCATTCTGCAGCTGCTGCTGACAGATTTTCACAGATTTTTTTCTACAATGCAATCCTGTTAAATGCTTACTCAGTGTAGGCTGAGTTTTCCAGTCATTTCACTTTCGTAACCTATCTTTTAAAATACACTTAAAATTGAATTAGCATTGTTGCTATTGTAACAATGTTGGGGTTCATTAAATAACAAACCAGTGAATGAGAAAGGCATAAAACTTTAATAAAATGAACTGGAGAGCTCTGGTGAGCTGCTGCACACAGCAATGGGGTGTTCCCAATACCTGCCTGCAGGACACATCTCCCAATTCCTATGTTCATAATACTGTCCCTTCTGAGGGAGCATCTAAATTATAATCTTCTACAAACATATCTCTACACCTATCACAAATGGCCTTTTAAAAATCTTGATGAACTCCAGCCATGCCACATTCCATATAACAAAACAGTAGTTGAACTGTAGGTAATTCCTGTTGTTCAGTGCTTCATTTGCGAGCCTGGGGTGGAAGGGAAGAAGCTCATGAGCAACAACAAACAAAACAGCCCAGCTAAGGATGGTTGATGAAACCTGTGATGCTCTATGGAATATGGGTGACCATTTATAATATTATGGATACCCAATATTACAAAATTGCAATGAATCTTACAAGATATGCCATGTAAGGCATCAGTGGAAAAGTTATGATTTGCTAAGTATGATAATCTTGTTTATATGTATGTATCATCTTTGTATTGTGGGTTATAAATGTGTGAGATATTTGTATCTCAAACTTGTGCTGTGTTTCTGGGTGACAACCCCAGACAGATTGGCATCAGTACTATCCAGTCTGCTTGATGGCCCATCAAAGGCAATCAGCTGTACAATGAACCCATTGAGAGAATCCAGGGGCTATGCTTATGAGTCAACAGGACATGTAGGGACATGAATATGGTCAGGGCTTTTTCATGCCCATGTGCTGTGAGTTTGTGTTTGGGACAAAGGATGTACAAGCCACATGGCAAAGAATTTAAAAGGGCAGCTGCATCTTCATTTTGTCTTCAAACCTGCTTCACACCTCTGGAGTAACTTCTCTACAAAGTGAAGCTTTGAATAAAGGACTGACAGACCCATCCAAGCTTTGGATGTGTTCCAGAGGGACTCTACAAGCCAGCACACTCACCAATGCCTCGAAGAACCTGATATATGGACTCTGAAATCATATGTATGTATCTGATTGCTTTGACCATTTAGCAACCCTCTTCTCATTCTTTTTTTATAATAAACCTTTAGTTTTAGATACTAAAGGATTGGCTGGCAGTGTGGTATTTTGGGTAACATCCAAACTAGTATTGATCTGATAATGTGGCTGGCCCTTTGGGTATCAGAAAAACATTCTGTGTATTGAATAGAGTTTTAAGTAGCTTCTCACTTTACTGGGCCTATGTGCTGATTGGGAGCCAGAGACTGGAATGCAATAAAGGGGGCTGTGTGATTTTTTCCCCCTAGCTTCTTGATAACTAATGTTGGGGATCAGAAGTAGTTTGTGACTGGTCGGTAAGTCTAACTATAGTGTTAGCCATGAGTTTTGGGGGAATCTGCTCTCCTTTTTGCAGTCTGCCCTGGCTTTGGCATTTTCAGTGTGGGCCACCCTAGGCACTTGGGGTCACAACACCCATGTGAACAAAATTCTCAACTGATCTGTTAATCTCTGCATGGAATTTTAGGCCCAGTGTGGCTGACTGAACAGCATCACTACATCTTTCGGAAACTGGGGAGGGGGTGTCGGTGTCTGAATTTTGCACTACTTTGTGGTGCTCAGGTAGTCCAAAATGGTCAGATT
The DNA here is from genome assembly GCA_037349315.1 of Chelydra serpentina. Taxonomy (NCBI): domain Eukaryota; kingdom Metazoa; phylum Chordata; order Testudines; family Chelydridae; genus Chelydra; species Chelydra serpentina. The sequence continues at coordinate 22,605,520 of JBAIAC010000019.1, forward strand.
CAGTGGAGGCTAATGCTGACAGCTGGGAGCTACCCGCTGGCACAAAGCCCAGCCATCTCTCCCATTCATATCATGGGGTGTGTGTTGGGGGACAGTGGATGTACTGGGACAGGGAGAAGGTGGGTGGGGGCATGGCAGAGCTAGGCTGCTCCAATTCATGCAGCCTAGGGGTCTGTGAATGCTGAAACAGGGACTACTTAAATGACTACTTGATGCTCCCCTCTGTGCTGAGTAGAGCTTGTATGCAGGGAAGAATTAAGCCTTGATCTCCACATGAATATATATGTCAGGCTTTGCTCATTCGAATCAGCATCTCCAGTGAGACACTGAGAAAAGATCAGAACTTAAATGAATAACAGTACAACAAATGGACTCTGTGCGTTATTCATTCAAACTATTTTGATGTGCTAGGAAATCTAAAGGAGCATAATTTAGGGACCCGGGACACTGCAGTATGTGCAGTTGCATCGAACAAATGCAGACCTTTCGCTAAGGTCCGTGGTAGTGTCGAGATTAAAGCATGAATTGGGGGCTCAGGAGATCTGAGCTCCCAGCTCTGCCACAGACTTTGTGTGTGATGTGAGGCAAGTCAGCCAATCTCCTTACTTCAGTTTTTCTGTTTGTAAAACTGAGATGTGATTGTTTCCCTGCCTCACAAGGCTGTTGTGAGGCTAAATTCATTAATGTTGGTAATTTGCTTTGATAGACTGTGGCTCTATTTAAGTGTAATGTATTATTTATTATTCTGTACATTTAGGGTCATTCATACTACTAGAGCAAATATATTTCTCTGTACCTTGCTGTGTTTGTTTGGTTTTCCCCCTCATCTTTCACATGGAAAAATGGAAGTTAACTCTTTCCTGCCTAGTTCTTTGTTCAAAAATTACTAAATAAACTGGGGGCAGAAACATTTTGAAAGATGATCTTGCATGTTTGCTTTGTGCTGGAGCCAGGGAGTGATTAGTTCCATCTGGAGTGTTATATCTTGTGTTCTCTGTTAGAAATGACATAACCAGTGTGCTGCTAAAATTGACCTTTGGAGAAATAGGTGATAAGAGACCAAAGTTTCTGTTAATGAGCTAATAGGGGCAGTAGTGGGGGGGGAAAAAAAAGAGGATTGCAGGGTTAGGAATGTGGCTGTTCAAGTTTGCAGCATGAAACATATGAAAGAACAGCACACGTACACATTGTAAAAGTGGAGTTGTTATTGTATGACAGTTTTTAGTTAGGAAACTCTAGTGCTTTCACTAAAGAAAGAACTCCCTCCTTCAAAGTTTGAGTTGATCACTTACTCAAAGCAGAAGTTGGCATCACTGATTAGAGTTTACATTAACATGTACGCTTCTCTGAACTGGTTTTGACTTGGAAGATGTTAGCTGTAAGGGGGGAAGAATAGAAAAGGTCAGGTAGAGAAAACCCAAATTGTGTGTGTGTGTGTGTAATCAACTTTCCGCTGGTGGGAAGGAAGACAAAGTGTCATGAAATGAGATCAATGAGCAGGTGTAGATAAGTAGGGCTGGCCCACAACATTTTGGCACCTGAGGCGGGGAGCTCAAATGATGCTCCCAAACCCCCTCGCTTGGGCCAAAACTTTGAAAGGTCTCAATTCTGCCTTCTTCCTGTTCTTCTCCTCTCATGGTACTGCTCTGCTACCTACCCCAATAAACGAGAACTAACAACTTAAAATACCTTGTTCAAAAAATGTAAGTAACACTTAACTTTCAAATGCCTAAACAGCAAATGTAACTTTTCTTGTCTGCATAGTAAACACAGGCATTTTTATCTGTTTGAATAATCAAAAGTGGTGCTTTCCATGCCTTCTTGTTTGCAAAGATTTGGTTACCACACAGTCCCTGGATTTCATAGGGTTCTTCATCGATGTGGTCTCAACACAAACCTACCTACCTAGGGACAGGTTCCAGATCCTGCAGGAACTCATCACTCAAGTGGTCCATGGTCCTGTTCCGATCAGGATTTGCCTATCCCTCCTTGGCCACATGGCAGCCTGCATATACATCACTGCCTTCGCTCACCTCCTCCTTCGCTGTTTTCAGCTGTGTCTCCAGAGAGTCTATTAATCCATGCAACATACTATGGACTTTCTGTTGACAGCCCCCACAAAGTGCTCTTCTCCATCCAGTGGTGAACGGACCTGAGGCAGGTCTGTGCTGGGATGGCTTTCCTCTTATCCTCCCTAGACACAGTTATCATAATGGATGCATCACTTGCTGGATGGGGTACCCATATAGGCGAGCACATGACGCCAGGGACTTGAACCCCTCAGGAATCCAGAATGCACAACAACATTCCGGAGCTTTGGGTGACATGGAGAGCATGTCGAGCATTCTTCCCTTCATTTGCTCCCATCGTGTTCTCATCATGTCTGAAAGCACCACCACCATTTATTACATCAGCAAACAAGGGGGCACAAGGTCAAGTGCACTCTGTGTGGAAGCGGTTCAGCTATAGGATTGGTGCATTGCCCACAAGATCCTGTTGTCGGCAGCCTATCTTTCAGGGACCCAGAATGCGATTGCAGACTCTCTTAGCAGGAAGTTCAAGACTCTCTGCCTCCCATGCCAACAGCAAGTGCACCGTCTACTGCTCTGGGGCAAGGGTATCGGTGTCCATTCCCAAGGCAATGCCTTGGTCCTCCACTGGTTGGACCAGATCAATTATGCCTTTCCCCATCTCCTGCTCCTGCTATGAGACTTTCGCAAGATCAGGAGGGAGAAGGCCATGGCCATTCTGGTTGCTCCATTCTGGCCATTCCAATTCTGGTTTCCTCAGCTTCTTTGCATGTTGGCTTGTCCCCTGTGTCCCGCACCAGCTTTCCTGGAACTCCTCACACAACACGGTGGCAGAATCAGGCATCCCGATCTATACACACTTCACCTTGAAGCTTGGTTTTTAGATGGGCATTTTTGCTAGAATGGGAATATTCATTGGAGTACAAGACATCCTTTCCTTGAAGATGTTGTGACTCACTTTGAATTCCATCAAGGTCCATATAGCGGCTATCAGTGCCTTCCATCCCCCGACCCTCTCCATGGAAGGCCACTCCATATTTACGCATCCATTGACTGCTAGACTTTGGAAGGGTCTCCTCAGAATCTTCCCACCCATCCAACCTGTTGCTCTTGAATGGCACCTCAATCTCGTTTTCTCGATGTTAATTAAATTGTCTTTTGAGCCACTGGCTTCCTGCTCCCTGTCCCTCCTTTCCATGAAAGTTGCCTTCCTAGTAGCTGCTATTTATGTGAGAAGGGTAACTGTGGGCCATGATGGCAGACTTCTCCTTTCACCATGTTCCATAAGGACAAAGTCTCCCTGTGTCTGCATCCCAAGTTTCTACCAAAGGTTGTATCCCAATTTCATCTTTACCAACCCATACACTTACTTGCTTCCTTTCTGAAGCCTCATGTCTCAGTGTGGGAGTGGTGCCCTCGCTCCCTCGACATCTGCAGGGCCTCGGCCTTTTACCTGCAGAGAACAAGACCAATCAGGAAATCCCCTATACTGTTTGCCATCCTATCAACTATAGCAACAATCTCCACACACAGGATTTATAAGTGGATTTTGTGATGCATTACATTTTATCAGTTGTCGGGACTGCCTCCACTCCTTGGGGTGAGAGCCCATTAGATGCGAGCACAAGCATCGACTATGGCCACCCTGCACAATATACTGCTTCCAGACTTATGTAGGGCAACCATGTGGCATTCGGTACATTCCTTTGCTATGCATTATGCCTTGGTGCAAGACTCTGTGACAGATGCCTCATTTGGCATGGTTGTTCTCCAATCCACCATTCCATCCTCTTCCTCGTACCCTCCTTCAAATTAGGTACTGCCTTTTAATCACTCACAGTGGAATACAATAGGGACCATCACTCGAAGAAGAAGAGGAGGTTACTTACCTGTAACTGGAGGTTCTTTGAGATGCGTGGTCCCTATCTGTATTCCACTTCCCGCCCTCCTTCCCCTTTGCTGCAGATCTGTTCAATTTGCAGCGGAAAAGGAACTGGAGATGCAGCCTGGTCTGCCTCACCCTTTATCACCACAGTCAAAACCATGAGGCAAAACAAGGGTGCGTGTGCAGACCAACGGACACTACTACTTTCAAATTCTCTGGCTCCAGATGCGTGGCGCACATGCAGAAACCCTCAGTGGAACACAGAGAGGGACCACATATCTCCAGTTACAGATAAGTAAACTCCTCTTCCTGACTGGTATAAGTTCCCATTTGCAGTTCTTTAGTGTTGGATTTTAAAGTCATTACATTGTTCTACATAATATGTCCAGGATTGAATTGCTTGCCTATCCTTGCCCTTAGGCAGGTGTACTTCTTTGATGAAATTCAACATTTGCAGAGCGGAGGAGGAAATGTTCTCGTGGCAGGTTCTATTTTTAAAAGAGGGAGGGAAGGAAGGAAGCAGGGAAAAAGCAATTCAAAGGTGATCCGAGCTTTGCAATTTAAGAATAATTTTCATGGACACAGATCAATGGGCAGAAAGCAGGTTAGGCAGTGAAAGGTACATGATAAATCATCACGTTAAATGGATATCACTTTTTCTTATGGGTAGGGTTGCCAGTTTTGGTTGGACATATTCCTGGAGGTTTCATCACCTGACATAATCTTTATTAAAGATTAATCTTTAATTCCTGGAGACTCCAGGACAATCCTGGAGGGTTGGCAACCCTACTCATGAGGTATGTGTCTATACAAATGTAGGACTCAATCTGGCAAATGCTTTAGTGGGAATACGTCCATTTCTAATATTACTCATATCCATAGGAGTTTGCAGGAGTGGAGCCATAGTGTGTGCATTGGATTGCCAGTATTCCAGTGCCCACATATGTCTATCACCCTTTCTCATAGGCAGCAGGTGGCCAGGGCTAGAGAAGGGTCAGCCCTCACCCCCCAAATCTATTTTTTGAGCCACTCTGCTGCCCGCATGCCTGTCCACCTCGGCCTGTGAAGGGTGTCGTGGGGAGAGGACTCTGCCTGCTTGCTGGATTCCTGGTATGTGGAGCTATATTCCTGAGTCCCAGCAGGGGATGCTGGCTGATGAGCAGCGCTTCTCAAGAAGGTTCATTGCAGAGAGAGAGGCCTGGTGGAAGGGTGGGACGGGAGTGGGGCGGAGAATGGGAGTCCTGGGGGAAAGGGGAGAAGAGTTTTGGGGGAAGGAGGGAGATCCTAAGGCCCTTGGCTGGAGTGTAGTGGTAAGAAGGCCCTGCCTGTGCACGGATGAGAACCTGCTCTTCTGTATTTATATTCCCTAAAATTTTCCATTTGCCACAGGCTATGTGATTTGAGCAATAGGAACTGGGATAGGGTGGGGGAATCTTGAATTTGTAGAAAGCTGGCACAGGTGTAATTGTGCTTCTATGTGCTATCAGGTGTATTTGATTAATGTTCACTGGTTTTATAGATCTTTCTTTATATAAAGGCAAATGTTTCCCAATTTGCCAGTACAAACTCAAGGAAATGTATACGAGGAAGATAAACCTCACTACTGCTGTGCGTTGAAATGGTTCAGTACTCCACCTTCACAGAGCAAGCATAAAACAATAGGCTAGCTAGCCCAGCTGTCAGAAGTACATTTAGAATCAAGATTGATTAAACTTGTCCTGACTAGGTAAAAGCAACTAATTTGTGGTATTTGAAGAGCATAGCATGAGCTATTTAATGAAAGAATTGAAGAATAATTGCTTGCATTCAGAGCAAAAAAACCACAACTGAGTTGGTGCAGTGCCACCAAAATGTTCAAAGCATCGTGCAGGGATTCAGGGCCTAATTAAGTGTTTAGCCCTTATGGGTCTGATGCAAACATTCAAAATTGATCTGAGTTTAAACATATGTCATGCTGCCTGTCTAAGGGGTGCAGGGAGTGAAGTGGAGGCATAAAGGCAACTTTCTGTCACCACTGTCCTGGGGCCTGTTGGGAGTTGGTTTGCCCTGGCACAAGTTAGAGCAGCCTCAGGACAGACATAATTTTAGGGATGCACCAGTGGCCATCCATGTCCTTGCCCCTTATATGTCCCTGGCATACTAGGGTATGTGCAGCAGGGAGGGTGAAGGGGATGCTGTATCTGAACGACCTCTACTGCTGCAGAATCCCACCCTGCCCATTTAGGGCAGCTTAGTTCCCTTTGTGCAACCAGAGTGGCCCATATGGTATGTTGTGTGAGTGGGGACTGGCCTCTGTATTTGTAAAAATAGGCATAACGGAAAAGAGCTGGCTATTTAAATGGATCATAATTAGGATTAATTAATCTCCCCTCCTAGGTGTTCTAAATGCACACACTGGCGCTCTCATTTGAGAGATAGGGGAGAGAACCAAGTTTTAGCCCCAATGTATCTTGACCATTTAATTTGATCATTTAAACAGATAACCTTTTTCTAATGTGGCTGTTTTTAGGGGAAGTGCATCTTTATAAGACCTTTAATACACCCACACTTTTTCATTGATCCTGGGGCGGTGGTACGGCTCTATTAATGAATGACTGCATAGCAGTGATTGATTTCTTCTCTTGTGTGGTGCATTGAAACCTGAGCAGAAAACTTCAAGTTTAATGTAGGGTGAGGATTTTTTTTAGCTTTATCAATGAAGCAAAGAAGGAACTCATTACTTTTCTCAATGGCTCTCTCAGAGGAAAGGGACTGAAAAACTTCCATCCCTTGACACAGATAATATGTTCATCTAGTAGCAAGAACTGACACAGAGAAATGAGCCACATGATTTATATTGTACAGGGTGGGAAAAGAACATAAGTGGTGTTTCTGCCATGAGACCTTCTTCAAGCTTTGATTTAAAATAAAAACAAATAATACAGAACACACAGAGAACTTTTGGGGGACTGTTGCTCTCTCAACAAATGTTGGTTCAAACCATTCATTCTAGGAAGGATTAAATGAGGACAAAATAAGCCAGATGATGTGCTGAGACAATGGTAAATTGTTCTAGGGTCACCATCCTGTTTTCTTTCCATTGTTGGTTCTATGGGATAATCCCATTCTCTGCAAATCTATCTTGCAGAATATTAAAGGGTCCTTAAATAGACTTCAGCACCCATGGAACATCACTGCATCATGACATCAATCTACAACATTGTGATGCAACGTTATGTTGATTTATGCCTTGCCAGCAGGAAAGTATCACTCATGACATAAATGCTTGTCCCATCTTTAAATGTTGGGGTTCTTAGGGATTGGCTTGTTTTGGCCTTGTTTCAAAATGGAATTAGCTTGATTTTTGGTTTATTGTGCTTATTTACTGTGTGAGAGTTGGTAACTGATTAGCATGGCACTCACTAGAGAATAGTAGGGTAATATAGTTCAAATCTGTTATGGCATATATGTTATCAGCCTAGATACATATGTTCTTTTCTTTTATTATCAATAATATTAAAGGCATAGTATGTCTGAGCTGACTCTTTCCCTGTGTACCGAATAATGATCACAAAGCCACTGTTTGGTTCTTTCAGATGCTTTTCTGGACCTGTTTGTGAACAATTTGGGCTCCAGTACAAGGAAGAACTGGGGCATCCGCAGGAAACAGTCTTGGAGATACACTGTAAGTGTGGTGCAAAAACAGTTCCTCAAATATCTGTTAAAATATCCTAAAAATAAACACAAATAAAAAAATTCTATGTTCACAAAAGTTAGTAAGGCCTAGTGCACAAAACAAAACCTTCTGCCACTGATTGGTTGCAGGCCAAGAGTCTGTTTGAAGTAGTTCTTTCCTGAAGCACAGGAGCAGGAAGAAAGTCTCCGGCCCCTCTCCCTTTCCCCTCAGTTTTCCACACGTGCACTTTGTGCAGCTTCTGGCCTGGAGTTGACTTGATGGCACTTTGACTCCCCGCACCCCATGGACTGGGGTTGACTGCAGGATTCAGGAATCAGCTCTCCTATCCCATCCCTGCTCTGTCTTCAAATGTCTGCTACACACTTGTTTGCAGTGGGCCCCTAAGGGCTGCCCAATGTCCATCCCAACCCCACCCTTCTCCATCCAGAATGTCACCATTCCACTGAATCTGGGGTCCTCCACATCCATGCAGAGGGGCACAGGGTTTGCTCCATAATGCACACTTAAATGCCTGCACACGTATTTCCCCTGCACTAGCGCACACAGGGGAGAGGACTTAATGCCTGTGCATGCAGGGGATAGAATTTATTAGAACTGGCTGAAAAAACAAAAGTAGCATGAATTGTTTGTGGAAAATGTCTGTAAAAAATGTGTCCCTGTTTTTTAAAGAAAAACATTGAGCTGTGAAATTATTTCGACCAGTGCTAGAATTTATGTGCACAAGCCCAGGAGACAAAGAGAGTTTCATACTGAAGACCTATCACCTTTGCATGCAGTTGCTTGAAAAGTATGAACACAAAGCTGAATGTGTACAAAAGAGAGGTTCGGTGGGGCTGATATGATGATCTGCAAGAGGCCAAGTTTAAGTGCACCAGGGTGAAGGAATGACGGAATGCTATTAACAGTTCTCCCTCTAATTTGTGGTTATGATGACAGCTTGCTTTAGCTTTTCTTTGAGGAATATATTTTTTAAAGCTAAATTAGATTCTAAAAACGTATGTATTTAAATACCATGCCAGTCAGAAGTGTGCTTATGAAAAACAAGGACCAACAATGTAGACCAGATCCTGCACTGCTGTATATTGGCATAGCTCTATTGATGTCAGTAGTGCTACACCAATTTAGGCCACCTGGGATCTGGGCCTTTGAGTTGAGATTTTACATTGCGGATGTAAAAAATAATATCTTGCCTGGTCTACAAATATTTTACTTTTGTCAAACTCATGTTATAAGCAAGATACGAAAGTATTTTTCCATGAACGCTAGGGGTAGTTCTGCACTGCAGTAAAAGACCCTGTGGCACAGCCGTGACTGGCCCAGGTCAGCAGACTTGGGCTTGGGCTGTGGGGTTATGAAATAGCAATGTAGATGTTCAGGCTCAGGCTGGAGCCTGGGCTTTGAGACCCCAAGAGAGGGAGGGTGTCAGGGTCTGTCTACATGGGAATAAAAAACCCACAGCTGGCCTGGGTCAGCTGACTCAGGCTCGTGGGGCTTGGGTTCTGAGGCTGAAAAATTGCTGAACATCTACACAGCAATTTTTAGCCTTGTGAGATTGAATCAGCTGACCCGGGCCAAGTGCAGCCATGTTGTGGGGCTTTTATCCCCTTGTAGACATACCCTTGGGCCTGGGTTCCAGCCCAAGCCTGAATGTCTTCACTGCTATTTTTAGACTTGCAGCCTGAGCGCCCATGAGCCCAAGTCGGCTGACGTGGGGTCTGAGACTCAGTGTCTCAAGTTTTGTATCACAGTGTAGACATACCCTTATAAGCCATTTCTAAGACTGATTGCCTGGGGAAACTCATCATGTAGCTGAATAACATAGCATAACAAAATGACTACAATACTGATTGTAGAAATGTAGCTGTCCTGTACAAAATGCTAACCAGTAGAAGGCAGCAGCTGCTCAGCTTTGAATGGCTCATAATGGTTAGTATCGTGATGTATGCTTACCTGCACTAGCAGTCTAGACCCAAGCACTGAACTGTCAAGGTTTCAAATCAAGTTTACAGGAAGTCCAATGCTCCACATTTTCAGTTCTTTATGGTTCCTCTGTCATAATGTATGTTTCTACTTTTCTAGGCACAAGTATTTTCGATTTTCCAGTTCAGTAATAGTCAGCATGCTATTATTCTATCACATGTTGGCTGTAGCTTCTCTTCAGATCTTCATCCTCTCAGGGAATTGGGCTCTAGCCAAGAACATCAACTTCTATAATGTGAGACCTCCACTAGACCGTAAGTAGCCAGTTGCGGCTTTCTTGTATTTGAGAACATAGGTTAATATTTCAGCGATCAGCCTTTCCATTGTTATCCCTCGTTTTCAGAGCTGTCTCTCTTAAACATAAAGTGTCTGTCTCTTAGACATTTGGGATCTCCTCTAGAGTTTAAAACAAAACATTCATTTGGGTGGTGCCTCCTATGGTTGCTCAGTATCATTCCTAACATTTGAGATACAGTCTGAATGAAGTTGAACAGAGAGGGAGAGAAGTGTTTTCTTTTATTTGTACTTTGATAATAAACAGTTTGATTTTGGATGCTTTTGCACTTTTATGTCTCAAAATGACTTTATTTTGTACAATGTAAATGTATGTAATGGACTAGCCATTTCTGTTTGTTGTATTGCTTTTTTGGTGGGTGGGGCAGGGAGGTACGTGTATAGAACACTTTTAAAGTTAGCACTAAGTGAAAGTATGAAACTTAGTACGAAGTTAAAACCACTGTAGTAGCTGGGAAATCAGCTGTCAGTAATAGCATCACATGTCTGCTTCTTACCGAGCACTTGGATTACATTCCCTGTGCACCCAACTGGATAAGAGTCTCTGTGATGTAAAGGATTGAAGTGGAAAAGTAGTGATGTTTAGCAGGTGGGGTGTTTGATGCCAAGCTGCTTTAAAACTCCTGTATGTGTGTGTATATAAAATGTTATAAAAACAGAATTTGAAATCAAACTCACTGATCCCTAATTGGCAACTGCTTGCTCAGAGTTGGGGGGCAGTGACTTGGAGCTGGTTTCAAAGCAGTATCTGCCACATCTAGGGAAGCAAAAGCTGATTAAATGTAGATTGTGCGACAGTGTACATGTGTGCATACATAGAGAAGATATGTGTATCTTGTATGTTATAATACTTGTAGTTGTAATGTGCAATGATACACTCTCTCTCCATTTAAACAGCATTTTGATTGTGAGAGAGAATGAAAAGGCCGTGAAATGTTTTAAAGTTAAGGCATGATGATGTTAGTACAAGAAGTAAAAGCTTCTATGGTAAGGAATGAAATAGCTCTTATTTACCTAATAGATTGACATGAACTGTATATGCTATTCTTATAAACATGTGTATAAATGTGTGAATATGTGTGTGTGTGTGTGTGTGTATATGTATGTATATATGTATGTATATATATATATATATGCTAATATTTATGTATAAGTATTTGTCTAATAAATGTAAAAGCAAGCACTTTGTTTGACATTTTAATTTTTGATATTTGCAAACTTAACATACTTATTATATTTTTAAAGCCACTCCGTTTCCAAACAGCTTTAAGTGTTTCACCTGTGCAAATGCAGTTGACAATTACAACTGTAACAGATGGGCTGAAGATAAATGGTGTCCTGAAAGTAAGTGTGCCTGTCTTAGGGAGATTCTTTAAGATATTTAATTTTGTTTTCCCCCTGATTCAACCACCTCTCAGACCGCTAGTTATATAGGATTAACATACCATCACAGTGATGCCCTGGGGATATAATTAGTAATAATGAGTCTTATGATTTCTCGTAAGATGGATATTCCAGCCATTTGAATACGCTAAGCAATATTGCAAATCATGTTGAAGCCCTTGTATGTTTAGTCTTATAATAGAACCTCAGAATTACGAACACCCGAGGAATGGAGGTTGTTCATAACTCTGAAATGTTCATAACTCTGAACAAAACATTAAAGTTGTTCTTTCAAAAGTTTTACAACTGAACATTGACTTAATACAGCTTTGAAACTTTACTATGCAGAAGAAAATTTTTGCTTTCCCTTTATTTTTTTCATAGTTTGCTTAACACATTTGTATTTGCTTTTTTCTTTTTTTTTACTTTTTATCTCTGCTGCTGCTTGATTGACAGTCAGCTGTTCAGGGGTAAAGACTATTTCTTAATTCAGTCCCGCAGTCAAAGCTAAAGGTGCTACCAAATCTACCATCAGCCCTTGTGTCTTTTGCAAAGTTAACATAGGAGCTGAAACAATTACTTCTAATATTTAGTGCAGATTTGTTATTTAGGAATGACTTTATAAAAGACAGCTATATAAAAGGCCTAATGCAAGGTTTATGCTAAGCTGTAGATGTACATCATTGCCGCATGTGCTTTCAGATGTGTTGTATGTGAACTCTCAAAATGGAAAGCGTCATGTTAGTGCATCCATTGGTAGTACAGACACATTTGGCAATAAGGCCTGAAGAGAGAATAGCAGGGTCACTGAAACTAGGGAAGGTGACGTACCCCGAAGAGAGGGGAAATAAGGAAAAATGTTGGAAGAAGGGGAGTTGGAGAAGTTGGGGGCTAGGGGAGCGGTGGGGTGGAAGTGTGAAATGAAAAAGGTAAAGAAGTCTAGGTGGCGGGGAAAGGGAATGAGAAGGGAGTGCAAGAGGGAAAGGAAGAACCAGGAGAGCAGCTGCTAAAACTAGCTAGCTAGAGATGAAGAGTTAGATAGATAGTACAAATCTCAATGGCCTTTTTCATAAGTTGCAGCCTAGAGGCCAAATGGCCCATTTAATTTAAGGTCAAGTTAATACATTATGACTGTTAAATGACAATTTTTTTTGGAATATAATGCCATCTTCTTGCTCTAAACCCCACACAATCACTAACTTTTCTCAGTGCAAGCACTTTATTGTAACTTGTCATTTAGTGAAAACTTTTGAAGTATGTAAAAGAACTCACACTGCGTGAAAATAAACCTGATTTTGATTTATTTCTTAGATACAAAGTACTGCTTGACAGTTCATCATTTCACAAGCCATGGAAGGAGTACATCTGTGACCAAAAAATGTGCTACCAGGGATGAATGCCGTTTTGTTGGCTGTCACCCCCACAGAGAGACAAGCCGTACAGTAAGCATCAGTTTTTGTAATGATGAATGTTTGTTTTAAGACATTCTAAATAAGGGTCCTGTTCAGCACTTGTTACTCAGATAACTACTGCTGGAGTGAATAACACCTGCCAAATGAGGCTATCTACTGTTTGTCAAGGCTAGGTAATGGGCAGCCGGACCTTGTGGTCGGAACTGGGGTTCACTGTCAGGAGTCAAGATACTGGGAGATCAGAGGCAGAAGACAAACTGGAGATCAGAACCACAAGTCAGATGCCATGAGCCAAGCCAGGTCAGGGCACCGGGAAGTCAAGCCAGGTGAGCAGGAGGCACAAGGACACCGTCCAGAACATGGTGGATCCCAATTGTCTGGATAGCTTCCTGTTGCTGGTTTAAGTAGGTTGGCTACCCTGGCATGTCAGGGTCAGCAGTTGTCAGCAGGCTGCCTAGTGGAAGTTGAAGCGTGGCTTCTCCTGTAAACCCTGTGGATCTGGGTTTGAGGCCTGTGGATCATGAACATGTTTTAGTAATTGAAGTCAAAGTTCTAGAACATGAGCCAGATTAGCACCTCTTCCTATTTTTCTATGAAGAAGTTAAGCTGTAAATTGTGAGGGAGGGTCAAATTCTTGAGTCAAACTTAGCTCAATAACACCATTTATTATGGTGATTATAACATCAAGCTACCTTGTACAGAATCATAGTTCCAATTCAAACTTGGCCATTCCTTTTCTAGATGGCAATTGACTGGCTTGCTCATAAAAGGAGTAGTTTCCCTTTGGAGAGGATGCACCTCTTGTAGCTCTATAGTGACCTTTCTGGCTAGTGACAGCCATGTTCAGCTTTATTCAGTCAGAAGGATAATTTCCCCAGTGTAAGTCATGAAAACAAAACAACATGGGATTTAGGCTTGGAACTTGCTATATTTCTTTGGGCAGCAATGTCAAAAAAAAAAAAGCACTGCTACATTAAGGGGCTGGTGTAAGTTAAAAGGACCCATGTCTTATAAACCAGAAGGGACTGACACAAAAGCTATATACCATTGTCACATTCTGGGGTGCAATCCAGACTAGTGAGGGGCTGTGTCACTGCCTGCCCTACAACCTTGGGAGCCTCACAATGCTTTGCTGTTGTAGCTCCAACCAGGGCCACTCACAAACAGCCTAACAGCATGCAAGTCACACCCTGAGTGTCTATGTACAGCTACAGCCCTGGTCCAGCAACTCTGACTCCAGCAGCCTGTCAGCAACACTCCAGTCACACTCTGGCTTCCACCAGCCTTGGTTACTACTTGCAGGGTGACTCCGACATGCTCTCAGTCCTAAACATTCCCATAAACGTGTTCTGCACTGTCCAGCCCTCTTCTGGACAGTTCAGATATCAAAGGTCCATTGCCCCTGTAAAGGGTCAATATCCAACAGTTTGCTACTTTAACTGGAATTACCAAACACGGTTTACACACTGGATTATTTTAGATTAAAATGAAACAAGTTTATTTACCTACAAAGAGAGAGGTTTTAAGTGAGTGCAAGTATAATCTATTAGTTAGAAATGGTTACAAGAGAAACAAAGAAAATGCTTTCTAGTAGCTAAAACTTAACAAGCTAGACTTACCACATGTTCCCAGCAACAGGACTAACCAAATTCTCAGGTCAGGATTTCCCCCCAAAGTCAAGGGGCTGGTTCTTTTGTCATATTAGGAGAAAGAGAGAGAGAATTTGGGTGTTTTTGCCCTTCATTTTTATAGTCCAGTCACCCTTTGAAATACATTTTTCTGAGGGTTACCCCTAGATAAAGTTCATTCCAGCTGTGAGAACGGAGACATTGAATCTCGTGGTGAAAGAGGTTCCATGTTGTTGTTTGCTAAAATGCAGATCAATCTGTTCCTGACCCCCTTCACTGCCAAAGAACGGCCACTTGACCAGTGATTGCCAATCAACTTTGACATCTGGCTAAAGGCATCACCTTGTAGTTTCTCTTTGAGAAACCAGTTTACCCCCTCCCCAGACTTGTCTGGTATACACACTGTAGTCATCATTTCAGCTTATGTTCATAACTGCTAATATGCATGTTGTACATAGGTTACACAAGAATATTGATCTGTTTATTAGTTTTTAAATGATACCTCACAAGGCATATTTTGCTCATAGATTAATACAATAATATGTAGGGTGTGAATAGAGAGGTGCTTTGGGTCACAACCATTTGTAAGTGGAGAAAAATGTACTACAACATTTGTTGATATGTCTGATTAACAAGATGCCAGACTTTAAAACCATGTCATTCTTATTACCACATTGCTTTTGTCCCATTTCAGTTATTACCTAATTTTAGCATCTGGTAAATTACAAATTGCTAAAATTGCAGGTTATTACTTTATTTCGATGGCATAAACCATTAACTTCTAGTCCAATCCACTGTAAAAATGAATATCTTTATTTTTAAAAATATAGAGTACAGTATAATGTTTAAGAGTTGTGTACTAGTGTGTTCTACATACTGACTGACATAAGCAACCTTTGCTATAACTCTTGCTTTTGAAAAGGAAGTATAGCAAATGTTCTAGGTAAAATGGTTAGAATGTTTTTTATCCTATATAATACAGAACTGGAAGGATATTTTAGAAATCAGTGTCTTAGTAAAATCTTTTAGCAGGATTTGAATGATCTTAGTGTGTAAGATTTCAGATATCTTGAAGATAGCAGACAATCTGTATGTTAAATATGAAAGGATATATATATGCTGCCTTTGATCTGAGCACAGACTCCCATTGATGTCAATGAGTGTTGATGGATTGAGGGAAGTATATGGCCTTTAGGAGTTCCAGCCTGTCTTATGCTGCATTTTATCTGGTAAAATATACTATTGTTCCTTTGCATACAGTACAAACTGCAGTGTGGAAATGGGTATGCTCTGCATCTTCACATGCTCAAGTAAGGAACATCAGTTCCACTGTTTCCCCAAATAAACTACTGTACTAGTGAAGAAGATGATGAACATTAACAGTTGTTCTCTAGCACTGGAAATTTGACAGGAGATCCAAATGTAAAGATCAAAATATGAGATTATGTTGCATAAAAGCTTATGAGGGAAATTAAACATGATCATAGTCTATTTGCATTAAAAAATGTGTGACAAGAAAACATTCAAAAGCATGTTTGTGCTTAACACATAGGATGGTGATAATTATGGGACGCTTTCCCTACTTTCTTATGTTGGCAATTCTGTCAGACATAGCTAACGGTTAACTATCATCGGGTCATGGTAACAGGAGTCCATTAATTACAGTGCATGATAATGAGCTGTGAGAACACTGCCATGCATGATTTTGCAACTGTAACTGATAGGTCAACTCAGATCACTGGCTACCGGACAGAAGTAATTAGTATTGCTGGTTGGGAATTTTCTGGCAAAATGTTTTTGTTTTGTTTGTTTTTGGCTAAACGTTGATTTTGTGAAAACTCAAACTATTTGTGGGAAAGGGTCAGTTACAACAAAGCTGATTTTCTAATTTTTTGTGGGGGCGGGGGAATTGAAATGGTTGAAAGGACTTTTCATTTCAAAATACGAGTTAATTTATGGTTTTATTTTTAAAAAGGTAAAATCTAAATGAAACATTTTGATTGATCCTATTCCAAAAATTCTTTTGGATTTTAGGTTCACAAATTGTTTTGAGATTTTGACTTTTTGTCAAGATTCAGGGTGGGGAAAAAATTTCAAAATTTTAAACTCTTGTGGGACAGGAGAACGATTTCCTGCCCAGCAATGGTGATTAGCTTTTTTTTTTTAGTAATAACTAGGGCTGTTGATTAATCGCAGTTAACTCATGAGATTAATTCAAAAAAATTAATCATGATTAATCATAGTTTTAATCACACTGTTAAGCAATAGAATACCAAGTGCAATGTATTAAATATTTTTTTATGTTTTTGTACATTTTCAAATATATTGATTTCAATTACAGCACAGAATACAAAGTTCACAGTGCTCACTTTATATTATTATTTTTGATTACTAATATTTGCACTCTAAAATGATAAACAAAAGAAAGTATTTTTTAGTTCACCTCATACAAGTACTGTAGTGCAATCTCTTTATCGTGAAAGTGCAACTTACAAATGTAGATTTTTTGTTTGTTACATAACTGCACTCAAAACCAAAACAGTGTAAATCTTTACAGCCTACAAGTCCCCTCAGTCCTACTTCTAGTTCAGCCAATTCGAAGAAAAACAAGCATATTTACATTTACAGGACATAATGATGCCTGCTTATTATTTACAATGTCACCTGAAAGTGAGAACAGGCGTTCGCATGGCACTTTTGTAGCCGGCGTTGCAAGGTATTTACATGCCAGATATGCTAAACATTTGTATGCCCTTTCTGCCACCATTCCAGAGGGCATGCATCAATGCTGATGACACTTGTTAAAAAAATAATGTGTTAATTACATTTGTGACTGAACTCTTTGGGGGAGAAATGTCTCCTGCTCTGTTTTACCCGAATTCTGCCATATATTTCATGTTATAGCAGTCTCGGATGATGACCCAGCACATGTTGTTTGTTTTAAGAACACTTCCATCGCAGATTTGACAAAACGCAAAGAAGGTACCAATGTGAGATTTCTAAAGATAGCTACAGCACTCGACCCAAGATTTAAATCTGCAATGGACTATGTGTGGAGCATGCTTTCAGAAGTCTTAAAAGAGCAACACTCCGATGCGGAAACTACAGAACCTGAACCCCAAAAAAGAAAATGAACCACCTGCTGATGGCATCTGATTCAGATGATGAACATGTCAGTCTGTACTGTTTTGGATCATTATTGAGCAGCACTCGTCATCAGCATGGATGCATGTCCTATGGAATGGTAGTTGAAGCATGAAGGGACATATGAATCTTTAGGGCATTTGGCACATAAATATCTTGTGACGCTGGCTACAACAGTACCATGTGCACGCCTGTTCTCACTTTCAGGTAACATTGTAAACAAGAAGCAGGCATCATTATCTTCTGCAAATGTAAACAAACTTGTTTGTCTGAGTGATTGGTTGAACAAGAAGTAGGACTGAGTGGATTTATAGTCTGTAAAGTTTTACATTGTTTTATTTTCAAATGCATGTGTTTTTTTACATAATTCTGTTTGTTTGTAAATTCAACTTTCATGGTAGAGATTGCACTACAGTACTTGCAATGGGGGAATTGAAAAATACTATTTCTTTTGTTTTTTACAGTGAGAATATTTGTAAACAAAATAAAGATAAACTGAGCACTGTATACTTTGTATTCTATGTTATAAATGAAATCAATATATTAGAAAATGTAGAAAACATCCAAAAATATTTAAATAAATCATATTCTGTTATTATTTAACAGTGCCATTAATTGCAATTACTTTTTTTAATTGCTTGATAGCCCTAGAAATAACCCTTGCAATTGAAAGCATATACACTATAAACTTCTGCTGCAGCCACTCATGCCTACCAATCTCCTTTTTATTAACAGGAATGCGTTTCTTGCTGTGAAGGGATGATCTGCAATGTAGAAATACCAACCAATCACACAAATGCAGTGTTTTCAGTAATGCATGCTCAGAGGACATCAGATGGCAGCAGGAGGACAATTAGCATTCCAGTGCTTGCATCAGTCATAACAATTATGTTGTTATGATACAGCTTTCCATGTGCCAAATGTGATTCAGAGGGATAAGCTTTCTAGGCTCTAACATGAAGCTATAAGAAGAACATTTCAGTTTGAAAAAAGTCTTCTGCCCCCTTCAGATTATAGAAGATGGTAGGAAAACATGGACATGCACATCATGAAGTTTGTTAATCATTTATTGAAAATTCTTGAAAAGAGTCTGAAGTATCTAAAAGAAAAAACTGGTGACCAGACACTATAGTAGACTTTAACCAGTTATCTGAATTCTTCATTTGGTGGTGGAACCGTGTGTACACTCTGCACATTACTTGAACAAGGAAACTGGTTGTCTGTAGGCAGTCAATTGACCAGATGAGATAAAGGGGTACTTCTAGATGCAAAAGCCATGCCAAGCTTATCTCAAGAGAAGCCACTTTTTTCATAATTTAGAGTAATGACTTGTAGTGTGTCTTTTTTCTGCCTTATTGATGAGAAAATATTATGTTTAAGTTCATTCTTAACATGGTGTTCATGGAGAATTGCGCATTTTCCAACAAGGTGTCTAAGAAATAGACAAAAGGGCTTTTTAAAATTCAGTTTTGGTCAGAACTTCCTTGTCCTATGGAAAAACTGAAAAATATTTTTATTTTTTTTTGTCTCTCCTACTACAACATTGTGACACCTCCTCAGATTATAAAATCACACACACACACACACACACAAAATCCTAACAAAAGATAACCTACCGCTTAGCCTCCTATAAGTCTATTTAGGCATGTAACTAAAAGCAATCTGATTTTCAAGAGTGCTGAATACCTGTATCTCCTGTTGTCTTTGATAGGATTTGTGGGTAACAAGTTCTTCCAGATACCTCACCACTTTTATTTAGGGGCCTAACGTTAGGCACCCAGCTTTGAAAAGTATGACCTAAGTTTCTAAAAATAATGTTTCCAGTCTTACTCTTTGTTTTCATAGCTGTAGAAGATTTTTTTGTAAAAGCCGGGTTTATTGCATATTTTGACTGTCGCACATCTAACCAGTTGGAAAAATTAAAAATGGTAGAATTTAGGTTACTGTTGCATGTTACAAAAAAATCTTTGTTTTCCTTTGTAGGCCTTGCAATGAACTATGTGTGTCATATTTATGTGTATTCTCAGCAATGTGGTTCAAGGGCTGGATACTTTCAGATTCACTCTCTCTCATTCACATGAAGAAGTCAATCTTGAAGACTGATAGAGATTGATTTCACTTATTTTCAGTCAGTATTCGGTCCAATTTACAACATATGCCACTGTTGACTATTTTTGTTATTAATATTTTGGCTCAGATTCTCTGTGCTTGCAAACTCCCTGATCCTGTCGACCAGAATATGTCAGCCCTGTCCTGAGCACAACCTCAAGGCTCCCAGCTGTCTCTGGGACCTGTGCTGATGGCTATGGATGGAAGGAAGTCTCAGCCATGCCTCCTTTTTTTTTGCCCAAGCCTGCACCCAGAGCCTTCACTTACTGGATCCACCATCCCCTTTGCACTGTAACATGGTCACAAGTCTGACCAATACAGCTTGAACTTTATTTATGAATTCACAGATGTAACCACTAACATGTTAGACTCTTTTGATTTCTCATCACCTTAGCTTTTCAACAAAGCTTTCTGTTTAATCAGAATTGGTTGAAAAGTTGACGGGGGAAAAGTTGTGAAAATTTTGTCCACATATTTTTGTGGGATTTTTAATAGAAACTTTCAGTACAACATAAAGAGTTCATCAAAAATCGAATCTCTGAAAATTTTGACCAACTCTGTAGTTTCAGCCTGTGTGTGTCAAATCTTTTCTTTCTTTCTTTCTAACTTGTTTAAGCACACTTAGCTATTTTAATTTTAACTGGCAGTTGGAAAACCTAATTCGCTGATGTTTTCAAAATTGATGATGATCTACGCCAACAAATATCCAGAGAAGTTCTTAGAATGGTGACCCCTTTTCTTCTGTTTTTTCCTGTATGTAAATATGTGACATGTCTAAAATCTATCTCCACGATCTGATGAAGAGGCACTTACAAAAAATAATTAGAGTTGTAAAAAGTTACAGATGGAAAAGATCATTCACTCCCTTCGCTTGCCAATGCAGGGTTCTTTCCTGCCATCTAAATCTAAATATTTCAAGCAATGGATTTTTGACATCTTCTTATGGAAGACTGACTATTCCAAAGTCCAGTAGATCAAGCTATAAGGAAGAATTTTCTAGTATTGAGCAAAATGTTTCTTTCTTTAAAGGTAATGTCTTTAATGCTTCTTTAATTGTTATATCAGTCTAGCAGATAATGACAACTGTAGCTGAGATCACAGAACACTTTCCATTATTAGTTCCTGGCTTTAGGTTTCTGAAGCATTCTCTTTTGGGCTGACATTTTCCGGACTTGGTTCTCTGCCCGAAGGTGAATTCTTCAATAAAATTAAAGCAAAATCTTTTCAAAGGTTTTCTGAATTATGAAAGCGTGTAAGAATACACTTTCCTGACTTCTGCCTCTTAACCTGCACACTCCCATCCCTGGCCAGCTCTCCAGGCTCTACGTGCTCCCTCAAATTCTATTCCTTGGAATGATTTGTGCAGTTGAAAATGACAATATAAGGCTTAACCAGGCTTGTGGCCTTAGATGAGTTTACTGTAAATGGTTTAAGAAGATCTAAAACTTTAGATTTGTTTATTCTGCAAATAAGATTTGAAACTACACAACTCGGGAGCAGAGCTAGGATCTTGAAGTACTAGCCAGAAGGTTGGCCATGATTATGCTACTTTAAGATTTTCTTGAACTGTGCATGCACAGGTGAGGAATGCAATTGACAATAATAAGAGGCAGTAGTTCCTCATTGGCAGTCTGGTGCTTGTTAAATCGTCACACATGCAGGCTGCTAATGACATTGATAGGCTCTAGTTGGCCTTGGTTAATTGGTGCCTGCTAGTTACAGAACTGGTTTTTTTTCCTTTTAAGAAACTCTAGGAAATAAATGCAAAAAACTGTCAATTCAACATGAGGGTTGCACAATTAAGCACTCGCATCAGGAGATATGAAAGTTAAGATTGACTGTGCATCATTGCCTCTGCCATTTTGCACATACATAAAACCTCTATATTTGTGATTGTATTTTATCTTAGACATACTTGTGAATCTAAGTTCCTAGAAAAAGATTGTGTTCTAGTGTACTGGAGAAATAGGATGTGATTACATAATTTAAGACTGCATCATAATGGGATACAGAGGGTTCATATTAAACCTTAGCTTTCACATTTTTTTACTTTATAAGGCTTGCACATCCAATCCCGTTTTATTAATGTAGCATTTTTGCATTTAAGAAATAGGTTAAAATATGGGCTACATTCTGCCCTCAGTTATCAATGTGTAAGTCCTGTTAATTTCAGTGGGAGCATCTGGGGGCACCATTTGACTCTAGGAGTATGATTTTCAGTAGCTAGGCATTGCATGTACTTACACACACATGAATGTTCTCCTACCAAACAGGCATTAAATGTTATTGCACTGTCATCAGTGATGGACTAAATGTCTTTGGATGCAGCAAGCAATCATTAAAATCAATGGGAGCCATACTCAAGTGCATCCTAGGACAGAACGATCCCTTTGTATTCTGCTTTGAAATAAAATCCAATCCATGGAGTTATACCAGGGTTGAACTTGGCCCTTGACTGCTATGAAGATTAAGATATCATGACCACAAAATGGTTATTCCAAGATTATAACAAATAGGACACAAAAAGGGTATTGCTCTTGTCTTTGAAGTAATTTGTACAGTTGAGTGGTAAACAGCTGTGTTTAAATATTGCATTTTTACATTGTACTAGGGACAGTCTAGAGTTGATTGTTTCTCCAAAGTTTGAATGTGTTTCTAACAAAACATCTTCACTATTCAATGTTTGTGTCTGTATCAGTGTTTCTTATCTCTGTGTTCCCGTTTTAAGCCTCTTTTGAAAAACTGGCACTTTTGATTAAAGGTATTAAAATATTAGTTGGTGGAGAATATTTATATATTGAAATAGCCAAGAAGAAAGAACTGAATTTTTCTACTTAAAAAAAATTAAATAGTGTGGGCCAGAGTCAGATTGTGATGCTTATATTCTTGTTTATTACTGTTACCCCTTCTTCCTATGCCAGTGCCCAGCTTCTGACACTACTATTGCCCCTCTGCTCATTGGTAGCAGAGTTCTTGGGTTTGATGGTCAGCGTCTCAGTGGAGCAAGTCTTCAGTTGGGCACAAAGAAAAACTGAGGAACATGCAATTAGTGATCACCTGTGAAAAGTTTCAGTGTAGTAGCCGTGTTAGTCTGTGTCAGCAAAACGAAAATAAGAAAGAAAAACTTGTAGCACCTTAGAGACTAACAAATTTATATCAGCATAAGCTTTCGTGGGTTAATACCCACTTCATCGGATGCATGGAATGAAATATACAGTAGACAGATAGAAAGTTTGACTTTCCTAGCATCACATAGGAAATCTGTGGCTGAGGCAGGGATAGAATCCAATCTAGCATTCAACTGTCTTAACCACAAGACTATCCTTTCTTTTTCCGCAATCCCCTATCTCAGTTGCATAGCTTCCAGCTTCTGTAACTAATGAGATGGGGTCCCATGAACAGCAGCCTCCTTCACAATACAACTCTGTGCCCTGAATGAGGCAGGGATCCTGTGGAAAGAATAGTATGTTGTCATGTATTTAAAGACTGCACGCTCTTAATGAGGAGACTGAATAAGGGCTGCTTATAATCGGCATTTCCTAACTTTTGAGTGTTTGATTTTGCAATCTTAATATTCTTTTAATGCAATTATTATTAATAATATAACTTGCTATTTAAAAAAAACCCTGAAAAAAATGGACATTGAATCATATGGAACCATATTGACTCCTCAATTGGTGGCCAACAAGGTTGCAATTACAGCTGGTCAAACTTTTGTGACAGAAATTTTATATCAGAAAATGCTGATTCAATGAAATTGAAATATTCTGTGCGGATGTGTCTATTCCATCAAAACTTTTAACAGAATACAGGCAGGCTGATCTGGCTTCCTGCCACCCCTCCTGGCTCCCTGGCAGCCTACCTGCTAGGCTGCCTAGCACCCCAGCATCCTGCCTGATGGGTTGCCTGGCTTCACATCTGGCTGCCTGCTCAGGTACCTGGGATCAGGGCTGCCCACAGGATTCTGGAGGTCTTGGGGGTGGGGGGGAGGATTCAGGGGTCCCTCCATCAAATTGCTGCCGAAAGCGGTGCTCAAACGCGGAAGTACCGGAGTGCCGGATGTTCCGGGGCCCCCCTCGGGATTCTCCAGGGGGCCCCTGCGGGGCTCGTGGCCTGGGGCAAATTTCCCCACTTGCCCGCCTCTGGGCGGCCCTGCCTGGGATACCTGGGTGCCTGGCTTCCGAGGATGCCTGGCTTGCATGTTCCCTGGGCTGGTGAGCTTCTTAGGCGGCGGTCCAGTTGCCTGCGTGGCAGGCTGCCTGGCCAGTTTGCAGGGAGCTGGCAGCCTGCCTACCAGGTGGAGAGCCGTGACTGCCTGTCTCCCAGGCAGGCAGCTGGTGCTTGCCAAGCCCAGGCAGCCAGGGTGCTGGCAAGTCCAGGCAGCTGGTGAGCTGGGCAGTCACACCCACCTGCCAGGGGGACAGCAGGAGAGCCAGCAAGCCCAGGCAGCAGGAACCTTTTAGTCCCATGAAAAATTTTGAGGTTTTGAATTTTTGTCTTAATTCAGGCCAATTTTTTTTCCAGAACTCACTGTATTTTTATTGGGATGGAGATTTTGTTTCCTGGCCAGCTCTAGTTGGGCCTTTAAATCCATAGCACTGACCCCTACCAAACAGAGCTGCCGATAATGAAAAGAAAAGCTGTATGTGTTTAGATTTTCAGGGGAGTATCTCCATTCGTTCTGGGCTTGTTCATATGGACTGAGCAGTTCCTGCAGTATTTTGAGCACCCTTAGCTCACACGAACTGCCAGTGGTGGGAATTGACCCCTCCGCTCCCGGCAGCCATTAGGTGTGTGTGTGTGGTGCCTTTTCAAGCATATTATGCAACTGACAAAAGGAGGTTTATGACACGAATTTTCACATGCTCTGGTGTTGTGCCCTGGGGGCACCAACCATCCACGACAATGTTTTCTGGCCCCACACTCCAACCCTAATCCCAGCCTGGTGCAGAGGGCAGGCCCTGGTGGGGGGTGAAGACAGAGCGACCTGTGGGCTATGTTACAATGCTACTCCAATTTGGTCCAACTGCCCCTCCACTATGATGGAGAGGCAACCGGGCAAAACTTGAATGGCTCTGCAACCCCCTGCACAAGGTCTCAATACCCAGAAAAGGGAGCTGGGCCCAGCCCCGTGGAACAAGAGTCACTGCTGCTGGGAGCGTGTGGGGCAGGTTTGCTCTCTCCCACTGCCTCCAGAGCTTCCCCTTTGCATCAGGCTAGGATTAGGATTGTGGTGCTGGGGCAGAGGGTGCTGCTATGGATGGTCAGTGCCCCCTCATCAGGAGGAGGAGAATTGCACCTAGGGTTTAAATTCTTAGAGTATTTCCCGGAGGCCCCCCCCCACACCCCGCAGTGTGCTATAAAAACTCCTGCATGGGATTTGAAAATAGCTATGGCTGAATTTAAGCCCTGATTGCACCATTGAATATGGAGGCTACATCCACCACTGCTTAGCAATTCTGTGTTCGTTTTAGTGGTCATAATACACAGGCATGATAACGTGTGACATTAGCAAGCCAATAGGTATAATTAAAGGTAGCACCACCAATGACCCATTGCCCTTCCTGGTTGCAAAACCTGGCTTTGCAACTGCAGAAGTGGACCAAGATGAAGTTGTTTTGGGGAGTGGGCTTGCTTTTCTAAGTGGAAAAAAGAATAAGACCATGTCTCTGTCCCTCCATGTACCATAATAGATGCTTTATGGGGTGTGCTTACTATACTGCCTCAACACCAGTGGAAACATAGGGTGAAATCCTGGTTCCAGTGACGTCAGTGGGGGTTTTGTCATCTCAGTCTGTGGTCATCATTCCTTGTAAGTAGGTTTGGGCCTATGTGGGTAGAGAATGGAAAGGGGAATGAACATACTTATTATATGTGTACTCATTGTGCTGGACTGCTGAACTTCCATTACAATTTGGCCTGGTTACTTTAAAATTCAGTGTCAGTGGAAAGTATTCTGTTAGAAAGCTCCAATTATCAAAAGTAGGAAAGCTCTCTGAAGATGTTCAGTGTTTTGAATGATGGAATATATTTGTGCACGGATAAAACCTACGGTACTGCAGGAAGAGGTTTAAAGGTCACATCACAGTGTTCCTTTGTTTTCCTTTGCTTTGGCCTTTTACTGCTTATTATTACTTTTCAAACCACCTCCCCTTATGTTGTGCCATTATAAACAGAAGAAAGAGTGATGTGCTGCTATTCTGAAGTGACAATCCTATGGTAGAGTTGAACATATTTACTTTGGAATGATGTACAAATTAGGAGGTGGGGAGAGAACCCCTCATTTCAGTAATATGAAAACAAAATGAATATAGTGTTTGGTTAGTACAGTGTAGCAGTTGTACTGAAACTTCCATTTGAACTAAACAAAAGATCTGCGTGGGGGAGACTAGATGTCTCCTAGTTTGGCTTTTGTAAACACATTATTCTTGCATTTGTTTCTCCTCTTTTAGTTTCCATTGTCCAGGTTGTGTTGTCTGACCTTTCCCAGTGTGTTCCTACAGAAGTGTTACACTTGACTACATCATACCAATGTTTGTGTTTGATGCGATTTTTCTTCCTCTATTTCTCATCCCTATTGAGCTTTCCTTTATTATTGTTTGTTTGTACTGTGGTGGCACCCAGAAGCCCTGTTCAGGATGGCAGCCCCACCCAACAAGTGCTGTTTGTACACAGAATAAGGGACAGTCCCCCCGCCAAAGAGCTAACAGTCTAATTTGTAACAAGGTGCTAAAATGGGATGTAAAGTCAGAAGGAATTGGGGAAGGGGGATGAAGGGAATAACAACAACTTACGTTTACTCAGGTTAACTATAATCAAGTTAATTAGCTAAGTTTCGAAAGGTATTTTTTCTTTATAATATCCTGTGGCCGAATATACCTTGTGTTTAGGAAAATATTTCCCTGTATCTGTTTTAAATGTGTTTCTCTTCTTTTTCATTCCATCTTGTATCACACTTGGTAAGTAGGAGTAGCTGATTGGCCTTTCTGTGACATTGATTTTGGATTCCAGGGAGAAAAAGAACTACTCACAGAATAAACAAGAGAGAGTGTATTAGGGTGACCAGACAGCAAGTGTGAAAAATCGGGACAGAGGTGGGGGGTAATAGGAGCCTATATAAGAAAAAGACCCCAAAATCAGGACTGTCCCTATAAAATCGGGACATCTGGTCACCCTAGAGTGTATACATATACAGATATACATTGTAACCACCAGCTATATCACAGGCAAAATATATACCAAAAGATAAACACACAACCCTCCGTTCCATGCTTGAATTAATGTTGTGTCTATCACAGAAATATCTGAGAGCCTCACAGACATTATTAATGAATTTAAGCTCCCGAGTATGGTGAGGAAATAATATCCTCACTTTACAGAGGAATTGGTATACAAGAGACCCCTTGTCTCCTAGGGATGCCTCCAGTGCTTTAACCACAAGACCATTCTTCCTCTTGATCTGCAATTCTTATTCATGTTCCAGCTTCCAAAAATTGTGTTAGCATTTTTAAATCACTTAGCTTCTCTTTCTTTCTCCTTAAATGTTATCACTGCTGTCTACATTGTCAGCTGGACACACACAAACAAATATGGCTTATATTATGGCTATTTTCTTGTAGTGAGGCACCTCTTTAATCTATGTTTAATGATGCTTATATGCTTCTTTCGCTTGATGAATACAGGTAGAACTCAGAACATTACTGAATCGATCATGAGATATATTTTGGAATTCCATTCATGCTTTGACAGACAAGACTGTGTACCAAAGCCAACTCTATGCAAGGTTCTTATGCTATTCTTTCTTCTACGTTGTTTAACTTTAAAAAGAATATACTGCTAAAGAACAGTATGACGCACAAAAGGAAACATGGGACGTGTATTTTGGAAAGCAATGTTTAAATGATCAATGTAAGTTTTGAATACAGTAGGTGAAATCCTTGCTCGATTTAAGTCAATAGGAGTTTCACCATTGACTTCAGTTGGGCAAGGATTTCACCCAATATATATGGTGGTTACATGCACAATTCCTTATTTTAAAACGGAATGAGAGTAGTACAAATGGCAGGCAAAAATCTGTTAGCCTACAGTCCATTAAGCCATTATTGTGATAATAGAATGAATTACTGTGATGAGGTTATTCTGGGTAGATCCTACTAATTTAAATAAGGCTGGCTAAAGTGATTTGTATATGGTGAATCACATAAAGAATACTGAATTGTTTCTCCTAGCACTTGAAAATTTGTTTGTGTGTATAAACAATATTTGAGTTGACAGACAAAGTGGCAAAGCACATTGACCCGAGGCAATAAATATCCAAAGCCTTACCTTCTTATTGTGATTGTTAAATGAACTATGCAGTACAGAATTGATGGAAGAACCGATGTTAGCTGGGAGAAATAATCAAAAGAAATAGAATGAAATAGAATGTTACTGTTGCCATCTGAGAGAACAGTAATAATACTTAGCTCTTATATAGCACTTTTCGTCAGTAGCTCACAAAGTGCTTTACAATGGAGGAGAGCATCATTATCCCCATTTTACAGTGGAGAAACTGAGGCACAAGGAGGTGAAGTGCCTTGCCCAAGGTCTCCCCGTAGGCCAGTGGCAGAACCAGGAAGATAACCCACATCTCACATTAATCATCATCCCCTGATTTATTACTTTTAAATTTGATGCCAGCAGGTACATTGTGTACCACCCTGGGACAAAAATATGATGAAGATGGGTCTTTACGT
Source organism: Chelydra serpentina (assembly GCA_037349315.1). Lineage (NCBI taxonomy): Eukaryota > Metazoa > Chordata > Testudines > Chelydridae > Chelydra > Chelydra serpentina. The sequence continues at coordinate 22,633,796 of JBAIAC010000019.1, forward strand.
ACAATGAGACTTGCAAGAATCACACTTGTGAGGAGACATAATTGTCAGTTTATTTTAGTTACGGGACATGGGATATTTCCCATGGCACAACGACTGTTGGATACTCAGCTCACACTGAAAGCCAGTGGGAGTTGGGTGCTTAACTCACATGTGTGCCTTTGAAAATCTGCTCCTTAATCTGTATCTTCCTCCAAAGGTTCTCCGTGTATTGTCTTTTATACATTTTTATTCTCCCCCCAAATCAAATAAAGACAAAGTTCATCCAAATAAAAGCAACCAGTATCCAATTTTCTGGGACTTGAAACATGATTTTAAGGGCCATCTTGTGGTAGCATTAGTCATATTGGGTAGTACCTCACCCCACATATAGTCCCAATGAAGTGAACGAGGCTATGGGTTGACTAGGATGTTACCCAATGTGACACAATCTGCCCTAAATTTACATTGCTGGTCACAGGAAACTTGGGAATCTGAAGTCATCCTCTTTACCTGATTTCCCCAGTGCTATTCAGTATCTTAGTCAGTGTTATAGCCATGAGTTACTGAAATCTTTAAGCTTATTGAACTCAGTTTACTTTACAGAAAACACAGTGGTAACATGATGATGCTTGGTAAAAGGAACTCCAGCTGTGGGGCCATTCCTAATCATTCAGTTATTTTATGAAAGGAGATGAATGAAGGGACATGAGAAAGAGAAACAAAAATGCTTCCAAACAAGACTATTTTCTGCATATCATAGGTCACGTTTGACAGTGTCACTTTAAGAAATAGCCTTGTGTGTCTGGGATAAAGGGCTTAGAATATTATGGCGATAGGCACCATAGATCATGCTAAGATAAACAGGCATCATAAAAGTGTGCAAAACCTGGTAATCTGAAAGAAAGAAAGAAAACTGAGTAATTTAAAATCAGCAAAGTGAAAGCAGAGACTGATAGGAACTCTGACCAGAGATACATCCAGTTACCCAGGCAGGTAAATTTGAAGTTCCTCTTCACAATCTCTTGCTTGTAGTTTCCATGACAATGCACATTGTGGTTCTGACCCTTAAAAAGAGGCCTCTTCCAGGTAACATGCAATGTCATTAGTTATTGCTTTGACTAATTTCTGACTGGCTCTGTCACCATTGTGACACCAAGGAGGTCTTTCTAAAAAGTAGGTTCTCTGAGTGTGTTACCCATAGATCAGTCTTCTGGAGGTTGAACTTGATTAATTTAATTATCATTTTCATTTCCATAGAGCCTGGAGAAGAGGGGGCATATTGTTGCCACCCCTCCATTTTCTCACATTTATTTGAACACCACTGCTTTTGGAATTTCACTTATACATTATGAGAAACCCTGAAGTCCTCTCCCCGACCCTTTCTTTTTCAGTGTGGTGTACCTAGAGGAAAATCTAGAATAAGAGTGGTTTGTTTTTCATTTTACTTTACAGTAACAGCCACTACTGAAAACTAGCTGGTACCCCTGCCAGTCTAAGCCAGTTTAGGCAGACAGAATGGCTAATGTAAACAGCCTGGACATTTGAAAGACATGGAAACCACAATGTCTCTGTAGAAAAGAATAGGCTATACCCTTTACAAGGATTTTGGGTATACAAATGTTTTCATTAAGGCTTGATCTTCAGCTGGGAGGTGCTGTACAGATCAGTTGAGGTTACATTATTGAGCGGGTATGTTCACTGAATGGAAAACTATGAGCTCTTGAATGAAGTGTTAATGGATATTTGAGACCCAAAATACCCAAGATTTATTTTAGAAAAAGTCCCCCTCCTGCTTTAAAGTTTACATTCCGATGTGGGGTAAGGCATAACTGGCAGGTGGAGGGTGTAAAACAACTGAGTTTCCATGTTTTAAATATTATCCTGCACTGAGTCACCACAAATGCTATAAACTCATGAAACAGCCTTAGGTTTGTGTTCTCCAGAAACCTTGGGAAAATGGATTTGGGTTCTCAAATTTCAGAGCCTGCGCATCTAGCTATTCTCCTACAAAAATGGGTGAGTTTATACCAAAAGTGGCCTAGGTAACATTTCTTTTTTGGATAATGTATTTGACTAGTTATTTATTTCAGAAGGGTTGTATAAGGGCTTGTCTTCAAATGGAGTTATTCAGGGAATAACTCCACATGTGGACACTCTTATTCCGGAATAAGGATGCCTTGTTCCTGTTTAGCTTAACACACTTTGAAAGTGGAGTAAGGTAAATAGGAGCAAGGCAGTCTTATTTCGCAAATCGCAATACATGTATCCACACATGGACTTATTCCAGAATAGCTATTCCTGAATATCTCCATGTGTAAACAAATCATTAGTAGTTTAAAGTATCAGGTGTGAAATGCCTAGCTTCCCTGAAATCATGGGTTTGAACCATGGCCCCGTTAACTCAGCCCTTCTGTGTTAGATAATTTGAGATTCATGCAGTGTAGTGGGCATGTGACTTAGACTCTCTCTGCTCTTCATGAAAATTAAATATTCCATGGCGCTTTTCATAAGAGCAAGGGTTTATCTCAAAATCATTGGCGAAATGCTGCCTTCCTCTCACTACCACTAGGAGGTGGTTACATAGTTTCCATAAGAATAAACTGCCGGATTGTGATCACCCGCAGTTATTGAAATCAGTGGAATTGCACATGCTCAACCCCATTCAAGAGCAGGCTTAGAGGAGGTAAATCCTCCATCCACCAGGATGAAAGTTGCTGTATGTAAAATTATCATTTCTTACAAGCTGCCCTAAAGCGGCTTAATCATTCCTGTGTGTGAGGCTTGTTAATTGGAAACAAAATCAGACCTAGTGTTGGATAGAGCTTGCAGACACCCTTCCTCATGTGAGTAGACCTTCCTGAAGTTAGCAGTTTCAATAGGTAAAGTTCAGAGTAAGGATTTGCAGGACTGAGCCCAAAGTCTTTGTGATTCTGTTTTTACAATTCAAGTCCTGTTCATGTTTTATCCTTCTAACTCATTTAACCCTTTCCTGGCAATCTGCCTTCTCACTGTGGAAGAACCAGTTATTTTCAGAATTTCGAAGAGAGATTGTTAGGATGACAATGTAATAATTTATGAGCATTTGAGTGATTACAACAGTTTCTTGTAACTACCTCGAAGCCACTCTGCATTTACATCTGAAAGAGAGGGGGGAGAGAGAGAGATTGCTTAGAGGAATGTACTATTATATTTTAATTCCTTAGCTTCCTATTTTCCCCTCAGGTTGCTCACATACTGTAATGCCTGTTAGCCTCATTGGAAATTATACCCATGTACCCAAGGAAGCATTCATTCCCTGTGGCGGTATTTTTTGGAAAAAATATTTATGAAAATGAGTTGCCATAAGGATGTTCTATTGTAGTTTGGGGCTCTTTTATCATTAGCATCACACCCTTATTACTTTTTTCATTAAAATATTTTATTCAGAATATTTTTACATAAATAATGTAAACTAACTAAATAAATAATGAAGAACAGCAGAATGTGGTCTCTTTCTCACCTCCTTGTTTTTTATTCTTCTGTAAAACTGAAGTATTATATATTCTGGGAATGCGTATGTTAAAAAGACAGGACAGCACACTGTGAAAGCTCGGTGTACAGATTTTGAACAATATGTTGACTAATCATTTTATGAATATCTCTGTTTTATACAGAGATGGGCCAAAGCAAAACCAGAGATCCAGAGTCCCCATATTTTGTTAAAAATCCTGAACTGAAATTAGCAACTGTTCTTTTCTCTTTAATAGGCTGGTGCAAAATATTGGAGCCAAATATCTTGTGTGCGTTTGAAATCTGATTAAAATATTGCACCTTGCATCCACTTGTAATGTTTTATATTCAGAAGTGGAATCACTAGCACTCGTCAACCATTTTTGAATTTTGTGTATTCACTGTGCCTGATGATATCTTTTGATGAGGGGAGATCATAGCCGTTGTAAGATCCTTCATTATTAAGCTCAGCACTGAAGACACTATGGAAGAGTTATTGAAACTCTGCACAGTTTTTATCTTCCTGAGTGCCAGCAGACTTGCAATAAACAGGAAACTTGCCTTTTGCTGTCTCATATTTGATCCAGACAGTGCGTAATTTGTAATGAAAGAGGTCCCGGGGCTCAAGCAATTTTTTTACTTTCATAATAAACACAGCAAGCCCTGGCATAAATTAAGCACTGGATCCAGAAAGTGCAAAGTAAAGATCTTGTCCACTTAGCAGAACCAGACTTCAGTCCTGGGCACTGGGAAATAGACAATTTGCCACAATAATTAATTATGGCTTGTGCTGAATACAATACAGTAATTTGATTCGAGGGGGTAGTTGTCATGCTCAGTTGATCTGTTCACATTGGCACTAACTCAAAGTTCATAAAAATACTTTTAATAGAAAACATATTTTACTAATGAGCTTTTTCCACTGGGACATCGTTCTCTATTGTTGTGTGAAAAATTGTCAAGAAAACTAGTCAACAAGAGACCGCAATTGCATTTGCATTTTCCTCCCTCCCTGTTCTTGCTACAGAGCATGACTGGTCCATTCCATGTGTGAACTTTAGAAAACAAAAATGATCTTGCTTTAATTCAGCATGTGAAACATGATATCTCTGAATTGCAGAAGACTGGAGTAATTACTGCAATGCCTGCTTATGTTCTGAATTTCCTTTCATTTTGCTAAAATTAACTGAGATTTGTATAGGGACAGAGGGCAGTGGGATGAATACAAACTGTCATTGGCTAAAGCAAATGTATGTGCACAAACGACTTTACAATATTTTAAATTAAATGTGAAACTAGAAAGACACAAGTCATGCCATGTTCCCCATGGGTGGAATTCTCCCCATCTTGATGGCCAGCAGGAGGTCTATGCAGTGCTAAATTCATGTCCTCAAAATAGTGTTTAAATGGATCTTATTTGGTGCATTAGGCCTTTTGCTACTTCTTAGTGCATGGATGATTTTTACCTCATGTGATCTGAAATTGAGACACAAATGGTAAAAGAACTGTTTCTGGATTGTTGGGACAACGTGCATGCTAATACATAAAACCCAGTTGCTGAAGATCATCATTGGTTCAAGAGGGCAGTTCTCGTGTTTAGTTAATCTGTCCATATTGGCAGTAGCTCAAGTTTGTAAAAATATGTCTCATGGAAAACCTATTTCACGAATGAGAATCGGCCATTGGGACATCATTCTCTGTTATTGATGATCAGCGTTCCTTAAATCTTAAAAGAATAAAGCATCTCAGGAGATACAACCATTAATAATACAATAACCCATATCTGGAAGTGTTCTTGCTAAATATTTAGCATTCTGGACTAATTTCTGGGTTTAAATAAGTCATCTCTTAGAACAGCATTAGCACAAAGGAAAAAGTGATGGGATGAACATGATGTTTAACCATGGCACCAGGTCCTCCTACTTCAGGTCAGAGATCACAGCTCAAGCAAATCTGCTCATCTTTAACTATCATGGTGCTAACATCCCACTATAGTAAGCTGAATCAAGACACCCAGCAAATTCACATCAGGATTTCTTTTCAGGAGTGTTTAGGTCCAGAATTTAGGTGACGGAGTTACTTCTAAGAACAACAGACTTTTGTTTGTTTAAAAAAAAAGGTGTGTATGCTATATTTACAGATGTTAAGGAGCCTTCTCCTTTTGCTATACTTCTGCCTCCTGGGGAATTTCTCATTAGGTTGTTTAGCCGAAGATTTTGATGAACTAATAAGCACCAGCAATAACCATACTATGGGAAGTCTATTGATTTCTTTTCCTTTTTATTAATCCCTCATATACAGTTGTTTAATGCTGTAATTTGTGCACTTAAAGGGGAATTTTAGAGGCTCAATGTCAATTTAATTATCTCACTCATTTACTGAATAGTAATTTTGTGTCAGCTTGACCATAGCTTCCTTGAAGATGCTGCATTTGGAAATAAAATCAGATCTTTCTGTGCTTGTGCTCCCTAGGTAACTCTCTCAAACACACACACACAATTTTTTTCCCTCCAGGCCTGCACACAGATTAAAGGCCTTGTTTATTTTGGCATCTGATTCAACGCCAAATCCTGCTAGACTTACACAATTAGTCTGTAAGGTGAGCAGGACATGGCACTAGCGATGTAGGCATTAATCTGCATGAAGCAAATAGGCAACCAGTGACCTCACTTTCTTCTGCTGAGCCCATTATGTAATCTTCTGATTTATATGTCTGAGTGTGGACAGGATTAAGAAGCTTTCACATGGTGTGGATCTAATTCATATATTTACAGACAGCTTTTAAGCTGTCAAATCTCTTCTTTAAAATATGTATGCGGGTGACTAGATTGTTGGATTTAGGACATGCTGTGTTTTGTTTCCTCTGTCCAACACATCAGGTTATCTGGGTTTATACATATCTCATTAGGGCAACGAGAAGGGCTACCGTGACTTCTTGTTCCTCATGGGAGGAGGTTCATGTCTTAAACATGTTTGCCGCAATAATAGATTAGCTTCAAAACATTGCTCCAATAGGGTCAATAACTATAGATCAACCTGTTCCCAATAGGAGGCAGTAATTTTTATAAATTTGGATTCAGTAGCACTGATGTAGTCATGATGAATTTATGCATTGAGTCCTTGGAGGGTTGGGAGGAAATAGCGTCTCTGAGAGTGTCTGTCCCCCTCCTATCAGCAGAGCCCATTTTCATAGCGCCAAGGGGGGGGAAAGCGCCAAGGGGGGGGGAAAGTAGTTCACTTCCTTCACGTAAGTCTGGATGGAAAATACTGTGGCTTTTAAAATGGTACCTTTCAGTGGGAGACCTGGTCTGAACTCCAAGTCTTGGTTTGTCATGTTCTTTCTGGATGTTCTCAGCCCTTAGAGCCTTAGAAAGGGAGTCCTTTGCAGCATTCCAGAGGGATCTTTCCTGTCCATTAAAGAGCAATAGGAGAGGCGCCAAAGGGAGTTCTATCTAGTCCTTCCTGAAAGACGATAAGATGACTAGAGCTGGTTGAACATTTTTTTTTAACAACATTTTTCCATTGGAAAGTGCAGTTTCATCAAAATCTAAATGTCAGTTTAGGAACGTGTCAATTTTGGTTGACATTTTCTACCGGAAAACTTCAAAACAATTTGTTTCAACTTTCTTGTTGTATTTTGATAATGTCGAAATGTTTCATGTCAGCTTTATTCCTTTAATTTTATTTTGACTTTTATATTATATTTAACATTAATGTTATATTTATGTATTATATTTTACATTTATATTAAATGTTTTGATATCTAAATGAATATCAAATTGTCCCAATTTGATGCTTCAAAATCTAAATCTTTTTGGAATTTGCATTTCATGGAAAATGTCAAAATTTTGACTTTTCATCCTAAATTGGGACAATTTTTTTTTCAAAATATTGTAATTTCTTGCTGGATGGAAATTGCATTTTTTGATCAGCTATAATAGTGACCATTGCATGAGGTCTCATGGGTGGAGAAGAAACAGGGAGATCTTCAGTGCCACAGCATCCATTCAGAAATGGCTACTCTCCCAGGATACAAAATCTTGATGATTTCTCAGTCACGTTATTATTGAGGTAGCTGGTGAGATTTTGGTTTAGAGAGGTGTGAAAGGTGAAGTGCAATTGATGATAATAGGCCTCATGCTGAAAAGTTTCCAAACTTTACTGGGTTTATTTGAGCCTAGTAAAAAGTATAGCCAGTCTGTATCGCTGCCAATGGATTGAAGCTAGTTTACTTCTGAGAAAGAAGTAGCAAAGAAGAGCTGAAAAAGAGAGAGTTGGAGAAAGGGTAAAAACTTCCCAGAAATATACATTTGTGCTGAAAGGCCTCTAGATATTCAGCTACAGTTGGCCATATTCTGCAAGACAAAACAGAATGAATGGGGCTCAGTTTTTCTTTTGACATCTTTATTTTGGCAGAGAACATTGTAGAAGATAGTAAATTGCTTCTTGATTTGATTTTAAAAAATCAGATACTTTACACCAGCAATTAGTTTCTCATTATTGTAGTCCTACTAAACATCTAGATTTCAGAGATTTCTATATACAGCATCCTGTATTTTAGCAATGGGGAGATAACAGGATATCTATTACAGTTGAATAATTTTTTTAAAGTTAGACTAGAGTTCATATATTTGCCTGGGATTTAAGATTTCAGCATTTTAAATGAATCAGGAATATCTGGTCTTGTTAAAACCTAACCACATTTTTTGTGAATTTTAATGAAATATACCTTATAACTGTTTACTTTATTGTAAAAGATGCAAGCCATATTTCTTTAAAAATTATATTCACAGTCCAATAGAACTGCATATGCTCCTCTACGATGTTACCAATATTTTCACTTTCATTGATTTAGTGCTGCAGTGTTTGGATTTCACACTCTTTGGGGGGGGGGATGTTTATTTACAAACAGATATTTTTTATTTGAAATCTTTTAAAATGTAGAAACATTTATCTTGGTGATACCCTGTAAAAATGCTTCTTTTTATAAAATTTTACATTGGGACCAAATTTAAATTGACAATATTGTTTTAAGGCCATAAAAACCTCTAGTCCACCAGTCCACAAAATGATCAATAATAAGAATGATTTTAAACAACAGGTCTTAAAAACAATTGCTCTTTAAACATTCAGGTAGCATCTGTATGTGAACTGCATGTACTGTATTGCAAATGAAATTTACCTGTAGTAATTAAAATAAGGTTTTATTATTAGTTCCTTTTAAATTATTCCAAGTGACATTAAATAGAACTACCTTGTAAAATAATGTCTGTCCTAAATGGTTTTTGAGCACAAATGTATTCCTTCCTTTATTTCATGGCAGTCATTAAATTATTACAAGATCTGTGAGATATTTTCCATTAAGGTTTCGTAGGAAGTATAGAATGCAGCTTTCTTCTATCTTTTTTCCCCCTTCTTGTAAAAAAGAGACAGAAGATCTTTCAGCACTGCCTGTCTGTAGGAGGTCTGGATCCAGCCTTACTAAGGCCATCAATTTTCATCTTTCACAGAACAGGAGCCAGTTTTCTGTCTTCACTATCTGACAAGATTACAAATATCTTCCTCAAGGCGACTTGGGGTCGGGGGGAGAGAATCACATCCACAAACACAAACTGGTAAAGATCCTCTTTTCATGTTGCTATTGTCGGCCATGTTGTCATTAATTACATCACAAAGCTTCTCATTGGGGGAATGTTATATAAGAGATGCCAAACGGTCAGCAGAACACTAAACTCTGCAAAATGATATTCCTCATGAATTTATTGCTGGGCAAAGATGCTGTCAGGAGAGCCTTGGAGATTGAAGTCTCGGTTTTATCCACACAAAAGGCTTATCACCAGCAGAAAGAGTGCAGATTTCCCCCACTTGTTCAACAATGTGCCTTCACCTCTGCAAGAGAACACGACCACTTTGACAGGAGAGAGTGGTTCAGTCTCCAGGCCTATTTATTCCTTCTCCTCTCTGCTGACTTCCAACCAGAGTGAAATTAGTGCCTCGAGCCATGGTACTTTTTGTGACAGGACCGATCCACTAGGAACTGGACTAGGGCTATCAAATCCATTTTCCACAGGTCACCAAACAGCCATCAGATTATAAATGATATTCCAGAAAAGAGACTTGCTTTTAATTTTAGCTCTTAGATTGTTAAGCTTTTTAGGGTAAGGACCATGTTTTTTGTTCAGTTTGTGTTCCAAGCACTGTGCAATGGGGTCGTGGTCCATGACTGGGTCTCCTAAGTGCTACCACAATACAAGTGTAAGCAGAGTCAGGATGAGCCCCACCCTGACATCTGGTGGTGAGTGGTGGCAAAGTACTCCAGGGGGCTGATACCATTTACATAGGCACACCCACCCCGCCTGGTACGAACCATAGTGGCCCAAATGGGCATTTTGGGCTGCTGTAGGATCCCCAGTTTTCTGTATGGGGGCAGGAATTTCTGTTATTGGGGCAGGAAGAATAAACTGTTATACTGCTTATGTAAATCATGGACAGTGGAAATGTACTTGGCCTTTTGTCACGATAAAGGGCAATCGGCCATTAGTTAAGCAGCACTCACCAGCCAAGGGACATGGGTTCCAAAGCCCAGTGAGGGGAGAGAGGCTGGGGACAGATATCTTGATCTGGCCTTTTGGCTAAGAGCAAGGTTTTTAAATCTGGTGGTGTAGGCCCCCTTGTGAGGGTCTGAGACACCAATTGCACCCTGTCTTCTCTCCACTGTGGAATATCAGAGCTAATGTTGAGTTTCTTGAGAGTCTGATTTCAGGTTGCTGAATTGAAATTATTCTGGGCTAAGAGTGCAAATGGGCACTAGGGCTCCCCTAAACTACAAGCTGAAATCACTAAAGAGCTAAAAGTCTTATGAGCTGAAATCACTGAGCTGAAATTGCTGAGCACTGTGTTAAGTAGTGGGGGAGCCTAAAGATAAATTGCTGAGTGGCTGGTGGAGCAGTTGGCAAGACAGCTGATGGTGTGGTGCTGCTGGCAGAGCAGAACAGTTCATGGGGACAGTTGGAGCGGTGCTGCTGGCAGAGCGGAGCAGTTCGTGGGGGCAGTTGGAGCAGCTTGCCGGATGGCTGGTGGAGCGGCGCTGTTGGTGGGGCGGAGCAGTTCGTGGAGACAGCTGTAGCGGCTTGCGGGACGGCTGGCGGAGCGGAGCGAAGCCCCACGGAGGGGTGAGGCAATCATCTTCACGCCACGTAAGGTGCCCCTCCCCTCCCCATTGCTGCCCAGGCGGGTGGCGTGTAGTACCCTGCAGATTAACTTTTGAACTCTGGGACTGGACTTTTGGGTTGCTGGACTCAAGAACCCAAGGGACAGGACATGGCCCAATTGTCTGGGGTGGGTCTTGCTCACCGTTTGGTTTATGGATCCTAGTTGTGGTGTTTTTCCCAATTTAAGGCTGGTGTCGTTTACCTACTGCTATTAAAGATTTCCTGTTACACCAAGGCTCTGTGCTTGCGAGAGGGGAAGTATTGCCTCTCTGAGGCGCCCAGGGGTGTGTATAAGATTTTCCCAGGTTACTGGGTGGGGGCTCGAGCCGGTGTTGCATTGCATTGTTGAGAAGGGGACCCCTATATACTGAACCTGGCCCTTGCTGCTGTCAACTCGTCCTTGCAGAAGGGTTACACAAGTAATTCAATTAACCTTTTATTATGTTAATATCAAATGAACATAGACCAGATCTAAAAGATTTTAAACCTAAAGTCAAACCACAGTGTGTGTTTGTTTGCCACAGTTCATTTGATCTTCTATAAAACCAAAACTCCCACTGGGATTTTTTTTGGAATAAATCAGTGTAAAAGTTTCAATTATTTTTATAAATCTGGGCAGGGGTGCTTGAATATTTCATCATTGGGATTGGTAGGAGTGAAAGGGGGGGGGAAAGAAACTAAGTGAATACATTCTGCTTCCTCTTTTCTTCTCCTTTGCCAAACTTAGTTTTTCACATGGTTTTAAGTTTTTCCTGTGGTCATTGCCAGGCTGGCTGAGTTCGCTCTTCTGAAGTCAAAGGAGTTACACCAGGGATCTCAAACTCAAATCACTATGGGGGCCACATGAGAACTAGTAAATTGGCCCGAGGGCCACATCACTGAAACCTTTTCATACAGTGATACAAAAGTATAGTAAAAAATGAAGAGTAATACAGTATTCTATTATAAGTCAATGTATTAACTTTTTAAAAACTGTAATGCAAAGAGGGGATTTAATAAAATATAAACACTCAGTAATGTTTGGAGCTTGGCTGCCAGTGGAGTTGGCGCCTATGGCGGGCAGCAGGAAATAACTCCGTGGGCCGCATGTGGCCCGCGGGCCGCGTGTTTGAGACCCCTGAGTTACACTAACGATGAGCTTGTCCTAGTGTTTCCAAAATGTCCATTCACTCAGTATGGGAACAGCAGAGGTAGGAGGCCATTAAAATCTGCTGTTACTACAGTGCATTATTATTATTAATCACTTATATGGTGGAAGCCTCAGCTCAGTTGGGCCCCCTTTGCGTTGGACTCTCTTGAGACACAGTACATGACAATCCCTGCCCCAAAGAGCGTGCAGTCTAAAAGGCTAGGGGAATCAGAAGGGACAGAAAATAGTCATTTCTCTTCTTAAAATTTGAGATGTTAATATCAGAGGGGTCCAGGGACGCTCTCGAAAGGCGTGAAAAGTTTGAGTCTTCAATAGGTTTTTTTTTTTAAATTGGGGTGAATGGTTCCTCTGTGTTTTCATCATTTCATAAATTCTTTCACCCTTCATGTTTCTTAGCTCTCCTGTTACTTGAAGTCTTTACTTCTCACTCCCTATGTGCAAGTATCACATCCTCCAGGGATGCTCATTAGAGAAAACATTTTCTTTAGCTGATGCCTCTTTTCAAGCTGTCAAAGTACATGCAAATGAAATAAATCAGCGAGGGTTCCATGGGATGGTAATGTATCAACCTTCAAAAGACAGAGAAGATCAACCAGGAAGTTGTAAACCCATTAAATTGTCTTTTATATAATGTGCAGGAAATGAACAGTAAAATTAGAAGGAAGATGATACTGTAACAGGAGAGGTAACCAGTTACCATCAATAAACAGAAGATGTTGCTGTGATGTGATATGACTTTTTCTTGCAGTTCTGGCACAGATTGGAGTTTTTGCCTCTGGATGACGATGATTAAGATGCACCAGTGAATGTTACATTTGAGGCACCTGGAGAAAAGCTGGCCCCTTGTACTGGAAGAGAAATGACTTCCAGGAATTGGGAAGTATTTCCACAAGCTGTTTTCAGGCCCTTCTCTGCCCACCCTGGAGCATTGGCCTCAAGCCACTGCTGCTTTCCATTGCCGGCCAGGGATCAGTGCCCAAAATTAATTTCCAGATTCATCCAAAATTGTCTTTTAAAAATGCATTTTCTATATAAATACTAAAGAATACCTGTCATATTTAGTTATTATTTTATTTATTATTAGCATTCATGAAGCACCCATCACTGTATTATCTGGGTACTATTTAACATTTAGGCTTAATAGCAAACCACATTACCTAAACGTGGGAATGTGCACTCTGTGATCCCCTGTGGCCACAAATGATTTAATTTTAGAGGTGGAAAAACCTAAACTGCCTAAAAATACTTATTAATCAAAAATATTTATAAAATGCAAGGGGGATACAAATGCATTCTTTCATGAAACTCCTTGGAATACTCCTTCAAGGTTTTGGTTGTTTCTAAGTGGTGGTGTGCTAAATAATTTGTCCCATTTAATAACAAATCATTTTCTTCTCTCTGCTTTGCCAGTTAAACTCACTTGAACTCCGACATGTGACTTTTTCTACAGTCTGCTTCCCCCATGATGGAAGACACATAAGAACAGAGACAGATAGATTAGATAGAAACTGCTGTCTAAGGGCCTGATCCGATTCCTGCTGAAGACCATGGATAGCCTTCAACTGACTTTATTGGACAGCTGACAGATCCCTAAAAGAAATGTAACTTTTTGAGCCCACACATGCATAAGTTTGCATGATAAAATTAATTACTGGCAGCTTTCTCCAAAATGTGAGCTAATGTCCTTGGGTGAAAATGACCTGTCCCTCACATTTTTGTGCAATAGTGAATAATAGCAATCGCCTTGTGGGGTTATAAATTAGTGCAAGAAAATAGATATACAATGTTACTTTTGAAAATCCTTCTTTGTGGTACTTCGTACCACATTCTGTATGTCTTACGAAGAGTGGAGTTAAAACTCTTTTCAACCTCCAGCTAGAAAGAGTTTCATAACTACTCAAGACAGAAAACTGAGGCCAGTCGACAGATGTGTACAGCTTCCATGAGTGCATATCCTGCTAGAATGTGTATGTCAGCATTTGTACACACTAGATTACCACTTCTAAGTGAAAGTAATGACACTCTTCTGTCTTGATTTCCTTCCCCCCTTTCAGACATTTAGAGAAAGAAATGTCATTGTCAAATGTACATTGAGCAATAGGAATGGTCTGGGAAAGCAGTAGCATGCCAGTGAATTTGTCTTGTCTTGTTTGCTCTAGGACAGAAATTGCAATGACAGTCTTTTTCTGGTGACTCAGTTGACGAAAATTGTTGATGCCCACGACCCAACGGAGCTGATTTAACGTGTGGGAGGGGCTCAGGGCTGGGGCAGAGGATTGGGATGCGGGGGTGAGGGGTTCAGGGTGTAGGAAGGGGCTCTGGGCTGGGGCAGAGGATTGGGGTGCGGGAGGGGGTCAGGGTTCTGGGCTGGTGGTGCAGGCTCTGGGGTGGGGCTGGGGATGAGGGGTTTGGGTGCAGGAAGGGACTCCGGGTTTGCGGGGGCTCAGGGCTGGGGCAAGGGATTGGGGCATGGGCTTACTTTGGGCGGCTTCCGGTCAGCGGCGCAGTGGGGGTACTAAGGCAGGCTTGCTCTGAGGTCTGGCTCGTAGGCAGAAGTGGCTCCACGCAGCTCTCACCTGCAGGAATCGCCCCCCGCCATCGGCCAGGTGCTCGAGGCCAGTGCTCGGGGCAGGGGCAGCATGCAGAGCCCTGTGGCCCCCACCGCCTACGAGCCGGACTTGCTGCTGGCCACTTCAGCGCGGTGTCAGAACAGGTAGGAACTAGCCTGCCTTAGCCGGGCAGCACCGCCGATGGGACGTTTAACTGCCCGGTCGGCGGTGCTGACCAGAGCCGCCATGACCCAGTGCCTTACATTCCGTGACCCAGTACTGGGTCGCGACCCGTAATTTGAAAACCACTGGTCTACTGTACGTCTGCAACAGATTTCTGCTGTTAGTAGCCCAAGCCTTTAAGCTGTTTGATTTTGTTTTGTTACATAGCCCTAGGAGTGAGCTCTATCTCCCACTAAGAAGCTTCTCCATCCATCAGACATTCTCCTCTGTCATTGTCCACTTAGAAAACCCTTTGATTAATTTGGCTTTATGACAAATATGTCTTTTAATGAATAATGCAATAAAAATCAAATACAGATCCTGCCCTACCCATCAAAAATCTGCACCTTTGCGGGATTTAATTGAATGATATTTGATTTGCTATTTATTTCCTCCTGTTATGGGCTTTTTTCTAGAGCTAGATTTTTCTGTTATTGCAGCTATTCCAAAGAATTTCATTCGCATACAGAAGACGTGCTGAAAAGTCCTGGAATTGGTCTTGATATACACATATTCTCACTCTGTTTTAAATTTCATCATATATCATCTTGTTAGTTTATTAAAAACGAGAAGGCTCTAAATCACTTTTCAGGGACCAATTTTATTTAATCTTTTTATTACTGACCTCAGAACCAAAAGTGGGAGTGTGCTAATAAAGTTTGCAGATGACACAAAGTTGGGAGGTATTGCCAATTCAGAAAAGGATTGGGATATCCTACAGGAAGATCTGGATAACCTTGTAAACTGGAGTAATAGTAATAGGATGAAATTTAATAGTGAGACATGTAAGGTTATGCATTTAGGGATTAATAACAAGAATTTTAGTTATAAGCTGGGGACGCATCAGTTGGAAGTAACAGAAGAGGAGAAGGACCTCAGAGTCCTGGTTGATCACAGGATGACTATGAGTCGCCAATGCGATGTGGCTGTGAAAAAAGCTAATGCGGTCTTGGGATGCATTAGGCGAGGTATTTCTAGTAGAGATAAGGAGGTGTTAGTACCGTTATACAAGGCATTGGTGAGACCTCATTTGGAATACTGTGTGCAGTTCTGGTCTCCCATGTTTAAGAAGGATGAATTCAAACTGGAACAGGTACAAAGAAGGGCCACTAGGATGATCCGAGGAATGGAAAACCTGTCGTATGAAAGGAGACTCAAGGAGCTTGGTTTGTTTACCTTAACCAAAAGAAGGCTGAGGGGAGATATGATTGCTCTCTTTAAATATATCAGAGGGATAAATACCAGGGAGGGAGAGGAATTATTTCAGCTCAGTACCAATGTGGACACAAGAACAAATGGATATAAACTGGCCATCAGGAAGTTTAGACTTGAAATTAGACGAAGGTTTCTAACCATCAGAGGAGTGAAGTTCTGGAACAGCCTTCCAAGGGAAGCAGTGGAGGCAAAAGACCTATATGGCTTCAAGATTAAGCTAGATACATTTATGGAGGAGATGGTTTGATGGGATAACATGATCTTAGTCAAAGGTCAATTAATTGCCATCAGTGGTAAATAGGACCAATGGTCAATGATGGGATGTTAGAAGTTACTACAGAGAACTTTTTCCTGGGTGTCTGGCTGGTGAGTCTTGCCCACATGCTCAGGGTTCAGCTGATCGCCATATTTGGGGTCGGGAAGGAATTTTCCTCCAGGGTAGATTGGCAGAGGCCCTGGAGGTTTTTTGCCTTCCTCTGCAGCATGGGGCACGGGTCACTTACTGGAGGATTCTCTGCATCTTGAAGTCCTTAAACCATGATTTGAGGACTTCAATAGCTGAGACATAGGGGAGAGAACTATTCCAGGAGTGGGTGGGTGAGATTCTGTGGCCTGCATTGTGCAGGAGGTCAGACTAGATGATCATAATGGTCCCTTCTGACCTTAAAGTCTATGAGTCTATGAGCTCCCTTCAGCCTGGGGCTGCCAGCAGCTGAAATGGACCTTAGGATAACGTAGAACAGTGTAAAGCCAGTCCAGGATTTGCCAGAGAGCTGTGTGCTCTGGTCCTGGCCCTTCCTGCCCTCGCATGTTCCCCACACATATATCTTAATTATTTGTTGGCAACTTCTGCATAATATAACAATGCTTAATACTTAATCCCTATTTAGCACTTTGGTATGCACCACTTAAGCCCTTTGGCATTAGCCAAATGCATCCCCATTAAGTGGAATTTTTGCTAATATTGCTAAAAGTCAGGATATCTGGTTTCCATTCTTGATTCTTCCAATGGCTCTCTGTATCTCAGTTTCCCTATCTGAAAATAGGCTCATATTTTATCCACTTTGTAAAGGACTCTGAGATGTCTGGGGGAGAAAATGCTATTAAGTGCTATGTCATTTATTATTATTAAAACGCTGTGAGTTCATCTCAAATTGTCAAATTCACCTGTGATATTTAAGAAATTATTTAAGCAGCGTCTTTACCTGCAACAATATCACCATGTGTTCTGATTCAGTTCAATATCAAATTTAAGCAGGTTTAAGACTGGATGGTACTTGAAAAAAGCATCCAGGAGCAATACTGCTGGTGAGTGTCTAGGTAATAGGACTATCAGAGTAACTGAATATTTGCATCAGGTGCAGGTCTGAAAAAATGGAAAAAAATATTAATTTCTGGTTGACCCAAAGCAAAAATGTTTCAAAATTTTCGACAAAACAAAATCAAAAGAATTTCATTTGGACTTCAAGGATTATTACATTAAAAAAATTAGGAGAAATTCCAAAATGAAACCTTTTTCCAAAACAAAAATTAAAACGTTTCATTTTAGAAATGCCAAAATGAGCCATTTTGACATTTTCTTTCCTTTTTTTTAACAAAAATTGTTCCAAATTCATGAATTGCTTTGCTCGACCTGAATCTGCCTTTTTTGGAGGGGGCAAAAAAAGGTTTTGCATGAAAAGTTTCACCCAGCTCTATTAGGTAACACTTTCTCACCCAACTCAGTACTGAACTAATGTCCCAGCGTGGTGTGACGGAACTATGATGCTAGATGAAGTCTTTTGGATGAATTACAAAACAAGGTTCTGTATGCTCGAGTTCAGAACTCCATAGCACTCTCCATAAAAGTAGAGGTGTAAACACTAGTGTTCTAGCCAAATTCTAACTCAGGCAATTGTAGGCTGCCTACCTCCGTTTCCCCTGCAATTGTAATTGGATAACGGATACTTCCTTACTCGCTGTCCTAAAATATTGTGTAAAACAGCAGTTGTGCTCTATCTTCAGGTTGGAGTATTTCAGCAGTCAGCCTTGGTGACTCCTGCCTATCCCATACTTACCTTCTAAGGTTTAATCAGTTAAGATTTGTAAAGTGCTTCAAGATTCTCAGCTGACAGATGCTCTAGAAGTGACGTTGTGCAGCTTTTGTTTTGGTAAGCTGAAGAATCGCTAATTTCTGTGGTCTGAGAGGCTGTTTTTAAAATCTATATTCAGTTGCTTGAAAATTCTCTAATACGTGTCACATTCCTTCTCAAGCAAATATTTTCACTGGCTTCCTTTAAGATTTTGGATAAAATCTGATAACACTGCTATGCTTATTTTGCTCTGTTGAAAGAGATTACTATCAACTTACTCTTTCTTTAAAAACTGAGAGGTGCTACAGTTTCTCTGCTTAAGAAGCTGTCATTTAATACATTCATCATTTCTATCTTTCTAATGTTCCTGTCTTAGATGGTTCCCAATTAATACCCTGGAGGATGAAATTCCTGCTTATCATAGTCTTGTTATCTTTACATTCCCCTCTCATATCATCATATCACATTTAATGCTGTCATTTATATCCTGGGTATTTAGAAGGCATGTTAGTTTAAAATACTAAAAGACATGAGCTCAGAGGAAAATGAAGTTAGTTAGAAAATTTTTTGGTGGACATAAGCAAATGGCAAGCAGGGGCTGTTAAGACTCCAGAACATAAATTTTGATCTTAAAAGCCAAAGCTGAATTAAACGAGCAACAATAATTTGTTGTGACAAACATCTTCCATTAGATGCTTAATGTGAGGATTTAGGGATATGATTATTAATAGTTTTCTAAAATATTCTTTGGTTAATCAAGATTATTTTTTACTACATCTTGAGTAGGGGATGAATTTACAGACATATGGTCAACTGAAGTGTACGTAAAAAAACCACACCTCCTCCCATTTATTTATTGATTCCTACTGGTGGGGGTCAATTTGAGGAAACCAAACAGGAGAATCTTTAATTTTAACAAATGTTTGATGAAGTAGGTAGTGTGTGTGTAGGATCATAGAGTAGTCAACAAATATCCAAGAGAATGTGACACAAAATCCTGATTATAGTGGTGGAAGAGTTTTATTGATACAACCATGTTTTTAATAAGCAAATCTTAGATTTAATGGAAAAGATAACAGGCTAAGGTGGGGGAGTGGGGCAGACAGAATAAATGTGGAGATCTCAATGGAGTATGTGGCTGTGTGTCAGAGAACAATGAGAAGGAAGTGAGGAATTTCAGTTGTTACTGACTGGGTGACCAACAGCAGGGAGGGTTGGATAGCCTGGTCATCTTGGAAGCAGGAAGGTTAGGTGTTGAGGAAAGGGAAACCTAAATGTGGGGTAGAAAAGTCAAATAGTATTAGTAGTATGGGGAAGCATGGCTCATGGGAAGCAACTCTTGGATGGAGGAGGATAGAATACTTATGGTCTGGTTGGGATGACCAGACAATCTGTGGTGCTGCAACAGTTGTGGAGCAGAGCTCAGTAGTTCCACATCACAGTTACAGAGAACAATTTGAAATGAAACTTTAAATTCAGCTGAGCTGAAGAAGGATATAAAACTTGTGTTAATATGTGAATGGATCCAAGTTACAGTGATGATTAAACTGAAGTTGCCTTTTAACTCAGATGAACTGAAACTGCAGGTGTCATAGCTGCACTGAATGACATGGATAAGGAGAATGATTAAGCTTTCAATACAAGCACATTGGTGTTATACATCTTAGGTTTACAGACTCCTCATAAATGACTTATAAATGGTTCTAAGTGTTAAACATGCTTGTATGTTAACTATGAATGATTTGTATTGCAAACACAAAATAACTGGGAGAAATCCACATGCAGTACAACTTAAACCATTTAATGTTGAATCGTATATCTCTGTCTGTCACGAGTATATGCAAAGCAATTATTAAGCCTGTGGTCTAGTGAAGCTGCTTTGGAATTCACTGTCCTAAGGCAAGTAATCTCTGAGCTTCGTTAACTAACCTCCAACCCCTCCTGCCATTCTGTGCTATAAATCTTTCTTGTATGAATCCAGCAAAGTCGACATATTTAGAGTGGGTAAAGACAGCTGAATTACAGGTTGTCTAAAATGAGTTGAGAGAGTAGGCTTCTGGAGAAAACTGACAGTTAATCATACAGATGGGGCAACAATCTGATAGCTTTAAAGTGTAAGTATCAATAACCAGTGTGCTATATTTGACAGATAAGATTATAATTAACTCTTTCAGGTCTTAGTATTACTAAGAACTGAAAGCATTATGAGCCATTTGGGCTAAAGCAACTGATTAAACCAAAACAGAATCAAAACAAAGCTTTGAACGTTTTAAACTGCTTTCTATAGATTAATGAACCCTATACTTTCCTGGGCATTTGGAAGCGAATTTAATGTATTGTGTAATATACAGAAGAATAGGTTTGTGATTAGGCACTGGACTGGGACCCAGGATATCTTGGTTCAATTCCTGGCTCTGTCACAGACTTCCAGTGTGATCTTGGACAAGCACTTTGGCTTCATCTTTTCTACGAGCTAGTGGTGTGATTTCCAGTGCTTGTACACTTACTTGTGCTAGCTGTCATCTGAGCTAGCATGCTAAAAATAATAGTGCAGCAGCAGCATGGGCTAGATGCCCCAAGTACAAACCCACCTGCACTCCATGGGGACATGCTCTGGTTGCCTAGTTCCCATGGCTACTCTACTATTTTTAGCATGCTAGCTTAATGAGGGGTAGCACAAGTATGTATACAAGAGCTAGAATCACACTACTCGCTCATAGCACTGATGCAGCCTTAATCTCCAATTGGAGTTGGAGGGGTAATTTCCAGTTCTAGGAGCCTTAACCCCACTATCTCTGTTTGAGCTAGTGCACTAAAATAGTGTAGTTGTGGTGGTGCGCACAGCGGGATGGGCTAACTCCCTGTGTATGTACCTTGGGTTTCAGATGGGAGCTGACCACTGGTAATGACAAACTGATACACTTGACTTGCAGGCTGAACAAGCCACTCAGCCATAAAAGAGGGGTTTAATTACTCATTTTTGAAAAACCAGCACAACTTTTGATAATGAAATAACCAGCCAACATGTATTCACAAGAAATAAAATATAATTAGGGGAGTTTTTCCACACAGCTCCCATTAACATTATTTTCAAGGATGGGGTTAGTCTGTCCCAGTGGTTCCCTTTCCTTCACTCTGTGTCTGATGAGGAAATCTGGGTATCTTTAGTCCAGGGCCTCTTTAAAATGTATGCCCAGCTGACTGACATTCAACCAATGTGGGAAGGAACTCACTTCCAGCTTTTCAGGCACACTCAGTTCAGAGTGTCCCCCAACCTCTTTGTCAAGCATGCAAGCACCATACATGGCACCTGGGCCAGGGGTTAGAGAAGCAGAGTTGTTTTTAAATGCAGTGTTGTACCAAGTTTTCTGGGAGGTTCCAATTAGATGGAAGGTAAAGGGCCCAATGCTTCCCTCCAGTTCCACTGGCGGGGAAGAGCAGGAGTGAGTATAAATGGGGCAGAAGGCATGCAAGTGAGGAAAAATGGCTCCTATGCCTCTTCTTTCTATATCTCTGAGCTCAGTGAGAGCACAGACCCATGTTACCACAGACAAGCAGAGCGCCACAGAGAGTGCCAACTCCTTGTGCATGGGAACATGTCTCCCGCAGAAGCCACACTGACAAGACCAAAAAGCAGTACAGAAGCTGGGCACTAGTTGTTAGGAAATATCAAGGGCATGAGAAGTGACTTGTAATAAACCCAAACTGAGTGTTCAGTGAACTAGAGTTTAGTATGTGGAATGCAATGCAGCTTCCATTTAAGCCAATGAAGTTTTGCCAATACCTTTAAAATCCCTTTCAAATTCTGGCCCTAAGTGGCTAAGTCAGTTCTGAAAATGGGATGTAGGCTCCTTAGTCACTAAGGCCAGATCCTCAAAGGTATTAAGGCCCCTAACCCCCACTGAATTCCATGGAAGTTAGGCTCCTAAATACCTTCGAGAATCTAGGCCTTAAGCATGTGAAAATTTTACCCAAGATGGTTAAACTCTCAGTTGTATACATCGCTACTGAACCCCAGAGCTTTAATTTAAGAAGCTCCCAATAACAGGGATACAACATTACGAGTCACGCTGTGGAACTCTCACCCACTGTTGTGAGCACTTACTCATGGGAGTTGTCCCATTGATGTCAATGGGTCGACTTGCATGAACAAATATTCATCAACCTAAGAACTCCACAGTTTGTCCCTACGCAAAATGCAGATTCACTATGGCTCTGTACTCCTCCCTCTACTATTCTGGTTGTTTAGCTATAATACACCACATAGAGCTCTGTCTTATTATAATCTAAATGCACAGTGAAACTTATTAGTAAGGATCACTCAGTGGACTTTTGTTTGTCTGGTCATTGCAACAGAAGGCCAAATAATGCTGTGCAATTAATGTGAGGGGACTGAGATTTTACTGGCCACTAAGTCAGGTGACTGCAGGTGACCATTAGCACAGAGTTCCACAGCACTTTTGTTTCATGTTTTGTAAAGTAACTAAACTTGAAATGCTGTTTCCTCTGGAACTTTTAAGTGCACAGCAATTACATGAAATTTACTTGACTCTTTCATGTATCCTTTGAAATTTAAGTGAAGAAGAATGTAGCATTAGACGATAAGATTGATAGAATCCTCGATACATTATAGCAGCTCAATAGCTCTGTGTTTCCTCTTTGGATTTCTTCAATATTCCCATTGTTACTTTAAATTTGATAAATGTAGAGAGAGAAACAAAAAAAATCTAGCCTTCCATTTGCATTATCTGAAAGAAAGATATTGTTTTACATCTTGAGAGCTAAACCAAAGCTATAATTTTGATTCATGAATAAAAGCTGAAGAGTGCTACATTTAACTGCAAATACTATTTATTTGGTATATGACTGTATTTTAAAAAATAAAATCTTATTTGGGTGGCAATGGTAGTACCTCAGTAATTTATTACCAGAAATAAATGAAATCCTAGTCTTGAGCATTGGCATGTAACAATGGTCTTATTCATATTGGTCTTTAAGGGCTGAAAATGAGTGAGTAAATAGATTGTTCTTTGCTGTTAGAGAAAAAGCAGGATTATTCTTTTCTGTATATAGAAAGAGATAATGCAAAAATAAAGTTGCTGCAGTATTATTTTGCAACTACAGAAATTAAAGTCACATCCACCCGTGGGTGTGAAACAAAACTGTGAATGTTGGGGGTGCTCAAAATCCGGTTCCAGAGCTGAATTTTGCAAATAGTACATATCTAATAATGGGCTGAACCAAATTATTTTATGCCTGATCAATCAAACTGATTGATCAGGCAAATCTATTGTATTTATAAGTAGCCTATTGCCGTACTACCTGAGGGCTTGATCGTGTGCTTCTTGAAGTCAATGGTAAATTTGCCAGTGACTTTAATGGTGCAGGATCAGGGCCTAAATTCCAAGATACCACAACATTCAAATATCCCCAACTTCGGGGCTCTTTGAAATCCAGACCTAAATTATGAATTTTGGTATGTGCTCCTGTCTATTTACCAAAAATCAACAGAGAAGGACAATATGATCAATCTAAATCACTCTAATCAGAATAGAAGAACTCTGAATTTTCAGGAGAGGAAAAATCTGGTGGTTGTGACAATACACAGAGGAGGTAGCCAAGATACTTCCCACTACAAATTCAACAAAAGACTTCAAGACTAGCTAGACTAGTGGCTCTGAATTCAAATATTATTCAACTTTGGGGAACTGGAGATCTGGTTTTGGATCTGAACTTCAGATGAAATTTTCAAATGCACCTGAGTAACTTTGGAGCCTAAATCCCATTGAAAGCCATGGGATATAGGTTCCTAAGTCACTTCAAGCACTTTTAGCTAGGGCGAGTCCCCATAGTGTTTTGCCGTTGTTCAGTTTGGAATTGTCCTGCATCATGCTTATTATGCCCTTATACTGTAATTTCTTTTTGTGTGTGGGGGCTACAGCTCTATTACTTTTTCAATACAGTGTATACTGGCCCAGAATAAATAAATAACCCAGTCCAATGATAGTTTTGATATTTCTCCAGTAAGATTCATAGTTTCCATCTCATGTGTATCGCTAAAATACAGCCATACTAACATGCCAATGTAGGCATCACCCCATCCCTGCTGACAATGTTCTGCTTCTGCTACCACTAGTATTTTTTGTGATCTAATAGATAAAATATAGTATTATGAATCAATTGAGGGGCCTAATGAACTTTACAAACTTAAATATTTAAAATAATTATCAGTGGTAGCCAAGTATTATCCCCATTTTACAGATGGGGAAAACGGGGCACTGAATTGTTCAGTGACTGGCCTAATATCACTCAGAGAGCTAAGAACAGAAGCTAGAAATTCTGTTTAGTGCTATTTCATTATTATTATTATTATTTATTATATTTGTTTGTTTGTTTTATTTGTTACTATAGAGCCTAAAGGTCCCTACCAGCTTTGAGGCTCCCTGGTGCTAAGCAATGGATGTGCACATAGTAAGAGAGAGCCTTGCCCTGAAGTGCTTACAATTTAAATAGGCAAGACAGAAGAGGTCTGAGAGCAGGCCAGTGGCAGAGCTGAAAATAAACCTCGGGTCTCTCGACTCGGTGCCATATCCACTAGACCATGCTACATCTCACACTGACCCAGTTCCCCCCTGACTGAAGTCAATGGAGTTGTGGCATTGATTTCATAGGAAGCAGGATTGAGCCACTAGTGGCTGCTAACAGCTGAATGATTGGTTCACAGGTAAACATGGACATCTGCTAATAGTCCAATGTTCAGTCATAATTGTGTCCTGATTTCTAAAGTACGTTTGATAATGTCCAAATTCCTAGTTGCTGGACAGGGTGGCTGGAACAATTTGTAGAGTGGGGGTGCTGAGAGTCATTGAACCAAACTAAACCCTGTATACAATGGAAACCACTTCAATTCAGGGGGTGCTGCAGCACTCTCAGTACTCTTCGTTCCAGCACCCGTGTTGCTGGACATTCCCAGAAGATGCGGTGGAAGGGATTACTTTCTTCACATACTCTCCAGTGTCTGTCAGACCCTGACCAAGATATACAACACAGCGTGACAAGATGAGATAGGTGTGACAGCAGTGGAGCGGCTCTGTAATAATATATGAATACTATATGTTGACCTGGTTATTGGGATGTTTACTGTGTGAACAGATTGGTTTAATTTAACAGTATGCTGTAAGGAATCCAGCTAGAAAGACAGAGTGGCTCAGGATGGCTGTAGAGAGGGAACGGAGTGCAGCTTGTTCAGTAGTGGTGACAGTACTGTTGTATGGCACTCAGCTACTATGGCAATGAAGGACATTTAAGTGCCTGGATAGGTAGATGTGGATTTATAACTGTACTGTCTTGTTTCAGTAAGGAAGCATAGGCAATCTTGGGGCTGATCTGACCCAACACCACTTCGTTAATATATGTGTTTCTAACTATTCAGCCTGAGTTATCTTAAGTTTTGACAAACTTTACCAGATAAATGTTTAGAATATAGTCCTTTTTGGCCAGATCCTCAGCTGATGCAAATCAGTGGAGTTAAACGGACTTACACCAGATGTAAATTTGGCCCATTGTTTGCATATGGTCTAGGAAATTAGGTTATATGGAAGGCTGGGGGTCAAAGTGAAGTGGGGTCAAAGTGAAGTGTTAGCACCACCAGTGACCTCATTTGACCAAAAACTCTCTAGCCAAACACTTGTCTTGCGGGCTTAACAGTTTGTTTCTGCTTCCATTGAAGTTCATGACAAAACTCCCATTGACTTCAGTGTGAGCAGGAGCAGGCCCTTTAATTATGAAAATTTGAAGCTACTTTTTGATTAATAAATTTCACAGTTAGTACAATTTCTTCACCATCATCAATCATATTATGCTGGTAAAATATGCTTGCAAGGTGAAGGAAACTTGCTTCACACACTTTAAAAAAAATAATCTCTGCCATTAATCTTATTGGCAGTTAAAGTGTATGCATCTTTTTAGACTAACATGATACAATATTCTTGGGTGAGTTAGAAAAGCAATTTAGCACTTTTTTTCAAACATAAAGAGGACAGTGACCAATTGTTCTCTGTGTCCACTGAGGGTATGACCAGAAGTAATTGGCTTAGTTTGCAGCAAGGGAGATTTAGGTTAAATATTAGGAAAAACTTTCCAACTACAGGAGACCCCCACTAGAATGCGCGTCAACTTAGCGCGAATTCTGTATTAGTGCGGGTGTAACCGGGGATCCCAAAATAAATTATTTAAATTGGGATCCATGGTACCGTGCATGGCTCCCAAACCCCACATTCTAGCGAGGGTGCGGTGTATAGGGATAGTTAAGCACTGGAACGGGCTTCCCAGGGAGGTTGTGGACCACCCCCATTATTGGAGATATTTAGGAACAGGTTGGACAAAACCTCCCAGGGATGATCTAGGTTTACTTGGTCCTGCCTCAGCATAGGAGGATAGACTAGGTGATCCCTTGAGATCCCTTCCAAACCTTTATTTGTATGATTCTATACTTTGGATTGTCCGACCCCTCTTAGGGACTTTTCATAGCTTGATTGTCATAAAGCCCAATGATGCCCAAGAGCACTATTGTACCATTACTTTTTCTGATTCTTTCCTTCGCAGATCTCTCTGCCCTCATTTGCTTCCACACAAAATGCCTCACAAAATGTGAGGTTTGGGGGTTCAACCTAGCCAGTAAGGAGTTTTGTCACCACCTGCCCTCCAACTCTGGGTGTCTTAAATGTTATGCTGCAAATTTTTGTGCGCGCAGTGTTTTGCCCTGTGCGCGGGGTTTGTGTGCGCACGCACATGTGCACAGCTTAGAGGGAACAGTGGTTTTAAGTGAGTTCAGGTCTAAGGTATAGAGATAGAAAGGATTACAAAGGGACAGAAGTAAAAATATGCTTTTTAATGGAGAAGAACTAACATCATAAGCTATAGTCTTTGGTCAAGGTAGTTTCCTCACCAATCTTCCATGTCCATCAACAACTGCCTGGTTCTTAGTCAGGATCCCCACAGAGTCCATGGCACTGGTTTTCCTTGTCTCCTCAGATAAAGGATAAACCAGAAGCTCTCTGCCCCTCTCTTTATAGTCCAGTAAAACTTTGACAAGTATCTCTCTCAAAGTTCATTGACCCTGCTTCAAGAGGCAGGAGCGCCTCCTAGGGAGCACAGTCTCCATCCCTTGTTGAGATTGTTAAGTGATCACATTTTTTCCCCCACTGGCTCTCCTGAAGGTTTTGTTTGCCTGGCATACAAATGTGCTTTTCTTTGTCTTTGGTCACACATTGCTCAATTTACATGGGAGATGCATTCAGGCAGGCAGAACTGCATTCCTTTCTCTGGAAAAAAAACCTGTTTATCAACTCCCCCTGACATGCTTGGTTTAAACATGTTTCAGACATAATTCCAGCATATCTGTATAATCCTTCATGGGTTGACCATACTTACATCATGCAAGAATATTAATGATCAGTGAGTTATTAGTTTTCCAATGACCTATTACATGATACCTTTTAGATATAGATTATAACAATAGTGAGTTGGGGTACACTGAGCTGGTCCAGCCAGCTGAAACTCACTACTAGTTACCAGGAAGCCCCTTGCCTTCTGGCACAGTGATGCTCTTTGGGTCACAATGTCATAGGACATTTACATCCTAGTTACCTTCATGGTTTTCTATGGTGCCCAGAGAAACACAGTCTAAGTTGTGGTAGCCTGAAATGCCCATGAATGTTGCATGTCTTCCTTCCATCCACTTCAAGCTGCCACCTGTCCAGGTTTGACTGGTATAGTCCTGTTTAGAAGACCATTGTTCTATAGCACCTAGCCCACTGAACACAAAATATCCAGTTTAATCCCTAAGAACAAGAGCATCGAGGGGTGGAGCCGCAAAACTGAGGTAGTGTGTTTTTGGCAGGTTGATATGGGATTACCAATCAATGATAGAGCCAAAGAGGAGAATTAAGCTGATTGTGTCCTGCTAGCTTAATAAGATCCTCAAGCCAGTGTTTGGCAACTGATGTGAAAAGAGTGTCAGGGGTGCAGGAACAAAGTCCTTGCCTCAGCACTTTTCTTATTTATAGCAAGTCAAAACATCATTCCTCAGGATTATTTTGTGCCCACACCTAGAACAGGGAAGCATGTGGTATTGATGCTTCAGTGCTTGCAAGGAGAGAGAACTTCCTTCAGAAGAGCTGCCACTGGCAGTGGAGCCCATTGAGAGCCTACACTGACTGGCACCTATTTGCTAGGGCAAAGTTATAACCAGCTAGTGAGTGAGTATCCCGTTATCCTAAGAACGGAAACATTTCTGGGAGGCAGGATCGCATTCATTCTGCATTCGTTCTTCATACGAATGTGAAGAACAGGATTTCCAGTTCAAACATCCTTCTACTCACTGTTGTCCATTTATGGTTGGGGAGCTGCACCATGGTTTATATAATAGCAATCTGAATCAGATGTGGGGCAGTGATGTTAGGACAGGGTGCAGATTAAAACAAGTCCTTATCCACTTTTGTGTCTCTGCAATAGGTCCCAGGGAAACCACTCAAAATAAGCATCTATATCTTGGCTGCCTTTTGGCAGAAAAGTTCTAGTGGCAGATGTTGCCAGGCACTGGCTCCTTCTGAGTCTGAACCAGATGCTTAGCTTACATTGATTTTTTTGATTGATTCAAACTGATTATGTGGTATTAGGGTTCCCATATGGTTACAAAACTCTAAAAAACAACAACTACTCACTAGTCTGATACAGAGAGGGGCTTTGGGAGGGACAGAACCACATTCAGTCGGTGCAGGGTAGGTTGTATAGCCCAGGCTGGACTTTTTGTGTGCTCTTGATATGTAAAATCATTTTACTTTGCTTCTCTTGCAACCCACCACTCTGAAGCCTCAGGTATGAAGCCCTGATGAGAAAAACTCACTGACTAAAGGACTGCTCTTTTTTTGCTGAACTAGCTGATCCACTCTGCCACCTTACACTGCAATTTTATAATCTGATAAACCAACATGTTTGGAGATTCTCCAATTGCTAATGACCTAAATATGCTGAAGGCTGGCGGGAGGGGGAACCTTTGTAAAACAAGCAAAGAGAATTTAAGAATGGAAAGCAAGGAGTCAGATAACAGTGCAGGAGGCTGACTTTTTAAAAACACATGCAACTCCTAGGATAGAACAATTATATTAATATCCAGGGTTTGAATTTAAAATGTAGAAATCTAGAAATTCCCCCAACCCATATTATATGGGCCAAGTTATTCTCACAGTGGGTCGTGATTCTAATATTCTATCCTCTTTGTATGTGCAGAATTCCCCATGGATGCCAATGGAAAATCCACATGCCCTGGGAGAACAGAATGTCAGTGTTGTAACCTGGCACTTAGAACTGAGAGAAGAATTTTGCTTTAGATTAAATTCAGCTCAGGTGAGACGCCAAAGATGATAGATTTAGAAATAGCTATGCCATCTACACACACTCATGAAAATAATGTTTACTTAGATTAGATTGTGTTTACATCAAGTAAAGATCAAAGACTCAGGGCCAGATTTTCAAAAGAGCTCAGTGGCTCCCATGGGAGCTCAGGGGTGCTGAGCCCTTTTGAAAATCAGGCCATTTCACGGAGGTGTCTAAATGGGAGATGAAATAATCTGTAGGAAGAAATAAAGTAATTATTAGCTGGAGACTGGGGTTTTTTCACCTTCCTCTGCAGGGCATGAGTGCTGGTAACTTGCAAGGACTATCTGAGCATCTGTGATTTAATCATTTTTCTGCCATTGCAGGGGGTCTCGGGCACTGGTGCACCTCGGTTTGTCCTATTGTCTGCCTGTGGCACACAATAATCTAGTCGCCTGTGGTCTTATTGGACTTTAGTCTAATTTCAGTTGTTGGGTTTAGAGGGCAAGTGCTGGGTGGTGTTGGTGGCCTGTGATATACAGGAGGTCAGACTAGATGATCTGATGGTCCCTTCTGGCCCTAAATGCCTGATTGTGGTAGAGGTGAGTAGGTGGAGAGAATTTCATATTTTAAATTATGTTGCATTGTATTGATCAGAGATTGTTCCCTCTTTTGTATTCTGAGTCATCAGTCTATCTATAGCCACCTCTAGGGGGAAGATGCATCATCAAAGAGTAACAGCCTAACCATCTCATGTAACCCTCTCTTATCTTTCCTTGCACCTAAACTATTGACTTACATGCTGAAGGTCTCACACAGGTGCCTCTGATTCCCAATGTTGGGAATTCCTTCTATTGTAATTGAAAATTTCCCACCCCATTTTAGCAAGAAAATCCAGTATTATCACTTTTAAATAGCTTGAGTCAGTGTTCTGACTCATGTATGTAGAGCTCATCTTCCTGGGATGGATACATTTCCTCATCTGTTCATGGGGTTGCTGCTGTGACCCTTTTTTTCTGTGCCCGGGTGGGGCGTGGAGCTAGAGAGTTGTGTGTGCCTTTCCTTTTGTAAATCTGTCCTAAGAGAAACTTAACGCACAAGCTGTTATATAAGTAGCTCTGTAACAAATGGGCAGACTTCCTCTCTAAACCTTTCTCTTCTCTCCTTCATGCTCCCTTTGTGTCTCTGAATCCTCTTTCCTTTGTCCTTCTTGCTCCTTTCTCTTGGCTAGACCTCAGTAATGGAATAGTCTCCTATGCCCTGCTCCAAAGCCCACTGAAGTCAATGGGGATCTCTCAATTGACTCTGATAAGCTTTTGAACAGACAGTCACTTCTTATTCATGCACACTTGGTGTCCGTGGACTTTTATTGTTGAAAGCGGTTTACTTCGAAGTAAAGACTCATTAAACTGAACTTATGGAAAGAGTTGTTTACACTAAAGGAACAAATCCCACAGAATTTAAGTTTCCTGCACGAATCCTTTTTGTGTCCCTCATTTTAGGTCTCTGTCACACATTGTATCCCATGTCTGGGCCTTGGCAGGTGGAGAGCTGCAATTCCAGGTATCCTTTCTGCCTTGTTCTCACCAGATATTTCCTCACTCTGCCTTATTTACTGGAGCTGTTGTCCTGGGTCTCATCTTGCTTTTGTTTCTTGCCTATCATAGGTGGTACTCTTTGGGGCAAGGGACATGCCTTCCTCTGTTTGCAAAGAGCTATGCAAATTTACAGCACTGCAGAAATGACTACTAATAACAGGACTGCCCACTGACATGCATTGGGTGTGACACACACATTTCCCCCCAATCCTTCGGTAACACTTGTGTGTAGTTCCACTAAAATATCATGTATCAAGCCAGGATACAGGTAGGCAGTGGGGTTTCCCCTGCACCTTGCCATGCCACTGCGAGCCACTGTAGACAATTAAGTGCAGGCAAACCAGGCTCTCTCTCCTCTTCTCCTCTTGCTGCTCCCCTGCTGTTACCTCCTAACTAGCATAGACTGGTGGACAGCATGTTGGGGGATAGGAGGTGGCTGCCACAGTGCCCAGCAGCAAAGACTTGAGAGGTTGAAGTGGGAGACAGACTAGAAAGGCAGGAGGCAGAATGAGGGTGTCACAGCATTCTGGAGGTGAAATTCAGACCCAGTAAGGGGTTGTGTCACTGCTTGTCCTGCAACCCTGGGTGCCTTACAATGCTATGCTGGTATAGTGCCCAGTCTGGGATGCTCACAGCCAGCCTACAAGCATGCAGGTCAGACCCTGAGTGTCTGTGTGTTAGAAAGCCCTGGCACAGCAGCGCTGACCCTAGCAGCAATGTACAGGCTTAGTTCAAGATGGTTTCTCTTACCAATCTTCCTTCTTCCCAGCCATGGCTGACTTTCCTTCAGTCAGGACTTGCCACAGAAGTACAAGAGGCTGGTTTCCCTTGTCTTCCTACATGAAAGATCTTTGCCTAAGCAGGTTTCTCACTATATTAAGTTTCTAGAGACTTCAATCCCCCGCCCCCTTGGGCTGAAGAACCCATCTTTCTCAGCTTGCAAGAACTCTGTTCTCTGGTGTCTGTCTGGTGAGGGATGCCAAAATGGCTTTCTGTCTTTGCTAATATCTTCCAAAGTTCAATGACCTTGTTTCAAGAGGCAGGATGACCTCATGCTGGTTTTTGCCTTCCTATGGGCTTCCATTGCTTTGATTTCACCATGCTTAATTTACATAGGAGACAAGTAAATAGCTGTGATGTTCTTTCCTCTCTGAGACTGACCTGTTTATCCCTTTGTTTGAACACAGATTGTAAAGCCTAATAGCAAGGCGTATCCATAATTCCTTATATAGTATAGTATTTATGATGATATTAATCACCAGTGTGTCATAGGCTTTCATAAGACATCTCACTTGATGATAAACTTTAATTATGCAATAATATTGTATACAGTCAATTAATTGATGCAAATGCTTATCACTTGGGGTTCAGAACCGCTGTCTTTATAGCCAGATAAAGTTTCTCTTTCTGGCTGGAAGTTCTCTCCTCCTCCACTTGTTAGCTTGATGGCTTTGTTTCCCTAATATGTAAATGTACCTTCATTGTCGCTGCCTGATGATTGGGCTGGTCAGAGATGCAGATAGAGAGACAAGGTGGATGAGGTAATATTTTTTGTTGGGCCAACTTCTTTTGGTGAGAGAGAGAGAAACTTTCAAACTTACACAGAGCTCTTCTTCAGATCTGAGAAACATACTGGGAGTGTCACTGTTAAATACAAAGTTAACACACATTTCAGGGGACCATTCATGGTGAAGTGGCCCATTAACACTCCGCCTGGTCATGGCGGGGGAAGGTAGCTGGGGTGTGGTTATTAGTGGGTTATAATCCCCTTTTTTTCTCCCCTCCACCACGAGAGGAGGGGTGCTAACTTCACCTGGAATGGTTCCTTGAAATGTGTGTTAACTATTTAACTGCAGCAAGTTTCTCCCCAATAACTCCTTAAACTCCAGGCTTTTATCACAACAAGCCCCTTCCCTGTCAATGCCCCTTGGTTCCCTCTTCCCAGCTAACCTTCTGTTAGGCTTCACCAAGCTCCCTCCTGCACCCTGGTTCTCTACTTTCCTTTTAAATGTGCCCGCCATCTTGGTAGCAGTACTTGGCTTTGGAGAAAAAGAGGTGATTGCTCCACTCTGGGCCTAGAAATGGATTTTGGGCTCTATCATAGAATATCAGGGTTAGAAGGGACTTTAGGAGGTCATCTAGTCCAACACCCTGCTCAAAGCAGGACCAATCCCCAATTTTTTTTGCCCCAGATCCCTAAATGGCCCCCTCAAGGATTGAACTCACAACCCTGGGTTTAGCAGGCCAATGCGCAAACCACTGAGCTGTCCCTATATGCATGCACTCTGCTGCCTGGTAAACACAGTCAATAAGCCTGGCTGTGGAGGAGGAGTGCCATAATGGCAGAAACTAGGGAAGAAGAGAGTTGGAAAATATTGGTTTGGGAACTTCATCGCTCCCAGAATGACAAGGTGACTTTGGGAAGAGGAAACACCAGCACAAAACACCCCCAGACCCTGAAAAAACAAATCTCTGTGAGATTAATACTACATCATTTTATTTTGTTACAGTGTTTTGATATATAAAAGCCTTACAGGATTTTGGATAATAAGGGGGATTAGAGAGTAACAGTTCCCACAATACTGCCAACAGAAGCAAGGCTGCTTAGTACAGTTGTTTGTTTTATAGATCAGTATCTCTAACGTAGAAAACATGTTTGTTTTCTTTAACACATACTAGCACCGTTTGAAACTGTGGTGCAGTTTTTGCAAATGCAGCAGTCTATGGAATTCAGGATGTACTGGAGAGTGAGCAAATCCATTGTAACACAGCAACATTTCAACAATGATGCTTTACAGTATATAGCAACTTTCATCTGAGGATTTCAAAGCTCTTTGCACACATTAATTAAATCTCACAAAACCCCAATTATACCCATTTTACAGATGGGTGGGCATTCAAATTATTTTTGCAAGGTCACATAGTGAATAGAGATGGGTCTAAGCCAAAAACCTAGATCCAACCATCCCAAGCTTTGGGAGATTGAGAATCTTCATGAAATCTTTTAGGCTTGGGCTCATGTTTAATAGCAAGTCAATGGCAGTCAAGAATAGAGACCAGAGTCTTGGCTCTCAGTCCCTCCTTTGACCATTAGAAAACTCTGCCTCATTCTATATTTATAAGTTATAAATTTTTGGCCAGACTGTCACAGACTCAGTGGAATTATGCCAATTTGCACCAGCTGAGGATCTGATCCTTTACCTTTCAAGGTATAGTTTTGTAATTTTTTTCTAGTCTATTTAACTCTACTTTTATTAGAAACAGAAATATAGTAGGCAAGTTGCCTTATATCTCATTGTATCTGAAAGCCACTATAGCATGATCCTTCATGATTAACCCTTCCCCACACTGGACCTCACTAGTCTGGTGTTGCTATTACAGTATATTTTGTTTCTTTCATTACTATATTGTTTAGTGTCATGTATTTAGCACAGTACTTGTGTATCTTCTGTTCGCAATTGTGGCTTATGTTTTATATTTAAATTTTTCATTAGGAAGTGTCCGCATGAAAAAGAAGGTGTGCACGTTGTTGTTCTCTAGGATGTGGTTGTTGTCATCTCTGTTGTGGTTGCTGATATTCCAGACCTTCTGACCTTTCAGGGTGAGTACACAACTTCTGGCCTCAATCCTGCATTCTTCGTGTAACCCACATTTCCACAATGAGAGTTTGTATCTCCCTCTAGTTACTGGTCCACATAACCTATTAATGAGTTTGCTACAGCTGCCAGCTAAGGGATCTGGTTCCCAATCCAGAAAAGTACTTAAGCATGTGTGTACATTTAAGCATGTGAATAGTGCCATTGACTTTGATTCATTTTCTCAAGTGTGAGCATAGAAACAGGGACAGAGACCTTAGTGGCACTGTGTATATGAATAGTGCATGGTATGTGGCTGAGTAGAGCCCATCCTTGTTAATCTGTGTTCTAGTTTAATGTGCTTTCCTTTCCCAATGTCATGAGCTAATTCTGAATTTAGCATTCACGTTTCTTAAATATAGGGTTTGTATATCATTATATTGTGCGTGGGAGTAACAGCAATTTCAAGTTTCAGACTAGAAAGATGCTGAAAATAAAATCTAACACAACCAGCTGTCAATATATTATACTGAGAGCAGGGCCATTTCTGGTGATGGTAAATTACCTAAAGGTTTCACAGAGTATGGAAAAGAATATGAAATGAGCTCTAGTACTGGTTTCTCTTGCACTGAAGTAATAAATCTTTACAAACATTTCTGAGATGAGATGAGATTTATATCAGAGATTATTAGACGGTTACCTGTAACTTCTTCCTGAAGCACTGACAATCAGAAGCATATTAATACCAAGCACTTTTAATAATGCCATTCATTCAAGGAGCTGACAGCATTCCACATAAAATAATTATCAAATTAATTACCAAAATTTTGCATAGCTCTGCATAATGGACCAGATTCCCCTACAGCTGACTTGTACTCTGACTTGTACAGAGAACTGGACCAGTCCCCAGTTGGTCCCACAGTGTGGGATGTAAAGCCACTTTTGCCACACTAGGCTGCACCGAGAGCAGCTTGGAGGTACCCCAAGATCAGGGCCATAATGTTTGATCCAGCAGTCTTAGCAGAACCAAAATCCTGTTGAAGAGAGGGTTTTGTTTGTGAAAGGACTACAGGATCATGTCCTATGTGTTCTAAATATAAAACAAACATTTGTATTGTTGCTTATTTAATTATTGACACGTTTGATAGAAGTCAGTAGCACCAAAGGTCTTTTTCTGTCATTTAGGTGCATTACACATATTTTGAAGTACTGCTTGTAAACCCAAGAATGAGTCTTAGGGTTTGCTGTTTTGTCAGGTACGCTATATAAATTATTTTTAAAATCCTGGATCATTACATATTTACTGGGCAATTGGATTAGTTTCTGAATAATGAATATACAGTATATATTTTATAACCTCTCAGGTCAAATTATGTTCCTGCCATTATGATATTTATAACTAGGAAATTGAGTCCTATGAAATCAGTGGAGCTTCTCTGACTACTTGTGCTATTTTATGATTAAAAGCAGGATGACACTTGCTCATGTTTCCTGTGTGGCTTTCTATTTTATGTACTTAAAAGGGGTGTGGAGTTTAGAAGACTATATGTTCATTATGCTGTGTAAAGTTTTTTTTTCTGTTGAACTGAAGCAATGACTCACTGCAGACATTTCATTGTTGCAATAAAACTCACACTTGAGATTATCAGAGGAAAAGGATTGCTTCCATATGTTTCCTTCACATTCTCTTACGCATCTTGAAAGCTAAAACTTGTGATTGATTTTAGTGGCTTGATATTACTTTATTCAATCTATATGAAATCACTCCTCTTATAACAATTCCATACCTTTAATGCAAACTGTTGATTGGCAAACTGATTAAAATATTTTGCTTTTTTACCTTTCAGAAAAAGGTTGGTTAAGTCCCATTGCTTTGAATTTTTCAGGTAGGTTCATAACTGAATTCCTAAATCTAAACCTAGCTTCCTAGTTGTAGTGCTCAATTGGCTCCAGAACTGGAATGGACCCATTTTCCTGTTCTGGTTCAGATATAGCCACAACCTCATAAGGACACAAGATGCTCAAAATGGCAAATATTTTATCAGAATAGCTTATCTTCTGAGATGCCCTGTGTCTGTGGGCCAAAATGTAGGACCACTAAACTAGCTACTCAGAGGTTCTAGGTAATAGGACATATCCTGTTTGGCTGCCTAAGCAAAATGTCAGCACCCAATAAATAAGAATAATGATGAATAGTAATACATTAATATTTTATTATGGATAATTATTCTGAATATGAAATGGTGTGATGCTCCTAAGAAGGGATGAATTATTAGGGCACAATCCAGTGCTCACTGAAGTCAATGGAAGGACCACACTGACCCAAGCACATGGACAAAAAACATATGAAGTCATGTATATTTGCAAATGGATACTTACACACAGAAAAGTGAATATGGCAGATTTCAACAATAACCACAAGTTTTGTCTTTCACTATTCATTCCTGATTCTTGTTCATTCTTGTCCCCTTGCTGTTCTATGTTCATAAACATTCATGTGAATGGGATTTTGTTTGTATGATTGTTTGGGAATGGCTGTTCTTCATAGAAGTACCCTGATTCACATGAGAACATGCCTTAACAAGAATATTCTCCCACAGCTATTTGTAATTTATTGTTCTGCTATTTAAATATTTCCAGTCATCCAGCTGGGGATCAGAAACAGCAATACCATGTGACATAGTTGACCAATCATGCACTATGGATAGCAAATCACTATGAACATTTTGCAAATAACCCACAGACTGAAAATTGTTATTTTAAAGTATCTAGTGAATAGTTTGAAGTAATGACTATATTTGCAAAAAGTAGGCAAAGTTAGCAGATGATTCACAAGTAGAAAAAAAGGGACTAAATGCATAATAAATACTATTCAAAATCTCACCAGCTCTATCCCCAGACCAGTCATGCCACAAAAAGATTCCAGCAGTGTGAAAGAAAGATGCAGATTTGTTATATAACTCTATGCCTACTGTATCTCTTCGATATGGACTGGTAGGCCTATTCTGTTCCTACCTACTATATTAGTTTAATAACTGACTTGAATCTGGACTATTCAGCTTTAAAATATGAATCCCTGAAATCTATCCCATTCTTTCTTATGGAGTAAACGTTCTCTTTAGCTAGTTTATGACCCATTTAAAGAAGAAATGAAGAAAACAAAGATGCAGTCTTGGAGTGACATCTCGTAATGAGATCTCCTGAGCCTTTCCAAAGTTTCTCATTAACTTGCACCAAATGCAGATTTTAGAATTACAAAAGGATTTGCTCCCATAGCCCATAATGGTCTCTGCTGAGAGTATACGACATTGTCTCATTCTTTTTGGCATGTTCCCAAAGCAGCTTCTTTTGGCAAGCTACAGTCAATGGGAGGAGATATTGTAGGAAGAACAAAGTACAATTTTTCCAGAGGAAATAATGAATCCTCTATGGGATTCAAAGAAAACCTACACAATCAGCAAATAATTTTTAAGAAGCTAGGAAAACCAGAGATGTTATTTTGGATGTTTAATGTCTAAACTTTAAAGTTGGTGAAAAGTGTTTTTGAAGTGTTTTGTTCTTTGTTTTTCCTCTTATTTTATTAAATTCAAAGCCTTTCATCCACTTCACGAAATATACGGCAACATCACATCAGAGCCCAGCAAAATTGTCAATGCATTACATTCACTAGCATGAACAATGACTCTATTTCCACTACAGAAGCATTTCTGTCATGCCACCATTCCAGGTCTTCAGATTCTTTTCTCCCATAAGATACTGTAGTATAGAAAAGAGAACGTGAAAAAGAAACTTAGCGTTAAAAACAAAGGTAACTAGCTTTTTGACTGAGTTTTTGGTATAATAAATGGAAGTATAATAAAAGTATGACCCAAAAGCAGAAGAGAGACAAAAGAAGAGTGGGGATTTTCTTTATAATTAAATCCCATGCACCAAAGGTGACCAAAGGTATGTAAATTCTGATGAATAGAAAAGTTTACACCTGCTTTAGGACACGAACCAACATCCACAGAAGTCAGTGGGATTTCAATGGGCATTGGATCTGGCCCTTAATAATACTTCATGTCTAGCTACAAACCAAACAAGGGCCTTATGGTTCCCTTCACTCTGGAGCACAGAGCAGAACAAATGGCAGTAAAAAGGGGTGGAAGTATCTCAAAATTAGTGGTGGTTGTGTGTATGTGTCGGAGAGGAGGGCTGTTTGTGATCTGTTTTCCCCCTTCCCAGGAGCCTACAAAGCCTCTTTGTGCTCAAACGGCATGGCTGGGACTCTGTGGGATTTGGAAGGAGTTGTGTTTGTGATAGGCAGGAGGCAGAGGCAACTTACAGAACACACACTCCTCAACCAGTGACAGCTTTCCAAACAGAAATCCCTATTCTAGTTTAGTGATGCTCTTTAGAGATGAGGAGAGCACACAGATTTGGTAGGGGGAGAAGGGAAAAGGGATAGAGCCAATGGCAGCATGGCTGTCTCCAGAGAAAAGGAACCCACGTCTCTGAGACTGAAGCATGATTTCCCTGAGGACCTAGAGCTTTGTGGGATTGCAGGCTGCATCCCTTGTCTAGCTCATCTGCATTGCCTAGCATCCCTCTCCAAGGAAGGGAGGCTGTTACTTGAAAGCCATGTCAATTTCAGACTACTACTTCTGTTTTGTTTTATCTGTGGGGGTGGAGGGAGAGGGAGGCATCAGACTCAAGACCATGTTGCAGACTTTTCTTTGTGCATTTCCATAGTACTGAATTAAGGACCCATCTCTGACTACTTGGAGTCATTATAATATATATATTTATAACAAATTGCCAGGGAATTTCCTCAAAAATCTCTTATTTAAGAAACCAAAGTGTTATCTATAAACACAACAGGCATCATAATGAGGTATGGGCATCATTCACCCCAGTTACTTTGATGTAAATATTAGAGAGAGGCAAAATAATGAATACCAAATTACCTAACTCTATCCAGAGACGTGATGGTCAAATACTTGCTATCGGTGGCAATTACCTGTTTCTGTCTGTTTCTTTGGGGGGGTGGGGGAATAGCATATTTTAAGGGATGAGGCTACCTTGTGCAAATGCCAGATTAAGTCATATGACATGACACAACCTGGATATTTTCCAATTGCAGGGAATATTTATCTAACTGGTGGTAATTAATGGAATGCGCAGCAACAATGCCCAGTGCATTTTTTAAGGTGAAGGGAGGAAAAAATGTGTGGCTTTGTAGTTTGTTTTAATACTGGCATAAATAATGTTTTATTCTTCATATTTAGATCCCTACTTCTGTTTACTTGGGGCCTGCAACAACAATCAGAATAGCAGAGCCACTGGAGAGAGAGAGAGTGTGTGTGTGTGTGTGTGTGTGTGTGTGTGTGTGTGAGAGAGAGAGAGAGAGAGAGCACCTGGTGGACTGGTGTAGAAGTTTTAGCTCTATGTGAAAGGAATGGCCTTGTTATTCACAAAGGGCAAAGCCTGTAGTGTGTTATGCAAGTCATCTCAAACCATAGAAGCTTTTATACCATATCTCACCACCTTGCATTTTGTTTATGCCACATAATTTGCAGAAACAAATAGTTTCAAAATTTTGCTGGAGAATTCTCAATTTGTATTGGTAGTGTTCTTTGTACCCCTCCACCTGTACAATCAGAATGTTGCTGTTCTCAGGACACTTATCATACGGCAGTTGTATTAACGCTGATGTCCTCGCTCAATTACAACAAATGACATTTTGCTTTCTAAATCCACCCCCCTGTAGTTTCAGCTGTTGTGAAGTGTTTCTGTACACTGTTAAACAGCTGAAGTGTCTCATAGGTAGCTGCATGTGTGTGGTAGGTGAAATGATCCCTATATATCCTGTAACCACCACGCAGAGGTGTTGGGAGGCTTAATTAGTTACAGATTGTAAAGTGCTTTGACAGTCTCTGATCAAAGGCACAACAGAAGTGCAACATATTATTATTACATTGTTTGCAAACTAATTTTAGTGTTGTAACACCACAATGCTAGACTTAAAGAGCAAATATGGGAGGAAGGCTTCTATCACCAGGCTTAAAGCTGTCAAAAACAACAACAACCCCATTAGGAGCTCTCTGATCATTACAAGTGAACACAGCTCTGTGTGTTTGCATTTGCACACAGATTCTAGAGAAAGTTCTGTACTCTTGTAGCTCTATCAGGTGCATTTCCAGTTTTCCACCAGACAGTAATGAAATGCCACAATGCCTTCAACTAGATCTCTCATTAGTCGTCTTATTAGTTTTCACTCTAGTAAACAAACCAATGGTGCTACTAGCAGTTAATAATAGGCAATCAGGGTTTCTTTCATGGCTGTCACTTTCCCTTCTGCTCTATGCAAGGAACCAGTGTGTGGAAAAAAAATGTAAAAAACCCCTCTTTTTATCCCACTAAATCTTCTTTTATATCCTTTACTTCATGGTCAGAATGCTTTTATGGCTGTCATTGATCCAGAAATGAACTTTCTGTGACGCATACTTCATCCTTAAGAAAGGTTCTATGGCCTGTTTTTTTTTTTCTTTTAAGGCTGATATATGCCTGCAGCATGTTCTTATTGAAATGGAGGTGTCTAGTGGCAAAACCTGGCAGCTGAGTAAAATGCTTTGTAAGTAGTTTGCTAACATACTGCCTCTTAGTGCCTGTAGAGGACACGTTAAATCAACTCCTGTCAGTACAGAAAGTTCCACCCTGTAAAACAAGCAGCATATTATTAAAATATGCAATATGCAAATGTCTTTAAATAGATGTGGGATGACTAACCTCAACAAAGGAAAGTGGAAGCATAGCTATGAATGTACATAGTCTAGTGGTTAAAGCACTGTGTTCTAGTCCTGGCTCTATTCTGTGACCTTGGCTATGCCACTTAATGTCTGTGTGCCTCACTTTACCCCCTTTGTGATATTGGGATAATACTGACCTCTATAACAGTGTATGTTGTGAGGTGTAACTAATAAATGCTTTTTGAGATGCTCATTATATGATTGTTATAAGTGCACACCATTACTAGACTTTTTATTAATAATATTTATATTATGAGCATCTTAGAATCCACCAAGAGGAGTCCAATCCAGACCCAGGGAGGGAGAAGCTTGTAAAAGAAGGTGGCAGCTGGAATCAGAGGTGAGGGTGAGAGCTGGATACTGAGGACCTCTCTGACTGTTCCCTGCTTTTCCAGGCTCTGAGTGAGCACTTTTTTGAGAGAATATGGATGAGAAAGGGGGGGGGGAATTGTGTTTTTAATGGAAAAGAGAGAAGTGGTCCCGTTCTCCCGCCACCCCTATTGTCCATGTTGGTCCTTGTTAAATTTAAGTTAAAAAGGCTTTGGCTTAAAAACTTCCCCATTTTCTATTCATCAAAAAAAAAAACAACAAGTGACAATTTTAAAATCTTTTAAATAAGATGACGTCTAGACTGGAACTTTGGCATTGCCAAAATAGCCTCCACTGCAGATAGTGTATTTATATGTACATGCATTTAACACACCTACCCACAAGCTCTAATTTCAATTTTCAAATTTTCAATTTTCAAAACTGCCCTAAGTGACTTAGGGCAGGTCCACCCTTAAAATGCTGCATTGGCACAGCTGCACTAAAGCTGTAGCGCTTTAATGAAGATGCTCGATGCTGACGGGAGAGAGCTCTCCCGTTGGCGTAGTTAATCCATCTCTGTGAGAGGCGGTAGCTATGTCAGTGGGAGAAGCTCTCCTGCCGACGTAGCTTTGTCTACACTGGGGGGTAGGTCAGTATAACTACATCACTCAGGGTAATTCTGTAGTGTAGACCAGGGCTTACTCTCCTAAACCGTTTACTTT
This sequence comes from Chelydra serpentina, assembly GCA_037349315.1. Lineage (NCBI taxonomy): Eukaryota > Metazoa > Chordata > Testudines > Chelydridae > Chelydra > Chelydra serpentina. Next base: position 22,676,051 of record JBAIAC010000019.1, read on the forward strand.
TTCAAAAATGACTTTTTTTGGAATTTCCTTTTCCACGGGAAATTTCAACATTTCTACATTTTGTTCTGAATTAGAAAGAAAACTTTTTCAGAATTTTGAAATTTCCCTTGCAACAGACATTTGAGTTTTGGCCAGCTTTATCCCCTAGTTCAAAAATCCCACATCCAAGGCCTCGGCTTCAGCTAGAGCCTCTTGATAGCTGTGGAGTGGCAGCAGCACTTAGCCTGCTTTGAAATGCCAGCTGGTGGAAATTTAGGGACCATAGGGAGTTAGGCAGTATGGGGAATTAGATGGCACCTGAGCTGTGGATTTGAAAATGTCTGTGGCACCTACATGGTGGATGTAGGTACCTATCTACCTGTTTAGGCACCTAAAACCCTTTACAAATCTGTCGATTGGTGCCTAACATGCTTTGGCACTTTTGAAAATCCCACAAAGCCCCTAGTTGTATTTTGAGGTGCCTAAATATTTTTGTAAATCTGGCTGTAAAGACGTAGAGTGCTTTTGAAAATTTTACCCCTTATCTCTAACATCTCAGCACAGCTCGAAGCAAGGGAGAAATTAGTCTCTCAGATTGACTTATTTGCTTTTTGTAATTTTTTTTTTTTGGCTGTAATTTAGCTCAGATAAATTTTCCTTTGTCTCCCAGTATGCTTCTCAGGGCAGAGACTTTTTTGTCTCAGGCAGCGCCAAGAACACTATTTTCCAATAACATATCATAAATAATAAGGGATTTATATGGTCATCATTTTTCATTTTCGGATTGCTTTGAATTTCCACTATTGTTTCTTACCGGATGCTTTTGGGACTATCACATTAAGAAAATATTTAACATAACACAGAGCAAATGTAATACATTTAAAACTAGTAATAATAAAAAACAGGCTAAAAGTACAGCAGATCCCTCACAAGTACTGCCAATTTCCTCTCTTTCCAATCGGGTCTACAATTTTTGAGACGTCGTCTGCTTCAGAGATAAAATGTGCTATTTAGTATGTATTTTGATGTGCTGAATTCAAATACGACAATTAAAACAACTGATTGGTTACTGTTTCTAAGGTATTTAAGTTTTTACATTTTATGTCTATGTATATTGTGTAGATAGTAGAGTTTTAATCATAAATTGTAAACCTAGGTCTTTTCATGTGTTTATGGTTGCTTTACATGATACTATTTCACCTGTCCTGTTTATGTAACACTTTAAAAATCAGCAAAGGGATTATATAAATACAATTTATTATGAAACAAAAGGCAAAAAACTATTATGTCCATAGTTTAGTCCTATTCAGTGTCTACTCGGCGCTTCTTGGCTTGTCTCTTGTATTCATTAAATGGAGCATCTCTTGTCACTGTCCAGCAATAGTCTGCAAGCATTGATGGGCTCCATTTGCCCTGATAGCGTTTCTCCATTGTTGCAATGTCCTGGTGAAATCGCTCGCCGTGCTCGTCGCTCACTGCTCCGCAGTTCGGTGGAAAAAAATCTAGATGAGAGTGCAAAAAATTTATCTTTAGTGACATGTTGCAACCAAGGCTTTTGTATGCCTTGAGGAGGTTTTCCACCAACAACCTGTAGTTGTCTGCCTTGTTGTTTCCGAGAAAATTTATTGCCACTAACTGGAAGGCTTTCCATGCCTTTTTTTCCATGCCACGGAGTGCAAATGCATCATCTCGAAGAAGTTCACGAATCTGAGGACCAACAAAGACACCTTCCTTTATCTTTAGCTTCACTTAACCTTGGAAATTTTCCACGGAGGTACTTGAAAGCTGCTTGTGTTTTGTCAATGGCCTTGACAAAGTTCTTCATCAGACCCAGCTTGATGTGTAAGGGAGGTAACAAAATCTTCCTTGATTCAACAAGTGGTGGATGCTGAACACTTTTCCTCCCAGGCTCCAATGACTGTCGGAGTGGCCAATCTTTCTTGATGTAGTGGGAATCTCTTGCACGACTATCCCATTCGCAGAGAAAACAGCAGTACTTTGTGTATCCAGTCTGCAGACCAAGCAAGAGAGCAACAACCTTCAAATCGCCACAAAGCTGCCACTGATGTTGGTCATAGTTTATGCACCTCAAAAGTTGTTTCATGTTGTCATAGGTTTCCTTCATATGGACTGCATGACCAACTGGAATTGATGGCAAAACATTGCCATTATGCAGTAAAACAGCTTTAAGACTCGTCTTCGATGAATCAATGAACAGTCTCCACGCATGTGGATCGTGAACGATGTCGAGGGCTGCCATCACACCATCGATGTTGTTGCAGGCTACAAGATCACCTTCCATGAAGAAGAATGGGACAAGATCCTTTTGACGGTCACGGAACATGGAAACCCTAACATCACCTGCCAGGAGATTCCACTGCTGTAGTCTGGAGCCCAAAAGCTCTGCCTTACTCTTGGGTAGTTCCAAATCCCTGACAAGGTCATTCAGTTCACCTTGTGTTATGAGGTGTGGTTCAGAGGAGGAGGATGGGAGAAAATGTGGGTCCTGTGACATTGATGGTTCAGGACCAGAAGTTTCATCCTCTTCTTCTTCCTCGTCTGACTCAAGTGAGAATGATTCTGGTGCATCAGGAACCGGCAGTCCTTCTCCGTGGGGTACTGGGCGTATAGCTGATGGAATGTTTGGATAATGCACAGTCCACTTTTTCTTCTTTGACACACGTTTCCCAACTGGAGGCACCATGCAGAAGTAACAATTGCTGGTATGATCTGTTGGCTCTCTCTAAATCATTGGCACTGCAAAAGGCATAGATTTCCTTTTCCTGTTCAACCACTGGCGAAGATTTGTTGCACAAGTGTTGCAGCATATGTGTGGGGCCCACCTCTTGTCCTGATCTCCAATTTTGCAGCCAAAAGAAAGGTGATAGGCTTTCTTAACCATAGTGGTTATACTGCACTTTTGTGATGCAAAAGTCACTTCACCACAAACATAGCAGAAGTTATCTGCACTGTTCAAACAAGTACGAGGCATCTCTGCTCACTTTGGCTAAACAGAAATGTGTCCCTTTGCAAAATCAAACACTGTCAAATAAGAGAGCACGACACTGTATGATTTCTAGAGCTGATATAGGGCAATTTGTTCAGCAGAGTGATGGAAGCTTCGTTATGATTGCATCATCCATGACTTCTAGGAATAACATGACGCAATTCATATCACGTATGACGCAATACCAGCTTCAGATTGCATCATTCATTGTTTTGCCTAAAAAGCAAGTACTGTCCAAACCCAGTCATAGATTTATTCATAGATCCAGTCAAAGATGTATTTTAGTCATTTCTGGTTTAAATTGAGATCCCTTCCCTTTATAACTCACTTATCCTCCGCCATTCCCAAGTCAAGGGTCGTATATACTGACCCAATAGCATGTCTTGAAAACTAGAGCCAATCAACAATTTTAAGCATCATTTTCGTTCTCAGTGACCCAGAATTAGTAAAGTTTGACTACATTTATTTCAGAAGCATTTTGGCTGTAGAGCAGTGTATCCAGAGGGAAAACATGGCAGAGGAAATGCAGCCCATTTGAGATCGGGGGCCTTCCCAATCATCTTACCATACAGCTCCCTCCATCTTTTTTTCACACTCCTTACTTTGTTCCAACTGTCGCTCTGCCCCTTATCCTTGGAATGGTCTCTCCTGCAGGCACCATATCTGTTCTCTTTCAAACCCTGCCTTAAAATCCTTTCTTCCTAGAATCCTAACTGTATCTTCCCTGAGGTGGTGTTCTGTATCTTGCCCTGTGCATGTTTATCTGATCTATCTTAGGCCATGTCTGTGAAAAGAGATTTACAAGAGTGTATCCTTACCCCTGTGTGGAGACCCATTGAAGCTGATGGGATGCTGAGTAGTATAAGGGTCCTAGCTGGAGATCCCTTTGCAGGATTGGGGTCTTAGAATAAAAGCATTTAGATCCGGGAAGGGGCCTGATTTTGAATTCTCAATAATGTATAAATCAGAAAACTGTATGAAGGCAATGGAATAACATGTGTAAACCTGGTGAGAGACAAGACTGTGACCCAATTTGTCTTACTCTGTTCATAAAGCACTGCGAGCTGATACTGTGCTATACCTATGGTTTTTAAGAATAATAATCTGTCTCATTCTTTGACTAAATAACACGTTCTGTTGTAAGATGTTATCTCTGCCATCTGGGAGACACCAGAGTTTTATCACTGGACACTCAGTAGATCTTCAGCACCTTACAATGAAGTGCTATTGCTCGACAGTGCTGCTGTTATCCGCTCCCAGCTAGGATTGGAAAAAATCACTATCTTGCCAAAATCGTGGAGAAATACCATCTGGAGTGCTCATTCAGTTTTCTGGCCCAGAATATCTGTGAATGTGTCAATTAATTGTTGCCAAATGTTATTATGTTAATAACTCAATTTAAAGTCAATGAGAGTTTGAGGTGTGCAAGGAATATGGGAGTAGATTCTATCCTTATAATATGACTATAAAGTATGACTAACACTTCCATGCCCTAGAATTCATCTCCAAACAATTTACCTGGAATCTTTTATTGAAATCTTAAGATGCAGTCCCAACTAAACCTGCACCAAATTTTGACCTGTGACAGTTTTAATCCTTTTTCTCTAGAAGATTGATCAGAGAATTTAATAGCCTTTCCAACTGATATTCTTAAATTCCCTCCTGCTATACTTACTCGCCTTTTTTAAAAAAGATTGGTAAGAAAAGATTTCTTAATTTAGCACATATGGATGGAATCAGGCACTTTAATTCGCTCGGATTTCTAAGAGACATAGCATGTGATGGTTGAAGGACATTTACCCCTATATTCAGAATTGTCCCTTTGTCAAAGGATTTCAAGTTCTTGGCCTGTGCACTTTTAAAACTCCTTCAAACAATGTGAAGTGTAGAAATGTGTTACCTACTATTTAAAGTATGTTACATGTACTTCTCTGTGTCTGACCTACAGAAGATGAATTTACTACAGCTCCCAGCTAAAGAACTCAAGGTGAAATCCTGGCCCCCGTGAAGTCAATGGTAGTTTTGCCATTGACTTCAATGGGGTGAGGATTTCACCCCCATTCCTTTAGCTCAAGTCAGAGAAGTTCATTCTCTTAGCTCTGGAGGTCCTGAGGTTCAATCCCTGGTGACAAGCCAGATGATGGTCATTACACATTCAAAGATACCCTCAAACACCTTAAATCTACCCTCACATCTCCCCCCACTCTTTGCTCCAAATCATAACTCAACTGTACAATCAGAATTTTGAGGCACGTCCTTGACTCTGCCAAATCTGAGGTCCAAATACTCCCAAAAAGATAGTGTGTTTCAACATCTGGATGTGAATTTTGAGGCTCTGTCACATATCTAATTGTAAGGGGCGTGTACTTTATAAGGTCTACATTGACACTTTTGTGTAGAGTTTATCTCCTTTGTCTGACTGGCAATGAATTCATGGGGGAGCAGCAAGGGGGGGGGGAGGAGGAAATTACCAATGTAACCTTTGAGTATAATCTGGTTTTGCAATAATCTAGTCACTTTTGCAGATCCCCAAAAAGCTGGTCAGACTCTCAGGCTGCAACATAAATGCCACTGACTCACAGTTGATTAATATTTGCAGAAAACTTGGAAGGAGCAGATAGTTTCACTTAATTAGACAACCAAATTATAGTGGCTGTTGGAAGGTAGAGAACTGTTTTTTAAAAAAAGTATTGTATACTCTAGCTACTAGGTCTGTGATCTGGGTACAGTGGAAAGATTAGCCTTTGGACTAAAATGTGCTTTTACTACATTTTATTCAACATTTCAATGTGTGGTAGACACAGCAAACCTCAACATGACATAAAGGAAAAGAATACCATTGACAGCTGGTGTTCTTGTAGGATTCTGAGAATGAGATGCAGCTGTGGTAAGAGCCAAGAGATATACACAACTAACAATCTGTATAAACCCATACCCAGCCAAAGAAATGGCTTTTTCAGATGCCCTTACATACCCCACAACTAGAAAGTGAATATTCATGAGCAAGAAGGAAGTAAGGATGAGGTCAGTAGCAAATGAGATGAACAAAATGCTTTGAAGTTGAGCATTGAAATAATGGGCAGTGCTGGAAAGGACTTTGAATGGTAGCATGTATTGCACAGAGCCGAACAGAAAATGTCTGTGAAGCCATATTAAGAACTTCAGATGAAGTTTGCATTTTTATATAGAGCACAGTGGGGAACTATTTTTTGGATCATAAAACACAGATTCAAACCTTTGGTTCTTTTACTGTGTGATATTTTAGAATTATTAGCAACCCCTTTTTCAGCTGCTGTTTGTTCCCTACATCCACCCATCAGTGCTCCTGCACCCAAAGGGCAGAATCTAGTCCCATGGGACTTTGGGTTAACTATTTCCTTTCCTTCTCATGGGATTATCTTCTAATCAATATTGTCTGTGCTTTTACCTTCCTTATTTGACTTCACCATCTGTTGTAGTTATCTATTATTATTGGTTAGTAATTTCCCTTCAATTTCCTCTTATCATTATAAAGCTTTAACTCTGGGGGAGATAGAAAGCATATACAACATTTGTCTGAAATATTCAATTGAATAGCCTTAAATAGTTATTGAATCAATAATACATTTGTTGTTGTAATCTATTATTAGTTATTTGTTAAGCCCCAAAATTGTGGCTGGCACATAACAACTACTGCTTGACAATTTTATAATTATTTCAACTATAATTTAATATACAATCCTGCCAGATTAAATTTGGAACAGTTTTATACTGTATCACAAAAACCCACATATACTGAAGGCTCCCCTGCTAAATTTACCAGAAAGAAACAAACCAACAGTAGCGATGTGGGTATAAATTGATCCCCATGAAATTTCTTTCAGTCATACATTTCCGCAGTACATCTGTTAACATGACTAAAGCTTTCCTAGCCTCAGTGTGGCTAATGGCTTTTATGATTTCAGTGGAATTCCGTCGCCGAAGATGTCCACTGGATGTCCTTCGGTTAGCTGTACTCAAGATCTATTCAAGCACTCAGGTGTCTTCATTAACTCTTCCTAAGAGGTTATTTTTCTTTTTACCCATTTGTTCTTGGTGGCAAGGAGGGCTGCTATCTCTGAGTTATTCAGATGGGATTATTTTAATTATTGCTTTGTTCTGTACAGTGGCCTAGATGTTTTTGCAATGGGCATTCAATAGGGTGACCAGACAGCTAGTGTGAAAAATCGGGATTGGAGTGGGGGGTAATAGGAGCCTATATAAGAAAAAGACCCCAAAATTGGGACTCTCTCTATAAAGTCGGGACATCTGGTCACCCTAACATTCAATGAAATATTGAAATCAAATTAACAGTGTCATAGGGTGAAATCCTGGTCCCATGGAAGTCAATAGGAGTTTTACTACTAAATTCAATGGGGCCAGGATTTCACCCATAGCTCTTAGTGATGGAAAGGAACCATTTGATCAGTAAATCTATTCCCTCTGCAAGGCAGGATACAATACCCTAATGGGGAAAGAATCATTCAGGGCTATTTCAAAACCCTTTTATTTTTCAACAACTAGAATACATTGAAATGTAAGAAGCTATAAATATTTTTGGGACAAATTATGACATGGATAAAAGGGTTTCAGTTCAATTTAAAAAAAACAGGACAATAGTCAGTAGAAATGTACATTAGCATCACTTACTAAGAAACAATATTGTGTATTGCTTACTACATAATTTTTTTGCAAACTAAAAACTTAGATTATTTATTCATTTATATTATCAAAACACCTAGGAATCCAGTCAAGGAGCAGGGCCCCATTGTGCTAGGCGCTGTACAGACAAGTAACAAACAAGTAATTTAAAAGGTTTCAGGTCTGACCTAGTAATTCCTACACATGTGAGTAAACTCAGTGGTTACATCAATGGGACTATTCAAGTGAAGGCCAAAAGTATAGAATCAGATAAATTCAATGACTATTAGCCAAGATGGTCAGGGCCTCAGCCCCATGCTCCAGGTGTCTATAAACCTCCAACTGCTAGACGTTTGGATTGGACGATGGAATGGATTACTCGAAATTGCCCTGTTCTGTTCATTCCCTCTGAAGCATTTTGCACTGACCACTGTCAGAAGACAGGCTACTGAGGTAGATAGACCATTGGTTTGACCCAGTATGGCCATTTATATGTTCATGTAAATAAGATTTATTCGGATGAATGAGGGTGGCAGGATTTGTAAGCCACAGAACTAAAATATCTTTAAAATACAAATATTTGAGGTAACTTGTATTCCACTGATTATATTTAGGCTTGGAAGTATTTCCTTTTTATCAGTAAATGTTGGTAAACGTCAATTGCACTGTACACATACAAACTGATGAAAAAATATTTCCATTGGTTGAAATTTACAGATAGGCACTGTAAGAAAAATGCTTCTTGAGAACTTATTAGCATTTGATTTAAGGGTATTTACTTTGGATATTTTGACATGTGATGCTGACAAATTCTGTTTTAACAGTTATAAAGCTTTAACTTTTTGAATCTCAACATCTACTGTTTTAAAATAATTGTTTGCTCACCCATTGTCTGACACTATTGTGAAAATTTAAACCGATAATTAAAAATGCTTAAAATGCATAATTTTGTGCAACTGTGAAATTTAAATAGATAAAAATAAAAAAGCTTAAAATAAATATTAATATTATCCATCAAAATATGTAAAAAAATAAAAATTGAATTCTGCCAAGCCAAATTATATTTGTAAGATCATTCAAAAAAAGAAACAGACAGGCCAATTATGATAACTCTAACTTTGGTGTATATCAGCAATAGTTCCATTTAAATCAATGGACCTCGACAATTGTAAAACCAGTGTAAGTTCAGAATCAGAGCCAGATTTTATAATTTCCCACATCAGAAAGAAAATTCCTGTGCTTATTAACTTTAACTATGAGCCAATGCAGATTTAATACTAATGCTTTTTTGATTAATTGCTTTGTATTCTGTTGTGAATACTTTCCGCATGACTACATAACGTAATAAAATAAATTCTGTGTCGTTAAATTCTACAGATATGAACAAAGCACAGAACTGGGTTTTCTAGTCTTAAGTATTCAATATTTTATCTTGTAACATTTGCGAGGCCAGGATGGTGCTTGCTAGCGCAGAACCATTTAACTGTGATGGAGTGTAGTGTGTAAATTAAAAAAATGCTCCCAAGGTACACTTAGGGAGTCATGTTTAGGTCTGTTAAGGAGTGGGCTTAACTATAGTGTGATGGACATAACAATATTCCTACAACAATAACAACACTCACTTGACATCAACAAGAGGTGCAAACCCAGGGTCTCATGCAGGACTCCTTACTCAGGCAAAATTCCAACTAAAGTCTCCATATGTCACCAATATACCAGGATAGCATGGTTTATACCAAGATAGATACTCTGTTGATGAGAAAGTAGTTGAGAATCATTTGGGTATTGACCCTTTTTAGCTGTGGCATCAGAGCTTTCATCAGATAAAACCAGGGGGATGAGACAAATACTTAGCAGTAGATATTTACAATATACATTTTAGTTATTCTAGGTACAGCTACAAAATTAGTTACAATAGTATATGGTAAAGTGTGGGGGTGAATGGGAGAAAGGGCATTGTATCCATGTTGATTCAAGTGCAGTGGCTGGAAATTCTAACATAAATGTGCAGAGGCCCATTAGCTCCTGCTGTAGCCCATTCACTAGTGTAATTGCCTGAAAGGTTGTATTTTAGGCCATACCCCCCTACTTAGTTCCCCAGTAAACAAGGGGTATACCTAGGCTTTGAGCTTGTCACACATCATGAATTAAAAACATTAAATATCAAAAACAGGTAGAGGAATATAACATCCTAAGTGTTAAAACTCAAAAAGAGTTGGTTTGTGGCTAAGATTCATTTTGCAGTCCAAAATTTGTTTATTGAACTAACTTCGTTTTTCATTTAGATTCCTCTTGGACATTTAAAATATTTTATGTGCATGATATTCTAAGGGTAAAATAGGAATTTCATGTACAGAAAAAGAGAAGGATATGCAAGATGGATCTGCAGTGTGGATCAGAGAGGAGAATTTTTCCCTAAGGGATTATTTCTAAAGTTACAATAGAAAGTTTAAAAAACAAAATCTTTATTTTTTAAAAATGAATAATGAGTTTCAAAGAAAATAATTTCAGCAGTTGTTCATACAGATGGCCACAAACTGGAATTCCCATTCTGCAGAAAATTCCAAAACTACCCCCCCTCTCCCCGAAATTTTGAAATTTCTGGCAGAATGGAAATTCTTAGTTAGTTTTAAAAAAAGTCAAAACATCATTATGTTATGATCTTTTCTAAATGATGCGGAGGCTCCCTGAGCTTCCCAAAACCCCATCAGCCAAACAGGAAAGGAGCTGGGCTGCTCAGGGAGATTAGGAGACAGTGCTCCTGGACTGTGGAGAAGCCCTAGGAGTCCCAGCTTTGGGGCAGTGGATGAGCCCACAGCCTGGAAACCCTGTGAGCCTTCTCCCTGGTGCAGTCTGTCAGAGCTGGGGAGCCTGGTAACTCCAGCTCTGAGACCGTTTACCCATTGGCTGCCCTGGAGCTGGGGAGCCTGGAAGCTTGAGCTCCCCGGCAGATCATTTGGAAGGCTATTGGGGTGAGGGGCGGGTAGACAGAGCTGGGAATGATTTTCTGATGGAAAATTTAAAATTTTCAGGCAAACCCACATACCCATTTTGAAGTGAATTTTCCTCAGAAAATTATTCTGACCAAAAATTCCCACCTCTTCTAGTAATTAGTTATTAATATTCTTATTAACATCCAGTCTTCTTAGCAATTATTTATTTCAGATTATCAGAGGGGTAGCCGTGTTAGTCTGGATTTGTAGAAGCGACAAAGGGTCCTGTGGCAGTGGAAAAGCTTGCATCCGAAGAAGTGGGTATTCACCCATGAAAGCTTATGCTCCTATACCTCTGTTAGTCTATAAGGTGCCACAGGACCCTTTGTCGCTTATTTCAGATTGTAGCTTTTACATACTGTAATGAAGGGGATGGACTCATTCATGATTGCTTTAAGATGCCTTGATTTTCATATGATATAGGTGCCATTGTAATTGTTGGTTGAGCTTACAAAGCCTTACAGTACACTCATTGTCTGTCTCTTTCCTGATAGCTTTTGAATGCCATATCCAATCTATTCCAAAATTTCAGGGAATGTTTTAGAAAGAGGAAATGGGAGATACCCATCTCAACTCTGCTGAGACTCTCAATACAAGTAAAAGATGTTGACATCCCTGACAGAAAGAAAAGAAATAAGGATGGTGGAGGGGAAGGGGAAAATGTGGGAGGTACACAGAGACCCTAACGAGGGGGAAAATGGGGACCCTGATATAGAGAGTAAGGGGCATGAGAGGAAGAGAAAAATAGGGTCATGGGGGAAAGGTGGAATGGGGGCACACAGAGTCCTTAGAATGGAAGGGGAAATGGGGGATAATGGTATGGAGGCATGACATGGGGGATAAATAGAACCCCTTGCATTGGGCATGGCGTGTAGGGGGAACACACAGAGCCCCTGACACAGACAAAAGGGAGGATGGTGGGCATAGACAGAAGGGAAATGAGGGGGCACAGAGATCCTGGCATGGGTAGGAAAGGGAAATGGTGACACACACAACTCCTGGCCACAGGGCCCAAAACATTACTCATCCATAAGGCGAGCCCTGCTGCCCCCAAAAAAGTGACAACCCATCCTGCATACCATGTGACCCTCACCTCTGTGCTGCTGCTGGCAGAGGTGCTGCCTTCAGATCTGGGCGCCCAACCAGCAGCTGCGCTCCTGCCGCCCAGCTCTGAAGGCAGCAGCGCAGAAGGGTGGCAAAACCGTGATCCCCCCTACAATAGCCTTGCGACCCCCTGACCACGACCCCCTTTTGGGTCAGGAACCCCATGGTTACACCACCATGACATTTGAGATTTAAGTATTTGAAACAGTGAAATTAATGATTTAAAAAACCCCATGACTGTGAAATTGACCAAAATGGACCTGGAATTTGGTAGGACCCTATTTATAGCCCTGATTTCCCCAAGGGCCCTCTAAAAATATTTGTGAATAAGGCCATTCCCCCACCTCTTCTAGTTCAGCCAATCTCTGCCTTTGAGATAGGATAATGAGTTGAGTTCTCCATGGTTTTGCATTTGTGCTGCATCACATACATGTTTTCCCCATGAAACAATGAAAAATGGGCCCTGGGATGAGAATGCAGATGTTGATATTTTTGTATTTGGGATACAGTAGCATCTAGTTTTTAAATGAACTACAAAAGAAAAGCATTTAGATAAAATTCTATGCTCAGTTAAGAAAGTTTCTAATCCCTGTGTTGATTTACAAAGAACACACAGTATAAAAGTCTTCAGTAGATGTGTTTGTTACTGGAAAGAAAACAAAATGTACTTTTGTGAAAGCACCCCCTGCTGGATTGGAGAAATGAATTTACTCTGTTTTAACCTTGAGGTTCTCCATGCTGAAACTGACAAATCAGAGCCCAAAGAGTGCAGAGTTAAGAGAGAGATCCCTGTAAATGAGGAACTGGATGAACTCAAGGGACATAATATTCCATGAGCTGTACTAATCTGTCAGATCTCCTAAATTTGAAGGACATGCTTCATAATTAACACATTGTGCATAGTAAAGCAGAAAATATGGAGTTCATATAAAATAATTATTTTGTGTACTACAGTAAATGGTCAGAGCATCTTATCTTTCAAAGACTCCTTGTTTTCAAGGGCAAGGGTCAGTTAAAATGAAGCAATTTTAGAGAAGCAAAACACCCCTTGTTTATATTTTTCAAAATTAACAGTAATATTTTGAGCAACAAATGTATATATTAACAATCACATTTTAAAGTGATAAAACAAAACCCTGTTCACCATTAGGTATGAATACAAACCTGCATCCTATAACTGAGTGTGCCTTGTATTTGTCAGAAAGAAGAGCACAGAGTAATTTTTATCTCAGCTAAAATATTTCACATATGTAAAAAGGCAAATTATATAAAAACATAGGATGTGAAGTCTCTTTCAACTGCTTTGTTAAAAGTGTCAGTGAAACACTGGAACTAGAAGGAATTAGGATTAACTTTGGTACAAACCCACATAAGGGACCTCTGAATATGAAGACGAGGTAGCAAGTTAGTCTTAATTGTTTTATTTAATTTGGTCATTAAAAAGCTGCCCCTTTCCTGACATGGCATAGTTATCCCTTCTTTATACGCCTCAACTGTTTTCTTTTCTCTAATTTACCTTTGTACATGTGAATTTTTTTGGGAGGCCTGATATAATTTCCCTTTTGTTTTTGCTGTTAGAATACCTGTAAAAGATCATTTAGAATAACATTGATGGAGGGGGGGAGTAATAGATATTTTAATACAGGTACCACCCCAACAGGATTTAAACCACAATATTTCTAAAAAAACTGTCAGACTACAATATATTTGATTAGCACCATGAGGATTGAAATGGGTCCCAGAAAACTTCCAATATAATAAATGTTTCCTGGAAGGGCTGTAAAGTTAAGGGAGAAATATGTGTCCTTTAGTTCATACCAAGATCACAGGAAAACCAACTTTAATTGAAAGGGGGAAGTGAGAAGAAAAGGGAAACGGTGAACAAGATCCCCCCCCCTTACGTTTTGGCTGCATAATCCTGCAAATGTTCTCGGTATCGTTTCAGAGAAATCCCAGGTCAGTCTTTCCGCGGCTTGCAATGTACTAGCTTCCCTTGGCAAGGAAAGCCCTTCCCCTTTCTCCATTGCTGTGGCTTGCATTATATGACCGGTTACCTAGGTCCGCAGCCGGGAGACCTTTGTGTGGGTCATTGTCCCAGGCTCCCCCTCCACTGGGGTGCAGAACGGACAGCAATGGCCGGCAGCGCGCTCCGCTCATTGCGCTAGGGGACAGACCGTGTGTGTGTGTGAGTGTGTGTGTGTGTATGTGCGCGTACACACGGCGCTGCTGGTTCCCTCTGAACCTAGCGCGGGTCCTCGCTCCAAGGCTCCGGCTGTTAACACCGGAGTGCTCTGGCAGCGAGCCGGGCTCTGGCAAGCCACCGCTGCCGCTGGGCTCGCCTCACTTCTCTCAGGTAAGGGCGAAGCGGAGGTGGACACCCTGGGGAGCAGGGTGAAGGTGGCTGGCAGGGGGAATGGAGCGGGCGTGAGAAGACAGCGCGGAAGCTGATGAAACGGGAGGTGTGAGAGGAGACAATGGGTGAAAAAACTCGGGTGCAGCAAGCACGGTGGGGCGCCGCTGGGCTGGCTGGGCGTGCGGGGCAGGTGGTCCCAGGGGATCAGAGAGAACTGTGGTTCCTGGGGGCATCGGAGCACAGCTGGGCGGACGGCGAGGAGGGGGGAGTGTCTGCCAACTTGTCAGGGTGGGTTTGCTGGGCAGGGGCAGGCTGAGGGCTCCGGACACTTGTTCCAGGCTGGGGTGGGAAGATCCGGTTCAAGGCACTTGGCAGGTTTCTGGCAGTGAGGGGCTTGATGACACTTTTCGTTGCCCTGGTGGGGCGTGGGAGGGTTTTTGGCAGCTTGAGGGGAAAGTTCAGCGCTCCTCTCTCCTGGGACGTGAGAGCGCCTGGGCAGCTGGGGTCGCTTGTCACCGGGGTAGGGAGGCTCTGGGAAGGGTTTTTGTAGCTGCAAATTAGGGTTGCCTCCTGTTGCGGGGCCCGGGGGGGTGGGGGTTTGCTACTCGGTGCTCAGCGATGATGGTCAGAGGGGCGGGAGGACAGGGTGTTGCTGGCTGGATGTTCCTGGTCCGTCTGAGAAGGGAAAACTCAGGCCCCACCAGAGTCGCGGAAAGTGGGTTCCCCAAACGACTGGTGGTGGCCGCTTGCGGGGAATCGCAGTTCCGAGAGCGGTCCGGCCCCAGGAACACAGCCAGCTCCTGGAGCTGTGCCGGAGAGCTTGGCAACAGGTAAGTCCCTCCCAAACGACTGATTCCCCGCAGGACTTACTGTCTCTCCGAGCCCCTCCTGCCCGCACAGGCAAATGACAAGCGGCTAGGCTGGCCGAGCGACTCTATTTCACAGCTGATCAGGCAGCCACGCTAATTGACTAGCCAATTAAAAAGCACACTTGCAACCTAGCCTTGTCCCCGGCCTTCTGATTGGCTGACGGTGCCGAGAGGCTGGGGCCCTGGCAGGCCGAGCGTTCCATAGCCGGACTGTTGCATTGCGCACGGTCAGTGTAGCTGCGTTGTGCATTCGTGGGATGGGGCGGCTGGCTGGAGGGTGGAGTTGGTGCATTGCTCTGGTGAGTAAAGCTTCTTCCCAGTATTTAACTGAGCACAAAGGAAAGGAAGTTCAAGTGCAGAGGATGGTGCACATGCAGCAGTCTGAGAGCCAGGGCCCTGGGGGCATGCTGCGTCCCAGATACTTTCCAAAGCAGTAACAAAATGCTCGGGTAATTTATTATCACTTTCAAGTTTATCTCAGGAGCTGTATTTTCCCTCGTGTCTGCTTTTCACACCGTACTTCAGTAGTGTCATTGTCGTTTAATAGTCCAAGGGGTTGGAAATATACGCTTAACGGGTTGGAAATATAAAATGTTTCTTCTCTTGGGAACTTCAGTGCCTCTTATAGTTGGTAAAATACAAATTAGTTTAGTTTATGAACTTCAGAGCCAAAGAAAATAAGTTAACTCCAGCCAAGTAGGGGTTGCGCTGCAACGATGTCAGTTTTTTTAGGAGGGGGGGGGCGGGAGGGAGGTGTTGGTATTTTTGCTGCTAACAGAAAACATACTGCAGCCAGATGTGTTGTTATTAATCAACTACAGAAACGATCCTTAAATGTGAATTTACAAAGATATTCGGCGTAAAAATCCTTCCTAGCTTTAATTCATGTTGCTCTGCAAATTGAATAAAACAAAGTGAAATCATCTGAATTGATTATCACTTTGTGCTTTGTAGATTATAGTGAGCATTTGGTAGCGAAATCTATAATGATGAAAAAATAGTTTCAATTGCAACCTCTTTTCACATGGTCAACTCTCTAGAAAGCTTATCTTTTGGACTCAAATTGTTCATATTAATCTCTGGTCAAAGATGATTTGTTTGTTTAACTTTGAATAAAGCTTTTCAGACCTTGTATTTTCCTGCTTCCCCCTCCCCGCCCCTCAGGAAATGAAAATATACACATATATAGATGGATATCAAATAACTGTCAAAAAGTGCAGGTTATATAAAATCGACACATTTCTCCACCTCCTTTAAAAAAGTAACCATCACTTTTTTTTCCATATGCCAACTCAAAAATAGCTAAACTTTGAAATTTTGAATGTAATTGAGCCTCAGTGAAGAGTATCTCCACAACACATTTGAAAAAATGGGTTGGCTATTGATAAAGTCTGAATGATTGAAAACTAACTATTGTACATATGTAATGTAACATTTCACTTAGTCTGAAAGTGAAATCCTGGCTCTGCGGGTGTCTATAGAAATTTTACCATTGACTTCAGTGAAATCAGGATTTCTCTCTCATGAGTGTTTACACTTCAGAAGAGATGCAGTGTGTGTTCTTTCAGAAATCTGCATTTGTCAATATATGTGATAGAGATATAAACGTATGCTCCTTTAAAGACTTGAGAATTAGGTGCTTTTGAAAATCCCTTTGTGCCTATTTGCATCTTTAGGTTCCCCAAAGTCTTTAAATATCTGTCCCTCTGAGGGCCTATGTTACCTTAAGGTAGCAAAGAGGCATCTTTTCTTCTTTCTAAAAAATAAACACATGGAAATTAAATGAAAATTTCATTAATCCAACATTATGATTGCACAGTTAAAAAAAATTGGAGATGAGTACACTCAAGGAACCTTAATTGTTTGTTTCCTGACTTTCCCTAATATATTAATTGTACATTGCATTAATTAGAGAAGTTATTTGTATTTCATATATTCCAGGTATGCTTACTAATGAATGTTTATGTAAATAGAATTTTTAAAAATCTCCATTATATTTATTTAGTACTATGTAATTTAAACAGTTTTCTAGTTGAAATAATAATTTACTCCATATCCCTGTTGCACTAGAAAAATGTAATTACATATCTTTTAAAATAAATTTAATTTACTGTATAGTACTAATGAATTCTTGTAGAATTTGTGTCAAGACCTATTTAGAAATGTCTTAGAAGGTATTTCGTCTGATGGGGCCCTATTCATTAAAGAACGCTATAATTTTGGAAACTTGTATTAGGTTATGGAATCCATTCAAAGTATGGTGATGTGAGCGAATTCTTGCAGCCTTGTTGGTAGTGTTTACTTTATTGAATGTGTGAGCGTCAGCCCATATTGGTCCCTCTGATCTATTACGATCTGTACAGTCATTGTGGATACAGTTGAGTGAATATATTACAATTATTTTTTTGGTCCTAATGGTGTGTTGTGCCAAGACTTATTTAGCAACTCATTCATCCAATATATTAGATAGACTCTGAATCAGATTCTTGCAGGTGCATACTTGTGGAGCACGGAAAGATCTCTAAAAATATTCACAATGCTTTCCATTTGATTTAATGAACATACATTTATTTATAAAACAAGACATCTTAACACCTGATTTTGCTTCCATTTAAACCAATGGCAGTTTTGCCACTGCCTTTAAAGAAAGCCAAGAATTAGCTCTTAGTGATTTGGGACCTGATGTACAAAATTAAACATATGCAATTATGCTCAGAAAATGCATGACTAATTTGTCTATGCATTTACTGCAATTAAGTGTGCAGATTGGCAATTGAATGTGTAACTGGACATTTCCACATTCAGCTGATCATTTATTATTGAATTCACATACACAATTATATTGTTCATGCATATTAGGCAGATAACTGCGCATGTAATTGTGTGTTTAATTATGAAAATCAAGTCCCTTACGTTTTATTTTCAAAAATAGCAAAAGGAATGGATTTATGGCCTTCAAATTCTCATATTGAAATGGGGGCCTTTCTGGAATTACAGCACCGCTGAAAAAATATTCTGAACCTATATATTTTTGATTGATGGCTTTTTTTACTTAAAAATATCCAAATTATTTTTAGTGCTTGAATATATATACAATTAAATTACTTTCTGAGATGAGATTTTATATTCTAAACTGCAGACAGTTTGAATTTTATTTTTACTGCTAAATTATACTTTCTCTGAAACAAAAATAGTTTAGAACAGAAAATTGACAGTCTCAATTATAATAATGTAAATATTGCTACTATAATGAATGACATATAGAACAAAAATAAATTAAACAGCTTGCCTTTATAATTAATTAACAAAATACTCTGTAATGAATTATTTTTACTTCTTTTCATATGTTTTTTTCTAGATAGCAAATGCTTAATGAAGTATATTGACAATTCTGCAACCCTTACACATGCAAGTAGTCTGTCAATGGGACTACTTGTAAGAATATCAGTTTTCAGGAATAGGACTTATATGCCAACATCACTACATATATGTTTGTTAACATCACTGTATCTTAGGCCCAAGTCTTGCAAAGAGATTATGTGAGCAAATTTTTATGCACACATGGATCTCTTTGCATGATCAAGGTCTTAGTCTGATTTTTATTCTCTGCAGAGCAAACACACCCAGTGGGCAGGATTGGTTCCAATATATATGTATGTATACTTACAAAAATCATGATCATACAACTCCATGTCACTTTCTCCTGTTGAAATTAATGGCAAATTTTAATATGAACATCATGAGGGTCTCAAAAGCTATCACTATGGTTTCTTTGCAACTGTATTTCATTCTTAAATTTTATTGCTGTAGAAATTACATTTGGCACCTAGCTCCTACTAGTTGGATTGCATTAGAAATAAATATGGATGGGCACATATATATAATAAGACCTGCTTCACGACTGTGTGACTCCAGTTTTACATCTGTGTAACTCCACTGATTTTAGGCCTCTAAAATACATTGATTTTTCATCATTTCTAGTGTAGAAATTTAGTTATTTATCCTTGTCCGAGACCTAAAAAGCACGTTTAAGACAGAACTGAATTATGCATGCAGGTATTCCTGCCTATCAATCAGTACACAGCACTCATTAGCATTTTAAAAACACAGGGGAGTGAGCTGATTAGAAATCATTTGCCCATGTAATATTTCTTGTCAGTAGTGTTTGTAAGTTATGTGTAAGTCCATGAAATATATCGTTAACAAGTACCTAATAATCTGATGCTGCTACTGTGGATTGAAAGAAGTATGGCACAAGTGTGTTTCTTTTGTCTGTGGGTTAATATTTATTTATTAATAAACAGAGGAACAGCATATCTTACTACGTCTCAGATAAAATGGAGTATTCAAACATCCTGAAACAATTTCTACGCACACTTGTCATCCAATCAAACCCTAAGTGGGGTTTTATGAGGCAGAAATCATGCCAGAATTTGGACCCTTGATTTCTGTTTTTTTTTTTAATGTATATTTACACAGCCTGCGTGAGGGGAACTCTCCCCTTTTGCTCTTTTAAAGTAGAGGACATGTTCTTATGTGAAATGTGTGAAACTTTAGTTATCAATTAAGATCAATCAGTATTATTAACTAATGTTCACATGGTGGTTCTTGACTCTGATATTCTGCTCCTTCTATGTGTGCAGCATTCTATACTGATATCAAAGAACATTCTATGCAGTCAGGGAGAGTAGAAAGTTGGAGCTGAAATCTGCCACCTCAATCTGAGAGCAGAATTTTGCCATAAAAATAGATATCTTTCCATTTTATTTGCTGGCAATAGGACAAGTGAGTTGGAATGGGCAACAAAGGTAATCTGTACTGAGCCTAACTTTGTTTATTTTTCTTCAAGTTCAGAAACTTCATCAACAACGAAATGAAAACTGGTTTGATCAAACAGTGAATTAAGAATAAGTTTAATGCACGAAAAATAATCATCACACTTTGTAAAATATAATCCAATTCTATTACCGTGAAAGACTGTATGGGGGCAGAACCACCAGTGAGCTGAGCCCTGGCTCTTGTTCGTCAGCTTTGAATTGTAGTTACCACTAACACATTGTATTTGGTTAGTGCAATGCACCATATATAAGTAAAAAAAATTCCTTAAGCGTGATACTATCAGGTTGTTTTGTTCATATGAATAGTCAGTGGGATGATTTATGTGAGTAAAGTGATATGAAAGCAGGATGTGGCCCACAGTGAACTGCTTTGAGAAGATCCAAAGAATGAATACCTTATATTTTGGTTCTGTATTACTCATTAAGATATAATGCACTTTTAGGTATATTTAATTAACATGAAATCCACCTCCTCATTGACCAACACTTTGGTGAATCTTAGGGGTGGTTGACATCGGTCAAGTCTATTATTTTATACAATGGCCATCAGTAATAGTGACAGATTGTAAACATGTTTTCAGAATGGGAAGCAAAGTGGAAAGCCAAGAAGACAGTGCAAAGGCTGTACGAGTAATTTATAAATCCTTATACTGTGGATAGATGTCCATGTTAGACAATATTGTCCTTTACTGTAATCAAAGTACAGTAACTGCACTATAGCATATTAACACAAAGTATTTCATATTTGTTTTGTTGGTGTTTTTGTCTCCATAATTCAACACTTCTCTTTTAGTTTGAATGACATTTTCCTATATGACTTGTTGGAGAACTCACATTTTCATATTAATACTTACTGATTTTTCCTTTTAGAGTAGTAGTAGAGCTCTTATGAACTCTTCCTTAGAATTTTCTCTATCTCATTTACTATGTTCTATGGAATGTTTGGTGTGCTTCTCAAATGGGTAGAAATAACATGATTCTTAACATTAAATACACCCTATTTTCATCATCGGAGTTGTTATTTTCAGATGTCCCAGGTACGTAACTTCATTCATTTTATTATGTGTTTACTTTGTTGTATCTAATAAATTTTTTCATATTATTAACATGGAAGTGCTGAGGTTTTCATTTGTATTCAGCAGATATACTAATAAGTAAATGGTGTTATTTCATTATGGACCACATAGCACTACGAGCCTTTTAAATACTTTGCTGTGTCTACATGCTAGAGGAACATACAGTGAACTGTCTCTTTGTTCAGAGATTGTACAGTGCTTAGCACAATGGGGTACTGATCCATGACTAGGGCTTCTAGGTGCTACGGTTATACAAATAATTAATAATAACAATAGCCCTTTCTTGTACTGAAGTCACCATTTCCCATTGAAGAACTTTGCAATAAGCAAAGGTTCCTTATAATTGGTGTTGCAATTTGTGCTTTGTAGGGCTTTGAAACTATACAGGATTAACGTCCTGCTTCCCTATGAGTATCTGAATTCACTAAAATAGCATTTTTTGGTATTAATATTTATTTCTATTACAATACAGCTCAGATGCCTCAGTCAGCTTCCTCACTTGAAGAGTTTACAATCTGCTGAATTGTAACACTCGGAATATTAAGCAGTAGCCTTGAATTTATCTAAGGTATGGATATAAACTTTCTAGCTTACTGCTCCATCAGCAGCATTTCAAAATAAACACAAGTCAACTCCCATTAAATTAAATGATCCCACTAAATTAAATGGGAGTTTGCACTGGAATAATTGGGAGGGAGATAGACCAATTATAAATAAATGTCATATTTTCACTTTTCCTCTTTCATATGCATCCAAGCTTCACAGAAACCATTCTGCATTATATTTAAATTCCAAGGATCAAATTCTGCCCTCTCCTATACCCTTCTCAACCTGCTGTCTTGAATAGATTTAGATGAAGGGTAAGTCTCTTGTCAGAATTTCGTGACAGGCATTTAATTAGTCTGTCTACTACTACTCTTTTATTATTATTCGTATGTTAGCTAACAGTAGTACAAAGGAAAAGTGTCATAAAGAACAGTTGTACTGCTTGCATTTTACCAATTGGCTGCTGTGGGTGTTGAATGGTGCCCTCCTATTCTGAATTTATTAGATTGGGAAAATGGTGGTAGCATAAAGGTTAAGTATTTCCAAAGGAGACAGTTTATAAAATGACATGGGCTTTGTTCTGACAATGGCATTTCTGAATTAAGACGTGTAATTAATCACTGTGCAAAAGAAGAGAAATATGTGAACTGGTTAACAAACTGAAAGTTTCAAATCTGGAAACCTTCTCTATTGCACTGAAGTGGAAAGTAAGATTCTTGAAATCTGAGGGTCATGTACACTCTGAATTTTCCTGGCTTTTTGCATTCAGAGGAGAGCAAGGTTGGATTCCCATGATCTTTCCTACTTTATTGTTTACTAGGTTTGGTTATTGGTGCTTGTAGTACTGTAAGGACAGTTTAAAAAAATTCCTTTTCTATTTAAACTAAACTTGCACGCTCCAGTCTTGTTGTTTAGCCTAGGAATTGGAACTTGTAAAACAAGCCCCTTGGTCATGTTAAAATATTTATGATGTTTTTTCTTGGATACTAGCATATTGATAACTTTTTAATGCTTGTTCTCTTCCAGCATTTCATATTCCTCAATTACTGCTTTAAAGCGGTTCATTGGAAATCGTTGCACTAACATACCACAATTTGAATATCTTATTTTCCAATAATAAATACAGTAGTTCATACTGTAATTCTGGCTCAAAGTCTGTGTGGTTCGTGTCTTGCACAATGGAGGATAAGTTGAAGTCTGTGAGGCTCAGGGCAGTTGGAGAGGTCAGTAAATACAGATCCAGTTACAACGTTAGGGCCTTTATTTGGAAATAGTGCATCTTTGCATTTGGCTTCTGGAACTTTGGATAATGGGATCCATAGAGCTTTCAGCCACCTGAAAATGAGCTTGTGTGTGTTTGTGTGGGGCAAATGAAACACTTTTTGTATACATCCAATTTTTGACATCGAAAATTTGTGAATACTCAATAGTTCTAAATCATCCAATTACGTTTTTTTCTTCATAAAATTATATCAGATTTACTGCCTGAATTAAAAGAATTAATTTCAATTTAAACCTAGTTATTGGAAGTATTGCAAGTGGAATTGCACCCTTACACTATTTTATTGTAGATCACATATTTGTGCTTTCTTTATTTTGGCAAATTTTAAATATAAGAATGTGTACAATTTGCATCCTAAAGTAGCACTCACGTGAACAGAAGTGACCATCTTGGGTCTTAAAACTTTTGAAATCTTTGTAATTTTAATTTTAAAGTATGTCAGCACATTTGGTAGATCTCCTGGCTCCATTGAAGTTAATGCCAAAACTCCTATTGACTTCAGTGGATGTGGGATTTCACCCTATAATCCCAAACAATTTGGACCTTTACATGTGGTGTGCTAATTTGGAGTGTCTCTAAGTGTAGCAAACAGAAACAAATACACAGTTTTGTGGCCAATTTGTGATACAACATAATTATATATTTTACACATGGGGCAATTATGAATGAAACAATGCACCTATTTGACACACATGCTGATTTGAAAAGGATGTCATTCGCTAATATGTGGTGGGCTATCCGTTTGTTTGTTTTACTACATGATAGTGGTTTATTTAGACTGGATTTGTTATCGATAACTGTCTTGTATGAGATGGTATTTTAAAATTTGCTTAAGTGCTTAGAGCTTCTGATAGTTCTATAAATCTAAATAAATAATTAAAAATAAAATAATTGTATGTTTTCTGTTTTTCTTAAACAGTACAAATTAGATGGGGAAGGTGGTTTTGACGTAAGAATGAATGGAATTTCAGGTCTAGCTATTACTAAAATCCGTATATCTCTATACTGCTATGCTTGGTTATATATTATAATTTAAAACTGATATGTGGTGAATGTTTAAATACATGTGCTGTCAAAGGAGATGTTTAACAGACTTCATAATCTGTGGAGGTTCCATAAGGCAGCAAAAATATGCTTTATATTACCTGTTTTGATTCGTTTCTTAATTTTATGGTGAGTTCTAAAGTAGATATGATATGATGGGAAAATTTCAAAAGCATTAATAAATGTTTGTGGTCTTAAATATTTAGTAAAGAAAAGATATTTTCCTTAAATGTTTTTTGTTAACATACCCTTCAAAATTAAACAATGGCCAGTGAACCAAAGAATTAATGTAAAAAGTAGCTTACCTGTTTTAAGTCTTTATTTCTCATCAGCTTGTATGACTCATTTCACAGAAATATCTCTCTTTGTTTTTATTATTTATTTAGCACAATAAGTGGTCATAGTGCTTTCCAAACAACTAAAAGACTTGGGCCAAATTTAGTGCTGGGGTAAGCTCGTGCCAGTCTATTGAATTTAGAGTGGCATAATAAGCTTACACCACTGGTGAATTTGGCTATGCTCACCATCCCAAGGAGTTTACAGTTATCAGTGGGATTATTCATGGTTGTAAACAAGGTGTTATGTGTTTGCAGGACTAGTGGTCTAAAAGTTAAATCAAGGGCACAACAGAATTGACACTGGACAATGTTGAGTGAGGAGAAGCAGAGCGGGACAGCAAAGTGCTATAAACTAAATAACATTATTTGGTGGATAATCATTGCAATGCTTCACAGGAAAAGGACACAAGGGATTTGAATGGGAAGAGGGTGGATGTTTTGAAAAAAGAGAACCATACAGTGTGTTTTCGAGGAAGGCTATGCTTTCGTGTCAGCTTCATTTTAATTACATTGGGCTCTGTTCAACGATAAGTAAGAATTTGGGGTTTTTTTCCATTCTTTTTTCAATTGACTGGTCTTTACAGCTTTTAAAAGACTTTAAAAGTTGCTTTGTCAACATTAGCAAAGCTGCAATGTAATTATGGCAGCTTTCCTTGCCCTTAAATTCTTTTTAATTACATGTTTAGCCTGCCTATGCCAAACTTCTTAATCCTGTCAAATATACTGTAGTACATATTTGTTTATACTGTTTTTAAGATGCTAATTTTAGATTTTCTTACTCCTGATTGGGTCTTTCCCTAAAATTAAGAGCTTTATAATGTAATCCTTAGCTTGCAAATGTCTATTGTATGATGGCCATCAGCAATTATAGATGTTGAACTTCTTCTTAGGGTTAGTCTACACCAATGCAGCTGCGCCACTGTAGCATGTCTGGTGAAGATGCGCTATGCTAACGGGAGAGCGTCTTTCACCAACATAGCGTGGTGTGGCTTTTTCACACCCCCGAGCAATGTAAGTTACATCGACTTAAGCATTAGTGCCGACGTGATTGCACAAGAATCTCAGTTTTTATATACGATTGTCTAGCCCTCATAGTTGTGAAGAAAAGCTTTAAAATGTCCATCATAAAGGACAAAACCCTGAGGGCAAATATAAAGAATTCAAAATTTTGTACTGTTTAAAACCTCATGATTTTGTGGGGCCTGACTTATGGGTTCTCAATGCGTGTGGCTTGCAATACTGATGGTCTCTTCAATGTTGATATTTTTGTTTACTTGCTCTTTGTTGTGAGGTTTTATTTGGTGAAGTTTATTATTTATCACAGAGCCCTTCGTTAGCACGTACCTTATATAGAAAAATACAGTGAAGCCTATTTCAAAGACCACCTGCCTTGAGACCACCCCAAGTGTACTGCAGCATTTTACTAAGCTGATATAACTATTAAGTGACCATATTTCTGATGTCACCAGAGACAACCCAGATTTGGTCATAGATATAGAAGCATCCTATTTAGTAGACTGGGGACGTCAATTATTTTTTCTCAAGGTCCAGACTCCAGAGAAACATTTTTCAAACCACAATAGCAATAATTATAATAATAAGTAAATAAAAAGATGTCATGGTTTGAAGTTGACCTGCAGTCTTCCTGTTGCCTACCCATGTAGTAGACCATCTGAAACTCTTTGGACTTTGGTGTCCGTAAGACTCATGCTGTATTTGCATTCAATTTGTGCCCGAGGACTCTGCAGTTTGCACAATGCTATACATTGCTTTACAGCTTTTATGCTGAAAAACCAGGCAACAGTTAAACACAATATGTCCATTTAGATAGTTTTTCATTAGTCTGAGACTGTGACTTGAGTCTAAATATGACATTACAAATCTTGAACTTCCTGAGGAACAACAAGAGACCCAATATATTTTCTATTCTTATCCTATACAGCTCTATGTTACAGGCCACAGTCTTTTCTTGTTCCAGTGGGAATTTTATTCAATGACCAAGAAGCCAGTATGGCTCTAACAACTTAGGCTCAGATTATGATACTTTTACTTACTATTAGCAACTTACTCCCATTTACTTCAGGGGAATTATTCATCTCTATTTTAATTTAATCGAGCTGGCTGGAAAATGCAAAATTTTGTGAGGAAAACGTCCTTTCAAAAATTGGACTGAAAAACTTTGGGGTTTTTTCCCACTGAAAAAAGGGGGAACAAGTTGGAAAATATACTTTACTTTTCCTGGTTGTAAGACAGTAAGTAAGTGTGAAAAGTGTTCTCCTCTTTCAGATACTACTTTTCCACTGGAGGGAAAAAAGGGGAGAAGGAAGGACAAAAGGGAGATAATGGAAAATGATTTTTTTGGTTCAAAAACTGAAAAGAAATGACAATTTACGTTAAAATGAAACAAAAATGTCCATCTTATTTTGAAATGTCAGTTTAAAATGAAATCTTTATTTCAAATTTTCCAATTGAAAAATGGAACATTTTTGTTGAAATCAACATTTTCCCCCAGAAAAATTTGATTTCAATGAAACCATATTTATTTTATGGGAAAGGGTTTTTCTTTTTTCTTTTTGGTCAAAATGTTTTGACCAATTCTATTTTATTACTAATTATTGTGTTAGTAGTTATTATATTAATAATATATTTGTGCTGAATATTTCAGTCTATAAAGTTTAACCAGATTTTGTAAACATACAAAGAGGTGAGAGCCTGCGTTCTTCATTTAAACAAGATATTTATTGTCATCCATGGCAGATTTTTGAGAAAGAACTGCAGATTCAGGCCCTAGTTTGCAATAATGTGAGTGCTGAATAATGATTTAATATATAAAGTTCAGCATTTTAAACTTTGAGTGCCTATATCAAATCTTGATCCATTTGTATTCATAATTGACATTACTATTTGAGCACTTAATTCTTGCCTGCTTAGAATGGTGGAGAGTTTTGGCTTTTGTAGTTCCAAGACATAATTTTCTAAGGTTTATCTCAGACCTCCTGTTTCTAAGTGACAATAAAATCCCCACACACATTCTTTTTCATTGCTGCTTGCTGTGGTGATCATATTTCCTTGGAGATGTTTCTTTGAACACTTGTTGATTTATGCTGCCATAAATATACTTATGGAGGGTGAAAGTGTGATTGTTTTAGCAAAAATAAAACCTTCCAATGTGTTAGTATTTAAACCAGGGACCATGTGGTATGTACAAAAGTCACACCTCAAACGTTTCAACTTCTTTGAAAGGTTTTGCCAGTTGGAGAGATACTACCTATTCATAGAATGGGGAATTTCTGGAACTGGTAAAAAAAAAGAAAACAAGCTGCTTTAAGTGTGACCTGTCTACACACTTTAATATGGTAATAAAGATAACTATATGACCATGTGCAATTTTAAAAAGGTGATTAAAAGAACTAAGATTAACAGAATAGATGAATAAAACTGTGAGATTCCATCAGGCTTCCTCTCTGGCATGTTTACATCTGTGGCCATTAAAACCTTATGGGCTTTGATAGAAGCAAGTCTGTAATGGTATACCTGCCATTCTTCATTACCATGGTGTGCCACCGTGTGATGTGGTAATCCAGGCATCATTTTATTGATGGCTTCTGATTTACAGCACTTCTCTAGTACATCAATATGTAGTTGTCCTGCACTTCTGAAGCTGTGTTTATTGCAAACCATTTGTGACAGGGTCAACAACCCTATTTAGACTTACAAATACTCCACGTTTTTAATGGCGAGGCTGCTGGTGGCTGAGACCACAGCCTATCAAGCAGCCCAATAGTATCCCACTGTTTTCTTGTATTCCCCTGTTGGTCTCTCTGTATCTGTCTGTTGTCTCTTGTCTTACATTTATACTGTAAGCTCTTTGGAGCGGGAACTATCTTTTTGCTCTGTTTGTTTTGCACTTAGCACAATAGGGTCCTGGTCCACAACTGGGACTCCTAGCACTATAATAGTAATAATAGTGTTATTTTAAGAACAAACAGATAATTTCATTACAGTGGTTCAGAATTAGGAAAAGTTTATAGTAAAACTCACAAGGGTCTTTGGATAGTATTGGCTAGATAATTGAGCAGAGGATGGTGCTGGACTTGTATCATTTGACCTCTGAGATTTAGATCCCTGTGGCAGAGTGAGGAGGGCGGGAGGGGAGGAAGAGCAGAAATGTTGTGATCTTACAGTGCTGGAACTGATATGCTTTTTTACTGAAGTGAGTGCTTTCTTATAACAACAAGAGAGGGAGAAGATTAAGAGGTTGACCCGTTAGTGATACCACTTGTGGTGAAAGACAGGATATGTGACTGGAAAGCATCACCCTTGGTGTTTAGAAATTTAAATGAAAAAAGAGGTAAACAACACAAGTTCTTTTCCCCACCCTGAGGAATTTGGTATCAGAGGGCAACAAAAATGATTAGAGGGTTGGGGCACATGACTTATGAGGAGAGGCTGAGGGAACTGGGCTTATTTAGTCTGCAGAAGAGAAGAGTGAGGCGGGATTTGACAGCAGCCTTCAACTACCTGAAAAGGGGTTCCAAAGAGGACGAAGATAGGCTGTTCTCAGTGGTGGCAGATGACAGAACAAGGAGTAATGGTCTCAAGTTGCAGAAGGGAGGTCTAGGTTGGATATTAGGAAAAATTGTTTCACTAGGAGGGTGGTGAAGCACTGGAATGGGTTACCTAGGGAGGTGGTGGAATCTCTATCCATGGTGGTTTTTAAAACCCATCTTGACAAAGCCCTGGCTGGGATGATTTAGTTGGGGTTGGTCCTGCTTTGAGCAGAAGGTTGGACTAGAAGACCTCCTGAGGTCTCTTCCAACCCTAATCTTCTATGATTATTTTTTTTTTTACCATTTCTAATACTGCAATATGTGTGTGAATATATTTTCTAGCTAGTTTAGAAAATGCCTTTTAGTGGATTAATTGGGATTGCGTGGACTAAGCAGGAATAGGGCTTGATTAGAACTGAAGTGACTGGCAAATGCCCAGAACTTTGTAAATTAATGAGCTCAAGATGATTCCTATAGTGTTTGGTACTTGGTACTTTATGCAGCAAAATTGCTTTAATTGCAGGGGATATAGTGGTATTTGCTATTGTCTTTTATTCATACACTATGAAGCATATGAATATGAAGCTTTAAGAATTGTACCTGGCAGTCAAAAGAAACCTTTAATTATCAAGAGTCCAAGGGCAGGACCCAATCCAGTCACTAACTTCAATGAATGGGAATTTTACCATTGATTTAAATGACAGCTGGATCAGCACTATAATTTTTCTATTAATAGTGTGCTCCTACCATTGTGAGAATCCTAATTCTGGTGCTGAATATAGTTTTGCTTGTATTTAGCAAGTTTTCATCTATGATATGTTTTGATCTGCTAAATTACTAAAAAGTTCTGTATTCATGTGAAAGCATTTTAGACTTACCTGTGCTTTTATCTTTAATGAAAAATAAGCATCTATCTAGGGTAGGTGTGGCAGATTGTACAAACATATTTGTACATGTATGTAGTGTAGGATAGATGTTTAGAATAATGGTACCACACAAGAGGTCAAAAATAGCACCATTCTGTGTGTCCAGCGAATCTTGTCAAATCACAAAATACTAATGCTTTTCAAAGCAGCTTTTACCCTCCAAGAAAAAGATACATTTTACCCCAAAATTATCTGTACAGTGATCAAAAGCATTTAAAAAAAGTTGATGCTCAAAAATTCTTATTAATAGAGCCATGCGTAGATACAAAAGTTATATCTGCATCCGATCTACGATCTGCAAAAATGCTCTGCGGATATAAAGCAGATATCCACAGATTTGCAGGGCTCTACTTATTAACATCCGCTGGTTTCCCACATTTTGAAAGAACTCCACTAGCTCCATATTCATTCCATTTGGTGGTTCTTGTTTTTAATACTTTCCATGGACTGTCTCCAATTTACCACATGGATCCTTCTTTTACTCAATCTCTCTTCCCTTCCCTGCTCCCTCTGCTCATCTATTACTAGCTTCCACACAATTTTGCCACACTTGGTAGGAGCATTCACCTGTATGGCTCCTTCCATCTGGACCAGTCTTTCTGTAGCTCTCTACCTCATTGACATCCCGTTGTATTTTCAGGTAATTATTGAAACAGTATCTTGTCACCCTTTTAGTTTCTCTCCTTGCTTTTTGATTGTCTCTTTGTAACTGTCTTTAGCGTTATAAAACATTTTGGGACACAGCTTGTCTGAAAGATGCTATACAAAATGAAGCTGCATCTTATTATTATCTTATTAAAATGACATTTTACCCGGTGAGGGGCAGGGTAAGGAATAAGAATATTGTTACAGCAATTTTGATTACAGAAACCTTGCTTCTTTTGACAGACAAAAATCTGCTGAGGATACATGTCTTTACAAAGAAGGTCAGTATCATCACTCCTGTTTTACAGATGGGGAAACTGAGGCATGGAAGTGAAATGACTTGCCGAAGGTCACCAGGACCAGTGGTAGAAACTGGAATAGTACCCGGATCTCATGAGTCCCAAGTTCAAGCTATCCACCAGGTCACACGGTCTCCCAACTACAATACAGTTTGTTTCTACTAAAATCAAGCATACCATTTAGTTAGGCCTCAGTCCAGCTAAGAACTTAATCATATGCTTAACTTTAACACTTGTACATTGTCCCACTGTGGTTAAGCATTTGCTTAAATATTTGTTGGATCAGGGATTTACTGTGTCATTCCTTTGTCAGGAGGAAGGATGGTGTCTTGGATAAGGCCCAGAGCTGGGAGCCGGGAAATCTGAGACTTCTTCCCACCCGTGAATTACAGTTGTTGCTTTTTTGTGTGTGTGGCCTGTAGCAATTTCAGCGTTGCTGTCCGTGTATTGTAATTTGGCAAGGGAATTTGAGAGTACTTTGCATATCACAGGGTTGCGCTCTGGGGACATCAGGGCAGACTGGTAGTTGGGGTAGATAATAACCTAAATAATTTCTCCTCATGTGAAAAGGGTAACACTTACATTCTGCTAGCTTTTGTTTTCATTGGGGTTGCAGTTTACAATATGTCTTCAAAGACTACATAATGTGCTCTGAATTTGGAAAATGATCCATTAGGAAAAAAAAAAGTGAATGGGCGGAATCTCATTATTCCAAGGTCTTTCTGTGTCTGTCTTTATCCAGTATAATATTGTAATGATATGCAGTGTCCTGCATTAGATTTGTGTGCTGTGCAAGTACAGTCTAAAAGTTGCTAGTATGATAAGATAGTAATTTTGTTTTAAATTAGACACTTGTAAATTTCTATTGACCTTGAGGGCCCACTTTTAAATAAACTGCTCTTTTGTTTCCAATTTAGAGCAGGAAGCTCATTATGCCTTCATTTAATATTACAGCTCAAACTGGCAGATTATCAGAACTTTAACTTTAGTCGATATGACATCATCTATCTGGTATAGCAACATGACTTGAGGCTTTATAGAAACCAAATCTTCCAAATAATTCATTTAAAATTAAATATAAATATCTGATTAATTTTAGGGAATATTAACATTTACTTAAAATTATTAGTATCGGCTCA
Organism: Chelydra serpentina; assembly: GCA_037349315.1. NCBI lineage: Eukaryota > Metazoa > Chordata > Testudines > Chelydridae > Chelydra > Chelydra serpentina. Next base: position 22,707,698 of record JBAIAC010000019.1, read on the forward strand.
TGAGTCTTAATACAAAATGGTTAATAGGTCACATTTTTCCTTTGGTCTTTTCCATCAATCTATAGATCAAGGATAAAATGTTCAAATGTGTCTGACTTAGGAGCCTAAGGCTTTGTCTACAGGTATAGATAAACCCCTCCTAGTGTAGATGCAGTTATATCAGTGTTTATAACGATATATTTTATGCTGGTTTGGGGAACTGGTATAAATTATACTGGTAAGTACTTCGATACCAGTGTAACTGCATCTGCATTAGGGCTTTTATTGGTAAAAATCACACCCTTAACCAACATGGTTATGCTGTGAAAAGTTTTAAGTGTAGACCAAGCCTAAGTCTCATTTTCAGAAGTGACTTAGGCATGGATCCACAAAGGGATTTAGGCACCCAACTGCCACGTTAGGCACCTACATCCAAAATTTAGATCCTAAAACCCCCGTTCAGCTGTCACTGGTTAAACCCTATAGGTGCCTAGGTTTCTGACAGTGTGCAGGCATAAAGCCACCTAAGTCCTGATGCTGGCAACCTGCTCTGCATCTAAGCCCTGGCAGGAATCCCAAAGTAGGCATTTCCCTGCCTATCACTCACTTGTGGAGCCCTGTCTTGTAGGTGTGACCCGCCCCAGGCCACACCTCGGCATTCCCTACTCGCTAGTTTAGATAGCTCCTTGCTCAGCTTGCTGGCTTCTGTGAATCACATTCTTAGGCAATTGAGAGTTCGTCTACACTGCAGAAACCCCGCCACAGCAGTGAGTCTCAGAGCCCAGCTCTCCCAGTGCATTGTATAGAGACCCTGGGCACTTAACTCAGGGCTGTGGATTCTCCTTTGTGGATCTAGCTCATAGTCTCCTATGTACTTAAGTATCAGAGGGGTAGCCGTGTTAGTCTGGATCTGTAGAAGCGACAAAGAGTCCTGTGGCACCTTATAGACTAACAGACGTATTGGCGCATAAGCTTTCGTGGGTGAATGTTAGTCTGTTGGTCTATAAGGTGCCACAGGACTCTTTGTTGCTATGTACTTAAGTCATTTTTTAAAATTGGGACTCAGGCTCCTAAGGCACTTAAGTGCTTTTGAAAATTTTCTCCTTTAAGCACTTTTGAAAATTATACTTCATCTGTTTCCTTCTTTATGGTCTTCTGTTTGCCTGTGTGTGCTCTAGTGGGCAATGCTCTGTCATGGATCATGAGACTTACTACAATATCTACATTTGATGTTTACACATTTCCCTGGAGAGTATTTTGTGGGTTTTTTGGGGTTTCTTTTTTAAATAAATAAATGGCAAGGTGAGAGGCAGGAAAATGTTGCACTGGTAGGTCAGAAAATGTGCAGACGTAGCCTGAGTTACAGTTGATGCTCTTCTGTCGTAAAGTTGCCCCTTTTTGTTCCAAGAACATAAAGAAATGGGGTTAGAGACCCCTGCTAGAGATTTCTCAAATGAAGACGTTTCTTGAATGGTAATGGGAATGTAAAGTTTTCATTTTTACAGTAGGTTAATCTGGACAGTTCAGATGTCAGACATGTACTGCTTCTCTAATTCATTCCTTTTATTACCTGAAGAAAATAAAGGAAAGCTCAGATTTTATACCAGTGGTGCATAGGGGTGTTAAATCTTCCTCCATTTGAGACGATGCATGCAAACCTTGGGCTAGATTCTGCACACTGGGACCTTTCCTGCCCTTTTAATATTCTGTCTAATTTCTCACACATCTGTTTTTATCCTAAGCAACCATTTGCAATTCTTATTCTCTTTTACTTGTTTTCACTTCTTTGAAGCAAAACCATTAAAGAGAATACCTGGTAAATGCCTATTCTAGATGAACCAGTTTAGGTGCATGTTTTTCCCATCCTCTTTCTTTTTAACAGCGCAATAGGAGGGAAGGCAGGCATACGATCAATCACTTAAACAGCTGCACTGAAACTTGCCCTCTAATTAATTCCTGATACTTTCAACACTGCTACCTAACTTATTAAGGAGTTCAAAGAGATAAGGTTCCTCTCACTCTCAAGCACTGTAACTACATATCTTATCCTATCACATATTTGCAGCTATATTTTTCTTTAGGTTAAATTGAAGGGAATGCCAGATCCAGACATGTTGTGTGTACTCTGTGAATGAAATTACCCCTGTGTAGAGGGACTGAACAAGGCCCTATGCACTTCTTAAGCTGCACTTAAATTGTGGTTCTACTCTGAACAGTGACTGTGTAAAAAGGCCACCTTTTTATTCAACACATCTTCTCCCTATGTATAGTCTGATTTTTGATTGATTACACTGATTTTTCGTGATTTCCACCCCCCTTCCTATTAGCACTGCACAACCAACACGACGCTGACAGAATGAGCTAAGTTCTGTTCAGGCTAATGCATCATCAACAGAACAGAATCCTAAAACTGACTTTATTCTTTCTAAATGTTACAGTGGAACTCTGATTTTTGTGGGCCAGTCGTGCTCCCATTGAAATCAATAGCAAATCTCTCATCGACTTAAGTGAAAAACAGTGCCAGGCCCTAGAGGTCTTTTATGGTACTTCCATGCTGTGTTTATCTTTTCTTCTCAATATGAGGCTGGTTTTTTTCGGTCATTGTTGTATTTTAATTGATTGTGTATCTAGCAAATGTAGGACTCAAACCTACAAAGTGTATGCATGTGACTTATGCACAAATAGTTCTCTAGTAACAGTGGGACTACTTGTGTGAGTACAGCTCACCGCATGAGTCAAGATTGGGCTCTAGAAGGTGTAATTATCTTGATGACTGAAGGACATTTTAACTTCCTATGGAAGCCCAATGCGGGTTTTGCTCTTCAGTGGGAGCAGGTTTAGAGATGAAATCCTGGCTCCATTGAAGTCATTGGAAAATCTCCCACTGACTTCAGTGGGCGCAGTATTTCACCGTCTTTACAGTAGGTCTTTATCTAGTATAAAGGCTTGAAACGAGAGCATTTTTGACCAGTGGGTAATAAGCTGAAATTTTGAAGTATCTAAAGGCAAGATAGGGTCATAAGAATCAATTCAGGAATTGCATGTAAATTGAGAGGAGTCTAAACACAAGCTAATCTCCATAAATATGAATTTACATGGTAAGCTACCATAAATATTGGAGTCAGAATTCTGTGTGCAAATCTCTTGGACACTAGGTATTCTGAAACTCCAGCATCTCTTGTAAGGAGAATCACATTGTGGTGCACTTCATTACTCAATCTTTGTAGGAAGAAATGCTGCATGCTCTGTGAATGGAATGTGAAGCAACACAATTAGGGCCTTTAAAGCACCAGAATGTAAGATAGAACAGGAGGAGTGGAATCTTCAAGCAGCATCTTCTCATGGGTCATTCTGGAGGGTTTTTTGTGTTTTAGTGATAAACAAGACATTTACATGGGACCAAACCTTGCAAAGACTGCCCTTGTGAAATCATCTGCCAAATGTTTTTCCTGTTCCTATTAGTGAGCATTGATTGATGTTTCATGGCTGCTGTATTTTCTTTAGATGGCATACTAATGTTGTTAACGCTATGTATCAAATGCATATTCAAGAAGGCAGTATGTCAGTTACTATACATATTCAAAGGTTCTCTAGTCACGTGACAATGTGTATTTTTGAAAAGTGGTTCATGGATTCATAGGTTTGTAAAGCTAGAAGAGACCTTATGATCAGGTAGTCTGACCTCCTGCATAGCACCAGAGACTCCTGCATCAAACCCATACATTCTGCTTGAGCAAAAGCATATCTTTTAGAAAGACAGCTAATCTTGATGTAAAGAGTAGGCGAATGGGAGAATGTACAAAGGTAGGTGTATGCCTACACCTTTTAAGTACATCTTGTTGGCCCTGGGTAATAAGTAGCACTGATGGTAGCTTTATTTGCGATTCAGCATTGTAAATTGAACGAACCAACCAACCAACCAATGGGGAAGGGGAAGAATAGCTCAGTGGTTTGAACATTAGCCTGCTAAACCCAGGGTTGTGAATTCAATCCTTGAGGGGGCCATTTAGGGATCTGGGGCAAAAACTGGGGATTGGTCCTGCTTTGAGCAGGGGGTTGGACTAGATCCCTTTCAACCCTGATATTCTGTCAGTGAAAAGAATTGTAGGACTGGAAGGGACCTCGAGAGGTCATCTAGTCTAGTGCTCCAGACTCATGTCAGGACTAAGTATTATTTAGACCCTCCCTCAGAGGTGTTTGTGTAACCTGCTCTGAAAAACCTCCAATGATGGAGATTTCACAACATCCCTAGGCAATTTATTCCAGTGCTTAACCACCCTGACAATTAGCAAGCTTTTCCTAATGTCCAACCTAAACTGGCCTTGCTGTAATTTAAGTCTATTGCTTCTTGTCCTATCCTCAGAGGCTAAGGAGAACAATTTTCTCCCTCCTCCTTGTAACAACCTTTTATGTACTTGAACCTTGTCATCATGTCCCCTCTCCATCTTCTTTTCTCCAGACTAAACAAACCTATTTTTTTTCAATATTCCCTCATAGATCATGTTTTCTAGACCTTTAATCATTTTGTTGTTCTTCTCTGGATTTTCTCCAAATTGTCCATATCTTTCCTGAAATGTGACACCCAGACCTGAACACATTACTGTGGTTGAGACCTACTCATCGCGGAGTAGAGCAGAAGAATTATTTCTTGTGTCTTGCTTACAACATTCCTGCTAATACATCCCAGAATGATGTTTACTTTTTTTGCAACAGTGTTACACTGTTGACTCATATTTAGCCAGCGATCCACTATGATACCCAGATCCCTTTCCATAGTACTCCTTCCTAAACAGTCCTTTCCCATTTTATATGTGTGCAACTGATTGTTCCTTCCTAAGTGGAGTTCTTTCATAGAATCATAGAATCATAGAATCTCAGGGTTGGAAGGGACCTCAGGAGGTCATCTAGTCCAACCCCCTGCTCAAAGCAGGACCAACCCCAACCAGATCATACCAGCCAGGGCTTTGTCAAGCCTGACCTTAAAAACCTCTAAGGAAGGAGATTCCACCACCTCCCTAGGTAACCCATTCCAGTGCTTCACCACACTACTCGTGAAAAAGTTTTTCCTAATATCCAACCTAAACCTCCCCCTCTGCAACTTGAGACCATTACTCCTTGTTCTGTCATCTTCTACCACTGAGAACAGTCTAGATCCATCCTCTTTGGAACCCCCTTTTAGGTAGTTGAAAGCAGCTATCAAATCCCCCCTCACTCTTCTCTTCTGCAGGCTAAACAATCCCAGTTCCCTCAGCCTCGCCTCATAAGTCATGTGCTCCAGCCCCCTAATCATTTTTGTTGCCCTCCATTGGACTCTTTCCAATTTATCCACATCCTTCTTGTAGTGTGGGGCCCAAAACTGGACACAGTACTCCAAATGAGGCCTCACCAGTGCCGAATAGAGGGGAATAATCACGTTCCTCGATCTGCTGGAAATGCCCCTACTTATACAGCCCAAAATCCCATTAGCCTTCTTGGCAACAAGGGCACACTGTTGACTCATATTCAGCTTTTCGTCCACTGTAACCCCTAGGTCCTTTTCTGCAGAACTGCTGCCCAGCCATTCGGTCCCTAGTCTGTAGCAGTGCATGGGATTCTTCCGTCCTAAGTGCAGGACTCTGCACTTGTCCTTGTTGAACCTCATCAGATTTCTTTTGGCCCAATCCTCTAATTTGTCTAGGTCCCTCTGTATCCTGTCCCTACCCTCCAGCGTATCAACCACTCCTCCCAGTTTAGTGTCATCTGCAAACTTGCTAAGGGTGCAGTCCACACCATCCTCCAGATCATTGATGAAGATATTGAACAAAACCGGCCCCAGCACCGACCCTTGGGGCACTCCACTTGATACCGGCTGCCAACTAGACATGGAGCCATTGATCACTACCCGTTGAGCACGACCATCCGGCCAGTTTTCTATCCACCTTACCGTCCATTCATCCAGCCCATAGTTCTTTAACTTGCTGGCAAGAACACTGTGGGAGACTGTATCAAAAGCTTTGCTAAAGTCAAGAAATAGCACATCCACTGCTTTCCCCTCATCCACAGAGCCAGTTATCTCATCATAGAAGGCAATTAGGTTAGTCAGGCATGACTTGCCCTTGGTGAATCCATGCTGACTGTTCCTGACCACTTTCCCCTCCTTTAAGTGGTTCAGAATTGATTCCTTGAGGACCTGTTCCATGATTTTTCCAGGGACTGAGGTGAGACTGACTGGCCTGTAGTTCCCCGGATCTTCCTTCTTCCCTTGTTTAAAGATGGGCACTACATTAGCTTTTTTCCAGTCATCCGGGACCTCCCCCGATTGCCATGATTTGTCAAAGATAATGGCCAATGGCTCTGCAATCACATCGGCCAACTCCTTTAGCACCCTCGGATGCAGTGCATCCCGCCCCGTGGACTTGTGTTCGTCCAGTTTTTCTAAATAGTCCCGAACTACTTCTTTCTCCACAGAGGGCTGGTCACCTCCTCCCCACTTTGCATTTGTCCTTATTGAATTTCATCCTGTTTACTTGAGACCATTTCTCCAGTTTGTCCAGATCATTTAGAATTTTAATTCTATCCTCCAAAGCACTTGGAACCCCTCCCAGCTTGGTATCGTCCGCCAACTTTATAAGTGTACTCTTTATGCCATTATCTAAATCATTGATGAAGATATTGAACAGAACCAGACCCAGAACTGATCCCTGCGGGACCTCACTTGATATGCCCTTCCAGCTTGCCTGTAAACCACTGATAACTACTGTCTGTGAATGTTTTTCCACCCATTTATGCACCCACCTTATAGTAGCTCCATCTAGGTTGTATTTCCCTAGTTTGTTTATGACAAGGTCATGCGAGACCGTATGAAAAGCCTTACTAAAGTCAAGATATACCACATCTACCACTTCCCTCCTATCCACAAGGCTTGTTACCCTATCAAAGAAAGCTATTAGGTTGGTTTGACATGATTTATCCTTGACAAATCCATGCTGACTGTTACTTATCACCTTATTCTCTTCTGGGTGTTTGCAAATTGATTGCTTAATTATTTTCTCCGTTATGTTTCCGGGTACTGAAGCTCACATTGATGAGGTAGGTTCCCTAATTAAAAAATAAAAGAAAAATGACAATATTAAATAATATAATATATTAAAAAGAAAAACCTGACAAATCATGTGGAAAATAGATAATAAAGGGCGAGTTTCTGCCCTCACTCTAATTTAAATTTGGAGAAACTCCAGCGAAGCCAATGGAATTGGAATTACAGCAGCATAAGCAAGGGCAGATTTTGTTCCCATGGTAATAAAATGACCCTGACAATATTCTCAGTTAAGTTATACAAGAAAATCTATTTGAAAAGCCTGTTGGAATGCTCTTAGGAGAGCAATCCCTGTTCAAGCCAACTGAAAAAAAAGACAATAACAAAACTTTCACTGTACTTTAACCAAGGTTTGTACTTGGGATCAGTGCTGATGTCTGCACTGCAGAGCGTGAACATCACTGAACAAACACAGCGCTGGGATTCAAACACAGAACATAATTCTTTTACACTGCGTGCTGAGAATGGCTTCAGTACTCAACAGTCTGGGATGTGGCACTGAGCCACATAGGCTGAAAGTGACTCTACTCTATTTCAGAATATTGTGTCTTGTAATGGTAAATAATGATATAAAATTTATTTATTGCATTACATGTTTCCCATGCCAATATTACCCCAAAACTAGTCTCTTCCATTCCTCTCTGTCATTTGCTGCTGCTTTCATCTCCTTTATGGTGAGACTGTTTTGACCTCCCTGCTAAGGGTTATTCTTAAGGTTTCTCTTTGACTCCCCCTTTCCTCACACCAATTATATAAATGTATAAAATATTACAGATCAAATCCGAGGGTCCGGGTCCTCTTACCCCAGCCACCATCCTCTCCTGGGTGGTGGCCTATCACCTCTACAGCCATTAAACCGCACCTATGTTGACTCTGGCCAGTAGGCCGCATGGCCCTGCAAGAGAGGACATCTATATTGGCTCTGACTGTTAAGCCGTGCAGCCCTGCAAGAAAGGGCAGCCATACTGATTCTGGGCACTAGCCACGTAGCCCTGCGAGGGATGGTAGCCATATTGACTCAGACCACTAGGCCAGACTGCCCTGAGGCCAAGGGCAGGTGGGTGGACTTAGCTACAGGTCTGTGATGCCCTTGTCCTGCCCCAAGATGGGGTTGGGGTTGGGTTGTACTCACCCTGTGACACAGTACCTAATTCTTTTCTTCTTCAAAGCACTTAGTAGACATTAAACAGGGAATCCTTATGATCCTCATTTTGCAGATGGGGAGCTAATGACTTGCACAAAGGCACTTATGAATCAATGCTAGAATCAGGTCTAGAATTCAGGAGTTCCTGGCTCTTAGTCAGTGCCCAGACTGCACCTCTCTCTACATAACAATTGGCTATGCTGTGCACTGGGTCTCTAGCCTAGCTAATAGTTTTATGCATGTCAGGGTCAGAACACAGAGCCTGACTTGCACCAGTGTAAAACTGGAGTGTAACAGATAAATCCGACCCAAATTCTTCAGTCAGGCCTCAGTAGAGCAGCCTGACCTCTTTATAAACATTTGGCAGAGATCCTAAACTACCTGCACAGGAAAAGGCTTAGGGTTTTATTGGCTTATTTAATTCTACATAATAAAGTGCATTATAGTAAAATTGAATTATTTCTGCCAGTCTTAGCACAGGGATGCTGTATAGTTGCTGACTCAAAGCTGTATGATTATTTCTCAGTTGTGGAAATCCCTGTACTCTGATTGAATGAAGGTGCCTGATTTGCATAATGGCGGCATGATTATTTATCTAACTACAAATAACTCTGCTCTGACTCCTGCCCTTACAACTCCCAAACTCCAAGACCTTCTGCAAACCATGAGTAACTTTAAAAAAAAAGATTGAATTATGCATATATTTGAAGTTCCCTATCCTTCTCCTTCGTAGCTTTCAGTGTTCATGAGTGAGAGTCAAGTACTTCCCCTGATCTCTTCAGCTTTTAAGTAATTGAACAAAAAATGACTCTGTTGGCAATTGGTGTGTGTGCATACATGTGTATTTAGCAGGGGAAGGAAGGAGAGATAGGACAAGTGGAAAGAAGAGGAAGTGGAGCTTTACAAATTCTTCTTATAAATAAGGCACATAGATGGCAGATGTGCTTTGCTGAATGAACTACGATGCATTACAGAAGAGCTTCCAGTCTAAGGTCCTTATCTAGAGTAGTGAAGATTGCCGAACCGGGCCCTTGTTAAAATGAGAACAATGGCTGGAGATAATGCATGGAGGGAACCAGGGAAAGGTAGAAAAAGAATGCAGACATCATGATCACGCTGTCACTTTGCACCTAAATCTAATACATTTTAATGTTAATAGTTTAGTGTCAGCTCTTTATTCCAAATATTTCTCATTTTCCGTAGCCCCATATTATGCTGTGAGTTTCTAAGCAGAATTTCTCATTGAGTTAACTAAAACCTGGTAGCACAATATGGCTCATCCTCTGGAACTAGTTTATTCAGCTATTAATGAAGCATTGCATTTTCTTTGGCTCGGAATTTCTGAACAGAATGTTACTTGTGACAGTTCTGGGCCATTCTTCCAATTGGTTGTTTGAATGGTGTTCCTGAATTCTGAATACACCAGGTGTTGACTTCTTTTATTATGTTGACTTGAGTGTGAGATATCTGTCTGGGGAGTTTACAGAAATAGGCCCCTACATTATATTGTAAATTCCTTGAAATGTTTCCCCAAATATGGGATTCACATAATATATATAAATGATTTATTTGTTATACTTTCTAGTATCCAGTGTTACCAAATAATTCTTTTTGTTATCTCTTTTTGATTTTCTCCATAATGTGTCTCCTCTTCCCCTCAGGGTTTAAACAACTGTTAAATTTTAAACTGTTTTCTACATCTCTTGTATTGTACTGTATGTTTGAGATATGAGAGATGATAGTGTTTTACTCTGTGCTAATGAAAGGGATCAAACATTCCTTCCAGCATTTTGGTTCAATTAGTACCAAAGATGAAGTAATAATGAAATGTGTAGCCTGTTCGGTGGCACATAAATGGTGATAGAATTTCAGGTTTGTGAAAGTAAATTAATCTTTATAAATAGGAATGTGTAGGTTTGCTAAAGGTTGGTCTGGCTTCTATTCAACTGCCCAAATAAAAGTTTTTGTTAGACTGTATTTTTGTTAATCTTAAAATAATGATTTTTTCACTTCAATAATGTATTTATATTTAATATTCTTGGAGACACATTCCATTTCCAAGAGCTTATTCTGCAGTATATATTAGCAATGAACGTATCAGCTATGGACATCACAGCAAAATGATCAAGTGATGACTATTGTAGAGAGGTTTTGTGCAGTAACGATAGTCTGGTTTTAGTAGGAAGCTGTGTACGTGTAGCTGTTCCGCTTTACTAGATAGTATATGCTCAGGTGCCATGTAAAATACTCACAGCAGCGATGTAGCTTAAAGGAATGTCAGCTGAAGCACATTCTCTTATGCTTACAGCATAAACACTCCAGAATGAAGAACAGCTCAGTCAAATTAGCTAAATATGGCTAGTTGTGAGGAGGTTGTTTCATAGCTTTCCATTACAGTGATTATAATTTTTTCTCCATGGCCCTAGGGCTGTATTAGTGAAAATGAATTATTCTTGGGGCATGTCTATACTGCATCTGGGAGCGAGCCTCCTACAGGTTTGTGCTGGCAGGGCTCATGCTAGTGCTCTAAAAATAGCTGTGTAGATGCTGTGGTTCAGGCTGGGACTTGAGTTCACAAGCCCACTCCCCCCCATCCCAGGCTTTGCAGCCTGAGCTGCAACATCTGCACATCTATTTTTAGTTGCTAGCGCAGATCTGTAGACCTGGGCTGGGAGGCTGTGTCACGGAGTATAGGGGAGTACGGCCCTGCACCCCTCTTCCCCGGATTCACTGGGAGTCTCAGCCAGCCAGTAGAACAGAAGGTTTATTAGAGATGCCAGGAACACAATCCAACCAGAGCTTGCCAGTACATCCAGGACCCCTCAGTCGGGTCCTTCCGGGGGGCAGGGAGCTTAGACCCCAGCCTGGGGGCTCCCTGCATTTCACCCCACAGCTCCAAACGGGGCAGGGAGGCCAGACCCTGTCTGCCTCTCTCCCCTCTTCTCCGGCCAGCCCCAAACTGAAACTATCCAGCCCCTCCTCCCCCTTTGTCTGCTTCCCGGGCCAGGAGGTCACCTGATCCCTTTGTTCGAACACCTTCAGCTCTCACCTTTGCAAGGGAGGGCCCGGGGCCATCGGTTGCTAGGATACAAAGTGTCAGCCCTTCTCTGTGTCCAGGCCCCTCTGTAACACTCATGCATCCTTGTTCCACCACCTAGAAACTCAAGCACTGCATAGGGGAAACCGAGGCACCCACACAGTACTCAGGGAAAACATTAACAACAGTCCTAGTTCATCACAGGCTGACTCTCCCCTCCTCCCCCTCATGCAGTCTAGACATACCCTTGAGTTGTTTTTTTCAGGAAAGGAAGGTGCCAAGTCATCAGATAGGAAATTGAGCTTCGTGAGGAAACTGTTCAGCAAAAATTGAAATTCTGGATAAGACAGTAGTTTAATTTTTATTTATTTTTGCCGAAAAGCTGTTGAAATTGTAAGTGTGCTTAACTAGTGACTTTACTTGTTCCATTAACTGGACACCTGGAAAACTACTAACTAGTCAGTTATCATTTGGGCTGTCTTAGATAATTTAAATATTAAGAATGTAGCTCTTCTAATGTTTTAATATTTTAATTTAATAAAAGACTTTAAAATCTGATGGTGAGACAGCATTAGGACAATACATTCTGTATAAAGCTCTATGAGAAATGTATTTGAATTTGAACTTTCAAGGGCATATAACAGATCTACTATATTAAATTAGAAGAAGCCTCCACCCTTTGGAAGATAATGTGGCTAATTATGGAAAATATTAAAAACAGGTTTCTTCCCAGGGTCTGTTAATGCTTTCAAATGCAAAGAAGAAGAGTGTTAATGGTTAAGCATTTTAAGGGAAAGGTCTTAATTTACTTTGAACTGTAAAGAATGGAATTCTTATCCCAGCTCTCAGGCTGACAGGTGGGTACCCTAATCAAAGGGTTTGGGCTATCCAGATGTGGGTGTCTCTCAGTCTCTCTAAAGTGAAACTGTTGAAGCTGTTCCACTGTGGATGAATAAGTAAATGTGCATTGGGCCAAAGAAAAGTGAGAATGATGCTATAGCCCAGTGGTTTGGGCACTCACCTGAGAGGTGAGAAACCTATGTTCAAATTCTTTCTCTGTATCAGGCAGGGGGGAACTGGACCAGCATCTCCCACATCCTGCGTGAGTGCCTTAACCACTGGGCTAATGGTTATAATGGAATTCTTCCCCCCCCCCCCCCCCCCCCAGTCCATCCATTTTGTGTGGAGTTAAATGTTTGCTGCTGCCATTCTTGAAAGAAATAGCTTAGTTGCCTGAATCTAGGAGAGGGTTCCTGGTTTAGGCACCTAACTCTTCTTGGGATCTAAACTTCACAAGAGGGGTGGGGCTTAGGACACACCCCTGTCCTTGACATCTGCTATTGGCTAGCTTAGGCTACTCCTTGCCTAGCATGCAGGCTTTTGTGAGTCCCATTCTTTGGTGACAATCTCTCCCTACATGCCTAACTCAGAGTGGGGACTCAAAGGGGGGGCTAAGTGCCTAAAAGTTATGCATTGTGAGTCCATTTGTGGATTTGGGCCTGATTTCTTTGTGGATGTGGACAAGTCACGTTATCTCTTTTTTCCGAAGTCTTCGTATCTGCAAAATGGAGATAAGTTACCTACACAAGGCTGTTGTAAGGCTCAATATGTTTGTAAATATTTATGTACGTGCTTACATTTTTAACTGAAGTTAATAAATTATATTTGCACTCATATGAATACTTACCTGCCTGCATCAACGTGTCTTAACCTGAATTACACCAGTATTTCAGTGTCTTTTTGTAAACCACCGCATGCAGGTACATTTGATGTTCTGTCCTTAATACCAAATGTCCCTTCATTTCACATCTTGACTATATTTGTGAAGTGGTGCACAACAGGGAATTTATTCAGGAGTTGAAAAATATAAATTCACATGAACTTGGAATGAACTAAAGTGAAACTGAGAATTTCCGTACACTGATTTGTATGTTGCTCAAGAGTCAGGACAACAACAGCTGGTGTTTCATTAACTACTACATACATATGCTAAACTGTCATGGAAAAACACATGACAGTATTGCATGTATTGGAAAAGCATGTGAATCCATTGGTATCTTTACTGGCACAAACAAGTATCATAGTAATAGAATTAGGCCATTAAAAGTCAATGGCAAAACACGGATTGCTTTCAGCTGGAGTAGGATCAAACCTAAACTGAATTTATGTAACCAGCACCAACTGGAATCACGGCCCATATTTTCAGGGGATTATATCTTAGCTTTTTCAAAAAGTTGCTTGGGGTTGAAATGTATCCGGAAAGGTACTTTAATTACTCATTATATAGCATTTCAGGTGTACATGGTGCTGTACCAGTGGCACCTGCAGCCGTATGAATGTTACGCACAGTGTGTACCATTGGCAGTGGTGAGGAGGAGCACTGCTGGCTGCCCTACTGCCCACTCAGGTATAGTCCTGCCAGGCTTCTGTCATGACAAGACCTGGGGGCCAAAACTGAGTGAGTGGCATTGCACCCTGGTGCACAGGGATCATAGAGCCAAACCTGAAGGGCTTACAGTCTAAAGGCACAAACAGTACTATATAGACCAGTATGAAGACAGAACCATGTATGGTCATGATAGCCAGAACACTTCTTTTTAAATAGCTTTGTTACACTTCTGGGCAGAGACCATACATTATCTTGTACGTAACGGATAACTCCAGTTGAAATTGTGGTCCTATTGAGGTCACACAATGTTTTTCACAAGTCAGTTTCATTACTGTTTGTCGGATTTTTTTGAGATTTCTTTTGTACTCCTGTAACACAAACAATAACTTGCTTGAACATTAAACCTTGAATCTCGTATAGCTCATACAATATCCACTTGAGCTGAAAAGAAAACGAAAATGTTGCATGACACTTATCCATAAAACTAGTACTGTATTTTGGAGAGATTTTCTGGGAAGAAAAAAAGTTTTATTTAGCAAAGCAGATGCTACTGGTACAAAAGCTATATTCAAACATTCCATGAGAATTTCCAGGCATTGATACACTAGACCTTTTGAGCAACCATAAGTGTAATTACAACAACATATTTGTATAGCACCTTATGTAAACCTTGCCACTCTTTACAAAATTACAGTCTATGTATAATAGGATAGGGACCATTTCATCCTTTAGTGAAATGCAAGGTCTTCTGGGATGAAATCAGGCAGTTGTTTCATAGGTGCTGGAACTAAGGGTGCGCGGGAGTGTTGCCACATGCCCTGGCTTGAAGTGGTTTCCATCATGTACAGGGTTTACAGTTTGGTTCATTGGCTCTCAGCACCCACATTATACAAATTGTTCCAGCACCCCTGAGCTGTTTAACAGTGTACAACATGCTTACACAACAATTGTAGGACAGGAAGGGCAGTGGGGAGTTAGGTAAGCATCATGTGCTTCCTGGGGTTGGAATATAGCCAGGACAACGTACCTAACACTGTCTATTGCACAAAGTGCCATGAGATTTTAACTAATTACATATGCATGGGACCTTGGTTTCACGTTTCCTTTGAAAGTCAGCCCCACACTGCCTGCTACCACTACCCAAGGGAATTAGTTCAGTACAGTTTCACAAAGATAGCTACATTCACCAAATTACAAGAAACACCTTTTTATAGAACCTAGGTGTTTCCTGTAGGTCTCCATCTAAGAGCTGTATAATCAGACTGACTCTTCGTAGGCCTGATTCTTTACTCTGATCTGTGAGAGCAGACCCCTGCAACCATGTGGCGCGCTAGTGACTTTAATGAGTCTCTGTGTGCGTTTAAGGATCTACCCACATTGATCAGATTACAAAGTTGGGGTCTGTTGGTTTGTGACAGAAAACAGAACCACAGCAAAAAGTGTTACGTCTGTAGTAGCGAGGATACTATTGTGTGTTCGCTGACATTGAGCAACTTCAGTTGGTCTATGAATAGACCAACTTTTCAAGTTTGTATCTGAGAAGACTTACCTATAGATTTTTTTTTAACCGCTTTGATCATTTATCTAATACCTAACACCTTTAAAAAGACTCCAAGGGCCATACACAACTCATGATCCACATAAAGAATCCCCCCTGCCTACAAAGAAGAGTTCTACATGTGAAAGAAGAGCAGTTATAATGGCCCCAAACAAACATATGCATGTATATAAGGGAGAACCCTGCCCTCACCTCTGCAACTGTAGAGGGCCCTAAATGCAATGGAACTGATGTGATTTTTGCTTCGTCCAGGCAGTAAAAAATCACAGGATTTCCAGCACCCATGCAGGGTTTTCCTGTCCTCTGTATCATGGAGCCTGACTGTCTGAGAGCTGGGTGTAGATTGAGGTCATGTCAACTGCAATGGCATTTGGGGAGGGGCCAAGGGTGGAGTGGGAGAGTGGACTGGTATAACCACTGCTACAAATAACCACGTAGAGTAAGGAATCTGGCTCCAGTTCTCCCAAACTCCTGAACTTCCAGGTTTAGGTTGAACGCTGAGCTTATTCACTCTGTTGAGGTGTATTGTCAGTGTGCGATGTCGATAAGCACCTAACTAAATTCACATTAACTTGAGACATTTTTCTGTCCTCCATTTCAATCCTAATATAACCGACAGCTAGAATATAAAAATAATATACTGATGTATAGCCCAATGATAGAAGTATGTCTGTTTAAGCTTTCTTCTTCTGTGTTTTTCATAAGCAATACTAGCATTCAAGGAATCAAAGTTTGATTTTTTTTTTTAAATGTTGACAAAATACCTAGGGCCTAGGATAAATGCTTTTTGTACAAATCTAAAAAAATAAAATAAAATTTGAGATTGTTGATCATTCTGAAGATATAAGATGCTCATGTTTTAGGGCTTGGGTTAAAAATATCCTTTATAATGCATCCTATTAAAGTAATGATTACATAGTGCGAGAGAAGAGTTTCTTGTAAATTTTTTCAAAGATGTAGGCTTTTAGCTCAATGAACGGCTTTGTAGTTAGCAGCAAGGAGACTACATGGTCCACATTTAGGGGAGTAATTTGTACGCTAATTGTGTTTGACTGTTTAATTACACTTGCTTACTGTAATTGAGGCCGGATGGTGACCCCCTTTACAATAGCTGCTAAAGGGCCTGTTGATGACTAAGTGTGATACAGTGTCGTAAAGCTCACACAACTGTCAAGAGGCTAGAATATTTTAAACTATTTCCAAAGCTAAGAGAGGAGAAGAAATCTGGAAGGAGAAAGAAGGCTTGATTTGAGGGGAAGAGAAACGGAACAAATACCGGATGCTATTAAAGCCTTTACTGGCCAGTGCTAGGTTGGAAAGAGAAAAAACGGGAGGATCAGCAGGAAACATGACAAAAACAAAGAAAGAAGTAAAGAAAATCCAGGAGGACACAGGCAGAAGGAAAGGAAAGAAAATGTAGGACTTTCAAGTGGTTTAAAGGAGAGAGTCCTACAAAGTAACAGGGTAGAAAAGATATCTGCTAGCGGGTGGGGGATGGGAGACCATCATAGCAGAAACACGAAGAGGTAAAAACGAAAGGGTGGGAGGATGAGAGTAATAGAAATGTGCCCCAGTGTTTTTTTTTAACATATGGCCACAGCAATTTAGCAGCCAGCTGCACACAATTCTGGTGGAGTACCATGAAGTTTCACAACATAGTGTGAGGTTCTGAGGTATTTGAATACAGTATGCACCACTATGCTGTCTGGAGGCATGACATGCCTGTCTGTACTGTGTATCTTTTTACTCCATTCATAATAATAATAAAAAAAACCCTTTCCAAATACAACAGTGACAAGAAAACCCCGGCACTGTGAGTCAACCCCTTGTGACAGCTGTTATGAGGCTTTAATGAGTTCTCACATCAAATGGATTATAATACAGTATGTAATGAGGAATGGTCTCTGAAGGGTGGGGAAATATGTGAAGTATTGGCAGGGAGGAATCCTCAGCATTAACATAGAAGTGAGAACTTGTAGTGAACAGACACGATCTGACTACACTATTAGTAATTTGTATTACAGGAGCCTCTAGAAGCCTCATCCAAGATAAGGGCGCCACTCCGCTAGGTGCTGTACAAATACAGAGACAGTCCCCTGCCCCAAAGAGTTTTAAATCTAACTAGTCAAGACAGACAAAGGGTGGGAAGAAAAAAAGAAGCCGAGAGAGAGGAAGGTCACATGGCAGGTCAGTGAAAGAGAACATACTGACTCTTGCTGTAGTAACTGGGCCTGCAAATTTACCTTATTTGTAAGCTA
The DNA here is from genome assembly GCA_037349315.1 of Chelydra serpentina. Taxonomy (NCBI): domain Eukaryota; kingdom Metazoa; phylum Chordata; order Testudines; family Chelydridae; genus Chelydra; species Chelydra serpentina. The sequence continues at coordinate 22,725,138 of JBAIAC010000019.1, forward strand.
AATGAGAAACAGTAATTAAAAGTTCATAACATGTCACAATACCCTTAATAACAAATGTTACTGCAGAAAGGTGCAAAAGATGGGGGGAAAAACCCAACTAAATTAGTCCAAACAAAAAGACCTGCTAATATAACTCAAGGACTGTGTTAACATCATGCCTGGTGTGAGACTGAAAATCAATGAATCAACATTAGTGTGTCGGAAATTAGGCCCGATTCGTGGACAAAATAACGGGAATGGGCCACGCCACCCTCACTGTCTTTTGGGGTTCTTTACACACACAAAAACCAATGTTGGGTGGCAAATATGGACAGAGATTACTGCTACGGTGCCTGATTGAAAGAAGAGGAAGGAGCAAGCTTCACCATTATGGCTGTCATGCCAACTGTCTCCTGGGCACCTGGCCCTTCTTTGTCCTGATCCTGAGAGAGGTCCTCACACCAGACTGGGCCAGAGAGAGGGACCCAGATGACATCACCACCTCCACCAGCTACAGCTAAATCCCAAACACCACCTGGGATATGAGACTTTATCACACCTCTCCCCAAGAGTCCCTTTTCCTTCCCCATCTTATTTCTTTTCTTTCCTATCCCTCGCCTTTTGCCTTTTGTCTAATAAGTAAGGCTCAGCTGGCCAAGACTGCATGTTTTGCAACACTACTGTAAGCCTGTGACCAGAAAAACAGCTAAATCCAGTGCTCTGAACAGCTAATGCTGGTACAAGTTCACCAGATTTCAAAGTGGCTAATAAGACTATGTGCTTGGCCTGGGTTTTCAGCAGTAAGTTTGCAAACAAAAGTCAACATCGGAGACAAAAGCTGCATTTTCTATCTTTGTTGTTCTTTTCTCAACCCCTTGTGTGTTTGTCTTGATTTGTCTTCTGGGAAATGGGATCTGACTTTAACAACAACTACAACAGCAGCAGCATCACTTACAACAGTTCCAGCCAATGTCAACTAACTGCCCCTTCCGCCAAAGAAAATAGTTATTACCATCTAAGAGACTATCATACTGGGTGTTTCTTTCTAAAATCTTCCTGCAGCCGAAGGGAAAGGAAACAAAGGATGTTGTTAAAATAAAACCTTACTCAGTACTTTACATTTCAAAGGCTTTAATTGTTTTCCTTTTTTTCTGTGCCTTTAATAAAAGGTTAAGAAGATTTTTAATGATGTTTGCCATGGTATTAAGCGGGCTGAGATCTCTGTATACCAAACTCGAACCTTGTTTAACACTGTTTGTTGTTGGACAGTAACAGGGTCTTGTTAATACCTTTGACACTTTGGGCCCATTTATTCCATCTAAATTAATACAACACTCCCCAAGGTCATTGTTACTGGTATTTGTGTATATCTTTTCTAAATGCACTAATATTGATTAGTAGGTTCTCTTTGTTGTCAGACTGTTACGCTGGATGGGAAATTTTCATTTTATTATCTTGGGGGTAGTGCTGATAAGAAATTTAGATTTTTTTTTTTACACTGGAAGGATAAACATTTGTGAGCATTTTTGGTAGTTTTAGCAATGGGAAACTCCTACTGAGAGTTTCTGTTTTGATTAGAAGAGAGGCTGGAGGAAATTGAAAAAACATATGGAGTTGGAAAACACACACCTGTTTAATTCTAATTTGTTCAAGCTATTGGGAAAACAATTAAAACTGTGACAGAATCCATTTTCTACCCGCAGTAATTCATTCAATAATATGTATCGCTATTTGAACAGTTTAATAATTTCCAGCAAAGGCCAGCTAGTGTATGTATGACTGAGAATTAGAGTCAGGGACAGGACAGACTGAATTGGGAGAACCACTGCAATAATCCCCTTCTCCAAGAGGCTTACAGTTTTTGAAAATTGCATGTTTAATTATTGGCACTGGCTGTACATGAAAACATCTATAACACTATTTCTTTTAAGTATATCTACATTCTATTGTCTCCAGAGCTGATGACAGTGAGGACAACATGTCTCCGCCTTAATCAGATCTGACAGAGCAGTTGGATTGCTGCTTGGTGAATTTCAATAGCTCTGTGTCAGGGCAAAAGGGTGGGGGGAAGGGAGAATAATCCTGCTGTGTAACTCTAGTGAAGATAGGTTTCAGTGTAGTAGCCGTGTTAGTCTGTGTCAGCAAAATGAAAATAAGAAAGAAAAACTTGTAGCACCTTAGAGACTAACAAATTTATTTCAGCATAAGCTTTCCCACGAAAGCTTATGCTGAAATAAATTTGTTAGTCTCTAAGGTGCTACAAGTTTTTCTTTCTTATTTTCATTCTAGTGAAGATGTGTTTCTGTATGAAAGGTGCTGTGTAAGGCTGGAAAGATTATGAGTTAGCTAGGATTTCTGTGTCAGTGTCCTAAGCCATTTTATGAACAGAATAGACCATATAATCTAAATACCATAGAACTGTTTCCCATAACTACTGACCTGAAGAAGAGCTCTGTGTAAGCGCGAAAGCTTGTCTTTTTCACCAATGGAAGTTGGTCCAATAAAAGATATTGCTTCACCCCCTTGTTTCTCTTCTAACTACAATCAAATATCAAAATCAGGCCGGTCAGTCCCATTTTCTCTTACATCAGTTTAGATGCACAAATTTTATTACCCCAAGAGGCTACTGAAACTTGTCAAGGAAGGGAGTTAATTTAAAAGTATAGTACTGTATTCCATAGTGTAAGACTGTTTTGTTTTAAAAGCCTAAACCAATTAAGGTGACCAGATGTCCCGATTTTATAAGAACAGTCCCGATTTTTGGTTCTTTTTCTTGTATAGGCTCCTATTACTCCCCAGCCCCTGTCCCGATTTTTCACATTTGCAGTCTGGTCACCCTAAAACCAATAGTGTCCTCTATGTTAACAATAGGAGGCATTTAGAAAATATTTCTCTTTTGCACAAAATTAGGATTGTTGTTGACAAACTGTAAACCTGAAGTTTTTGGCAAAAAAACTGAAAATTTTGCCTGAAATCTTTTTGTTTTTGTGGATTTTTTTCAATGAAAAGTCAGTTTTCCCTGGAAAGCAGCATATACTTTTTTTCCCCTCAAAAATTGTTTAGTCAAAAACCCAGTTTTCCATGAAAAATAGTTTTGATGTTAAATTTGCAACCCGTACTATTAAGAATGCATAATATACAGTATGGGTCATACATTTTCTACATATCCATATCTATATCTTCTATATCTACATTATATAAAAATGATAGCGGGTAGAACAGAGGGCAGGTTGAATAGTCTTTGCTAAATATATTTGATGAATTCCACTGGCTTGTGTTGAATAATTTATTTAAAACACTTTTGCAGTATTTCCCCAACTCCTGTAGCTGATCAGATACAATTCAGCATGATACTTATGAAATTTGTTGAAAAATATTTTCAACAAATACATGTTTCTGCTATTCAACCATATCTAACATATATGTGCATGTACTGTAACTGTATATGAAAGATAGAGCATTTTTAAAACTATTTATTTAGGAACCGTTAACAGGTTTACAAATCCTTTCCCTGTAAATAGGGTAGTCAAAAGGGACCCTGGTGGCTCTGGTTAGCACTGTTGACCGGGCCATTTAAAGTCCAGTTGGCGCAGGGCTGGCAGGCTCCCTACCTGGTGCTGCCCAGGTCCTGGTAGCGGCTGGCATGTCCCTCAGGCTTGGGGGTGGCCACCAGTGCTCCACGCACTGCCCCTACCCCAAGCGCTGGCTCCACGCACATTGCCCCCTGGTCGCCTAGGAGCCGGAAGAACATGACGCCGTTTCCTGGGAGCTGCCTGAGGGTGGGGGAGAGCAAGCAATGGAGGGAGGGGAGGATGGAGTGAGCAGTGGCAGGGCCTCAGAGAAGGGGTGGGGCCTTGTGGGAAGCGGTGGGACAAGGGTCAGGGCAAAGGTCTTCGGTTTTGTGCTATTACAAAGTTTACAACCCTACCTGTAAATAGGAAGAGCATGTTTATCTATGTGTGCATGCACACACTCCCTAAGTTGTTACAGTAGGTACTGTATTGCTGTGGATTATACTTTAATTAAATTAAATCAACTGAGAGTAGCAAGAGTGTTAATAATATACCCATTGTAAATAGGCATAATTAAACAAAGCACCCAATATTTTGATTTACAGGCATTTACTACTTCAGAGAACATCCTGATCCAAAATACTGGTCATATTGTGCTTCCTGCCCTCCACCGCCCCACCCCCTCCATTCTCTTTGGGAATTCTTGCATTTGATTACTATGAAATATAGAGTTTTCTTTTAACTCCTCTATTGTAACAAAATCCCTCTCAAACACAAGAAATAGAGACAGATGATAGTTGCATATTTCATTTCAATACATCCATTCTTGCTTCTCATCTACAGATTAAAAGGAATGTTCGCAGCTAAAAATAATGAATTACAAATAGCACAGTTGGCATGGTTTCCAGAACTTGTGTATCCTGGAAATTCAGTTGAAATTTATCACAGTCTTGACAGTCACTGAGTTTATGATACTGTCAATCAGTTTTTTATTAGCAGTTAACTGGAGGTCTAAGGATTGGCCTAAAATAAGCAGTTGGTTCTAGAAAATCTGGAACATGCCTCTTATGGGGAAGATTGGCATATTAAACCTGGAGAGTTTGATTAGTCCCCCAAAACTGCAAACCCTTTTTGGATTATGCTGAAAAAGACCAGCAAGCCCCTCACATGCCTGTTTTAGGCTGGTTAAAAATTCCTTCTCTACATCATATTTTTTTCTTTTTACATACCAGGGACATCCCCCATACTTCTGTTCTTTTACATTGGTTTAACTGCAAAGAAAGAGTTACTTATGCATGCCTTTTGTTGAATAGCTGATACTAAATGTTGTATGTAAACTGCATGTTGGATCATGTATAGCTCTTCTCTTTTTCTAAGTTTTGCTTTTTGTTCTGTAAAAGCAGTTGGTGCTGATACATGTGAATCAACTATATTTCATTGTACCACAATAACTTCTTCAAACAAATGTGGCTTCATATTTGTAAGAGTCTCTTTTCTTGTTGTATTTGTGCAGGTGTTTCTCTTTTTTTTGTTAAAACTTAAATACATCTTTAAAAAATGAAGAAAATGATCCATTACTCTAGGAATCTGTGTATAGACCAGTCTTCAGATGCAGAAGAATGCCTGGAGATGTGTAGGGGATGGTGGAGTGAGTTCAAGGGGCCTAAATAAATGGCTAGCTGCTGTACTGGGGTGTGTATGTAAGTGTACTTGTAAAAAAAACCAAAACACAAATATTTCCCCTATGTAATATAGCTATTCTGGAATGATGGCAATCACTCCATAGTTAAGGTTGCAACTGAGTTTCCATTATAATTCTGTTTGTATTTGGTATTTGCAGAGGCGGCTCTAACAATTTTGCTGCCCCAAGTTGTCGCCGCGGTGGCAGCAATTCGGCGGCAGGTCCGCCGCTGTTCCCGCTGCTGAATTGCCGCCGCGGGACTCGGACTGCCGCCTCGTTCTCGATGCCGCCCCAAGCACCAGCTTGGAAAGCTGGTGCCTGGAGCCGGCCCTGGGTATTTGTATGGCTTGTCTGCCTGAGCGTTGGCTTTGGGCTGTCTTTCCTCTCCTCTCCCCTGATATACCTTGCATGGTCACTGGTCAGGCTATTTGTCTTTTCTCACTCAGCTTGTATTTGTATGCAGTTACAAGTTCTCTTTTCTTTGATTTCCTTTGTTTCAGACCAATACACCAATGCCAGCAGGTAGTCAGTTAGGACCTAATTCAGCATGATACTTAAGCATGGGAGTAACTTTAAGCACGTGAATAGTCCCAAAGTTATGCATGTGCTTAAGTACCTTGCTGAATCAGGGCTTTAGTTTGCAGAACAAGGGGCTGTGCTATTTCAGACGACACCACGTGGAACTGTTTCTCTTCTCTTTCATTTAATTGGGAGGGGGCTCATTTTATGTCCTTTCTGCTTCTAATTGTGACTTTTTCTGGATTATATACATTTGTGGACTAAAATAAATTGAAATTGGCATTTCCTTCTTCTCAGGGTTACAGCAACAAAGCTTAATGCCCCACATAGGCCTGTTATCTGCTTTCCTCACTGTTATGGATTTCATGCCATTTTGATAAAAAGGCTGTTTCCAAATCCAAGCAAATCAGAACGTCAGACCCTCTGATATTCATCTAAATGCTGATCCTGTGCACACCCCCGGTGACTACCACAGTGAGTTTGAGAGAAACAAAGCTAGAAATGAAAGTTAGACAGTGACCTCTGGAACATCCTAACTGCAAACAAGGATGTCTGATTAATATAAAATAATATTTATAAAATAAAATAATAATCTTTATCAAAAAATTTAAATTGCTTGGGGGAAAATATCTGTATACAGTGTGAAGTGGATAAGTGTACCTTTTTGAGCAATACATATTTTTAAAGGGGTTTCATATAGGAATTTGGATCAATTTTTCTTTCTCCTTTTAGAAAAACGTCAGTGTGAATCATCTGAACAGTTTATTTAAATGATAAGTTGGGTGTGCTTCCTGTTAATTAGTTTATAACAGTATCTGGGTTGCTCATAAACTCTGGGACTGATGGCTGAGGACTTGTTAGCACAGAATATGGTTATTGATAATATAAAAGTGTTTATATTGAAATGTGCCTCCCCCCCTAAACTCTGATTTGCCATTCTAGGCCTTAGGCTGGTCCATCTGTATGCCCACAGTAAACATGGCTGTCTCAGCTTCTGCCCCCTCCTCACCCAGCCAGTCCTATCTTCTTAATATTTCCCCTCCTCTCCTTTGCTTTCTGAGGAAGGTTCTCTTTCCTTCACTAAGAGAAATTACCACAGTTATTGTACAACCCAGATTCCCACCCCTCCTCTTCAAGTCAATCAGATTGCTAAGAACTGTGAAACTAACACCGTAGGCTCTTAACTTTATTTAAGAGATTCTCCTCTTCCTCCTTCACATTTAATTTTGAGTCTCTATGTAAGGGAAACATATCAAACAAAGTGAAACTAAAACAGAGGGTTCCTTTGTCCCTTTGAATGTTAAAGTACAAGTTTTCCCTCACTAGCATTAGGTTTATAATGAATGGTAATAAACACTGTATAGATACAGATCTTGAATTTTTCTCCAGTGTAAGGTACTGAGCAAGGAGACAACTCACAGCAAAATGTTTACATTTAAGCATTGGACAACCTCCTAAATAGCAGAAACAAGTGCTTGTGGGGCTGCAGAAATTACTTTCCTTTCTTTAGGGACCCCTCCAAAAGGTGAACTATGCTGTATTGTGTGCTTTTAAATGTAATGTGCAATACAGATATACTCATGACTATAGAACAGAAGTAAGGCCTCAGAATGCCCCAGAGAAGAATATTAAATCAACTTTATAGTATCTAAGTATCACCAAACGTGTGGTAACCAAGTTTAGGAGTTGGAAGAAACTTGAATCTAATATTGCTTCAGTCTGTTCCATGCATTCTCTATGATATGTGCACTACAGGAAAAATGAGGCAGTGGAGAAGGAATCTCAGTATTGAAATGAGTCTTTAGGGACCTTAGTTTAGACCAGTCATTGATCCTTATCACCTAGCTCTTAACACATGCACTGCATTTACTGATAATATGCCATTAGATCAAAATACCAAATCATTTCATTATACCGTGAAGTGCACAGCAGTCTGAATAAATAAACAGCTTCACCCATCCTGTTTCCTCCATAAAAAGGTAGCTAGGGGAGATAGGGCAATGGAAAACTCAATCAAGTTAAAAGGTGAGAGAAAGCTCTTCCACTGTCCATTTTATGCAGAATTTTTGACATGAAAATAAATCTGGTGAACCTCTCACTCACCCTAGCATAAATCTGGAGTAAAACTGGAGTGGGATGAAAACCAAGTCATGTTTGTACAGTACAGTGTTCTGTCCGAGATCTTGCTTATCACATGGGCATAATGTTCAAAAACACTATTCAACTAAAACTGTTTTGTCATTCAAATGAAATGAAAGGTATTTGGATGGTGTTTAGTAGAATGCCATAACAATTCACTATAAATGTGGTACAGCAATATGTTGTATATGTTAAATGTGTATAATTTAGACCTAAAACCAAAATCCTGACACTTGTGGATGCATGTGAATAGAAGATCCATAGCTCTTTTCACTAGGGTGGTGGTGGATAAAATCTGATGTCCTAAAACAAAAAAACCTCAGTTGGTTAACATTCTGTCCACCTAAATTCCCTCTGTGTTGTGCCAGTGTGCTATGATTGACTCGGAGACTCGGAGCTCTAGTATTGCCTTTACCGCTGACTTGCTTTGTGACAGTAAATCCAAACCCTGTCTCGCATATGGCTTCAAACCCAAATCCTGAACCTTAGCCCATGCTCAATCCAGATTCTATTTCGAATGCTGCCCCCAGCCTCTCTTATTAGCATTGCTGTAGTTTGTGTTGGATACAGACTTTGTGATAAACTGTTATGTAGTGACTCCTGTGGGCTCCATACTCCCCTTCCTTCTGCACCGTGGAGGGGAGCAAAAGAGAAAAGGTCTGCCCAGATGAGAACTAAAGAGTGGAAGGGTACTGAGTGGTGACCCCACCATCTGCTCCCCCTTAGAAGTTCACAGAACACTTCCACATGGGCACCGCTCAGCTGGGATCTGTGGTGAGGCATGTAGGAGCAAAGAGGGGGTGCAGCTGGGGAGCAGCCAGTCTACATAGCATGTTCCCCTGAGGACTCAGCAGATTTAGATCAGCAGTTCCTCCATAACCCGCTGCTGCTGGTCCTCTCCTCGCGCTCCTCCTGTGGCTGGGCTTGAGCTGTGGCGCGTGCCCTGCAGCGAACCGCGGTCTGTCGCCCCATCGCCGGCACCCAGGAATTAGAGGTATGTATCCCCATCTCCGAGTGCTGGGAATGGGGCTGCACCCCATCCCCCTCACTGCATCCCTCCCTGCCCCAACCCCCCGCACCGCATCCCCCTCACTGCATCCCTCCCTGCCCCAACCCCCCGCACCCCATCCCCCTCACTGCATCCCTCCCTGCCCCAACTCCCCGCACTCCATCCCCCTCACTGCATCCCTCCCTGACCCAACCCCCCCGCACTCCATCCCCCTCACTGCATTCCTCTCCCGTCCCATCCCACCCTGCCCCCCACACCTACCCATCCTAGCCCTGTACCCCTTACAGTGCTCTCCCACCCATCCTCTCCACCTCCCAGAGCTGCCACCCCTATGTTCCTCACCCCCCCACAGCCTTGCACCCCATTCACCGCCATACACTGCTGCACTCTCATATGTCCCTATACACCCTGTGCCCCCCACATCCTCATGCACCTGTAGCCTTCTGCCTCCCCCTGCATCCCCATGCATCTCACATACCTCCCCGCACCCTCTCCTCTCTCTCCTTCACTGCCCCCTCTCATCCCACCCTGCTCTCCTCCTTGGCCTCTTTCCCTCCCCATCCTCTCTCCTCCCCCATCTTTTCCCCTCCAGCCCACCCTCCTCCCTTCCTGGCTGGGTATCTCTGTCAGCAAGTGTGTGCATGCATGCACTCTATGTGTGTAAGAGACTGTGTGTCTTTGTGTAGGGAGGTGCATGTATTGCTGCATGTTTGTGTACCTGTGAATAAAATTTGCAGCCTAACTCTCTGATTTTTATTCCTTTTGTTGGCTTGCACACAAAAAATTTGATAACATAAAATATGTGTGCATTCATTTCATAACAAGTTTTTAAAAGAGACGGGAACTCTAAAAGAAATGTATTATTTCTTAAAAAGTGAATGTTGTTGACTAGTAATTACAGAAGAGCCAATGTATCATACATTTGTCTCCCCACCTTTGTCTAGCTACATTATAAACTCTTTGTTGCAGACTCTCTCTTTTTTGTGTGTTTGTCCAGCACCTACCACCCTGGAGCCCTGATCTTAGTTGGGGTCTCTAGGTACTAAACAACAATTGTAATAATAAATAATGTGGAAGTATATGTGTTTGTGCATGCTAGATGTGTACACATGAATACACGTGTGCATCTGCATGGAGGTGTGGCAGTCCGTTTGTACAGATTTATTTATATAGATATCTGGACAAGTGTGCATTTCTGTGCTTGTGCTCTATGGATTTGTATTTGGGCGTTAGGAGTGGGCCTTTAATGGACCCATTGCAGCTGTGATAATGTGTGGTCCTAATTCCACATATAAAATGACAATAACTTTAATGAACAAAAACTGTGGAGCTGGTTACGAAAAATGGGAAGAGGGGAGAAAGAATCATGAAAACCTTTGTGAAATTTCATTTTTTAAAAAAATACCCTTTTTGACTATTTTGCTGCCTACCCCCGGGCCATCCTCTTCTGCCTTTTCAAAGAGCATATTCATGCCAGGGAAAAGGAGAGATGATGATGATACACTCCCTTTGTCCTGGACAGTGGCTTGGCTCCTATGCTGTCCTGATTCTTAAACCAGCATGGTATCTGAGTGCTTCCAGGAGACCATTAAATGATGTGACTAACATCTGTCTCATGTAGTTCATTCTTTCTCTCGTCCTCTCTCCAGGGGGAGAATTGTGCGTGCAGTGTGGTTTTTATTCCTTTGGGAGCCACTATCCAGTACTACAAATTGGAGTAGCCCTGCGTCTGCTCTAACTTGCACTGGAGGTGGGTTTGGCCCCCAAGCCCTTCAGGATCAGGGAGTGGGAGGTTGTGGAGCAGTGATGTAAAACCAATGATGTCCTCTCTGCAGGTGTACCAAGCGCAGCTCTAGGCACACCTGGAGATCTAGCCCATTATGTTTTGAATAACAGTGCTACTTGCATAGTTTTAACAAACATGGAAATCTAATTTTAGCTTTTCCGGTGGTTGAGTATTAGCAGATTCATATGATTTTTTCAATGGTAGCAGATCAACATTGGAAGTGAGACCATTGCCAAAAGAGGCAGAGCTGTTTTCCTGCCTGACAATGACCTGAGAGACTGCCTGTGTTCCAAGGCTACTGCAAAGGAGAGGGCGACTAGGGAGAGGCTTTGAGTCAACAAAGCACTGAAGCATGTCAGAGGAACTTAAGCACATGTTTAGTTGCTCTGCTGAATTTTGGATAGAATCACTGAAAAGCCACTTTTGTGACAAAGATGCTTAGCTCTTAACAGAACTCCATAGGGAGAGAAGAAGCTATGACTTGTGTGTGTGTTTTTAGTGCAAGGATAGGATTTGGGGAAGAGCTGTGTTGTACATGATGGTATATTACTGGTGACTACAACAGCTTAATGTCAGTCTCTTTACACTGAGCCCTAAAGCCCTTCTGGTTCCCAAGAACAGGTGTACGAAGAGAAGCTGCTCCAATGTGCCTTAGACCACACACTGCTAACAAGAATCTTGTATTGAATTTCCTCACTGGATTTCTTATTGTCTGAGTCTGGCACTTTTCCAATGGTCTCTAAGATGGAACTAGTTAGATCTTATTATAACTCAGATGCGATAAAAATCACCCTGGGATTTTTCAGAGGACTGCTTCTAATGAGATGACAGTTGTTTATAAAATAAAGGCCACATGGAATTTTACCAAGCAATCTAACCTTACCTTGTTGTAGCGTTGCAGAAGCCAGAGACTTTGACAGCTGTCCTGCTGCTCACTCGGGGGCAAAACTCTCTCCCATCTGTGCTTTGGAGCTCGCTGACCCCACTAGAATTCTTTCCTGGCCCCTGCACAACTCCCAGCTTGGTTACTTGGGCTGTGTGCTGAGATGTGGATTGGCCCTTGGATGGGCTGTCGAGACAGTAGCTGTAATATTCTCACTTTTCTTTCTTTTCTTCTTTGTATTATAGGTGCATTTTTCTTCCATTTATAAAGAGAACTTGCTCCCAAGAAACCCGTATGAGTGAGGCCCCACTCTGCAATGGAATCCTGGCCTACCCTGGCCTGGGTTCTGCTACTTAGCCTGATCGCTGACTGTCTGAAAGCAGTTCAACCTAGAGACTTTACAGTGAAAGATATTATCTACCTTCATCCTTCAAGTAAGATTCATTTCACCTGCTTAAAATAGGATGTCACTGTGCCAAGGCTTAAAGAAAAAACCCTGAATTCAGACAGCAAAAACATCGGGTAGTTTGAATTAAGGAGTATGTAGCTTTTTGTAAAGTTAGCCTCTGCACTAAAGAAAGTAAGTTCTTAAAATAGAAAGGAAGTATGTTTTATATGTGTGCACACACAAGATACTTTGTGTCAGAAGAATATTTCTTGGTCAGTTTACATGACCGCAAACAATTAAAAGCCAATCTACCTGTACTATTGAAATGATATAATAAAGCTGACCAGACAGGTATCTTCAGGGATCTTCTAGGTCACCTAACTCAGTGTATTCTTAGGGCTTGATCCTTCTGGGGTTCAGATGAAAGCTCTGCAATAGCAGCACTGAACAACTGGTAGAATGGATGAACCTGGTATTTTGTTACTGACAGTCTAATAAAGTGAAATAAGCTACCATGATTGGCATACAGACTAATGGGATGGCAAAAACACTTTGGCTAGTACATGTCATGAAACACGGAGCAGTTGGCCTTGAGATACTGTTTTCCAGTAAGCTTAGGACACATTTTTCTAGCAGCATCTGATCATCATGGCTGTCTCTGCTCTGTTTCCTCTACATGCAGCTCTCTAGCACACTCAAATAACTCACTACTCTTGGTAGTGAAAACGGCTGCTACACACATCATTGGCATTCACTGCTCATGTTGTGGTCCCACTTTCGCTGGCCCCACACACCCATTTTATCCCCTGCTCACCATGTCTCCATTCAGTATGGCAGTGGAGATTTGCGTACATTGCTGAACATCTCTCTGTATTAATGAGTACTATGTGGAAGCCTCCCTACCTAGGTGTGGAGTAAACATGAGTGCCAGGTGCTAGTTCTTGGTTCTCTAGATTTATTTCAGCAGTGCTTAACAGGCTGCAAGGTCTGGGCCATAAGTACCCAGGATTTGGCAAAGGGGATTAATGGGGAAGCTTGCTTATAATGTGAAGCTGTCCTCAATGCTTACTGAGTATCTCATTCCCCACTCGAGCATTGTATCTATGTTTCAATTCTACAAACTGTTAGGACAGTTATTTCCTTTTACTAATGTGTGTAAACGGCAGACAGCTGAGGTAAGCGTAATTCACTTTTATAGGCAACTTTTGTCCTTTGTGATAGACTCGCGGAAATAAAAATACAACTTACAGCGCTCAGGAAAGGTGCCACATTGACAGCCCTGGAGATTGAAGTCGACTGTTGATCACAGAACAGGTACAACCGAGACAGCAGCAGTAGACACCTGTTAATGTGGCCCTGCCTATACACCTCAACCTTGTGAAGGCTCCGTCCTTCATCAAGGCTTGGGCTAAAACCTATTAGGTCAATGGAAAGACTCAGTGGCTTTGGATTAGGCCCTCAGTCTTTGAGTTCTCTACTAAGAGCTCTCTGCCAACAATAGTGCCAGTTGTGATGGATTTTATTTTATTATTTTTATTTATTTTATTTATTTATTTTATTTTTGGTGGCATGGACACCTGTCCACTAGGAAATAGTTTAAGATCACTAATTTATTTCACAGGGGCCAGGGAACAGCTGTTGTATGACAATGACTTTGTTACCATTGACCAAGCCACACTGAAAGCATTCAGCTAGAGCTGAAAGGCTGTTATCCCTGCAATTTCCTCAGCCACTAAGTTGTTAATTTTCTGAGCCTCTGGTTTTTTTGATTGATTAAAGCTCATAGAGCTTGAGATTTTGTGAACTTCTTTCCTGGGTTCTGGCTCTAGTCTGAGACTGCAGTCCTTATGCCCACATCATTTAAATCCATTTGCCCCAAGGATGAGTCATTAAAAATAATGAGCCAGATCCTCAGGTGGTGTCAATGGGCATAGAGTCAGTGAAGTCAGTGAAGCTATGCCAATTTACACCAGCTAAAGGTCTGTTCCAATATCTGCCTAGCTAAAGGGAAGCCTGTGTATTAGGAGCTAGAGGTGACTGAAAATCCCAACCATTTTCAGGTTTCTTTTAATTAAAAGTTGAATTTTGAACAATAACTATTATCGACAATTAAAAAAAAAATTCCAACCAGCTCTGTTTAGGGGCAGAAGGGAGCTAGACTGGCACTAGAGGCTGCCCAATTTAGGACTCAGTTGTGCAGATCTTACTTATTGTGGTGAGCAATTATTTAATCATTGTGATTATTCATTTAAGTGCTCACCGACATGAGCAAAGGTTGCACAACCAAGTCCTTAAGGCATTTCATTTAGATACCAATATAAGATGCTGCATGTATTTTTTCATTAGCTTCTCAGTCTCATTGTATTTTTTTTTCATTCTGCCTGCTCTGTGTTCCTTTTTCACCCGACTTCCTCCCTCTCTGCACCTTTCCGTCCCCTTCCCCACTCTCTGCTAAATGGAATCTGATGATGTTCAACTTTCTGAGTCAAACTTTTGAACCCACATATGTTCTAGTCGATTTGAAATTAGGCAAAATGTGTTTGCACACCCCTAAAACAAACATCTTTGTTGGAGAAATTTAGCCTTTTTTTTTTTTTTAGTGTATGCTGAACAAAGACTAAATCTCCACAGTAGTCTTCCAAAGAAAGCTGGTACAAAGTGAACCATTGCTGACCAAGGGAGTTAATGGATGGATAATGTTACAGGCAGTTAAGGGGCACTGTGAGGTTGGTTTTTTCTTTAGAATCGCCCTTTCCTGAGGGACTGAGGCCTTATGTCCCGAAACACAGTCTACTGAGCTTATTAACTTCTGTGATCAAGAGCCAAATGAGATTCACTCACAGCTGTGGCAACAACTGTTTGAAACTTTATTTTATTCCAGGAGTGCTTTGAAGATAAAGAAAATACCATGCATCTCAGGAACTTCCACAGTCTCTCCTTTTTGTTCACCTGTTTTATCAGATATAGTATTAGTTAATGGTCTACTACAAGAAGCAATGTTCACAAACATGCATCTAGCCACACGTCTCTGTTGTCTAGAAGCTATTTCCAGAGAACTCTTCCTGCCTTTTGATATCCAGAGAAGCCATTTCCTTTTTACTATTTAAAATAAAACCCCCAATCTCTGAACACTTGTTATGAGATGAATATGTTTTGGGGTGCTGGCCTGAAGACAGCTATAAAGAAGAGTTGGGAGTACTTTTGTGCTCTCATTTGGGTTCCTTGCCAACATTGAATTAATAATCATTTCATAGACAGATTTGTATTTTGCATATAGAGGAGAAAATCTATATTTTGTGACAGTCTCTGCTAATACAAATTGGCTTATCTTTTCATTTCAGAAGATTACATCTGGTCAGGTGCAATGTAATGCTTTGTGTCCAACAAAAACAAAGTTTAAAATAGCACTTACCTAGACCTTTGCAAATCAGTGAGATGCAGATTGTCTTAAACCTGCTCTCGGCCAGTGCTCAGGGCATGGGCAGTGCGCAGAGCCCTGAGGGCTCCCTCCCCCCCCCCCCCCCCCAGGAGCCAGACCTGCTGCTGGCCATTTCTGGGGCATAGCACAGTGTCAGAACAGGTAGGGACTAGCCTGCCTTAGCCGGGCAGCACCACCAATGGGCCTTTTAACGGCCCGGTCGGCGGTGCTGACCAGAGCCGCCACGACCCAGTGCCTTCCATTCCGCAACCCAGTTCTGGGTCGTGACCCGCAGTTTGAAAACCACTGCTTTAAACCCTATAAGCTCTTTGGGTTTTGGGACTGACCAGCCTTCAGAGATGCATATCAACTCCATATAGGCTGGTATTCAAATAGGGTGACCAGATGTCCCGATTTTTATAGGGACAGTCCTGATTTTGGGGTCTTTTTTTTAATGTAGGCTCCTATTACCCCCACCTCTTGTCCCGATTTTTCACATTTGCTGTCTGGTCACCCTATATTCAAAGGACATTTGAAATCCAGGGACTGGCCACAGATTGTTGATTCAAAGGCCTGAAACACCTCTGTGTAGGGTGTGCAGTGGTTACTACTCTAGTCTTTGGACTGGAACAGTGGCTATAGAGGCGTTGAATCTTGTGTTGGTTGCTTGAAATGAGATGGAGTGAAATTAATTTCTACTATCCCCATTTTATTGCCCCACACAATACCTTGACTTTGTGCCAATTATAAATTTCACCTATTGTTCTTTGATTAGTTTCTGGGCAGTGTACTGAGAGATGGCAACATCTGGAAAAATCCATTTACTTGGATTCATTTAGGATGTATTGCAGAAGTCTTGCCAAGAGAGCACTTTAAAACTTTGTTTCACATTTGGCTAAATAACTTGTACTCAAGCAGATTATTGATAGCTGGAGGTTCAGCAAATTGATGTTTTCTTTTCATTTGGGACATCAATCAGCATTCAAAAGTGTGAGTGTATTAATCTGTGAGGCAGATTTCAGAAATATTTAATCCAGGTGATATTTTGTTAACAGCGGTGATGGAGTAACAGTATTGGATACTGCTGTGAAATAATATGTGCTACGGAGAATGAGCAAGTACAGTTATGGGGATGAATCCCATACCTCTTATTCAGATGAAACGCCACTCGAGGTCAGCTGTGGGTAATTTTCCTGAGTAATGACTGTTTTACTGGGCCGTTGTACTAATATATAAATGCTCTTCCTGTATTGGATAATTTTAAAATCCAGGACAATTTATGATGGGGTTGAGGCACACATATCTAGCAGCAAATACATTTTTAAAAAAGAATATTACCCTGGTGCCTTTAAAAAGCATGGTACAGACTGGCTAAATGATAATCAGTTAAAATGAATTTTGTTTACATTTTTCAGCCACACCATATCCTGGTGGATTTAAATGTTTCACATGTGAAAAGGCGGCAGACAATTATGAATGCAACCGATGGGCTCCAGATATCTATTGTCCAAAAGGTAAATTAGCTCCATGCTATCTGTTTAGATTAAATCTATGTTAAGGAAATGCCTCAATATTCCCATTTAAGTGATAACATGCACGGGTATCCAATACCTGCCATTACTGGAGGTTTTTAAGAAGAGGTTGGACAAACATCTGTCCAGGATGATCTAGGTATACTTAATCCTGCCTCAGCACAGGGTGATGGACTAGCTGACCTCTTGAGATCCCTTCCAGCCCTACATTTCAATGATCCTATGATTTTCATTATTCTCCAAGAGTATTTGAATTCAGGTGATGGCTATTCACACCCATAAGCCTCTGTTACTGTAAGTGAGATTGGTGGAAGATACAAATGATCCTTCCAACCCTCACACTTCCCTTTGCAGTAGATGGGTTTAGAGCTTTAATCTATCCTCACGTTCTCCCATAGCTGAAACAGAAATTAAGTTTCAGTGGGACTTAGGCTCCCAAGTATGTATGTCACTTTTAGAAATGGGACTGTGATGAGGTGTTCACCCCACACCACCCCTGAAGGGGTTATGATGGTGCAGAAGGGGCCAATTGAGTCTGGCATGATTGGAAATGACTAATGGCTGATAAAGCCCAGCTGGGGGAGAAGCTGGCTAAGGTATAAAACCAGGAAGTTCCAAGCAGAAAGGGGCTGCAGTGTGGAAGCTGTCAGTCACCCTCTGGACTTGGGGGAGGAGGAAACCAAGGCTATGTCTACAGTATGGACCTTACAGCAGCACAGCTGTAACGCGGCAGCTGCGCTGTTGTAAGGTCTCCTGTGTAGCCGCTCTGTGCTGGTGGGAGAGAATTCTCCCGCCAGCATAATTAAACCACCCCGAACAAGCGGCAGTAGCTATGTCGGAGGGAGAGCATCTGTACACATGGGTGCTTTTGTCAGTGAAACTTATGTCGGTGAGGGGGGTGGTTTTTTCAACCCCCTTGGACCAACAAAAGTTTTGCTGACAAAAATACCAGTGTTGACAAAGCGCTAGGGAGTGAGAGAAGCCCTGGGATCCTCGCCCTGAGGGAAGGGTCTAGCTAGAAAGGTGGAGAAGAAAGCCTGTGGGAGGTGGAATAGTAAGCAATCCAGGGGAAGAGCAGCAAGGTTAGAGATTGTGCAGACCTTGGCTGGAACCCAAAGTAGTGGGTGGGCCTGGGTGCCAGGGGAAGTGGCACAGGACCTGGCCTTGGACCGGAAGACGCTCTGGAATGGCATGAAATGTAACAGAATCCTGTTTGGAGAGTATGGAAAATATTTATTAATATGAAAACGAGGCTTCTAAATTCAGCTGCATTCCCTTAGAACACCAGGGGGCTACACTAAAAAACCCACATAAACATTGGGAGGAAATGTTTGGTTCTCTTTTCTTGTATGAAACCGATCTTGAGTTGTTGGGGGAGGGGGATGTTATCATCCACCAGATTGTATATAATGAGAGAGCATTGTGCATAATTCTACTCATAATGGCAAAACTCCCATAGAAAAATCAGCTAACATAAATTTGAATCAAACTAAAGCAGCTCAGATCTGGAGACCAGTTTTGGTCAGGTAGTAGAAATGATTTCCTAGTTAGAGATAGTTGTGAGAATCTTTGAATCAAAGGTATTTCCCGCCTTTTGGAAAACTTTTTTTTTTTTTTTAAATTTTGCCTCGTTTCTAAGGGTATGTCTATACTTACCCGTCGCGTCGGAGGCGCGGGATCGATGTTCTGGGTTCGATTTATCGCGTCTTGTCAAGACGCGATAAATCGAACCAGGAAGTGCTCCCTCGTCGACGCTGGTAATCCAGCTCGACGAGCGGAGTAGGCGGAGTCGACTGGGGAGCCTGCGCGCCGCGTCTGGACCACAGGTAAGTTCGAACTAAGGTACTTCGACTTCAGCTACGTTGTTAACGTAGCTGAAGTTGCGTATCTTAGTTCGACAGGGGGGGTTAGTGTAGACCTGGGCTTATTGTTCCCATTGGCCTAGCATTGAGCACAGCGCAGAACCCCAGATCTGAATACCTCTAAAATTTTGAAGTGTTTGAAATCCTGACAGGGATCCAAATTCTGTGGGTGCCCTTCCCTGCTTTTTATCTTCTCTTCATTCATTTTCTCTTCCATGTTCTGAATGTCTCTCCTAATTCTCTCAATTAATTGCTTCCTGCTTTCATCTTTCATTTCTTGCCCACACTGACATCCTTTATATTATGTCGCCTCCATGCTCCATTTGTCTCTCATTGTTGCTCTTCCTCATTTTGTCTTGTGTTTCTGTGTGTTGGGAGAAATCATTCTAGCCTTGGTGGGGCCATGTAGTCCCATAGTTAGCCTGCCTAGAATGGGGAGGAGAGAATGAGCTGTGAAGAGACACAAGGGGACTGTGGACTACCTGTGTACTACCAGCAATGTTTCATGGTTAAGGCTACGTTTTAGTCACAGGTATTTTTAGGAAAGGGCATGGGCAGTAAACAAAAATTCACGGCCCGTGACCTGTCCATGACTTCTACTATATACCCCTGACTAAAACTTGGGGACAGGAGGGGTGCTTTGGAGGGGCGGCCCGGGGAGCGGCCCGGGTACTTGGGGGGCACAGCCTGGGGGTGTGTGGCAGGTGCTGGGGGAGGAGAGGCGCTGGCGGGTGCTCAGGTGGGGGGTTGGCGGGGCTGGGGCAGGATCCACTGGCCAAGCATATCCTTCCCGTATATAGGGGAAGCCCAAGGGTATAAACTATCATAGTCCAGCCACAGCAAAACAGGTGTGTGAGTATCCTCCACCTTTCTCCTGGATACCCACACTGGTATACGCCTTCCTCTAAAACCTGTACAAGTCCCCTTGACTAAGTCCATTTTCTTGAGCCACCCATAGGGGATCCAAATTTGACCCTATCAGAGTTTCTCATGAAACTGTTCAAAATAAAGGAGCAGCAGAGAGAAGTTTACAATGGTCAAGAAATATTGCTGACTGACCCTTGCAACTGAATCTACAGAACTCAAGATGTAAGCAGCTGACGTTTTTGGAAAGCAGACTTCATCTAGCCAGTTCTTTTCAATAGGCCCTAATATATATTTAATAATGTCCTTTAACTTTCTCATCCAGCATCTCTCTGAATTGTGACCTAGATTTGGCGGTAACTGGCCCATTGCAAATGCCTTCCGTAGTCAGTGCTTTTCATGCATCTCAGAATCCAAAAGACAGTAGTCCCAATAGCAAAGACCAGCCATCCTGTGTCTCTAGACTAAACCAAAGAGCTGCAGGAAATCCTTTTGAATTTAATTTGTTTTCTTAAGAGTTTAAATTAATGTAACTTCAATAACAATGAAAGATCAGAACAACTTGTGTCAAATGATGGCAATAGTAGCAGTTCCCACTCTGTTACATTATTTTAAATAATTGACGATGATAGTGGCTAAAAGCAGTCTGCAGACTAGTCTATAAGACACAAAAGAATGTCTGCAAGGCTTGTAATAAAAATGTTTCCCAGCTTCAAAGAATCACTGATTTAGACATTAAAGGGAAGCCAATAGCTAGGCAATGCCAATTGCTTTCTTTTTGTCTTTTTGGAAATCATGTTTCCAGTGACTCTCTTCATTTTGTTAATCAGGCTTATGCAGACCAGCTTTTGATGTTTGTTGTCTGTGAACTACTATTGCCACTCTACCTTGTATTAAAGCTTGTTTGTTTTATCTGCTTGTAAAAATGCCTGGTTTCTCTTACATTTCACCACAGCAGGATCACAACGTATTTACAAAATATGGGATTTTGGAGCCCGGAATCGACCAAGTGGAAATTTGAATCCATCTTTTTATCTTTAGAACAAAGAACCCCAAATCTCCTTAGAATGGAGTTATCAGATACCATTTTGCTCACATAGCATGGAGCATTTAGTCCTAAAACTATCAAGGTACATTGGGGACAGTGTACTTTGTAGCTGGACTTTAGCCTGAACCAAGCTCAGATTCACTGTATGCCCTACTTTATTTATCTTCAGAGGCTGAGACAAAGTCCTTGTGTGCCACCTCCCTATAGTGGCATTCTTTGGAATGAATGGAAAATAATAACCTAGACAGCACAGTGTTACTTTGGTGTTGGGCAGCAATGCATACAACACACTCCGTTTTACCGCTCTGGCTCTTTAAAATGTTCCTGTCCGGCAGGTGATTTCCACTGCATTCTTGTAAGAAACAGCTCTCCTTTTCTGCAGAACAAGTAGAATTTTAAAGGGCCAGAGCCAGAGTTGCTCTTTCTTTGGAAGAAGGAAAGAGTAGTATACATGAGCTGTTGCTTGCAAAAATGACAAGTATAACTTGCACTGACACTTTGTATCTATGACCATGGATTTTGGAACAGATGCAAAGGAAAGAGATGGAACAAAGCAGAACAAGTCACAGCTGACAAATAAAAAACAAGTGTAACTTGTCATGGGTTTTTTTTTTGAGAGCAAGAGAAGCATTAATTCTGCTATCACTTAATACTGATTTTAAACTGGTGTAAATCTGTTAGTCCTGATTCTTTTCTCACACTATTGTCATTCAGAGTTACACTGGTGTAAATTAATCTGCACTGTTGACTTACATCAGTCAGAATCAGGGTAAAAACGTTATCAGTTCATATTGTAAGGAAAGTCAGATGTGATCTGTATTTGTTCCTTCTGGATGCAAAATCAGTGTCTGTGTTTTTGTTTTTTATCTCCAACTTTCCAAGCAAATACATTTAAAAATAAACTAATTTATCAGGTTTTTTTAAACAAACTGAAAGAAGAAAAAATAATTTAATGTCACAGTTCTAGTAAACAGGCCTCAAAATTTACCTTATAACTGAAAATGGACCCACCAGGCTAATTGTGAAGACCTGAAGTTATTACTCATTCCATCTCGGGGGGTTAGAGGAGTAAAGTTGTATCACCTCCTGTTCTGCAGTTCTCTGAACCTTTTCTGGACTGCTTGTGTTAAGTGATATTGAAAGATAAGAAAATTCTCAGTATTCCATTTTTTAAAAAAAATAACAGAAAATTTGTTTTAAATAGATATTTTTAAAAATTAAGTCACTTTCACAGCGTAAATGCGAGAGTTACCATGGAAAGTACACTTCTGCATAACTAAAATGTAGTACAGTGTATTATTAAAACATGAACAGGAATGACTGACAGCATTTGCTAGAATGCAGAAGAGTGCAGGCTCATAGGTAGGCCCATCTCAAGCACAGTGTGTTAGTTATCCAGTTCCGTTATGACCCTGCACTGATATTCAGTTCATGAATGGCTACTGAGCAGAGTCTGACAACTGAGGCAAACTGTTAAGTGGATAGGTGCCATCTGAAGCAGCATCATGATTATGACTGTCAGATCATGTATACATATTGCATCTAAAAATCCTATGTTAAAAGCATGGTAAAACTGAAAGCTCTCTCTGCTCCTATCCAACCTCCTAAGTCTCCTGCTTCCCTTCCCTTCTGCTACTATCTAACAGACCCTGCTCCCTCTTCTGCTCCCATCCAACACCACCCCTCCAGTGCCCTACCTCCTGCCCCCTTCACTTCTATACCTGTTCAACTCCCACGCACTCTGGCTCTTGTCCCATCCCCCTACCACTACATTCCAGCCTCTGCCCCCTTTTCTCCTCGCCCATCCCCACTTAAGTCCTGGCCCTCTCTCCCAAAGACAGCTCCCTGTGTCCAACACCACAGCAGCTCTCAGCAGCTGGGAGGAGCAATTGGAAGGAAATGCTTGCTCAGCACTTGAGGCTCCAAGATGCTCAGTCACTCTGTGGGGATAGACATGTGCAGTTCAGTTGCTCATAGGAGCTGTGAGGGGATTGAGCATGCTCAGTGGAGATGGAGTCTTTGGAGAACTTGCTACCAAATTCTAACAAGGGTCTACTAAGCATGTGCAAACAGATTTTCCAGAGGCTATAACTTGATCAAATTTAGGTGAATTTTCATGGTGATGGCAAACAGCACAGCATGGAGGTGCCAGAGCTTGTCGACGGAATGGTTGAAAGAATTTCTCTTAACATGGACAAAACAACAGATTTTTCCCTAATCTTAATTATCTGAAATGGCTGAACCATTTTTGTTGAAACTTTAAAAAAAATTAATTCTGAAGCAGACATCCAGCCTGGGAAATTTTAGCCTGAACCGTTTAAGTGGGCAAAATTATAAGTAACTGAAAACAGGGTTGTATAATGGAAAATGTTGGGCAACCTTAACTATAGGTGGCACTACCAGCTCCACCATATAATAACTGAAGCTGTATTTAAAGAGACATTTTCAACTTATAAATCATATACTTTTTTTAATTCATTTTTTTGCACAATTTAAAATTTAACTTTAACCTGATATGAGATGATATTATAATTAAGGCAAGGATCTGGGTAACAGGAGAACTGTGTTCTGTTCTTGGCTGTGTCCCAGTTCCTACATGGCTTTGGACACCTTAGTGCCCAAGAGATGATGCACAGATAAAGGACATTGACTCCATTATGTATTCTTCAATTCTTTGCTTTAACTTTATGTAGTGGGCAGGCCCATCAGCCCATTTGCTTACCTGTGACCGCATCAGCTTCAGCATACCAAAGCTCTCACCTCCCCAAGGTATTAACTGTAATGTAGATTTATCTATTTCACTTTTACACTCATCTTTGCTCTGGGCTGCCTCTTGTCCTCTATATAAACCCAAGATATGCCTTCATCTTATCAGCTGTGATCACTGCACTTACTCTGCACTGGGAAAACAGGCAATATATAACAAAAGGCTAGAATGCACAAAGAACATTACTTTACTTCAATCCCTTGAGAATGTTTTTATATGCATGTGCTTTGAATCCACGGGAAAAAGACTTTTATTTGGGATGATAAGAGCATCTTCACTGATGCATGTAGATGGAGGCTGATAAATGCAAGCATTGCAATGATTCTCTGTAAGAGCTCAATCTTGCAAGATACTGAGCATGTCTTGAGAAGTGCCAGGTGTTCTCAGTTGTCACTCATGCACTCTGGTCCAGATCCTCAAAGGTATGTACGTACCTGACTGCCATTGATTTTAATAGGTGTTAGGTGCCTATATACCTCGGAGGATCTGGCCCTCAGTAATACTTAAACACAGTTTGTTGCTCACTAAGGAGCTGATTCTGCAAGCTGCAGAGCCCTTGAATTTCAATTGACTTCAACAGGATTTCAGGGTGATCCTCACCTTGCAGGAGATGCTCATGACCTAAAAAGTATTTATGAAAGAGAAGAAAGGTATGTCTCACATGACACAAAAATGCACATATCTCACTGGTTATTGCTTAGAATATTTCCAAAAAAATGATTGTCCCTTATCAAACTTTTTCAGCCCAAAGTAAGTCTGTGAATCACAATGAAACCCCCATTAAAGAGAGCCATTGTGTGCATTATATTGTGGTATCTTCTAGAAATATGGAATTGTAAATGGGTTTCAGCTGATATATATAAAGGGTGAACTTCATCCCTGTGCAGAGGGGCAGCACAGACTCTATGCAACAAATAAGGTTTATGTGAGACTTACGTGGTACATGCGTAGGCCTTGTTCTGTTGCTTTATTGGGAATGGATTTTGCTCTAGAGGTCCAGTCCTGTGAGGTGCTGAGTCCCAGATCCTTAAAGGTATTGACATTTAACTCCCATTGATTTCAATAAGATTTAGGTGCCTAAATATCTTTGAGGATCTGGGCCTGAGTGCTTTCAAGTCCAGTCACCTTCAGTGGGAGTAGAGAGAGCTCAACATCTGATAAAATTAGGCTCTGACCTCTTAGTAGAATATATATTAAAAGTCTTGCATTTGAGTGACTGTAGATTTAAGCACAGACAGTCTGTTAGATCATCGTCAGAGATCTGAAATGCTCAAGTCTGTTTGTCATGGGTATCACCACTCAAGTTCAGAGCTGGCCAAACGTAGGACACACATCTGGTATTTTTATTGCCCATGTTAGCTAATAACACATTAGTTCAATAATCCTTCTCTTTGTAGTTGATGAATGACTAAAAAGTGAAAGGTTTGTGAGACTCTCTTCCAGTTAAAGATAACAGCTGCACAAGAACATCCACTTTAATTTAATTACACATTTTTTTCCCCATGAAAGCAGGCAGGATGTTCATCACTACCTACCAAGCAGGACATAAAAATGAGAAAAAAATGTTTCCTATGTTTATATCATATTGCTATCATCTTATAGAAATAGGAAATCAGAGCCCAGTGCCTTTCTGTTCCCTTTGTAGATGAAGACAATTATGATTTTTTTTATCACTCACACAATGGTTTACATTTTCAGAGCATTTAAAAAACATTAGCTAGTTCAGCATTTCCCAAATGGTACGGCACAGCTTCTTGGGGGGAGAGGGGTGCAAAGGACTGGCCAGGGAGAAGGCAAGGTGTAGAAGTTGTATAAATTGAGATGTGAAGGTGTTTAACACCCTCCCTTCCCCCGGTGGGAATAGTGGAGGGTGTCATTGGCTTCATTACAGTTTGGGAAACATAGAGCTAGTTAATCCTAATAAGTGCCCTGCATGGTAGGGAAGTGCATTAATCACCATTTTATAGGTGCAGAAACTGAGGTATAGAGATGCTAAGTGACTTGCCCAAGAGTACACAGCTAGCCAGTGGCAGAGCTGGGATTAGAAGACAGGCATTCCTGACCACCTATTCAGTCCTTTGTCTAGACTATGGACTATGGGAAGGATGACTCGCATTTGTAGTGATCTCAATCATGAGGAAGGAAAGCATGTACATTAAGTTAGTGGAAGAGAATCTTTAAACCCACATAAATTAACATTAAGGGGCATGAAAGGTCAACTTTAGGGACAAAATGTATATGGAGAATTCCTGCAATTGGTGTGAATTTAACCATTTTTTTTTAGCTAGCAGTGCTATAAACTAGGGATGGTCCTGAGCTATTGATTTTTCAACCTGGATCCATATTGGGATGTTCAGAGTCTGGAGGTCTCTTTAGTACACCCATGATGTATGGATCCATATCTAGATATGACTAGATGACCTCCTGAGGTCTCTTCCAATCCTAATCTATGATTCTATGATATGGATCAAAACTTTAAAAGTTTCAGAGATGTTTGAGATCTGAGGCGCTGTATAAGAGCTTACAGCACTAGTGTGTATATATTTACAGTTTAATCTAGGATAGGAATTTGGTATCTTTCTTCCATTTTTTGTCTTTCCCATTACTTTCTTTACTTATGATTACATCCATATTTCCAGAATGTGATCACAGCAGCTCTATGCAGGGCCAGTGCAAGGAAGTTTCGCGCCCTAGGCGAAACTTCCTTGCACCAGCCCTACCTCCCCCCAACCAATGCCGCCCCCACCCACAGGAGCTCAGCCCCTTCCCCGCCCCGCCTGCGGGCCGTGGCAGCTGAACGTGGAGCCGGGAGGCAGGGGGGGCAGCTCGCTGCGGCTGCCTCCCAGCTCCATGCTTAGCGGCTGAGCGTGGGGCAGGGGGGCGGCTCGCCACAGCTGCCTCCCGGCACTGGGAGGCAGGGGGGTGGCTCGCCGCGGCTGGCTCCCGGCTCCACACTCAGCAGCTGAGCGTGGAGCCGGGAGGCAGGAGGCAGCCGCCCGCCACCCCCCAAATCTTGGCGCCCTAGGCGACTGCCTAGGGTCGCCTCGTTATAGCGCCGGCCCTGGCTCTATGAAGTATGAATTATAAATAGAATTTGTCCAAAACCAAAAATGCTTTTCTTTCTCTTTCTAGGAACAAGATACTGTTACACTCAACACACATTGGAGGCCAGTGGAGAAAGTATATCTGTCACTAAGCGTTGTGTGCCACTGGAGGACTGTTTATCTACTGGATGCATAGATTCAAAACATGAAGGCCACAAGGTTAGGATCAAAAATTATCTGCTTTGGTACAAACTGTGCAGAAATCTTCTGCTTTTAGCCAGAAGTCTGACACATACAACAGTTGGAACAATATCACCAAAATTGTAATGTTTCTATTTTTGATCAGTCCTTTGCTATATTCATGTTTCTTTGTTTCATAGAAAAAAGGGAAGTGATCCTTTTAAGCATGAGGTAAAGAGGATTATGGGCTAACTCCTGCTCCCACTGATGTTAGTGATTCAAGTAAATTTGGTCCGTGTTAAATAATGGGAGCATATAATTTGCATGAACTCTGCAGAAGCTAGGCAAAATCTATAAACATTGCCCTTACAAATACAGGAGCAAATCCTGAAGTCCTTACTCAGGTTTTATGCAGTGACAAAACTCCCTTTTCTCAGACAAAGGAAACTTTGCCTGAGTAAAAATTGGTAATAACTGAGGAAGGATTTGGGCTAGTATGTATATACACAGATTGAAAGGTGCAAAAACATAAACACAGGAAAGAGTAACATCATCCCACCCTCCTTGAGGACTTAAAATGATGGGTCTACAAGACGAAAGACAGGGACATGGCTAGACAATTTTGATGGTATGTTAAAGACCCACTGGTACTGCAGGAAAGAGAACCATTCTAATGAATTTGAAAACAATTTTGCTTACACTCTTATACTTCCAGTTCTTTTCAATAAGTGGGGACATTGTCCTGTGAAGGGTTTTTGTAGCTCAACCAAGTAGGGCATAGTAAATAAGTCAGTCAGTCAGTAGTCATGAGGTGACTTATTTATCCTATGCTGAATAAAATACTAGGAGTAGACATTCCATACCTGAGCTGGATCTTCTAATTTGATCAGGAATGGGTTATTTTAAAAAACTGTTTTATTGAAAAATAAGTCAAGATTTCAAACTCCTGACACATTTCAAAAGTAGATTCCAGTCGGATATTCCTATGAGTAACCAACCAGGCTTTGGTCCCTGTGGTATTCTAGCAATTTAGGGCCATAACATTCCTTCCTGCCTGAGCCACATGAAGATCTGTGAAGTTCTCCTACACATTATCACTTGATGGTGAGGGACAAAAGAAGCAGGGGTAAACCAGTGGCTCCCCCACTATTCGCAAGGTCCTGTGCCATCTATGTGGAGGCCATGTTCCTCTTGACCTGTTCTTGGCCTCCCGCCTTTCTTTTGGCCCATGTCACTACTGTTTTTGCAGGAACCATGCTGACATGGGCTGGTGACCAAGAAACCATCCCTCCAGCCCCCAAAGAGAGGGGGAAATGAGAATGTTAATGTTGACTGGATAAGTTTTCCTAAATGACATTAAATATTGATACATCATGCAATAAACCCAGGAAGGAATTCTCCGCTCTCTCTGCGAGGAGAATTAACTTACTGTAACCTTGAAAAGGGTGCAACTTACTTTTACCTGGGCCAAGACCCAAGTTCCTGACTGGTCCTACATGTCCCTGCATAGTCATATGGGACCGCAGCACAATCTTGCCTGAAATGTTCACTTGTAGTGACGTCTGCTGTATATGGGTATGTGTCAGTCACTGGCACCAACTTTATGCTCCTTTTTTTAACGGGATACTGAACAGGAATCAACACCCCGTGAAATGTTGTGGTGTTTCCACTAGGAGACACAATTCATGCGGGCCTTGCAGAGTAGTTAAAAATCCCATATACTCATTTCTATCTATTATCCCGTGCTAGCATTCAGTAATTCTAGGACCCGACTGAGTGATATACCTTAAAGTGCCCCTTCCAATCTATACTTCCAGCATTCAGGCCAGTTAAGATGCATGGTGTCCAACGTACTTCGTTAATATTTCTGAACGTTGCTCTCAATTGTGACTGGTTGGTAACATTTAAAATCGTTTATTACTACCTGTTGTGGAACCAAACTTCTAATTCTCTCTGCCATTGAACTCTTAATAACTGACGTGAATTGCCTGAGTAATTGAACTCCAAGACAGATTATGGCTGTGATCCTCCAAGACAAAAACAACAAGACAAACTTTATAAATGGGATTGGGAGCAGTCCCATTGAAGCTGAATTTACTTTACACACCTTATAAGTCTTCTTTACGCTGCCAGAATGGTGTAAAGGGGCCTTAATGTAACTGAGAATTCAGGCCTTTGAATAGTATTTATTCACAATAAACTGTATACACAGAACATGTATCTTGGTGTATTCAATTCTCCAGTATTATATTAGCCTAGCTATCAGGTGATGGGCACCTAGAAAGGCCTAGATAAATATATGATTAATTCCTGAAAGTTATGCTACATATTGCATGGACTCTGCTGTAAGCATACAGCCAAAACAGGGGTATTATTTTTTAAATGGCTTGCTCTGAAAAAAAGTATATTTGTTTAAAACTGAATGCTACAGCCCTCCCTATGGCAGACATCACTTGTCCAGGCCATGTATCTGTCCTAGACAACTCTCATGACCACCTGACCCTGTGCCAAACCCCAAATTGCTATTCTTAACACCTTAATACTATCCCAGACAAATTCAATGTCTCCAGAGGGAGGGGTGACTGTAACCATACTGTTATTTGTATTGCAATAGTTCCTAGGAACCCTCCCCAGAGATTGGGACACCATTGTGCCAGGCACTGTACAATCATGTAATAAGAGACAGTCCCCACACCTAAGAGCTTACAATGTAAATAGACAGACAGACAGATAGTTGCGGGCAGGGATATAACATACAAGCAGAATGACCAATGTGATGGTTTTCAAACATCATGATAAATCCACCAATTAGTCTGAGGTACTGAGGTATCTTCAAAAGTAGAATAACTCTGGTTACTGAACAGTTTTATTTCTTTCAGATCTGCACTTCCTGCTGTGAAGGAAATATCTGCAACTTACCATTACCCAGAAATTCAACTGATGCAATATTTGCAACGACATCCCCTATAAATCAGACAAAAAGACTTTCCCAACATATATCAATAATAACATCATGTCTCCTGTTGGTATTTACTTCGTAGCGATGTCATATGGTGCCATTTGTATAGTTGGAAAAAGCTGAGGAGTAACACCTTAGTATCAGTATATGACCTTATTTTAATATATGTTCAAAATCTTAGTATTTCAACAACATTCCCAACATTTTAATTTCTTCTTGATTTTTTTTTAATTAATTTTGGTTAGTACTGCACCTAAATGTTCCTGAAGTGTATTCTCCTGAAGGGGCGAATAATCCAATTGTTTTCACTTAATATTTTGAGTAGAAGCACATCTGAAATATTTTCAAAGCTAGTGGGTCACCCATATCCACTGGTACATAGAATATTCTTGAAATTTGTCTCTGTGAAGTGGTAATATTTGTTAAAAATATATTATACAGCTATAGAATGATATAATTTGCTTATTTTAAGCTCTCTCATGAAGGGGTATTTATTTACTGATTCCAACAGAATAATTTGATTATCATATCAGTCTTTGGCACCTTCCTGATTTGTTTGGAAACCTCACAGTAGCTAATCTAACCTTTCAGCTCTAGACGCCTGCCCTGTCATTTTTTTGAACACTACAAACTTCCATTGGATCTGCGCTTCTTTCACTCACAGTGATGTAAATCAGGAGTAACTCCATTGAGGTCAATGGAGTTACACCAGTATAAAAGTAGCATTAGAGGAGAACTGGGTCCAATGGGAGATTGTGAAAAGGCTTCAGCTATTCACAAATGCCTTCTCTAAAGCAGTCCATCAACAGTGAAAATGTTTTTTTCTTCATGAGAACCCAGAGGTGAAAAAGAAACCTTCACATCCGACTTTTAAAATGTTTGGATGTGGTGCTGAGCATGGTGGTGTTACCTGTTGTAATTCATCCATTCTATAAAGAATGACATCACACCCCATTTTGTAAGTCAAGCCTGAGATATTTTACAGACCTTCGTTTTTTAAGCTTTATTGATCGAAGCATGGGCTAAAATACAACCAGCGAGCTTTAGTCTAAGGGGGAAAATGTATATTAAAAGCTATTTGAATGCCTCCTGTGGAATATGATGGTGCATGACAAGGCAGCACAGCTCATAGTGCTTCACAATTGTATTTCTTTTTACAGCTAGGTGCCCAGTCCTTCAAGGTGCTTAACACTGGCTCTAATTTAGCAAAGCACTTAAGCACATGCTTACCTTTAAGCACGTAAGAAGTCCCATTGAACCACATAGACATATTCTGGCCTGAGTCCATGCATGCCAGTCCCAGTGATGTCATTGGGGTATGGATATTAAGAGTGAGAATAAGATATAGCTTGCCTAAAATCAACTTTTATGACAATATTTTTAAATACCATTGGAGACAGAATTTAGAACTAAATTACTACTAAATTAAGGACTGATCCAGCAATGTTCCCACTCTCCAAATTCCTGTTGACTTCAGTGAGAATTATACATACCAAACAACTGCAGGACTCTGCCTGAGGTTTTACATTTAAAAGTATATATCAAAACGTATAAAACTGTTATTTGAATAGCCACATGGCAAGAAACACATTGTAGTGCATGATTATACTCTGACAATGAAAGGCTAGTAAAACATCATTCATTTCTAATGTTTACTCCCGGTATATAGGGTGAAACTTTTAATAGTCTTGGCTATATTTTTGGCACCAACTGTTGTGTATGTCACTTGTAAATCATTTATACAATATTTATTTTTGTATGGTATGATTAGAATCTAATGTATTGTTTTTTTTTAAAAACATTCTTAAGAACAATTTACCCTAATAGGATAGTTGTTTTAAGATTGGGTAAAACTGTAATATATACTATGATAATTTATAATATTTTGCACCAGTGTTGAAAAAAGATTAACTTGCTTTACAAGGTCAGTAGTAAATTAAAGTTTCCCTCACTGGTTTAACTTAAAACTAAACAAAAAACTGGATGCAGCTTTGATAGATTGTACAACCATGTAACTATACATTTAAGTGTGTTTGAGCTATTTTTGGTTAGCAAGAATCAACTGATAACTTGCACTTTATCAAATTACAATACAGGTTTATGCTCCGAGGCTTATGTGGTGAAATGTATTATAAAGAGGGAGGAAATATTGCTGGAATCCAAGTGCTCTGTAAAAAATCTTTGATAAAGTACCTTCTGAAGGGCATACAAATTGTCCACAAAAACTAATCTGGTAGAGTTTCTTCGGAATATCAATAATCTCTAGACACTACTGATCCCAATAAGCTATGCTCTTGTCTTAAGGCTTGTCTACACTACCGTCCGGATGGACGGGCAGTGATTGGTCCAGCGGGGGTCGATTTATTGTGTCTAGTATAGACGTGATAAATTGACCGCCGATCGCTCTAGAGTCAACTCCGGTACTCCACCTCAACGAAAAGTGCACAGTGAAGACACTGCGGTAAGTAGATCTAAGTACGTTGACTTCAGCTATGTTATTCACGTAGCTGAAGTTACGTAACTTAGATCAATCTCCCCCCCCCCCATAGTGTAGACTAGCCCTTAGTTGTAATAACCAATGGCTTCTTTGGGGCTACACATCTGTACTATTTAGGATTGTGTGAAGAAATTGCAAAACCCCTCAATTCATCTGAACCCTCCCTCCCCATGCCCCACACATTTATGAGGGGTTGGAAAACTTTCACTTGTGTGAAAATTCAGATATTTTTACACATTTCAGTGTGAAAATTGAGCTTTACCCCCTTTAAAAAAAAAAGTTGCATTTTACTTGCAAATAAAACTGAGTGAAAGTTGGCCCATTTTCATTCACAAATGGTCATGTTCTTGGTCAAAAGCCATGGAATTTCAGTGTTTTCATCCAGTTGCATCATTTTTATGGTATTGCAGTAAAATATGTGGATCGCTAATTTGAGCGACCATCTCAACTATCCCTTGTATTAATTACAAGGGTGGTTGCAATCTGCTATTTTTATGCAAGGGAGGCATGCCCTTTGCGCTCCTGGTGAGTTAACAGTGTAGCCCTCAGTTGCACAAAGTTTGCCCCCCACCTTGAGTAGACTTTCTTAGGTTATTAAAGCCCAATCCTGTGAGCTGCTCTGCACCCTCAACTCCCACTGGCATTAGGGCTGCATAGGTCAGCCACTGAGATTGCGAGAGGAGTCTCTCTGAATGTAAGCTGTATCTCTATAGTTAATACTTTTCCTGTAGAATTACGTTTTCGATGCTTGATTAACTGGGTGATATTTTTGGGTTACTGCTGAAGCCTCACCAAACGCAACCAACATTTTGATGAGCTAGATGAGTGGAGCCATCTTGACTATACTGTGGTAGGGGCTATCCTTTTTACTAGGGAGGGATGATATTTTATTAGTAGTAATAGCGTTGAAGAAAAGGTTTTGTACCTACCGTTTGTACAGTTAAATGACGTATGGCCAAATTCTGGGTGTGTATGTGCAGATGCACTCCTAGGCAGGAAGGCCCTGGAAGCCTCTCCCCCGTGGCACATATAGCTCAGCCACTATGCAGACCTCATATCAAGGGAGTGCTAGACTGAGGGTACGTCTATACTTACGCGTCCGGTCGGAGGCGCGGGATCGATGTTCTGGGTTTGATTTATCGCGTCTTGTCTAGATGCGATAAATCGAACCAGGAAGTGCTCCCCCGTCGACGCCGGTAATCCTGCTCTGCGAACGGAGCAGGCGGAGTCGACGGGGGAGCCTGCGCGCCGCCGTGTGGACCACAGGTAAGTTCGAACTAAGAGACTTCGACTTCAGCTACGTTATTAACGTAGCTGAAGTTGCGTATCTTAGTTCGACAGGGGGGGTTAGTGTAGACCTAGACTGAGACATGGCTTGTGAACTCAGTAATGCTATCCAGCCATAGCAGGTACAAGGCTGTGTCAAGGCACATACTTCCCTTTTCAAAGCAGCAGGTACAGCCACTGCGAATCATGTTCTCCAGCACCAACCCAAGCTATTCTGATGGTTTCATCATTGCATAGATAGACTGATTCAGGCTACTTCTACTTTGCAGCTCCATCTCCTCTAATCTCATCCTCATCAGTGCATTGCAGGTGTGCAAGGACCCAGTCTTGCCCTTCAAAGGAGAAGTTGGAACTGTCAAACGAAGTTGCTACCAGTTCTGTTATATACAGATACAGGGGGGTTGGTCAACAAATAAATCAGTGTTGCTGGGGATGTACAGTGTGGGAGGTAGCTGTATTTATAATAGTTTAAAAAAATTAAATTCTCTGAAAACAATGTTTACGGAGAATCTCTGCATAATTCTCCTCTTTGCCCCAAACTCTCAATGCACCAGCCAGTCTGTGGATGTAGTATGATATTTTAATAGCATATACATGTTGAGATGCTACATATTTATTTTTAGGCTCTGAACAACATATCTTCTTTTTAAATATCTGATTTTTAAATGTTGTAAATGTTGTACATTGTGTAAATAAATGAGGTTTTAAATATAAAAGTCGACCTATTTGTCTGATCATCTGTATGTATTTTAAATTGTTTTGATAATTCCAGCTCTTCCACTGGGTTTTCTATCCCTCCTCCTCCTCCTCTTAAAAAATAATTGAAAACTTTCTTTTGTCCTTCATTACCTTCTTTTAGGTCCCATTAGCAAAGGAAGAACCTTTGAAGACAAGAACTACATTCATTGCTCCCACAGAAAGAAGTGCCCATGGGTCTGATCCATTTCCCACTAAACCTAATGTGAATCCTTTCATTGATTTCAGTGGGAGCTAGGTTGGATTCTATATATTTATCCTCTGGTGCTCACTAAGAGAAGTCCATAGTAGTTCCATGCACAGAGTACCAGCAGGATTGGGATGTATGTGTTCCAGTATATGCTTATATTTCATTGAATTCAGTAGGTTTCCTAATCTATCTTCTCATGAAAATAGTTGAAGGATGTAGCCTGTCAGTTATTCCTCCCAAGTTAATTTTTGTTACTTGTAGGTTTAGGAAGAACTGCCATCATGCCAGGTTTCCAACAATAAATCCCATATTAAGCAGTGAGTAGCTTGTGTTCTTACTGCTGTTGACATTAATTAAAATTCAGCATATAATAAAAAGGGAATATGAGGTGGTTTAAAATAGGCTTGGAAGGATTAGATTTTTAATAGTAAATATCAGTAAACATCAATTTCTCTGCACACACACAAACCAATGAAAAAATATTTCCATCAATGATAACAGAAACGTACAGATACCACAGTAAGAAAAATGCTGCTTGAGAACGTATTAGAGTTTGTTTTAAGGATATTTACTTGGTATACTTTGACATGCAGTGGTGACAAGTTGTGTTTTAGTGTTTATAAAGTTTTAACTTTTTGAATCTCAACATCTACTGTCATCAAATAATTGTTGTCAGATCCCTCAATACCTGAACTCCCTTCAATTTTCCACAACTGTGAAAATTTAAATTGGTAAAAATGGGGAAAAAATGCTTAAAAATAAACATTGATCTTATCAATTGAAATAATAAAGAAAATTTAATTCTGCCAAGCCTAAAGTTAGTGTAATTTGTAATTGTTGTGTAGCTATTTCCTGCTTTCTTGATAAATTGTAATTTTCTAAACAGAGGGCCTAATTCTTCTCTCTCGTCAGTTTAACACCAGTATACCTTTCTGTTGCTTTCATGTAGTTACTCCCAATTTTATATCCTTATGAGCTCTGATTCAGTTGCAAAAACTTCAGACACCTAAAGAACTAATTCAAACTTAAACTTCATGTGAAGCTGATGCACACAGTTTACATCTGTTTGCTCAGAAGATATTGTATATTCTGTGCTTTCTCATTAAGGTTTCAATTTACAGAAGAAATTTTAGCTGATTTTCCTAGATTTATTTTTGTACCATAAAAGAAACATTTAGTTGTAAACTGGAAATACAAGATTTTTCAATAGATTTTTGTTAAGGCTGTGGTGTGACCAGGCAGCCAGTAACTCTGTAGACTATCTTGATAGCGTCCTGAAATTGCTTTGAGAAAGCACTACTCTCATATGGACATGAAATATAAACAAAATCCCCCAGACATTTATGAGGGTTCTTATCAGCAATGGTATTCCTTAGATGTCCCATGGAGATGTATAGGCCTCTTAAAAAAATAAACTACCTAGTCTATGTAGCTGAAAGCAATCCGAGATAGAAAAAAAATAAAGGTTGTTAATAAAACAGGTTTTTTTATAGGTCTCTTTTACCCATTTAAACATTTCTCCAGTCTTTAATAACTATTGAGGACCTGGAGAGAGAAATGCTAAGACTACTCAAAGCTCACTATCAAACCCAAACAAATAAATGTCCTGTTTGCAATACAGTGAGTCTGCTTAAACATGAAATCCCTGAAGAAAGAGAGAGGTGAGAGTCAACAGGGAATCACTGTTATAAAATGGAGAATCCCCTCCAGAGAGTGATCTTATGAAAAATACCAAGCTTTTTATATATGTTTCCTATGAATGGGTTTTAATGGAGGGTAGAAGGAGGTTCCTCTTCTTTTCTGGTATAGTTTACAACAATAATGGGACTCTAGCCATTCAAGGTTGCTGTTGGCATGGTTTCCAAATGCTATGTGTGTCTCTGTGCTTCTCCATGCATTCATTATCCGTACTGGACTGAAGGGCAGTTAGTGAACTTGTCAGAAATGGGAAAGAAGTTTGCATAAGTCTGTTGTAGAAAGTTATAATAAAGGTCATTACAGATCACTGACCACTTTAGCGGTGGAAAAGGCTGATCTGAGGGTCTTCTGGCAGCAGAAGGTGACGCTGTGGCAAAAGAAAAAAAGATTAAACAAACTTTACAGAGGAAGGATATAACAAATGCTCAGAGAGCAAAAATGAAAATAGATCCCATTGTAAAGTGTAATTAATGCTAAACGCTTAAAGCATCAGGAAGAGTGTTCACATTGATAATATTCTCTCTGTGGAGTAGAAATGTGTTAATAGCTTGACTTTGGAGTTCATTAACAATTTATAAACCAGTTTTACAGGACCGTTCCTTCGTTAGGTTGCTGTTTGTTTGGGAGAAAGAATAATGGCATTGGGCAAGGCTTTACCAGCAATTTACAATGAAGACACAAAACAGTTCTTTGGATGTTTGCAATGTCATGGGGCATACCAAGAAAGAATAGGATTCACTATCAACAGTGAAATATTTACCTACAAGGAATATGGTGCTCAGCAGTCACATATGGGATTATCCCCTGCAGAGTTTCAAAATGTACCAGTTAGCAGATCATCAGAGATGTTGCACTTTATACCAGTGCTCAGCCCCTTTAATTATTATGTATTTGTATGCTAGTAGTGTCTACAATGCGCTAGGCAGTGTCCCAGCACAAGGGAAAACGCATTCCCTGCCCCTGAAGCTAACCCCCACCAGTCTCTCTCCAATTATTGCCCCAAGCATCCCACACATTCCTACTCTGTATAGCAGTCTCTGCCTTCTAGCACATTAATCTGCATTTCCTCACTCCCACCTTAATCATAAAATATGCGCTGCTCTGAGCCCTCAGAGCTCCTATACGCATTCCTATTTATAATCATGCCTCATGGTCAAAGACTCATTCATATTTCAACAGGTGCATCCAGCAACACTCAAGGACAGATTAATTACACTAAACTACAGCCCATCCCAGGCTTACAGAATTTATTTTAGCCCACCTCCTAAAGCAGAGATACTCTACTACAGGAGAGTGTCTGTGAACAGATGTTTCAGAGTGGTAGCTGTGTTAGTCTGTATCAGTAAAAACAATGAGGAGTCCTTGTGGCACCTTAGAGACTAACAAATGTTTTACTTCTGGATCTGCAAGGCGTTTAAATTCACTGACAGCCAGACCAGTGAAGCTATATAATTTATGATCTAGTCATCCCAGGCTTACAGAATTTATTTTAGCCCACCTTCTAAAGCAGAGATACTCTACTACAGGAGAGTGTCTGTGAGCAGATGTTAACATTCACAAATGTTTTACTTCTGGATCTGCAAGGTGTTTAAATTCACTGACAGCCAGACCAGTCAAGCTATATGATTTATGATCTAGCTCATGTTTTTTGTTTTTAAAATCACCACTACCACCTTTGGCCTTAATCTAAAGGCCATGGGTTTCTTTCTTAAGGATATCAAGTGGCCCATGACCCCTTTTTTTAAATGAGGGCTCACCTAACAACATCCACCCTATTAACTACACTACCGGGACTACCAAATCCATAATGGATTGTTTCAGTAGCTCCCCGCCTAGCATAGTAGGCTGTGGATCACATGCTTAGGCACCTATCTCTTCCCATTCATTGTACAGGGAACATAACTCAGGTTTTGTAGACTGCAATGCTGTTCCTATGATTGGCTAAGTGCATAGGGCCCTTTGTGGCTCTAGGTCTGAGTCCTTTTGGAACCTTTCTCAGGTTTTTCTGGGCCTCAGTTTTATCTTCTAACCTTAGGAAACTCCTTGTTCCAAATACAAAAATTCACAGAACTCTAATCAGCCAGCTGCAAAGTCTCTGCTCCAGAGGGGGGTTGCGGGGGAGGGGGGAAATAGTGAAAGCTCCTAGCAGTGTCATGAATCCCACCTACCGGACAACAATGCATTGCCTACAAACCTCTCATGTGGATGTAGACCTGGGAATCATGCTATACTCGTCTGAAACATTGGTGGGGGTGTAGCCTGCGGGTGCTAGAAATTCAGGTGCAGCAATAGAACTGACCAAGCAGCCTGCAAACTTTTGCCTCAGCATGTTTTTGTTATTGCCGTAAACGTTTCCCTGCATACTTGCTGTTGGAGGGCCAGGGGAGAGGAATCTGATCAGTAAATGGAGTCAATGGTAATTTTCATTGGAAATTTCTTGGGATGAGGAGGGCTTGGTTTGATTCAGGCTATTTGGCCTTGACAGGTGAGATCACCAGCAGAGCAAGTTGAAGACCTTCTATTTTGTTCAAGCTGACTACATGATCTATTGCATTTAAACGTGCCACGCTGGATTGCTTTCCTGTCACATGTTCTAATGGTGTAACGCTGGGCAAAGACTTCATACGCTACAGCTAACTTTGGGGCCAGATGCTCCATTGATCCCTGCCTGTGTAAAGGCTCACTAGAGATATGGCTGTGCAACTGTGAGGTGAGAGTCACATTGTGTGTAGACAGACTCATGCTAGCTCTGCTCAAGGTAGTGCGCTAAAAGTAGCAGTGTAGATGGGGTGACTCAGGCTAGCTGCCTGATCTTGCCCCCTAAAAGGTGAGCTGGGGGGGGGGGGTTGGGCATGCTTGGCCTTAGGGAGTCCCAGCTGCTGCCCAGTCTAGGGTTTCTCTCCTGTATAGTACTCAGACAAAACCAGACATGGTTTTGTATGGTATTGGATAGGAGAGCCCTTTTGAAGGGTGCACCATGCTGCCCTCCCATCCCCCACCAGGGCCCCACAACAAGAACTCCTATTGCCCGCTTTGAACTGTAACTGTTTAAACCTTGCTACTTAGAGTATTTGCAACCTTTTCCCTTTCCTGCCAGCCCTAGCAAAATCCTTTCCCTTAGCCATGTGTCTGAGTGGTTATTGGGCCCCACAAGGCCTAGCACCTATAAGGCCTCACTGCTGAAGCAGCTACAATGCTTTCCTCCAAGGCAAGTTACACTGAGCACACTATTGGCATCCTAGAGGCTTGGGGTACAGTGTAATCCCAATAATGACAGTATTTACACTGATGCCAGGAATGGTATTTCTCAGCAATTCTGTTGGGTTTTATCAGTGTAATCAGAAGTGGACTTCTAAGAGTGAGGAAGGACAACATGTTACAGAATTTCTTGGGAAATGTATTTTACTATGGTTTTTAATGCAGGCTCAACAACAGCTGCTATGGGAACTGGCCATGTAAAACCTTGAAAAGGCGGTAGCAGGGGGAGGGAGTAGAAAAGAAGCAGTTCATGTCCCAAAGAGCAACATCCTTGATTTCCTCATTTCAGAGGGGTTGTCCCAGGAACGCTTGCACACGTGACTAGTTTGTACTAGTGCTGTTTGGAAAAAAAAAAAGGGAAAGTACTTTTTATGAACCATTTGGAAAGAAAAATGAACAGGCATGGCCTAAATGGTTGGTGTGACATAAAGGAGCCTGAACAGTCCTGGTTCAGACCATGGGCAGATGCCCTTGATGTATAGGCACTATATAGGGAAGCTGTAAGACTGCCTCCAGAGGCCTCTTTGCAATCCCTGTGATGAGGTGGGGGTGGGCTGGAAGTGTGCGTTGAAGGTAATGTCGAGCTGAGGAGATTCCCAGCAGTTTTATGGCCCATAGGGAAGTCCACAGAGTCTGCTGTAAACTAGACAGGACCCAAGGTCTTCTCCAGCCCCCAAAATAGCCCAGGATTGGCCAAGCCCAAAGATGGTGGAAAGCCACCATAGATTCCCTCTCCCCTGGACTGTGAGTTCAATGTTGTGCCTCAGAGCCACAGCACAGAAACTCACCTGGCGTCATGTTACTTTGACCACATCACTCCTGCCCATGTTGAATACCTCCAGTAGTCTGGCTCCCCGTCGTCTACTACATGACATTCAACTTCTTACCCTCACAGCCAGAGCTCTTCGCCAGTTTGCCCCGCCTCACTGATCAGCTTTTATCACGTCACCCCGCCTCCTTCACACCAGCAATGATGCCAGCCTGGATGGTTCATTTGTTTTCCCACAAATGGCTCTCTCCTGTCCTCCATACATAGAATATTCTCTTTGAATTAATCTGTAAACCCACTTACTCTCTTCCTTCAGAGCCAAGGTTTACCCTGACTGATTTTGTTAACAGAAATTCACGGCATTCGCACTAGCAATGCTAATAACAGTGGGTTTCAACCTTTTTTCATTTGCAGACCCCTAAAAGATTTCCAGTGGAGGTGTGGACCCTTTTGGAAATCGTAGACATAGTCTGTGAACCCCCAAGTGTCTGCGGATCATAAGTTGAAACCCACTGTTTTATGGAAATGACAACCTTTTGTGGAGCCCTTAGACATAGTCTGCAGACCCCCTGGGGTCCACAGAATGAAATCCACTGGCTAATAAGATACATTAAAGTGTCCATATATCACTAAAATCCCATCAAGTTTTAAACATGTAGAATTCTATGTCTTCAGCTAGAATTTCTAATCTATAAATCTGGGGTTACAAATCTAACACATGACACTATTTTATATTCCAGTTTTGATCTGTTCCTCAACATGTCCAAGTCTACACTTTCTAGCTTATAGAATCATAGCATTTAAGGACAAAAGGGCTCATTAGATCATTTAGTCTGACCTCCTGTATACCACCGACCATTAAATTTCAAACAATTATCCCTGTATTGAGCCAAATAACTTGTGTTTGATTGAAGCTTATCTTCCATGTAGGCATCCAATTTTGATTTGAAGACACCACTTCCCTTGGCAGCTTGTTCCAATGATTAATCACCCTCTTGGTTAAAAAATGTGCATTTATTTCTAATTTGAATTTGTCTAGATTCAGCTGCCAGCCATTGGTAGTTGTTATGCCTTTTGCTGCTAGATTACAGAGCCCTGCATGTGTACACTGTAATTAAATCATCATTCAATCTTCCTTTTGATAAGATAAACATATTGAGCTCTAAGGCTCTCACTGTAAATCATTTTCTCCAGCTCTCAATTCATTTTTGTGGCTCTTCTCTGGATCCTCTCCAATTTTTCCAACTCCTTTTAAAAATGTGGACATCACAATCGTACACAGAATTCCAGTATCAGTCTCTGGTACAGTAGACAGAGGTAAACTCACCTCTCTTGTACTACTTTTTACTCCCCCGTTTATACATCCAAAGAGAACATTAGCCCTTTTTTTGCTACAGCTTGCACTGGGACAGGCATCAGCAACCTTCGGCACGTGGCTCGTCAGGGTAAGCTGCCTGGCGGGCTGGGCCGGTTTGTTTACTTGCCACGTCCGCCGGTTCAGCTGATCGCAGCTCCCACTGGCTGTGGTTCACCGTCCCCGGCCAATGGGGGCTGCGGGAAGCAGCAACCAGTACATTCCCTGGCCCGCGCCGCTTCCCGCAGCCCCCATTGGCCTGGGACGGCGAACTGCGGCCAGTGGGAGCTACAATCGGCCGAACCGGCGGACGCGGCAAGTAAACAAACTGGCCCAGCCCGCCAGGGGGCTTACCCTGGTGAGCCGCGTGCCGAAGGTTGCCGATGCCTGCACTGGGAGCTCATGTTCAGTTGCTTGTCCCCTATGATTCCCTAAATCCTTTTCAGTCATTGCTTTCCTTTCCAGGCTACAATCCCCCATTCTGTGAGAATGGCCTGCATTCCCTTTTTCCTGGATGCACATATATGTATGCATCTGGCTGTATTAAAACAAATTTTGTTTGACTGGGCCCAATATACCAAGCAATTCAGATTGTTTTGTAGGCCTGCCCTGTCATCATCATTTACCACTCTGCCATCTTTGTATCAGCCACAAATTAGATCAGCAGTGGTTTTACATTTACTTCCAGATTCCTGATGAAAATGTTAAATAGCGTCTGGCCTTGGACCAATCACTCGAGAGCCTCACTAGGAACACCCATTCAATGACAATTCTCCATTGACAACTACATTTTGAGATCAGTTCTTAATCCATTTTACATGTGCTTTATTGGTATTGTATAGTGCTAATGTTTTAATCAGAATATCTTGGGGTATTAAGTAAAATGCCTTACAAAAGTCTAAGTATATTATATCTACACAGGTACCCTTAACAACCAAACGTGTAATTTCATCAAAGAATTAATCCAGTTGGTTTGACAAGATCTATTGTCCATAAATCACATTGACTGGCATTAGTTATATCACTAGCCTTTAATTATTTAGTAACTAAATCCATATCAGTTTTTCCATTATTTTGTTGGGATTGATGTCAGGCTAATCGTCCTATAGTTCCCTCAGTCATCCTTTTTTGTATACTGGTATGACAACAGCACTCCTCCAGCTGATGTAGATCTCTAGGGGTACATCAAATTTAGCATGGCCCCAAGTCTGAACCCCCCCTGCCCCACAGAAATACAACAATCAGCTTAAATAAAACTGGTAACAGTAGCTTGAATAAGCTGGCTTATTTAACTCTGCTCTTCTGCAAACTTTGCATAACTCACAGAAAGTAAAAATGAATCAGATTTTAATTAGGATAAAGCAATTTGCATTATAAGATGGATAGTGCAGAATGTAAATGAAGCTCTATTTAAATAGAGCTAAAGTTCAAACTGTGAAAACTTCTTAGAAATTATTTTGTTGCTATATGCAAAGAACAGCATTAAAAACAAAAACTTACCCCAGGAAACTATGATTTGGACAACTCATAACGATGGTGAGCCAAGTCATTTTTCTTGAGTGATTTTTTTTCTTATTCAGAGCTGCTTGGTACCCTCCCACACAAAACAGTGCGGTAGGTGGCTAGAGATGCCAAACTGTACAAAGGAAAATCACGTTGCAGCATGTCCACAGCTGAGCAGAAAATGGGGTTATAAGAAGACACGTAGACTAGAAGAACTAGTGAATATTCCACAAACCAATACCTACCTTTAGTGCAGTCCCCCCTGAGAGTACATGCGTGGACATTACAGTTTCATGTGCATGCAAAGAGTTGTAGCTGTGGAGCCCCATTGCATGTCCCCCTCTGCGCCTTTGCCATGTCTGTTTTGTGTGTG
The DNA here is from genome assembly GCA_037349315.1 of Chelydra serpentina. NCBI lineage: Eukaryota > Metazoa > Chordata > Testudines > Chelydridae > Chelydra > Chelydra serpentina. The sequence continues at coordinate 22,768,393 of JBAIAC010000019.1, forward strand.
GTTCCCTGATGCTTCTTGCCTCTCTCCAGAGAACTCTCAGTAGTCCAGTCACATTGCATGGCAAGCTATGGCTGCCATGGGCAGCAGTAATTTTAGATGCCCCTTTCCTGTGTTCTGCAACATCACAGTTCTTTGTGCATGACACCGCTCACCTTGTTTCTGACCCACGCATAGTGTGTACTAGCACACCTTGTATACGTGGTGAGCCTGCTGCTTCTGGGGGATTTGAGGCTTATAGTATCCTACCATAAGACATTTCCCTCTCCCCCTCACACCCCAGCACATGGGACTGAATTAGTTTGAACACATTTCTTCCTACAGCACAACAGATGGGAAGCCTGTCATCACACAATTCACTGGTGCTATTATCATTACAAAAATCATTAATTGGAACAGTGAGATACAATAATTCCACCATCAATGTCTCAACTGAGTCCTTTCCCATATTGTATTAATAGTTTCTTAAACCCCTAAGTGGTAGCACAAAATGCACTTGTGAATGGGTTAGATTAAGACTATGAATTATAAAAAGAGATTTGTGTATTGCAACATCATCCAAAAGCTTCTGTTAAATCTCAGCTAGGGCCGCAAAGTTTTTAGCATGCACATCAGCTGAGAAGTTGGCCCTCTGGGTTTTGTTCAGGTCCTCTGCACTGGGTTGAATTTCCCATTCTGAGTGGGCACTTTTATCTCTAAATCATGTATTTCTAGGGGTTTGCCTTAAAAAAAATATCCTTGCACTTGTGAGGGTGGGTGCCATCTGTCGTTGAATCCTTTTAGCTGCTTAAAATGGATGCTGCTATAATCCACATAAAGTGCCCTACAGTGTTCTAGCAGACAGAAAAGCAGAAAATAGTGCGGTGCACTCCTCTCTACCAAAAATCTCAGCTTTCATAACTGTTAAAGCTCTATTTTTTTGTGTCTAGAAAAGATATCCTACCCACAGACCACATGGGGTTGGTAGTTGTTACTTTACCTAATTCATTAAAGTCAATTATAGTAATCGGTCGGGGATCAGTGTCTGTTGTGAGATTTAACTGACTGTTTGCAAAGTGATTTGAGATCCTTGGGTGGAAAGGACTACAGAGGTGTAACATGTTGTGAATAGTATCAAGCCAAATTCCTGAGCAACAGGTCACTTTCCTAATTTTTAGTATGATATTTACACCAGTATCAAACAATGATACAGCCTGGTAAAGTTAAATTTAGGGGAGGTAGCCTCATGATGAGTCTTTTATTATTCCCACCCCAAATGGCTATGAAATTCTAGGTCAACAAGTACAATGATAAAGTATTATCTCCTTTCAATGGCATTTCCTGTTTCCTGTAAAGATTCTGCTTTGCATCATGTTCCACAGAAATTCCAGTTTCCACTTACTGTTCATTGTTAATGCATGTTGTAGCATGGGCACCTATCAGCCTTTAGTGTTCACACACAGTGTTATTCACATCCTAAATATAGACTTTAATTTAAAACATTACTATACTTAGAACAAACAGAATGTCACTGAGTGACATTAAAAAGAACTGGAAAATAAAATATACAATACTTGAAGAATGTTCACATGAACAATAGCATAGCAAAGGGACTTGCTCCTGCCTTAGGCTCCAATTCAGCGCATGCCTAACTTTAAACTCATTGGCTTCAAAGTAACTAGTCACACATACTTAAAGTTAGGGATGTGCATATGCAGCTCATTGAGCTGGGGCCTTATTAGAGTTCATGGCTTTCTGAAAGAATGCCCCAAATCAGTCCTGTTCTCTAAAAAGTGATGTTGCCCTTCTTGCATAGGTTTACATAATAAATTCTCTCCATAGCTTTGTACAAATTTCCTTATTATAAAATGAAACAATAGGGCGTTATTTTTTAAAATACTTTCTCCAAAGTTAAACTCAGTAGCACATATTACTTTTCCTAAAGCTTTTCCTGCCTGTTGGGCTCTGCAGGTTTAGAAATAGAGATTACCTTCTCGATGAAGCGTGACATCCGGTCGCATGAAATTTCAGTCTCATAATCCTGTTAGTTTTTCATAGTAAGAATCCACAGTGATTAAACCTTTGCAGTCCTGCATCTCCTGAAATGATATTTTAAGTCTTACTGAAAAGAACAAAGAATTGCAATTGATGTGGTGAAGCACCTTTGTTTTAAGGGACCAGCAGCAGTTTGTTGAAGCTAATGGACATCACCAACTTGCAAGTGTTCTCATACATGGCCATATGTTCCATGCAGTTTGCAGTAACTATGAGCATGTCAGAAATGTGTGGGTCAGACCCTTGCTTTCTTCTATGGGTGGCCAAACCTTCTCCTTCAATGGAAGGTTACAGAGCAAACTGTGCAAGAAAAACCTTGTAGAGTGAATGGCACCATGTGGACGGTCCCTGCCCCCTCTGTGATTATCAAGATGTAGGGGAAGGCCCTGACTCATTCATAACAGAACTTTGGTAACACTAGCGCTAGCTGAGACTTTTGCTGTGAAGCGTTTTTCTTGGAAAATGCTGATTTGGCAAAATTGAAACTGTTTGTGGGAAAGGGGCATTTCAATGATTTTTCACATTTCCAATATTTTTGAAAGTGGGTTGGAAGTGTGTAAATGTCCCACGTCAACATTTTCTAAATAAAACTTCCATTTTTTGGTTCAAAATGACTTTTTGTTTAGAACTTTAAGTTAATGTATAAAAACCATAAAAATAAAAGAGCAAAATCAATACAAAATTTTTTGAAAGTCTCAAAAATCAATGTTTTGACTGACCTAATCTGATTTTTTTTCTGCTTTTTTTGGTTCATGCACATTTTTGAGATGTTTGCCTTTTTGTCCTGATTTGGGATGGGAAATAGTTTTGAAATTTCAAAGATTTTCACAGGATGGGAAAACTGTTTCCCGCCCAGCTTTAGTCAACCCATATTTTTCACCTTTTAATATAGATTTGCTTCTTTCAGCTTAGATATTGACTTTCCAGCAAGCGATTTGTTTGTTATTCCTGTCTCATGGAGTTTTCCGGCCATTGTCCTCAAAGCTGGTATTTGCTGGTAGCAGAGTGGAAGGAGAAAGCTCTCCAGCCTCAAAGGTCCTGAATATCCACACAGAAGAGAAATCACAGTCGTGTGAAGTCAAACACCTTCACGTAAATAGTCCTGCCTCTCCTCATTGTTGCTCTGAGCCCCCACCATTTCCACTGGCAGCACTGCTTCCTCTGAACATGCTGCCATTTGATGACTCCTGGTAGGGAGCAAGCCACACTACATTATGTGTGTGCACATGGAGAACTGCAAAGGCTTTGTGTGGGAAGGCAGGTAGATGTGTCATTGGGGCCCAGAAGAGCAGCTGGACTTCAAATTCATCAGTGCGGGGGAAGCCACATGGAAAGGGAGAGCAAGGAGTCAATGGTAAACAGAAGGGAGCCACATGGTTATTAGCTACTGGGGAAGGGTGTGAGGAAGTCTTTAGATGCAGGGATGGGGAAGGATAAAGAGACAGCAGACTGGTACAGCTGTGGTCTTTTTCTGGTGAAGTGGCATAGTTTTCAGAAAAGCTGGGAATCATCACTTAGAAGATGCCTAACAAATAGTTTCCTGTGCAAAGTAGCCACCTAGGAGATTATTTAGTGCTAGCTGCTGGTTACTATTAAACCCTAAGATGAACATGTAAAAAGAACCTAATAATATGGATAACAACAACAAAAAAAAAGGCAGAAAATCTGATTAGATAGGCAAGCAAGCCTAATCTGAACACAGACTGTGCTATTCACAGCTCTGTTGTGTCTGGCAGTCAGTCTACATGAGCTTTCAACTCATCGTTTTGAATTTCTGTCAAAATTAGCCTGCGATAATTGTGGTTTTGTTACAAAATGGCAAAGGCAATATGAGTTTTGTGACTGGAGAACATAAATACGTTTGGCTTCCTAATCTTATTCCGCCACAGGCATAGTACATACTTTAACAAGATCATCTGGAAGTGCAGTGGCCTTGGAGGAGTGCAGAGATTAAAACCCAGGCCCTGGTGGGCCAACTAATAGGTTTAATCAGGTTCCCATGAAATAAGAGTTGGGGGCCACTAGATGAGCATTTCAGAAATAAGGTGCTTGCTTTGTGTGAAGGGGTAACTAAAACTGGAAATGAATCAAGCCCATTTAATCAGCATTTTTCTTCATTAAGCTATAGGTATTTTGTTCCATCTTAAAAATGTATCATTAATAGAAAATAGCTATTAATCTTCCAGCTGCTGCAGAGCATACTATAGCAGGTGTGGCTAGCAAATGCACACCTCCTCTGCTGCCAAACACAACTGGTAGCTCCTGAAATTCCTTCTGTTTCAAAAGAATATCTATTTCAAGTAACAACAGAATCATTGCAGAGAGGGTGTGAGTGGGAGCAATGATTAAATGAAAAGTGAATATAATGACTATCAATTTTAAAGTAGACTCACCACATAGCTACAGTACAGTAGGTTTCAATTTAAATACCATGGTGATAAGCATCTCACAAAACCCCAAATAGATTTGTTTTGGGCCTACCTTATTATTCATAATTATATGCAATACACAATAACTATTTTGGTGGCTCGGCAGATGTGCCTTTGCTAGCCACACCCGCTGTAGAATGTTCTGCAGGAGTCAGCAGGCTAATCCCTGAACTAACCTGAGAAATCACTATTGTTTTTCCTAATTGATTCTTTTAAATATTATCCACAATTTCAGACAGTCTTGGAGAGTTGAGGAGTAAAAATCTGTGACATTTGTGTAACACTACTCAAAAGTCATTAAAATGCATTAAAAATCTCAAAAATTAGCCTATTTCCACACATTTTTTAGCATAACCTGGCAAGCTTCCTTGTGAAAATGGGCCCATTATTGCATGCCGGTAGCTTCTGGCTCACGAAAATGCAAAAATTCCATGTTCATATGTTTCTGATGAAAAAATAGAAAATGTGTTGCAACTGGGAATAATGTGAAATGTTTTTCTTTTTAGGGGTCGGGTGAGGTGAGGGAAAGTGATACTGAGTATGCTTGTGAAAGCTTTGTGTAAAATTCCCTGAAACAAAAGTTGTGAATTTCTCAGGGCTGCTCCGAGGAACCATTACGGATATAAATAACAAGTCTATGTTAATGAGTCAGGATTCATTTGAGTTTGTTCTCATGTTTGAATTACAATGATCCTTGGTTGTAAATGGTCTGTTGCAATTCTCCATTACATCTTCTGTAAGACTGGCGGAGAGGCTGAAACAATCTTACGACAGATCCTGCTAGCTTGCCAGAGAGGATGGAAGCACTTTGGGGCAGGGCTGTCTTTTTGCTCTGTGTTTGTATAGCACCTAGCACACTGAGGTCCTGATCCATGAGTAGGGCTCATAAACTCTACTACACTACAAATAAATAATAATAAAGGAGACTTCCTTTTGAGTGGCCTGGCAGAAATACTGCCATTAAGGGTATGTCTTCACAGAGAGTAATAACCTACGGTTGGCCTGGGTCAGCTAACTCGGGCTCGCAGGGCTCAGGCTCTGGGGCTGTGAGGGTGGAGGGTACCAAAGCTTGGGCTCCAGCCTGAGCGCAAACATCTACACAGCGATTTTTAGCCCCACAAGCCCGAGTCAGCTGACCCCAGACCCAGGCCAGCTGCACCCACACCACAAGTCTTTCATCCCTGTGTAGACATACCCTAACTCATAACAGACGCTAGTTTCAGTCTTGGCTGATTTCATTTGTGGGATGCGCACACAGGGCCCAAGTCTGAAAAGTGCCATGTTCAGAAAAAAAAATCTCTTGAGAAAACCTGTTCCAGTAAATTTCAAGCATCAAGTGTGGAGATTACTGGCGGCCATGCTGTGATGGCCAAATCGGGGTGGGCAAAGGGAGAACTAAAATGCCCCTTTCCACACTGAACCTGTGCTGGAGGGAGAAAAGTGGCTCCAGAAAGGCTGCATGCTCCCTCACATTGTAACCTGCAATATGGGTAGTCTGCAGAGAGGAGAAAGGAGCACCTTATACCATCTTATGCTTCTGTACAGGCATGTCAATTGAGGCACGAGCTAGCCTAAGTGAGCATAAAGGGGCTGTCTAGATTACCAAACCTTACACATCGCCTCTGAATTTTGCCCTTTATATTAATTCTTACGGCAAGGATTCATCTCTAAATTGACAATCAAATGACCATCCTTATTTGGAAGCCTTGCACTCTTGACTACAGCTGGCTCAGCCACAGAACGCTAATTCCTTTTCTCACTTGCACGCAAATAGAACGAAAATGTTTCCAAAGATCGGGAATGTCTTCATCTGTTGCACAGTATGGAGAAATGTATCAGGAAGTTTCACTTTGACCACACCCTCTAGACAAGTGGAGGCCAAACCTGTCTTTCCTCACAAGCCTAATTTTACAATTTGAAAAGGAGCCACAAAACCCTAACTACAATGGGTGTGGGTGAGTCTATGTAATATCTACATTAATTGGAGCTCGTCACAAAACATATTACAAATAATTTTAAAATTCCCAATATTCTTTTCTGTCAAAATTTTGAAATGTTCTGATACTCTTTCTCTCACTCACTCACTCACTCACTCACATACACTTTCTTCTTCTATGGCTTTCCTCAGTTCAACTTCCTCTTACTTCTCTGCAGTGGTGCCAATGAAGGCGTGCTCCCGCCCTGCCAAGGTTTTTACACTTGCTCAAAGTTCCATAGGTTGTGGAGCAGGACGGGGGCGGGGAGGGGAGTCACGGCCTGACACTTGTAAACAATGCCCCCCTACTAATCAGTACAGCTGCTGCTAGAGTGGTCCATAGCATTGCACTGGGCGTTTCATCACAATGCCATTGTACAGACAGGTGGCTGGGCCAAATGGTGTTGTGATTCTTTTCCCATACGGTAGCGTTCAGGGAGTTTGCTAAGAACTTGACTCCTGGTGGCACTGGGTCATGGGCTGTGTGGGTAGGAGAGAGGTCGACGCAGGGTTCTTGCAGGAGGAGGGAGCAGAGTGGGGGACAAGTGGGCACTTGAACAAAGTCCCTGCTGGCAGGGCAGGGACTGGAATTTGCCCCTCCTCTAAAGAAATATCTGAAATGGCACCATTGCTCTCTGCTTGTCTCATTTTACTACCCAGTGCCCTTTTTGCTCAGTTCAAATTGCTCATTTGCTCCCTCTCTTTATATGCAGAGTTGCTGTACCCATGTTGGTCCCTGTGGCGTAGCTAGGAGTGGAAAATTGGTTGGGCCCTGACTTTTGGGTGGACGGGCAATGACAGACTGTGCTAGCTCAGTGTCTCCACCGATGCCACACTATCTTCCTAGCCCTGGTACCCCCAGACACAGGGCTTCACCTGCCGAGCTGGGCATGCGTATGGGGCGGCTCAGAAAATGGCAAGGCAGAGCTGCCAGAGTGTAGGTTTTTGAAGGGTGGGCACATCACTCTATCCTGGATTTCAGGTGCCCGAGTGAGGCTTCAGGCCACTGTGGCAGCACTCCACCCCTGCTCAGATTTGGATGGGCCTGTATGCTAAGTGGGTGGGTCATGGCCCACCCACGGCTACGCCCCTCTTTGGTCCCAGGATGTTAGAGACACAAAGTGAGTGAGGTAATATTTTTTATTGGACTCACTTCTGTTGGCGAGAGAGCAAAGCTCTCAAGTTTAAACAGAGCTCTTTTTCTGGTCTGGGAAACATACTCAGGGTGTCAGAGCCAAGTAGTTAACACATATTTCAAGGGGCCAGTCAAGATGAAGGGGCCTGTTAACCACCCTCGAGTCACAGGGAGGAAAGGAAGAGAGTGGGGGGCAAAAGGCAGTTTTGTGGGGGGGGGCGGTGTTAGTGGATTACAGCTTGTTGTGATAAGCCATAGATCCAGTGCCTCCATTCAGTCCATGATTTTTAGTATTTAGCAAAGTTATGAATTTAAACTCTCAGGCTTATCTTTTGAAGGTGTTACGCAGATTTCCTTAGCGAATGAGGTCTGAGAGTTCTGATAGAGAGTGATGATTTTGTGAAAAGTATCAGAGGGGTAGCCGTGTTAGTCTGGCTCTGTAGAAGCGACAAAGGGTCCTGTGGCACCTTATAGACTAACAGAGGTATTGAAGCATAAGCTTTCGTGGGTGAATACCCACTTCTTAGGATGGAGAAGATGCATCTGCTTGCATCCGAAGAAGTGGGTATTCACCCACAAAAGCTTATACTTCAATACCTCTGTTAGTCTATAAGGTGCCACAGGACCCTTTGTCGCTTTGTGAAAAGTGTTTACCCTAGATGATATGCAGTACAGCTACACAAGGATAAAAGACCCGCAACATGGCCACGGCTAACTCGGGCTCACGGGGCTTGGGCTGCAGGGCTAAAATGCACTGTGTAGATGGTTGGGCTCAGGCTGGAGCCCAACCCCTGGGACCCGCCCCCCTCACAGGGTTCAAGAGCCCGGGTTCCAGCTCAAGCCTGAATCTCTACACAACAGTTTTTCAGCCCTGGAGTTGAGCCCCATGAGCCCAAGTCACCTGACCTGGGCCAGACATGGGTTTTTAATCCCTGGATAGACATAGGCATGCTAGGGGGCATAATCATTTTTCTGTGTGAGTTCAGTCAAGAGCATAGTGATTGTTCGGTTTCACCCACATCGTTCTTTTGGGGGCATTTGATGCACTGGATGAGGTACCCCACATGTTGTGATAGGCATGTGTAGGACCCATGGATCTTTATGTCTGTCTCCCATACTTACTTCCAAGCCTTCTTTCTTGTGGTCCTGTACACCTAGAAACCCCTTCCTGACTTCATCCAGAATCCCTACCCCTTCTCTACTATGGTTGTACGTAAACTAAAACTATGTAACCCTCGGAGACTTGCTTATCTTGGGTCCATTATCTCCACCCTATATTTTCCATCAGCTCATCTTAACTTACATTGTCAACTGTGCTGGGCAAGGACTCCATTTTTGTTTTGTAAGAAACTGTGAGGTCTGACTAGTCTTCAGCAAAGCAGTTTTCCATGGGCACAAAATTGTCAGCCCTCAGAAACTACAACTAGTATAAAACACAGCAGTGTGCCTTTTTAGCAACATGGGTTGCCATTGAATTCATCAAGCCCTTCCTCCACTCACTTCACTAGCTGCCCATTGAATAGTGAGTCATATACAAGATCTCAATTTTTGTCTTCAGGAATCTTAATGACCTGTGCCTGAGATAGTAAAAACTGTCTTAAAGCTCTGGCATGGGGACCATGATCGACAACTGTGGCACAATGGAACTGTCCACCATGCAGGTAATGCCCTTCTGTGCAGGGAACAGTGCTTTACAGGTGGGATGGGGCGGGGCAGTCCAAGAGTGGAACTCCGGCAGGATCTAAGAACAATCACAAGCCTCACTACCTTGCATTTCAAGTACAAGGCACATTTCATTGATCTGCCCTTTGTTAAAAAAAACCAACAACATGCAGCACTACATATTTTTAAAATCCACATGCACTTTTCCCCTGGGGAGAGGAAGAGAGACAACCACACATGCTATGTTGTTCACACTATTTAATGCACTACTGGAAGGTGTTCAGCTATCACATGTTGGATGCAATATCAGAACCTGAACAGCATTTATGGCACTATATATATATTTACTGACTCTATGGACCTGCATTTAAAAACAATAGCTGTGTACCTATGGTATAGCATCTTAATGTCTACCTCACATATGGGTTGAAGTTTAATTCATGTTTTTAAATTGCTTTGAGATCCTTGGTTCCTTGCTACATAAGTGCAATGTATTTTTATTATTCTTATGTTCCTAAAGACTATGAGCAATATTTTATAGAGGAACACATGAAAGTAGCAGCCATATATATCATGCCTAATTTGTAAAACATTGGATCTGCTCCAAAGCCCATTAAAATCAATGGTCATCTTTCCCCAGACTGCAGTGGGCTTTGGCACAGCCCCACTATTTGCTTAGAACCCAACTCTTTTTTCAGACAGACATGGAGGAATTCTGCCTGCAGTGATACTGTCCCAAGCTGTACTCTTGATAGAATTTATAAAAATAAAGAGCATCAGGCCTTGTCAGTACTTTGGTGGGAGACCTCCAAAGAAAACCCACTGCTGAAGTAATGTTGGTGATGTAATACTCTGTGAATGTAAAAAAAATCCACATTAACTCCGAGTATTTGATTTTGAATTTGGGTATCTGGTATAGCCGAAAGATGCGCACAAACTCATCCATTCAACTTTCTCTTGTTTACACAGCTGGGCCTTATTCTAGCAGCTGCTCTACCTCAGAGTTCCATACTAAGTTCTTCAGCTTTTAGGGTATAATGCTCACTATAGCTCTAACCATCACCCTCTTTTACATAATGACAATGTGCATTTTTAATTTTTTCAGTGCTCAAAATGGAAGTGTTGTGAGTGTCTCAAAATACACCTAGTATATACAAAATATCAAATAAACAATATAATCATCTCTCTGGCTCCATTTGTTGACTCTTGTTTTATAGTGAGATTGTAAGCAATTGGGTGGGGGGGAGGCGAAACTTCAGAGACTGTTTTTCTCCTTTGTGTATGTACAGTGCCTAGCACAATGGAGTCCTGGTCCATGACTAGGGTGCCTCGGTGCTGTGGTAATACACATAATAAAGTCATATACAGTAGAACCTCAGAGTTATGAACACCAGAGTTACAAACTGAATTTAAATTTAATTAAAAGGGCTGAAAACAATGTTCCTTCTAATTTTTGCCAGGCCATGTGCGCAAAAAATTTAGTCTATGCAAATCGTGCTTCTGTGCAAATTTTTGTGCGCGCAGTGTTTCACCATGTTCGTGGGGTTTAGGATCTGTGTGCGTGTGCACACGCGCACAGCTTCGAGGGAACAGTGGCTGAAAAGCAGCATTTTTTTTCTGCATAGTAAAGTTTCAAAGTTGTATTAAGTCAATGTTCAGTTGTAAACGTTTGAAAGAACAACCACAACATGTTGTTCAGCGTTACAAACATTTCAGCGTTATGAACAACCTCCAGTCCCAAGGTGTTCATAACCAGGGCCGGCTTTAAGCCGATTCTGGCGATTCCCCAGAATCGGGCCCCGCGCCACAGGGGTCCCTGCTCCGGCGTTTTCTTTTTTTTTTTTTTGCTCAGCCGATCGGCGGTGGGAGGTGGTTTTTTTTTCTCAGCCGATTGGCGGCAGGGCCCCGCCGTCGTTATTCACGTGGGGCCCCGCACCCGCTAAAGCCGGCCCTGTTCATAACTCTGTGGTTCTACTGTACTTAAATAAACCTTATTCAGGTGGCTTGAATTCAGCAGCTCACAAGTAGCAGCCATGCTGCAGCTCTGTCCACTCAAAGAATGGCAGAGGACAAGTGGATTGTGTTTCAGTGTGGGTGAAGTACAAATAGTATAGACATGAACTATTCATGTGGCGCTGTGGGCAGAACCTGACTATCTGCCTGAGAGTACTACTAATCCTTTGCTGTAATGAGCAATATATATATATAAAACTAAAGTTTACATTTCTATTTTTTATATCTGTGCAAATAGAAAACACCACTTTATGGATGGTGTTAGAACTGATCTTGCATGGTGTAATTTTTGTTCTGCAGTTCTTTTCCTGATATAAAAATGAACCACTAGAGAAATAATAAAAATAACTGAGTCTCACAAGAAAGGAAGTTACTGCTGTATGTTTGGCCACCTGCTACAACTCTAGTTTTCCTTTCCTGCCCCCTCTGCCAATAGAATTTGGTTTCTTACTGCTTGGTTTTTAGTTACATCATTAAAGATGAAATCCTGCTTGCCTGATTTAGGCACAGTTCTTACCGACCCCAATGGGGAAACTGTGAGCCAGAATTGACCCTACATAGAAATATAAAAGACAAATAGGAGCAGGAAAACCAATATGCGGAAGGTGAACATTTGTGTTATTATACGTGAAACAAAACTTACATGATGTTAACCACTGGGATCTGTGTCTCCTTAATGAGATGTCCTTGTAACAAGGGATGTCATGTGATATCAGTATGCCCTTATAAATGACTTGACGTACATGGAGCAGAATCCCACACAGGCGGAGACTTCCGGTTCCGCCCGTGGGTGCCGTCACTCTGCGTCGGGGGCGGGGCCCCACCCGACGCCGGGCCCCGCCCCCGACATCAGGGGACGTTGCGGGGTCCTGCCCCCGATGCCGGGTGACGTTGCAGGGCCCCGCCCCCGCCGCCACGTTGCCCAGCGTCGGGGGCGGGGCCCCGCAACGTCTCCCGGTGCCGGTAAGTTTGCCGCGGGTCCGGGGCGGGCGGGGAGTTGCCGGTGGGTGCAGAGCACCCACCAATTTTTCTCCATGGGTGCTCCAGCCCCGGAGCACCCATGAAGTCAGCGCCTATGGTCAATCCCATACAAAAGGCAAAGTGTAATTTAGCCTGCTAGTTTACACCAGATTTTGGTGTCATTGTGCAGCTGCGGCTGCACCTAGCTTGAAATCCGCACGCGGCTGTGGGGTTTGTGAGTGGGAAGCTGGGGAAAGACGACCTGGACCAGTCCAGGTTTAGGAAAGACTCCCTCTAATGTGAATATCATCCTGCAGGAAAGCTGCAAAGCTCTAGGGCCTTCAAGCCTTCTTGCCCTGGCAGGCAGAAGGTTCCAATGTGGACATCTGCAACTTCATTTGATGTTTTAAACATGAAGCACTGGATCCTCACCTGGTGTAAACTGGAATAGCTCTATGGACCTCAGCAGAACTGAGTCAATTCACACCAGCAGAGATATTGCCATAAACATTTTACAGCATTTTAAATAAAAAGAATAATGGCTTTTCCCTACTAGCCCCTCTCCACCACCTCCCCCACTGCAACTGGCTGGCTGTTGCCCTTTTCCCAAGAGGTGGCTGCGTTTCAGTGGTGCTGTATACACCATATTCCAGGGCAGAGTTGTATTTAATGGCAGTTGGTGCTCAGTGTGGGTAAACATCTTTGTATTGGCTGGAAATTTCCTTTGCCTCTCCCTGCCCCGCCAGCTTATACAACACATACATGCTTCATTTAATTCAATAATTTTAATCATTTGGTAATATAGGATTAGCATTCATTTTGCTAGGCCTGGCACTTGCTCTATAGATGCACACTGCAAAATTTCCTTTTATCTTGATTTTGAAATGATTTTTTTTCTCAATACTTAATTTTTCCATCTTTACATTTATGATTCTTCAGTGCAGCAAAGATTGAACTCAAGCAGCTTCAGTTCCTGTTCTAGTGGTAATGCTTGAAAAGATGGCTTCACTGGATCTGTTTGCCACAAATATCGCAATTTCCTGGACTATCTTTGGGAGTTTTACTGTATTACTGTGTGAAATTCCATGGGCGGGGGCTAGTGACCACAGCTCCGCTAGGAACTAACAATAGTGGAGGGATGAGTAGGCCTCATGGAGACCCTCACATCTGTCCAAAGGGGCTCCCATCCTTCCTGGGAAGGGTTGGAAGAACTTCAGCCTACTGAGGCCCCATAAAGCTTACGGGTGACCTCTGGTAAGCTTTTTGCATACATACAGAAATGTTGATATTTTTTTCCCTTCATATGGTTTCACTGTAATGCTTTCACTTTAAGAATAAATTTGCTTGCTTATAAAGAGCTCTGTGGTAATTTCGTAACAGCCGGCACTTACGGTGTTCATAGCCGTTGAAGAAAATGCAAAGCAGAGATGCGGCCTGTTTAAGCAGTCTGGTTTGCTGGGAATATCACCGTGTAGGCAGGGAAATGTGCAGCTTGGAAAAATCCCAGTAAGGAGAGAGCAAGACAGAGGTGATGGCTCAGGAACCTAGAGTGGATACCTTTGAGGGACCGTAGGGTGGAAATAGAGATACAGTTGCCCTGAACTGTGACACTTTGACTGCTCTTTTACACAGCATGTAGCTAACAGTGCTGTGTGTTACCATTCAGTCATGCTTCAACAAGCCTCACAGCCTACTGTTTTTATCATTCTGACTCAAGAAATAAATCACAGCCTCTGCAGACTACAAAGACAGATGGCTGGACGTTTAAAGGCAGGCTCATTGATTAATAGACATACAATGTAGGCACTACCTTCTTCATAGATTCAAGATTTGTGAAAAATCTCTTAACAGCAGACTATTATTTACAGCTAGTTGAACAATACAAAACGTGAGTCACCAGTGCTTTTTGTGAATAAATATATTGAGTCCTCTCTGCTGTTATTATGGCATTATGAAAAAGACAATATAGAAGGTTGAGAGCTAGGACTATAAATCCTGCATTGTCAATGAAAGCTTGTAGGGATATTAAAGAAGGTACTGAAAGTGATTCCCCAAGTGAAAGTAACTCCCCATAATTTGTCCCCCACAATTTAAACCTCATAGCATTACCAAGTAAAAGATCTCTTGGATCCCTTGTTAAACTTACAAGCTACTGTCTGTGTAAACCATTGATTGTATCTGTTCTCAGAAAGATACTGTATTGCTATGAGAAACTTGCAAACAAGTTATTTGACTTTGTTCTTTATGCATGCTTTGTACCTAGAAACAGCATAGAAAGACCCCCACCCTCTTTGATTAAAAGGCAGGGAGTCTCAAATAAATTAGTACACACCCCGAAAGTGTTGAAGACAGTATGTCTGCTGATGAATGCTTGGTGTACATGAATGAATGAGCAGGGAGGTGCCAGCCTAGGAATTCAGTGACCATTGGCTGACGGCGGCATCAAAGTGGGAACGACCAGACAACCCCCGGAGGGTAAACTGGGACCCATCCGATCATCTCAAAGGATGGGAAAAACAAGATAACATCTGACAATGTGGACCCACCAGGAATGCCATCAGGAATGTGCCATCTGCTGATTGATTCAGCGACAGCATGATGAAGCAATTCCCATAGACTGACATAGGACTAAATCCCTATAAGAATGGCCTCTAAATACTGAGGACTTTGAGTCTGGTTCTGCAACCAACCTCCAGGAGCATCAGATTAATCTGACAAGGACTCGGCTCCACCCTCATGCCCAGGTTACCTGGCCAGTAACTTGGCATGAGCAACTTCTAGGCTGGTAACTATGACATCTATACAGAACCTGTGTGTGTGTGTGTGAATGAATGTGAAACTGAATGAAATGTTATAGCTATAACTGACTGCTTACTATGATTCTTTTTGTATTCACAATAAATGTGACATTTTGTCTTATCCCCTTTAAAAAGATCTTGCTGGTTTTTATTTTATTGGTATAACAAGCTCGCCTCGAAAGATCAGTGTGAAAGTTTGGTAAACTGCATAAGCTATAGCAGGAAGTACTAAATTGCAGCAGTATAAAGCTTAGCTAGAATCCAGCTACTCCAGTACCTGGCCTCGCCAATCAGCTCCTAGGTGACAGACCCAAAATTAAACTTGGGATAAAACCGAGCAAAGGAAAAAGTAGGCATAACAACAGGAAAATGTTCTTAAACTGTGGAATATTTCCCAAGGGAAATGGTGGATGCTCCCTTCATCAGCAAAATCATTTAAAACTAAAGTGGAAAAGGCACTTATTAAAGTTCTATAGGAACAATTATATATTGCCATGAACAATGAACTAGATGTGACCTAATGGGTCTTTTCCATGTCTAATATCTGTGTTTCTTTGGGGATGAGGGGAGGAGGAATCAACCTTTTATTGACATAAATTGTGCTTATTGCATTGTAACATCACAAACAAGGGAGTGCTTAGGAAGAGTCCAGACTCACTGGGTTTTAGAGCCCAGGTTCCAGCCCAACTGGAAACATCTACACTGCTATTTTTAACACCTGAGTCAGTTGCCTGGGCTCTGAGACAAATGTGAGTTTTTCTAATCTTCAGCTGAATACTTTGAAATGTAATTGATGCCACAGGCTTAAGGAAATCATCAGAGAAAGAGAAGGTGGTTCTTGAAGTGCCACCACTAAAGAATGAGGAGTATTTGTGGCACCTTAGAGACTAAAAAATATATTTGGGCAGAAGCTTTCATGGGCTAGAACCCACTTCATCAGATGCATAGAGTAGAACATACAGTAGGAAGAGATATATATATAGGTGAGCTATTATCAGGAGAAAAAAAACTTTTGTGGTGATAATCAGGATGGCCTGTTTCAAACAGTTGACAAGAAGGTGTGAGTAACAGTAGGGGGAAAAATAGCATGGGGAATGTGATATATGCCATCATGTGCCAGCAATGCCCCTCTGCCATGTACATTGGCTAAACCGGGCAAAAGAATAAATGGACACAAATCTGACATCAGGAATCATAACATTCAAAAACCACTTCAGTCTTTCTGGTCACTCAGTAACAGACTTAAAAGTGGCAATTCTGCAACAAAAAACCCTTGAAAAACAGACTCCAATGAGAAACTGCTGAACTGGAATTAATTTGCAAACTGGATACCAGTAAATTACACAAACTAAAACTATTTCCCCATGCTAATTTCCCTCCCTAATTTTTCCCCCCTACTGTTACTCACACTTTCTTGTCAACTGTTTGAAATAGGCCATCCTGATTATCACTGTGACGGTGTTCCCCAGTTACATGTATACATTTATAAGCATCTCCCCATAAAGTTTTATGGGGAACACCGTCACAATCACTACAAAAGTTTTTTTTCTCCTGATAATAGCTCACCTTAATTGATTAGCCACTTAAAGTTGGTATGGCAACCATCTCCACCTTTTCATGAGAATGTGTCACAGCTATGATCATTCTTAGGACTGTTTAACTACTATGGTAAATTTCTGCCTGAGCTGGTGACAATATTGGTGCCATTAGATGACATGTTACAAGCAAATTAAAAATGGATGTGGACTAAAGAGTGTGAATGTGCATCTAAGGAAGCAAAGAAACTGTTGATATCAGTTTTGCTATTACTGCAATGGTTTGTGCTGCTTCATCATAGGCTTCAGTGCTTTCCTACATTTTTCCTAATGGCATGGAGAAACCAGTTGCCTTTTTATCATGAAAACTCACTACACCTGAGAAGAATTGTGCACAAATAGAGTGAGACGCTCTCAGCATTATCTTTGGAATTTGGAAGTTCCATACCTAGCTGTATGGTAGACATTTTACCTCGCTGATGGGTCATCACCCATTCATTTCAATTTTTGAACTGAAACATGGAATTCCATTGTTAGCTGCTGCTCATATAAAATGATGGACATTTCTACATTAAGTTCATTCCTATACTATTCAATTCCATAAAGTGACTTAGCATTGACAATGCTGATGGGCTGTTGTGCCTCCCATGTCCAAGCTCTCGTCAACCCAAAGAAACTTTGGACTAAGTGTTCTATCTCCATTTGATAGCTAGGTTACCCATTACTAGCACAGACATCAACAAAGAAACCGCTAAGTGAAGGGAATGGTACTATAGAGTATAGTGTTGGATCATAAGAATCCCCATTTACATAATTTGTGTAGCATGCCTTAAAGGCTAACAAGTCTTATTTTGAGTCATCCACAGAAATTGGACAATTTCTTGCTTGTCTAAAGGAACATACCACATGCCACTACCCAGGAGTCACCTGCAACTCTTTTCTTAAAGCAATCTTTGCATATTTCTTGGGACTTAGTACATCCTGATATTGCCTCAAGTGTAGCCAAATCCCAGGCTATACAAATTGATTGACAATGTGAGATGCATCATTGTTCTTGTTAAGTCAGGGACTTAGTATGGACTCACTATGATTGCGGTGTGAAGTAGGTACCTGGAGAACTTGTAAAATGCATGGGACCTGTTTCATTTGTGTTACAACTGACAGTATTTTATGGAAATTGAATATGGACCATTACTGGAGTCCAGGGATATTCCAATAGGACTTTCTGTTCTTCCAATCAAACTTCCTCACATCACAACTCCTAATTTCAAAGACTTGTTGAGAGAAATTTTGGTACCAGATCCATTTGATTCCATACTAGATCCACTTGATGCCTTGCCACTGATTGCTCCTGTTGTTCAGGATGCTGCCGCACTGCCATTAACATGTTATCCCAAGAGAGTGCAAAAACCAGTGGTGCACCTGAATTTATAAATTGTTTAGTTCGTGAATTGCTATTCCAGGGCAGAAGAATCCCTTGCAATTTAAGCATCCATAGTAGCCCAACTACAATTTTTGTTGGGTTATATAGTGTTTAATGTTAGCTATATAAATGATAATGTATATATTTAGGAAGCTTTTAAAAGTAGGGAGGAGGAATGTGATGCCCTCTCCTTTTAAATGGTTGAGTACCTCCCCCTCCTCAGTGAAATGCTTTACTTTCATGTTGCTTTCAGGTTTGCTGGCTGAACAATAAAGCACGCACAGAGGACAACTGTGTTTTTATCAGCTCCCTCCGAGTCTGTATCTCCTTTTCTGCCGGGTCCAAGTATAACAATGCCTCCTTCTGCATGGAGCCCAAGGCCTTCTGCAAAGGAGGAGGGTCCCAGAGCCCAGGCTCCAGCCTGAGCCCAAATGTCTCTACACAGCAATTATACAGCCCTGCAGCCGGAGTCTCACAAACCTGAGGCAGCTGACATGAGCCAGCCTCGGGTGTTTAACAGTAGTGTATACATACCATGAAAGGCCTCAGGTCAGGGTTCCATTGTGCTGTATGCTGTACAACCCTATAATCAATGACAATCCCTGCTGCATATTGCTTAGTTTAATTTTACAATCTTGGAATGAATTTAAAAACCAACATCCTACTCTGTGCTCACACAGATTTTGAATCACCAAAACTTTCATGTTTATCTGGTGGACAAAACCCATGTGTGTAGCAGCCCTATCATGGTCCATCTGTATTGCTGGGAAAAGGGAATGGGGAAAACATATGCACTAAAATATTTTAATTGTCCATGTTGAAAATTTCTCCCAATACAGACTCCCCATAAACTAGAGTACAAAAGTGGTATCCCTGACTTTAAACTTATATCAATATAATTTGAATGTGAAATATATTTTATGAGATACCATATTATTTGTATGACAATGTGAATTAAAAATATATTGTTCATCTAAGTTAACACACGAGTTTTTTTTACTATAAATTGCAGCAATTAGTTTAGATTGACTGACTAAAAACCTTTCGATAAGACATGTTCACAGTCCTAGTTTTACACAAGTTACAAGGCGAGAGTAGTTAACTTTAGAGACGCTGCCTCTGGAGCCCCTTACCTGCTTTGGGTCAGCTACTTGCAGTAGTCTAAAATTACAAGCCTGCTTTCTTGCAGTTTTATTACCTACAATATCTGCTGTTGAGTGACACCTCAATTACCAGTGAAGGGCAACGGCCTGAAATCAAGATGGCAGACACAGAAAAGGGTCTCTCTCCCTGTAGATGTATCTTTGACCTTTCACATATTTTAAGGGCTTTTTTTACTCAGGTGTTGGATGTGGAGAGAGAATAGAATTCTTTACCACTTACGCTCCTGTGAATGAGGGCTGTTTGATGGTTTGGGTTATTTTTCCTGCTTCTTCAAGCCTATGTATAGAAACACTAATTTGATTGACAACCTTCAGGATCCTGTGTAAAAGCAGAGTGTGAAAGTGGGTCTGAATAAAAAAAGGCTTTAAAGACTGAGCCCATGTGAAGCAGATGGTGCAATTAATCTGATATTACATTTCAAAGCTTTACTATATTAATGGGTATTTTTATTCACTCCCTCTACGTGTTATGTGAGTAAAATGAGTTAGTTATGCTATACCAGAGAAAGATTAAATTAAGTGAAAAGATTTATTTGCTAGCTTACACGTTTTATGTCTGGATAAATGATGCTGTTACACAAGGGTAAATACTGGGTAACTCTAGCAAAGCCCCTAGAATTAGTATAAAAGAGTGCAGGATCTGGCCTACTCCTCGTTCTTTTTTTGAGAACAGACTATAGTGCTGAGATAGCCCCGTTCTGCACCAACTTTGAAATGTCCACAACACCAAGAACTGAAAACAATACCAACAACTATGAATCATAGTAATGATATATAAATCCCAAATGCTATTCACGGGTTTTAAAAAGGATACATGACTACAAGGTTAACTAGGATATGGGACATCTTTATGATTTTGAATCAACATCAACAAAAGGGTATATTCTCCCTACAGTGCCTGTGCAGCCACTACACTACACTGCGGCATTAGTGAAGGTTGTAATAGCTAGGAGCCAAATTCCACCCTTAAATACACAAACACCACTCCCAGCTCAATGGGAGCAGTGCCAATGTATGCAATAACAGAAGATGGGACTGTGAGTACAGCAAATGCTAAAACCTGGCTTATTCACATTATATATAATTATTGACCAAGCCATCTTTAGGTTGGACTATGAATCCTGTCATAATTAATACCGGTTATTTCCCACATTATACCTCACTCCTGGGCTGATTCAGGATGGGCTCCTGTACTTCTGGTCACTTAACCCCCTTTGGTTTTCCTTCCACATTACGCAGCTATTGTATACATTCCTTCCACAATCCCTTGTCATGATCTGGGCACTGAGCACAGTTGAAGTTTCCAGTTCACTTGGCAATGCTCAGAAATGGAAGATTAAAGGCAACATTATTACCTGGTACTTACTATATCAGGGAATCTGCTTTGAACTAGAGGTGAGATGAGAAGATAGTACCAAGGTGCATCCATGTTAAAGTTGAAATCAATTCAATGTTGCCAAAATCTTGTGAGCTATTTTTGTCCCAGAATGTCACAAGAGATCATGTTTCCATAGAGTTTTGAGCTCACTATGCCTGTTCTTGTCAGATTCTGGCTGCATCGATTGTGAACTGGAAAATAGGGCTATAGTGATGTGGGATATGGCCCAACACCAAAAGCATCAGAACAAATTTGTATCTATAGATCCTTATATTCTAGACCCCTCAGAGATTTCATGCATAATTTGAACCAGTAAACAATGTAATTGCTAAAGGAACTGAAGTACCTTATTCGGTCTTAGAATCATAGAATCTCAGGGTTGGAATGGACCTTAGTAGGTCATCTAGTCCAACCCTCTGCTCAAAGCAGGACCAATCCTCAATTTTTGCCCCAGATCCCCAAATGGCCCCCTCAAGGATTGAACTCACAATCCTGGGTTTAGCAGGCCAATGCTCAAACCACTGAGCTATTCCTCCCCCCGTCTTGCAGATATACTGTGTTAAAAATGTGTTTACAGTTCCCACACAATGTTTTGAAAATACTAAACCATATCCTTTGCTTTAAATACAAAGATTTATTTTCCCACCAAGATAAAGTTTATCATGTCATGTATATTGTAAAAATGTATATTTTTCCTCTGGTTTGGCAGGAGTACACACATAGGTGAGCCTAGAATCTTACCAGGTATTGAATGGATTTTAAGCAGACTTGATATTCTGAAGAATGTATCTTTATTTTCACTTTTCTTAATTGTGATTGTGTATTCTAATACAGTAGTCTCGGGAGAGTGATCTCTTCTGTTTTTTCTAAAGCAGAAGTAGTATATACACACACATTTTAAACACCACCTCACCCCTGATTTAATACAAACAACAAGAGGGACCACTTTTAAGATCATGCTCCTCTCTCGGGGCTTATTTGCATTGGGAAGTGACACTGGATTGTAACACATTAATAAGATGCTGAACATGTGTTAGCACCTTGTGCAGCCAGGGATTTGTGTTTAAAATGTCAGCTGGCCATGGTTTAGCCAAGTGACATGATTTTTAAAATATACCATCTAATATGCTAGTAAATATGTTGTAACACAATGAAAAAAGGTCGGTGAGGTAATATCTTTTATTGGACCAACCTCTGCTAGTGGAAAAGACAAGCTTTCAAACTTCACAGAGCTCCAATAAAAGATATTACCTCACCCACCTTGTTTTCTCTCATATCCTGGGACCAACACAGCTACAACGCTGCAAACAATGTGATTTCCCTGTGCTGACAAGTCCTTAGTATGGACTGTGTGCACCCCACACTGAAGTGAAGGAGAGAGGTCTAGGTGCAGGGGAAAGATACAAAGATAGTTTCTTCTTTCCCATTTCCTGCCACCAAACCTGAAGGCAATAGAGTGGGACAGCTGCCAGGCATCCACCAAGCCTCAAGCAGCAGCTGGAGGAATGAGGTGTTCAAGATCGGCTTTGCGATGACCCACTTCCTGAGCTCCTCAGGAATGCATTCACCAGACGCACTTCTCTCATCTCTGATAGGGAAGGTTTGTTCTCCTGGGTCTACCTGTACAGCCTAATAGGGCCCTGATCTCATTTAGACACTGCCACAATATTGGTAAGGTTCATGAGAGGGGGAATAGGTGCATCTTTCTGTGCTCTGCCTCATCCAGATTTTCTTTGGGTAGTTATTGTTTGAAGCAGCAGCAACCTCTTTGCTTTGCAAGATGCTACTTCTACTGTGGTACCATGTCAGCAATCATGCTTATACACACTCTAGTTGCTAAGACATGAGCCTTGGAAGTATAGAGATGACACCATTGAACTCTGGGGCAGTTCTTGCAGATTCCTGCAGCCAGCGCCTTTTATGAGAATCACAGCATTAACGTTCAAGATTTGCAAAACAATTTAAACACAAATAAAGTATTTGGCTCTACAGAAAGAGATGCACACAACTGACAACCAGCTAATCAACACCTTTCTATTCCACTTTGACCTAACTAGGCAGGTGGAGGTTTTTCCCAGCCTCTTCTCAATTATGAGGCAGGTGGATAGCCAAACTAAGAATGGGTCAGACCAACAGTCCATCTAGCCCCATATCCTGCCTTTTAACACTACCCAGTGCCAGATGCTTCGGAGGGAATGAACATAAGCCAATTTACTGAGGGATTCATCCCATCATCCAGTTCCACCTTCTGGCAGGGACATCCTGGAGAATAGGTCCATCTTGGCTAATTAATTCTTTTTTGAACCCAGTTATAGTTTTGACCTTCACAACATCCCTGGCAATGAATTTCACAGGTTGACAGCACACTGTTTTAAGAAGTACTTTATGTTTGCTTTAAACCTACTGCCTATTAATTTCATTGAGTGACCCCTGGTTTTGTTATGTGATGGGTTAACGGTTCTTTATTCACTTTCTCCACACCATTCATGCTTTGATAGACCTCTATTATATCGCTCCTTAGTCATCTCTTTTCTAATCTGAACAGTCCCAGTCTTTTTAATCTCACCTCACATGGAAGCTTTTCCATACCCTTAATCATTTTCCAATCCTTTTATTTATATATATAAAATAGTGTGTGTATTGGGGCAGGTATTTTCAGAGAACTATCCACAACTCCAAGATCTTTCTTGAGTGGTATCAGCTAATTTAGACCCCATCATTTTGTATGTGTAGTTGGAATTATATTTTCCAATGTGCATTTAACAACATTAAATTTCATCTGCCAGTCACCAAGTTTTGTGAGATCACTGTCAATAGACTGTCAATATATACCAATATGCAAGAGGGAAAATATCCATTCCCCTGAATATCTTGTTGTGGGCAGTCACCCAATTCAACATTTCATTGTTTAATATCAGTTATATATCCCATTTTCAGAATTTATCATGAAAATCTTGTGTCAGTGTTATAATCACCAGCACAATTTGATGCAAGTCATCCATACAGGGCTACAGTGGCAGTGAGTTAAAGTTCCCTAAGATTAATAGATCATGCAAACCTTGATCTTTAGCTATTTAGAAAATAGTAGGAAACAAAGACTTGTTACTTAATTGCTAAAATATATTGTACCAGGAATTTACTTTGTTCTTTTATTTTAAAATGTATGAACCCCACTAACAGCAATTTTGATATTAAAACAAACAAAAAAAGGCAAAAAATGACAAATAATTTAGCTAATTAATTTTCTAGTTAATCTGTTGCAAACTGCTTTTCCTCAGCTTTGACAGGAATGGATGGTTTGCAATGTACAGTGCTTAGCTGTGTAAATTAAGAGGTGAGCTATGACTTCGTCTTTATTTATAACAATTCTTATACTGTATAGTTTTAGACCAGGGGTGGGCAAACTACAGCCCGTGGGCTACATCTGGTCCACCAGCCCATTTAATCCAGTCCTCAAACTCCCACCGGGAAGCGGGGTCTGGGACATGCCCCGCTCCCGCACTCCAGCCGGGCAAGGGGTCGGGGACTGCTCCGTGAGGCTTCCAGAAGCAGCAGCATGTCCCCCCTCCGGCTCCTACACTTAGGGGCAGAGGACTCTGCACGCTGCCCCCCGCCCCAAACGTCGTGCCTGCAGCTACCATTGGCCGGGTTAATTGTGGTTAATTATTAAAATTCAGATTAGGTTAGTCAGACTCTTCAAGGAGACAGTGGTCTACTTCCACAAATGAAAAATAAAAATAATGTATTTTTGCAATAAGATGTTTGTGAAAATACATTGCTGTGGAGTTCCTCCTTGGAGAAGACAATTTAGTCTCACTGAGAGACCAAGCAAATTAATATTACATTTGTGTCTACCAGGTTTTTTTTTAAATTTCTGTGCAATAATTCAGTTGGTTTTGCAAACAGCAGTGCTTACTAATCTTGCAAACATTTCTGGATCTTATTCATGGAGATAAGGCCCAAAAACTCAAAGTACATATATATGGCATTGTTTTGGATAGTGGAGAGAATGCCTAGACAGCACATCAAAGACCCTAAGAACAGAGTAGGTTTCATCTTCACAGCCTGGAAAAGCTATGGGCTCAGAGTGATCTTGTCAACATGGATAGTTACAGAAACTTCAATTAACAACCAGAAGGGGCCTGAATTATGTTTGGTGTTATACTTTCAATCAACTCAGGACACGGGTAACTTGCAGCTTAAATATCATATGGCATATCTGCACACTTATCAACTAAAATGTTGATAATTAATAGTGTAAATCATGTGGTGAATATGTATTCCACACAGACTAAAATAAATAACAGTTATTTTATTATTTATAAGTGAGCATACTCTAAAATTTGGCATTTCCTGACAGTGTTTATAGACAAATTATCAAGTAAAAATACACAGGTCCAATATTAACTTGTAGGAGCCTGAGAGTTGCTATTTTCCACTTAATTTCTTCATGATAGGGCTATCAGGTTCAGCACTTGTGAAAATACTTCCTACAACCACATGAGTACCCCAGAGATTATGACGAATAACTTTGCAGCAGCCAAGGTCATCAACACAGAATCCTAAATGGCGGTAGCGTTCATCTGTTTCAAACAGTGTGTTGTTCGTGTATGGTCCAAAAAACTGGGGAAAAAGACAATTTTTATATTTTAAAGCTATATTGGATTAATCAGTTCAGCATAGTGACAATCTTACAAAACAGAGATTGAGATTTAAAATATTACTGATCTACCTGAGTTTAAACAAAATGCAAACCTAGCAATACTACTAACAAAACTGCTTCCAAAATCTGTAAAGTGATTTTACTGTGAATAAGCTACATAAGGTGGTTTTTTGGGGTTTTGATTTTTTAAAAGAGAAACACATAATTAATTCCTAGCCCCAAAGGATTTTGACATAGGTTGTTTAAAACACATAATTAAACACCTTGTAAGCTTTGTTTTGGCATAAGTACAGTGGTTGCCCTTAAAAATATGTTCTGTTTTGAAATATTTTACCATTTCTTGAAGCATTCTTTAGGATAAAGAATATCCCTAAAATGGTAAAATTAAAAAACAAAACAGTAGAACTTTTAAAAGGAGCCCACTGTATTAAAGTTATTTCTGAAGAGTAGTTAAAATACATGCAAACAAGCAAAGTACATGCAAACAAGCACATCTTTTTAGAGTTAACTGTCTAATTTGCTTTACTTTCTGAAATAAAAGGCACAGGTACCTACTCTCACAGAACAGCTTGCAGGACCAGGAATTTAATTCTTAAATCCCTATAGACTTTACAAATTTAACATATTATTAAGCACTCAGACTATTTCCCTCCCCCCACACACACTTTGTCAGAAGTAAATGCAGATACTGAAACATGGTACATCAACTATCCAGAGTTTTTGAATGGTAAAACTGTAAAATCCTGGAAAAGAAAAGGGGGATTCTAAATGGAATAGTTGATCCATCTTAACTACGATGATTCTAAAAGACACCATCATCCATAAAATGACTGAGGTATACTCCAGTAGTTCTTTTAGATTTTTCTTTGCATTTTGGAAATAAAAGTGAATGACAACTGCTACAGATTTATACATTTTAAAAGTATTTCCTCTTTAAAAAGATTTGTTTATACCAATTTCAGAAAACACGTTATTCATATTAAAAGTCGTAATTAAAAATAACACTTGAGTGATTTGCGTCTTCAAGGTGCTTTACATATATTAATTATTCCAAACAACATTGGAATATTCATGTTTTATATATGAGGAAACTGGGGCACAGAGATTAAATGACTTGTGTAAAGTGATGCAGTGGGTGTTGGGACTGGGATTAGAATATAGGAGTTTCTGTCCCCAATCCTGTACTCTCAGATTCTTATTTCAGTAATGATAATATACACATTATATGTCTACTATATTTCATATACTAAATAGTATTTAAAACCAAAATAAGGGAAAAAAACCAAGGCATGCATACAGACAGTTATTAAAATAGGATTTAATATGCCCAAGTCTTTTCACTTAAACTGCATATATGCAAATAGCACTTTCACATGGTCAGATTTTAGGTATTTGTGATACATTATGAAATTCCCCAGCACAGGAACTGATTTTGAAATCTTCACTGTAAGTAGATGCACGAGTAAATTCTACCCATTGTGATTATGATTTGCAGAATAGAGCCCAAAAGCAGAGTCCCCACCTCTACCAAACTTTTAGTACAGGATAGGAGCAAGCCATCAAATTTCTCAATAAATGCATGAAAAAGTGAGAAACTTGTAAGTTTGAACAAAATCAGAGAAAGTGATTTATTTTGCCTTAAACTACATTAAAAAGGTGGATGGAGCTAGGGCATTCAGCATCATTTGCAGTAACTCCTTGACCAGCATCATCATCAGTAGCCCCTTGACCAGCTTTAAAGAAAGCCCAGCTAAACCTATTATTTTCCCTCCCCACCACAGTGATCACGGACTTTATTCAGTTTAACAAACAAACAAACAAACAATCAATCATCTGTGGAGTTTAGAATATTGTTTTTCCTCACACAGCAATGCATACCTGCACCAGGCTTTGGTTAAAATTCTCTTTGTAGTCTAGAATGGCATAGACCAGGGATGGGCAACTGGCCCCAAACTATGGGCATGTCAGGGTGCATCTCTGTCAATGGGGAAGCAGTAACCAAAGCTAGGTGCTGGAACCCCTTCCTTGCTCGTAAGACAGAGGGGTGGCCAGGTCAGATTTGATTGGTGTTGCAATCTGCCACACAGGATCCTGCTGCTCCCAGTCTCTGCCTCTGCTCAACTCCCCTTGGACAACAGGCTCTGCCACAAGGCAAGCCCATTCGTCAGCTCTGGTTACTTCCTCTCCCCATTGACAGAGGTGTGCCTTGTCCCCACCTGCTGATGGGGGAGGGTGAGGGGGTGGCTGCCCAGAATCTGACTGGCTCTCAGCTCACAAACAATCAGCCAATGGTGAAGCAGTAACTGAAGCTAGGTGGTGTGGGGAGAGTTTGTGCCTACATTGATGGGGGAGTAGAGTGGTATGAGGGAGCGGCTTTTCTAAAAGGCTACACCACTTAGCAACCTGGCTCAATCTTAAAAAAAAAACAACAAAAAAACAAAAACCTCCGTATGATCAGGCAAAAGGTTTAGTGGTCCTCTACAACATTGAAGTTGCTCATTCCTGGCATAGAAAAGGGGCTGAACTTGTATATTATGTGCTTGAAGAGGATTACTTGTGAAAGAAGAGCTTAGTAAACTCAACTTAACTAGATTGCACTTAATAGGTATGATAATTTTAATGACACATATTCCAGGTAACCAGTTTAATTTGATAATTAATGCTAATGGCTGTTTAGTAGGGAAAATATTAGCATATATTCCACATAATGGGGACATAATTGACTAGTGCCAGGAGACTATTTTGGTTGTTACCACCCAGTTGGTAAATAGCTGTGAAATTCTGGCCTGTGTATTAGATGTGTACCTTTTTGTTTTAAAGTATGCTGTAAATAAGGATGAAGAGATGCAATGAAGTCAATTTCAATTCAGTTCAGTATTCTATTTGTCTTAAATGGTTATTTGAATTATTAGCCATCTACCAGTATACCTTAAACTAGAGCAATCTACTGTAGTGCTACTGCAAAAGGGGATTTAAATACTGTAGTTTAACTGTATACTGAACAATATGAAGTTCAGTCTTTAAAAAAATATTGTTATAAAAAAGGTGTCCAAGAACTAAAGTGTTATCAAATATTCCAGAGAATAAATATGCACTGATGTACTTCCACCCCATTCTGCAGTGACTGCATACTTCTAAGGAGGAGAGAAGCTAGTTCATTTTCTATACTCCCAATACTTAGCTTCTTTGCTACAACTGTTCTTCAGAGTAGCAATTTTGTGTAGCGTGGATAAAAAGTTACTGGCAACTGGGCGAAGACTATGATGTCACTTTACGATACCAAGGGAGCGATCAGATGGTAAGTTTTTGGTCAACACTAAAGGAGCTGGATTTGAACCAGTAACTGACAGGTAAAAGGATCCCCATACTATTACCAGTCTTATATCAGTCTCCATTCTTTACCCATTCTTTTCAGCAGAGTAACTTACCGCCAATCCTGAGGATGGATCAATAAAGTCAGCCCAATAGCCTTCAGACAACAGTGCATAGCAAATTTCCTTGGCACCATTAACGAACTAAACAAAAAGAGGGGGGTGGGGGGGAGAGAAATAATTACATTAAAAAGGAGTGCTCCTTTTATATGTAAATACTGAATGAATTTTTAAGTTAAAACTAGTGCAGAGCCTCTCTCTAACCTGCACCACCAATAAATGTCAAATTTAACATCCTTTTAAAGAAAAAGGCCAACAGTACTAAAAGGATTAAAATTAATAACGTATATTAGGCTACTACAAACAAATGAGATTGAAAAGAAATTCTTTGTGCCACTCAGTAGAGGATTAACAGTTTGTTCAAGGATCATCTAATTGCTTTGATTGCTCATGCAGTTTGCAGAATCATACCTCTTAAACCTCTGTAAAAGTCAAACATGGCTTCAGTTATTTCTCTACTTCATGAGTCATTCACAGATAAAAACTGAATTTCCTAGTTTGCTACAACAAGCCATTAAATATACAACTTTATTGAAGTATTCCCAAAAAGTTTTGTTAGAAGATATCATGGAGAACAGGACAGTAATTTGTGGTTGTTCTGAATTACGGAAGTCTAACTAAAAGTCCTTTTAAACATAAGTCAGGACATCAAACTTTCTAGTTAAAAATGTATTTAAAAATATAGTTTTATAAATATTTGATACGTTGACTACTGAAACCAACTGCCACGCTGTAGTTAACCACTGGGCAAGATTAGTGGGGAATTCAACTCCTCTGAACATTTCTGGCCATGCAAAGAAAGTTGTACTCTGTGTTTTCCAAACAAATGGGAGGAGGCTGGTTAACAACTTTTGAGGTTGTAAAGCAATATTTTTCAGAAACAAGAAAGCCACACAAGGATGAGATCATGTCATGCTAACATCTCAAAAAACATACAAAAAGAAAGGAGTTTACATTTTAGGAATAACTTTTAGTACAGCTGGGTGATGTGATATGGCCAAGGTTTGTTTAAGGTCTCTGATGGCATCTTGTATTCTATTGTCCAATAGATTTTATTTAAAAGAAACAAACCATAAACAAACACTATCAAAATTGTGACACACACACCAGATTAGATACCATGTTAACCCAGCTGGTAAAACTACGCTGTTTTGCCTTGATACTGCAACAAAAGGAACAAAAGATGACATGATACATGAGGTCCTAGCCTAATACACATGTATAATGCACAGGTATATTACTGAGCAGTGGAAGACCAGACTCCTTAATATTATTTAAAATTTAGATTGTGTACTTATTTCCTTATTTTTTATTTAAAAAAATCAAAAGATGCCAGTATAAATGTAAAAGTTGAAATTTTTTCTAATGTTTGTGCTCCAGACACAGCCTTATGTCTCAACATTTTTGAAGAGTAATTCAGAATCTGATTAGTCAGTCCGTCCATGTCCCTTCCAGTGGTCCCAAAATACGAAGAGCTCTACCTTCCTGTTGATCTATTCTCCCATTTCTCTACTTTAAGGTTCAGTGGCTCTGAAGACTAATTTAAACTTTAAAGTAAGCCACAGACATACAAGTAAGCAATCTAAAGACACCATTTAATGCATAAATTTTTGGTAAACCGGATATTTTGATCCAGTGTTGTAACAGTCTCAGAGCAGTCACTTAAAGTGATGTGTTAATTTAACTTGAGTCTTGTTACTGTAAACACCCAGATATGTCTGTAAATAACCCCCATTACTTTAGCAAAAGCCTCTCACATTAAATTAGTTCTTCTGAAGTTATTTCCAACCATCTACAAAGCAAACAAATAGGGCATTTTATTGTGAATTTGCTGTTAGTAACCTTTAGGCCAGGAGGTTACATCTACACCCTTACAATGATTATATTAGAGTTGACAGGAAGGTGCACAAGGAAGAAAGAAGACAATTAACATATAATTAGACCAGATTACAATGCTAAAGACCAACAGACCATACATAATTTAAAGACAAGGACACACTAAAATGAAGGGAATTTTACTTTGTATGCAGTCTTCATGCTGATACTTTAGACTGCTTATTCCTTTTCCTGTTGTAACCCTTACATTGCCTCTACTGATAAACTGCATTTATAAATTATAATTTCAAAGATAGTGAGTAGAACTGTTTTCATCTTAATTTCTACTGATGCTGTCTCCCATCCATAATTAGATGGACTGGTAGACAAAAATCATCAATCATTTAGAGAGATTTAAAAAACATAATCAAACATTTAAAAGGGATATATTTTAAGATAATGCAGTTAAGAAAATTAGTGTCAGCAGTAAACACTGACATCTGCTGGAATAAACAACAAATTCACAAAGTTGCTTTTTTCTAGAAAGACCCCTAGTGGCAATTCAACTAGATTCACTTGTATTAAGCTAATGTGGAAGATTAATTTGTAAATGTCAATGACATTCAGGTTAAAAGCATTAACTGAATATATTCTTAGAATATAAAAAAAGTGACCAATCACTGCTTTGTAGGTTATAAAACAGGCGAATTTAGCAAACACTATGAAAGGATGAGAATTAAATCATGCAAAAGCAACAAAACAGCATGAAATGCATTGCTCTTGAACTACAGTGATAAGAAAAGATAGCTGTTATTCCTTGTAGAATCTTCACCGATTATAAAACCAAGTATCTTGGGTAATATATGAAAACGCTTTCATGCATTGCCACATAACAAGATGACTACTTAAATCATCTCACCAAATAAGATTAATATATAGCATTTTCATCTAAAGATATCAAAAAGAATTTTTGTAAAACTGGTGAAGTTCATCCCCATTTTATCAATAGAAAAAATTACATTTGCCTAGGTCAAGGGATTGGTCTAAGAAAATTAGACAGCGAGTCAGTTCCAGAACTAAAAACAGGTCAAAATAAACAAAAAAGGGCCCATCTACAATAGATATGACCACAAACAAGAATAAGCTGACACTAAATACAAATAATACTTACGTTTTCCAATAACAATTCTCTCTCATCTTCCACTTCTTCACTCCATACAGTCATATCATTTTTAGTTTTCTGGGTTATGGTTAGTACTGTTAGATTATTGGCAGTCACCTCTGGAAACATTGATTCAAAGTCTAGAGAAATGGAATCAGCATGTTAAGAGTGTAATGGGTTGGTTTTGTATATTTTATGCTTTTCCTACTTCAGACAGAGTGCCTCAAATGTCAGGAGCTTTTCATTCAGTGTGCTACATTTCACTTAAACTACCGTAATAATAAAACTTCACCAATCTGTACATTTTATAATTTGCATGTAAATAAGTATCTTACTGCTCAGCAAAGACTTAGTAGCTGAGTTAGATATCCAGATATTATGCTAATGAGATGTTATTCTTTTAAAACATACTATAGCACAACATGAAGTAATTACAATTAAACTAAGAAATAGAAATAAATGGAAATATGCCAGTCTCCTAGAACTGGAAGGACCTTTCAACGTGATTGAGTCCAGTCCTCTGCCTTCACTAGCAGGACCAAGTACCGTCCACTGACAGAGTTTTGCCCCAGATCCCTAAATGGCCCCCTCAAGGATTGAACTCACAACCCTGGGTTTAGCAGGCCAATGCTCAAGCCACTGAGCTATCCCTCCCCCCCAACTACAGGTGTTAATTATCCTTGCATTAATTGTGCTCACACTGTAGGCCAAAGGCTAGATTCACAAATGGACTTGGGTGTGGTGACACAATGTCATAACACCTAACTTTTAGAGACATACAAAATTACTGGTATTCACAAAGCCTGGGTTGGGTGCTCAAACTCCCTATGTAATGATGGTGAGAGACAGGCACCTAAGAATGGGATTCATAAAAGGCAGCACACTGACTGAAGAACTGCCTAAGTTAGCTAAGGGCAGATGCTGAGGAAAAGCGCATATGCTAAACCCTGTCCCTCTCACATAATTAGGCATGGGCAAAACAGCTTACTTTAAGCAAATTTGGGCTTACCCTTTTCAAAATCGGTGGGGTTTTTTGCCTCAGTTGTGGCCTGCTGGTTTTTCTGCTTCACTCCAAGAGCTGCTTTTTCTCTGGGCTTTTTTTTTTTTTTTTTGGACCATGACCTGTCTCCCCACACTCAGCATTATGACACCACAAGTCCCATCCCCACAACTTTTGGGACCTCTGGACTGCTTTTTAAGACCATTTTATGCTTGTGGTCTTGAAATTTTCAGCCTGGGTATGACATGCCTAAGTCCACAGGAAGGTGCCTCTTTCTAGTTGGGATGCACAGCTGGGAGCCTTTTCCTAGAGCCTAATGCATGGAGGAGGAGGAGGAGAAGTCACTGGGCCAGAAACAGTGGGAATAAATCTATAACCTGATGGACAGGGCACTCACCTGGGAGGTGGGAGACCAAGGATCCAGTCCCTCATCTCCAGTGCTTCTATTTATCCACAGTGGAACAGCTTTAACAGGAGAGACTAAGGGACACCCACATCACAATATCGCATAGCCTAGTGGTTAGGGCACTCACCTGAGTGGCAGATCCCTCTTCAAATCCCTTCTCATCAGAAAACCAGGGTATCCCATATTCCAGGGGAGCACTCTTAACCACTGATCTAAAAGCT
This sequence comes from Chelydra serpentina, assembly GCA_037349315.1. NCBI lineage: Eukaryota > Metazoa > Chordata > Testudines > Chelydridae > Chelydra > Chelydra serpentina. Next base: position 22,801,593 of record JBAIAC010000019.1, read on the forward strand.
GAGGGAGGTGTGTTCCTCACCATGTGTGTGGAGTTAGGCGGCCTCTGAGCATGCCTACTGGATTGAGCTCTGCAGGTGAGACAGGTGCTCCTCTGTCTAACTTCCCCCAGTTTGTGGACTGCAATGGGGCTTCGGCTGCCTACAGCGAGGTAGCAGAAACAGGCACCTAGGAAACTTTTACTGCAAAAACATAGGCACCTAAGTCCCTTTGTTAACCTAGTCACAAGAGTCTTGTGGTCATGCAACGCCCCAAGTCCATCCGAAACTGTTTCTGTTGCATGGGGAAGACTAGAAAGAAGAGAAGCCAGATAACTGGATTCAGTAGCTCCATGGCAATTCTCCCCATGTGAACACAGGGCAGAGGAGTGGTTCATATATTGCAAGCATGCCTACACAATCCATTGGCTCACAAGCCTATACGGGTGCACACACAGCAGCTATGGAGGTAGTTTTGGTCAGACTATGAGTGTACCATGCCTTAAAAAAAACCTTCAGCTGACCTTTTAATTTTACTACTGAGTCATTAATTTTTAAATTACTTTACAAATATTGTTGTTAACAGTACAACAATTTTGTATGGATTTTCATATAGAGTTAAGGATTTCATTACTAAAAGGTTTACATTTTACATAATCATCCAGGAATTTGGATTATTTTTATTACATTTTTAATAATGTGAAGCTATAGGAACAATAATTCACATACTCTGCAATCTTGGTCTGATGGTGAGAAACTCTATTTATATATTTTTACTTCGTAAAACCTTAAAAAATTAAATTGTTCAAAAATGTGAAAGATGTACCTTTTCGTAACAGTTCTGGACAAGTTTGTATTGCACATTCTATCTTAGCATTTTCAAAGTATGTTTCAGCATTATTTATTTGCTGTTTAGAAGGGACATCAGTGCCCTGAGGAAAATCAAGGAAATACAAATGGGTAACTTTCAGGTTCATATAATGTGACATGATTAACAATTAAAATAGTATTTCCGATTGGAGTTGTGTAATCCCCAGATCCTGCAGACATTTATTCATAGAAGTAGTTCCACTGAGTAAAGGCTGCTCACAAAGTTTGCAACAAGTCCCTAAACCTCATCATCACTCCATTTTATAGGCGGAGAAACTGAAGCTTTTTTGAACAACATCAGAGTAAGTCTGTTAGAACTAGGTTGCCTGACTCTCAAGCCTATGATTTATCAAGATCAGCCTTCTCCTAAAAATCTAATCCTAGAACTACTGAATTCAATTGTAATTACTTATGTAAGGGAAGCTACAATATCAGGCCTGCGTATCATTAAAAAATATATGTACTAAATGTGTAACAAATGAGTTTTGAACTTTTATCACCGCATTTACCTATCCTATTTTCATATATCAGATGGGTCTAAATACACTATTTTATATTTAATTGTACTTACATTACACCTACAGAATTCAAATAAATAGCTAAAACAAATTGCTAAAAGTGTCACTTTATGAATGCATGAAAATGGCTTTATAAATCTGTGTCCTGCAATTAAAAAAACTAAACAGATGTAGATATACCATGTGTCAAAACAATAATTTACATAAAATTATGCAATGCTCCTAAGCTTGATATTTTGCAAGCAAATTTAAGTATCCAACTGTTGTAGCCTTGCAGCTAAAACTATCCACTACTACTGCCATATAAGCTCTTTAATAACTAAAGCTACTAATCAAGGGCTCTAGTTGCTACAATTTGGGTTCTGTAGCTGCCGTTCATGTGGAAGTTCTGCAAGTTAGTTATAGGAGCAAACTGCAGTTCTTACGAGGACAGTGAAAACAGTCATCTGCTAGGGGAGAGCGAAATGTTACATCAGGCTTTCCACATCTGTTCTACACCTCAGCATGGATTTCTTGGCTCTTTAATCCACATATAATGTGAACATTATTTTACCATTAATATGGGATTCCAATGAGCTAATGTAGCAATTCCCTTTGACAGTCTAATAATTTTGAACTAGTAAATACAGTTTTTCTCTAAGAGGACTGTATGCACAGTATGTTTGTAGAGCATCTTGAGCTGCCGCGAATGCAGAGGCACATAGTCTATACAAACTATTCCTCATAAAAAGACTCAACATGTTAGGTTAGCATTTTGCTATAAAATGTTAATCATCAAGCAGGTTTCTACTGTATTCCTCTCAGTGTGGAAAATAACCTAGTGGATCTTCTGATCTTGTCAAAGAATTCACAAAAAAATCACTAATTGCAGTTCGGGTGCACGTGTTTTCATACTCAGATAACACTTTTGTTTTCTGACTGCTTCTCTCATGGCTCTTCCTCTCTCATTTGCCCCACATCCAACCAGTCCTTCCACTTACAAGGCTTACAAATTTACAGGACACCCAACAGCCAGAGGACTAAACCTAGTTGATAAAAACCAATTCCCTCTCTTCTTCTCCACAACTTCCGGGAAAGGAAGTGAGCTGGTATTTTTACCAGGGTGCTGTCTATTTACCCTATTCAGAGGCTCTATCTTTTGTATCAACATCCGGCACATAGAGGAGTCAGATAAATTTGAAATCCACCCCAGTACACTCTGGCCGCTGAAAGGTAGCTGGGCCTCAGCTACTTAAACACCTCTCTTGGCTGCTCTGATGGGGGAGCTGGATATTTCTGCTATTCTAACCTCCTGCTGCTTTCTAGTTGCTATGGGGAGGGGGGAATGGAGGGATCTTTGCTACTCTACCCTTCCCTTGCCCTCATTTCCTGTTCCCAAGAGAAAAGCTTCAGTGTTTGCCTTTATTAATACCAATACTCAGAACTTTCCCAAACAGCAGCAGCGTGAAATTGACCTGATTCTTGTGTACAGCCTCCTGAATAGCAGCAGTGGAAACGGACAGTGCTCTTATCAGTTTTCTCTTTACAACAGCTTGGCAAAGCTATAAGCAGCAGTAGAGGCACTGGAGCTTTCAGTCTACTGAGTTATTTGCAGCCAGACATAACCTTTTTTTTTTTAACTAACGCTTTGATTCCACAGAAGTTCAAGGCGTTGAGCCAGAAAGGTCACTATGGGCAAGTGGATTGTTCAAACTCAGGTTATATGTACACAAGAAATACTGTACAACATTTTTACATAAAAATAGTTTATCATTATTTTTAAACTGATTTCCTATGTTTGAGAATGCCACAAAATTCATATGGGTTGTAGAAAGCCAATATACTAGCTCAGTGATATTCAGACTGAGGCTTGGGAGCGACAAGCGGCTCTTTAATGCATCTCCTGCAGCTCTTTGTAGCAATTATATTAAAACACTGTGATTTAATTATTTAACCTAAGTTATTAACTAATCAGGTTGCTTTTACTATGTTATTATAACCAACTGTAGTTGATAAAATAATAATACTTGACCAGTCATTTTGCTGTGAGAATATATTACACACACACACACACACAATAAAATAATGAATTCACACTACTGTGGCTTTTTGGGGTAATGTTGATTGCTAATTTGGCTCCAAAACCAGTTAGGTCTCAGTATCACTGATGACATTATACATGAGCTAAAAATTTCTTAATATGCAATGCCAGCAAATATAATAGTCAAACTGCCTACTGTTAATAAGGCATCTCTGAATCCTTGTGAGCTTTGCTATTCCCGAAAGGGAGTAACTTCAACTACAATCAAGTTTAGGCCTAGGCTACACTTGCAGATGTACAGCGCTGTTAGTTAAACCCGTGTTCGTACAGCTGAGTAGGGAAAGCGCTGCAGCCTGTCCACACTGGCAGCCGCCAGCGCAGTAACTACCACTGACGTGGCTACATTTGCGGCACTTGCAGCTGTATTGGGAGCGGTGCATTATGGGCATTCAGGTAGCTGCAACGTGCTTTTCAAATCGGGGGGGGGGGGGGTGAGGGGGACTTTGACAGGGAGCGTTTTTGGAAAAAGAGTGGATTTTTGGAATAGCCACAGAGTGTCAGCTCATTATTTCCACACCTCCACATCCCCTGCCTCTCTCTCAATCACTGAAAGCAAACAGCAGGGGCTTTGTTTGTTTTTAAAGAGCAGATAAAAGAGGAAAAAAAGCCTGTGTTTAGCAGCTTAAAGAACGGAGCTCTGAACTCCAACCCGGAAGTGCCGTTTCAAAACAAAGGCAACTTCGGAAGATCATTAACTCCGTTGTTCCTGGGCTACACTGAAAGACGAACGTTGCACCCACTTCGCAGCAGCTGTTATTCCTCTCGGGGAGGTGGAGTACATGCAGCGCTGTATCTGAGGAGATACAGCGTTGCACGTGCCTTGCAAGTGTAGCCAGTTAATGAGTTACAGCGCTGCCGGCAGTTTTATTACGCTGTAACTTGTACGTGTAGCCAAGGCCTTAGTTAGTACACTTCTCATGTTGGCTTTCATGAACATACAAGAACCGCAAGCACAAATAAGGGAGACTTTGTTCTAACGAATTAGACCCATCCAATCCAAAGGAAATCATTAAAAGTTAACAATTAACACTGATCTGTTTTTTGCAAAAAACAGATCAATAAGACTAAATCAACAATTTGTTTTAAAGTTAAATTGACCTAATCTTGTTTTCATATAGCTCATACAAATAAGCAGCTATTTAAAATGCTATTTCATTAGACAGTTTGCAAAAAATATTCACATTACTCATAGTGTCAGGGGTTTTAAGGAGACAGTTGATTATTTTCTTGGGAAACAAATGTTCTATATTATCTCTCCCCCCCATCTCTGTTCATTTTCATCTCACATCACTTTCAGAGCACTATTTTTGGGAGATTATTCTTTGGCATATAAGAAAAACAAAACACTACTACAATTTTCAGCTTCATGCATTGTATTACTGTTCTTACCTGAAACTCATTTATGTATTGTGCCATCACAAATTCATGTCTCTCACTTGATAAGGACTCTACTAATATATCAGGCAAACTTTTATGATCTTGTGTTTTCTTCTGAGAAGCTGTACCACTTAGGTGACAATCAAAACCTATATTACCCGGGAGCTGGAATCTCTGGTCCTGAGGACCAAATGGTCCCATTACTTCATCTGGCCACACAGTTCTTGGACCTGTCAAAAATTGAGTGCTTACATTATTCTTCACATTGAAAAAATAGTTATTTTTAACTCCTAAATAAAAACATTTGAGTGCAATCACATAAAACAGAAAAAAAGAAAGTAGTATCACAAAGATTAAGTCAAAAAACTAAATGTTTCACCATATTAAAAAAAATTAATTTTATCTCTAATTTATTTATTTGAGACAGATAGTTTTTAAGATGCTAAACTCTGGTAGGCAGTAAATGTAGCAAAATGTGTTTATTTTTCCTTACATATATCAGGAGGTGTAGCAGCAACATGAGGCTCATCTGAGCCAGAAGATCCTGCTGTAGAAAAAGCCTTGGGATTTACAACCCTTCTGACCAAGGTGTAAAATCCTGGTAGATAGGTCACCAGTCTTGCTCTGTTACAGAGCACCTAAAGAGGACGAAAGCAGAACTGAGTGTCATATGTTGCAAGTAAAAGTGATCAATGAATTTATAATTAACTTTTTAGAATACAAAACTACACGCAACTCCATAAAGAAAAACGTATAGCAATGAAGTGTCATTAATTGTATTTTTTAACTGTAGGAATATTTTACACTTTATTAGTACTGTTAGTTTCCTATTCAATTTTGATAAAAGGAAACTGCACAACGCAAACAAAAATGCACACTGAAATACCTCCACATTTGAGCTACAGTTAGAAAGGGGTTAAGAGTCAGGGGTATCATTATGACAACACATGAATGTAAATATGTTTATGTATAGAGTCATGATACACGAGGTATCATTTCCTTTGCTGTTGTTACATTTGGAAAAAAAAACAAACCACAGCAAAAAAACCTAAAAATACAAAACAATCAGTAAAGTTGATCTTAGGATCCATCAAAATATTTTAGATAAGTAAATACTGATATCTAATCTCAGTGCTTTGCCCTACAGACTAGCACTGTTTTCAGTCCACCCGCTTGTGCAAAGGTATTAACAGGATACTCAGAATAATAATAGAATGTAAAAGAATGACAAAGCGCACACAGAGTGCGCACACAAAATTTATTTTAAAACCAAATTATCAGAATGGGCAGAGTAGGAATTTAGTCACTATGCCATCTACCTGCAATATTACATCTTGAGGGAAACAGTCAAGCCAAGAAAGCTTAAAATTAGTACTGACAACATTATTTTGCTCTGCAGACACAAAACATATTTTCAGCTGCAAAAAGCCAGCAATATGGGTTTATAATCAGAAGGTCACACAACTCTTGTGTATTCTGCAGAGGCAGAATTTGCCACGGAATTGTGTTTCCAAGTCTAAGTGTTCAGTTATAAAAATACAAAAACAAACAAACAAAACACCTACTTCTATGATAACAAAGAAAACCTTAAAAAACAAACCGAGCGTAAATGGATGCAATGTTGTCTTCCCAAGTCTGCAAACAGCCTGAAACAATAGCACTCGGAAGTGTGACCAACTCCAATTCAGCTCAATGTTGTTAACTCTGAATCCTAATGATGATAAATTTAAATGTCAACATTGTTCACTATTTTACTGTTGATTGGTTTAGCAAAAATATCCAGCTAATGTGCTTAAACCCACAAATTTAATCTTCTCCCCAAGTTTCAAGAACTCCAAGTACTAGAGTATCTAACTGCTTCAAGCTTCCAACAACTTCTAGTTTTTCAACTTCAACAATCCAATTCTGCACTCAAAAAACAAATCTGTAGCCAATTCAAATGTTTAGGGACAGTAAAATAAATTGAATTTTAATACCAAATTAATAATACCATTATATTTAATTAAATAAACCCCTTTATTTTTAACATACCTAGAGCTATCACAAGATTTCCAACCTGCTGAACTGCAGTGCCCTAAAAACCCAGTCTTGCTGCAGAATTTAGGTTCATCTTGTGAGACAGTATTTGACCTTTGTTCTACTTTCCTAGATCTGGGGGGAAATTTTTGAAAAGATTTTCAGGGTAGGACTAAATCCTAAGGCTCCAGTGCTATACACATATATGCACACACTTAACTTAAAGCAATAGAGTAGTCCTATTGACTTTAATGGAACTGCTCACATGCTCAAATCAGACATGTGCATGTATGCAGGATCAGGACCTAAGCCTACCAACCTGAACACAAAACAAAGCCTTTACATAGTAAAAACTACTGTGCCTTATACAGACATCCTTTTTTGTTAATTATCTAAATTACATATTAAACAGACAATATCTGACCAAACCCAAAACACTTATTGTATGCATTGTTGTAGCTGTGGTGGTCCAATATCTTTTATGGGCCAACAGGGGTGGCCAACCTGAGCCTGAGAAGGAGCCAAAATTTACCAAAGAGCCACAGTAATATGTCAACAACCCCCTGCCCATCAGCTCTATCCCCACACTCCCAGCACCTCCCTCCCACTGGCAGCCCCACCGATCAGCACCTCCCCCTCCGCACCTCCAGATCAGCTGTTTCATGCCTTGCAGGAGGCTGGGGGGGGGGGGGGGGAGAGGGCATGGAAGGCTCAGGGGAGGGGGTGGAGTGGGGGCAGGGCCTGTGGCAGAGCCAGGGGTTGAGCAGTGAGCGCCCTCCAGCACATTGGAAAGTTGGCGCTTGTAGCTCCAGCCCTGGAGTTGGTCCCAAAACAAGTAGCTGCATATTAACTTCTGAAGAGCTGCATGTGGCTCCGGAGCCACAGATTGGCCACTCCTGGACCAACTTCTATTGGTGAGAGAAACAAGCTTTTGAGCTTACACAGAACTCTTCTTCTGGTCAGAAGCTTAAAAGCTTGTGTCTCTCACCAACAGAAGTTGGTCCAATAAAAGACATTACCTCAACCACCTTGTCTTTCTAAAGACAAACACCACAATCCTGAAGACACGTATACATGTACATTTAAGCACTTGACATGCACCAGCATTTGCAGGAATCTAGACTTTAAGTTGGAATTTTGGGCCCAAAATTCCATTAAATTCAAAAGCCACATCACAGCATAGTGCAATCTGATTCCACCTCACCCCTGTTGTTTATACCCTTCAAATATTGGTAGACTGTGATGTTCCCTGGGAGTTCTGCTCAAAATGGATAGGGTCAACAGTAAATGCTTTACTTGAAATGGGGCACTGCTGCAAACGGGGCACCGTCCAGAAATATCAAAATAATAAAGCTTAGCACGTAAGGCCCAATTCTACAAACAAACATCCACAAAGAATGTCACTGACGTAAATGAGATTACCCATGTTCATACTTCCAGAATCAGCATTGATTATCCTTAGATCTCAAAGTCCTTATAATCAGTACACAATTACTTGAAAAAAGCCTTAAGTAACAGCTTTCACAGCCTTGTATTTCACACTATTCTATCAAATAATTTTTACAGTTAATATCAGCACAATCAGAACTCAGTTTTTTAAATTACAATTTGTGCTGCCAAAGCATCCTCTGAAATATCAAAATTTGCTATTTAATGTGAAAGATTTATACAAAATAAATGATTTAGATTGCTGGACAATTTTAAAAAACAATTTTCTTTTTTAAACCCTACAATAAATATTAAAATATATTCAAGATACAGAACAGACTTATAGTTTTAGTTTATTGTACACACAGTACAACCACTTAATCTTTACACTTGCGGCTTACATTATCGCCAGAGATCTTGTGTAAAAGGATACCCTATATCAGGGGTTCTCAAACTTCATTGTGACATGACCCCAACAAAAATTCTGACAACAAAAATTACCACATGACAACAAGAGCGGGGGAGGGGGACCGAAGCATGTGCATAAGTGTTTGGAGTGCATAAGGATTAGAGACAAATATATGAATTTATAAATCAGCCTGAAAAATTCAGCCAGTCAAATTTTTCCATCAGTCAACAATCCAACATTGTTTTTACATAAAAAATTAGCGTACAACAGAACCTTTTATGAACAACCTAACCTTACGTAGGAGAATTACACAGAATGTCACTGATGCCATGAAAAAATAAGAGAATCTGGTGACATAAAATATTAACACTTTTTTTGTAGTTTTCATGTTATCTTATCTTAGAGACACAAGGCGGGTGAGGTAGTATCTTTTACTGGACCAACTTCTGCTGGTGAGAGAGACAAGATTTTGAGCTCACACAGAGCTCTTCTTCAGGTCTAATCTTGTCAGATATGAGGGGCATGAGGAGTCTTTCATAGCACCTAACTGAAGCCACAATACAAATGAAAACTACGTTTCCTGCTTAATGCTGTCTAGCTTAATGATACAGCGAACATTATAAGCTATTGGTAACAGAGCTCAATGACTAATTACTCACATTGGCCATTTCTTGAGGGTTGTTGCTCTATTTAAATACAATTCTTCCTGAAACAGAAGAAAGGACTGGTTACATAATGTCAGGTACTCCGGTTATGGGGATGCTTTACAAACCGGTCTAGATTCGAACATGCAACTGCTTCCGTGCTGCTCAGGAGCCTGACTGCACTGCAGCTCCCTCGCCCTTACGGCCTCCAAACTGGACCGCACCAGTCCCCAAAGGCCGCCGACAGCCACACTGACCGCGTGCGGGGAGCCCGGGGCCGTCAGCCCAACACGAAAGGGGCCAGACTGCAGACAGCCCCCACCCTTAACAGGCCGCGGCACCCCGCGGAAGTGGCAGGTCCCCGCCTGCGACGCCGCCCCTTAGCCCAAGCGGAGGCTGCTCAGAGGGACGTTTAAACTCCTGCGTCCTGGGAGACGCCCGAGGGGAGGCGATTTACGGCCGCCTCAGCCTAGTACCTGGCAGCCCCCGCCTCTCAGCGCGGCGATGGGTCAGCGGCCTCGCCCGCCTTTCACCAGCGGCCCCCCGAGTGCAGCCGCGGCTTGTCCCGGCCCAACAGCCCCTGCAGGTCCAGCTCACCGCCGGGGCTTGGGCCAGCCCGACCCACGGCCACACGCTTGTGCAGCCGGGCGGGCGGGGGGACCAGGGGCCGGGGCCCCGGCCAGGCTCCTACCTCTCTCGCCGCGCTTCCTGCAAAATGGCGCCGCAGCCAACGAGTCGGCTCCGGGAGCGCATCGATGAGGAGAGTGCCGAGCTCCGCCGGGCCGCGCGAATCGGCGCGCGCGCGGCACAGGCATGCGCTGCCTTCGGGCTCGCGAGAGCGGCGATTCCGTCTCCGCGCAACAGGCGGAGCAAATCGACCCACGCCGCGTCGAGGAGGTTGGGGAGATCGCCGAGGCCATCGATGAGGCCGGCGGCAGAAAGGGGCTAGCGGCGGCCGAGCGCGTGTGTGGAGTCCTGGCCTGGGGGGACGCTGCAGGGCCTGGCCGGGGGAGCGGGCGCTGGGAGACGCGAAGAGACGGGCCCAAACTAGAGCCGCCGCCGGTTTCCCAGCCCTGCCCCGGGGCAGCGGCACGGCCGGTCAGCGGCCGTCCCAGGCCAGCCCCGCTCTCCTGTCCCGTCCCGCCGGGATCTCCGCCCGCGGGGGGCACGAGCCCGCCCCCTGCTCACAGCCCCCAGGCGGGGAGTCCCTGGCACAGCTGAGTCCCTGAGCTGCGCTGGTGCCAGGATTCACTAGAGACACAAGCCAGGTCACGTCTGTTGTTGGACCAACTAATGTAGAGGAGAGAGACGAGCTTTCCAGCTGCACAGCGCTCGCCTTCAAAGGCCCAGACAAGAGATTACCTCACCCACCTTGTCTCCAGCATCCGGGGACCAACATGGCTCCAGCAGCCCTGCAAACAACTTCACTTGGGCCTTGTCTACGTGACAAAGTTTTCTCCGCAAAAGTTATGCGGCTTTAATTAAAATCACTGTTGCGTGTCCACTCTAGCTCCTTGTATCAGCAGAGTGCATCCACTAGCAGCTCTTGCATCCATACAGAGAGCAGTGCCCCGTGATAGCTATCCCACTGTGCAACTGGCCTCAGGGTGCTTTGGATGGGTTTGCAATGCCTCATGGGGGAGGTATAGTATCCCATGATACAGCTGTCTCAATCCCATAGTTTGGGAGCATCCTAGTAGATTTCAGCTGCTTTTTCAACTGAAGGGTGTGGGGAGAGGGAGAGGACAGTGGTGTGCCTGGAGGAGGGGAGACAACAGGCTGACCGACCTATCCTAAGGAAGGGGGAGGGGGACACCCCTACCCCATGTCAGGCCCTGGCTCTGCTTGGCACAGCAGTACAGTAACTCCTTAATGGTGTAGTTATGTTCCTGAAAAATGCGATTTTAAGTGAAAAGATGTTAAGCGAATCCAATTTCCCCATAAGAATTAATGTAAATGTGGGGGTTAGGTTCCAGGGAGATTTTTTTTTTGCCATACAGTACTATACTGTAGTTGGGAAGTTCCCCTGCCTTACCTCACACCGGCACAGCCCACTGGCACTGGAAACAATGAGGCAGGCAAGGAGGCTGAAGGTCCTGTAGGTTAGGAGAAGCACGTTGAGCAGCAGCAGCTTCCCCTACTCTGCAAGCACCAGGGACGGGGGCGGGGGGGGGAGGACTCAACCCTCAGCCTGCCCACTCCACCCCATCCCCCAAGCCGTCACCCTTGACTTGCCTCATCTCCCCCCCACCTCATTCCCCTTTACTTTGCACGCTGCATCCTTACTCCTCCCCTCTCCCTCCCCTACTTTCTGAACACTGCAAGCCAGCTGATTCCTGCGGGCAGGAGGGGGGGGGGGGAGAAGGGGAAGGTGCTGATCCACAGGGTCTGCCAGCGGGCGGGAGGTGCTGTGGAGAGAGGGGGGGCACGTAGGGAGGCTGCTAGCTGTGGAGAAAGCAGGCAGCCAAACAATGTAATAGTGGAGCATTGCACAACTTTAAATGAGCATGTTCCATAATTGATCAGCAACGAAACGTTAACCAGGATGACTTTAAGTGAGGAGTTACTGTATTTCCCAAAGCAGCCCACTCTGCCTGCCTACCATTCTGTGGTTCCCTCCCGAGTTCTCCCGCAGCCTCCTCAGCTGCTCGGAGTGGCATCCTGAGCAGCTCTGTGAATTCCCCATGTTGAGGAATGTCAAAAAGCAACAAGGCAGTCTCTCGCCCCCCTGTCCCCTCAGGGCAGCAGCAGTCTGCCTGGTGCTGTGTTCCTAGTGCAGGGCAGAACCAGGGCAGGATTAGGGCCTTGTTTCATACGTTCATAACAAAGGAATTGAAACAGAAGAATCCTGGGGAGGAAGCAGTGAGAGTAATGAAGTTATGTGGTTACTTTGTGAATGCATACACACAATTTTAAATAGCTTTTAATAAACCAGCTGCTTCCATAGCAAAGCCAGGGTGAAATCCTTGATCCAGTGGAGTCAGTAGCAAAACTCTCATTGACTTCAGGGGGGTCTGGATTTCATCCTAAAATTCTAATGCAGACAAAAGGGAAATGCTTTCCAACTAATCAAGCAAAACCAACCAATCAAAATAACATTTTCTAAGAGAACATCTAACTCTGATCTCCCAGTACATCTCGTCTATCTTTGTCTCAGATTGTAAACAGTTTGTGAGCAGATATGAGCTTTTTCTTGCACAGTGCCAGATATGTCAGCACTTAAATAAAAAATAGCAAGAAGAAAACTGTGAGTATTTGAATACATTAACCTCAATGGAATGGAGAAAACACACCTGCTGTCTTCCATGTCCTAGTATATCAAGGAGATGTGTGTGAAATCTTACCTGCTTGCATTAGGGATATGCACTATGGCCCTATCTAGCACAGCATTTCAACTTAAAATCAAGCACTTTAAGGGCTTTACTGGATCAGGGCCTAAGAGGGGAAAGAGAATAGCAAAAACAAAGTGGTATCTAAATAGACAGTGGGGAGAGAGATAAAGAGAGGTCAGTGGAAGTTCTCCCACACCCCAATAACTATCCACACGACTTTCTCACCTCTGCAGGTGTTCACTGAGATGCCTATCCACAGTTTGACAGTGTCTTTGTACCTGTATGCAGAGGCACAGGTGTCAAAGAGCTACATTTTGCCCCCCTCTCCCATGTTGTATATACCTGGGTATGAAGATGCTCACAGATGCAGTCCTCCATCCCCAAAATACACTTGTTCTGAATGACCAGATTTTTCTCTACACTATATGGCCCAATAACAACAATGTTGTTGAAAGCAGACAATCACTACATTCTCAAATGAACTCACACAGGAAAATGATACAGTAAAAGACAAAAACACCATATCACATGTGGGTGAACACTTTTCACAAAGTGATCACTCTAAATCTGACCCATCAGTCCTCATCTTCAAAGGAAACCTGCACAACACTTTCAAAGATGAGCCTGGGATCTTAAATTCATAACTTTATTAGACACTAAAAATCACGTTCTTAATAAAGGCACTGGATTTACAGCTTATTACAACAACTAACCCCTTTTTTGTCCTATAACTACAGGGGTGTTGATGGGACACTTCACCTTGAATGGTCCCATAGATTATGTGGTAACTACTTATGCTAAATTATCTGTTTGACCTTGTATTTAGCTTTGACACTCTGAGTACTTTTCCCAGACCCGAAGAAGAGCTCTGTGTAGCTCTCAAAAGCTTGTCTCTCTCATAAACATAAGTTGGTCCAATAAAAGATATTACCTCATCCATCTTGTCTCCGATATCCTGGAACTGATATGCTTACAACAACACTGCAAACAGACTTTCCTCTGTAAGGTGATATTGACCTGCTGAAAGAGTCTGGAAACTAGTTAAGTGCAGTCCTGCTGTCTATTTAAAAGGACAGTTGTTTATGGTCATTATTTGATTGGCACTGGCACATCTAAAATGCTCAACATGACATTTGTAGGGCTAGGCTCAGGATTTGGGTACAAGAGTATAGAGATAAATGTATATTTTATTGTAGTGTGGTGCAGTACTGCTTATGTCCACCAGATAGCAGTAGCTGTTAATAGAAAGTCTATGTGAAGTGCAGAAGAAAACTAAAGCTATGCATCAGACCAAGCGGACTGTAGTCCAGGAAAGATTATGCTGAAATAAATTTGTTAGTCTCTAAGGTGCCACAAGTATTTCTTTCTTATTTTCTTTTTGCTGACACAGACTAACACGGCTACTACACTGAAACTAAAGCTATGGTTATTTTAGGATTAGGGAATAGAATGAAGAAAAATGAATAAAAGTGTGTATTATTATTGAACCAAACAAAGAGGGAGATGTTCAAAGGCAAAAAAGGCAGTTAGATACCTCTGTTCCATTGAAAGTCAACGGGAATTGGGACCCTAACTGCCATTTCTGCCTTTGAAAATCTCCCTTAGAAGTGCTGTGTGTTTTCCCAAAGCACACTCTGCAAAATAATAAAAAAAGACTTTTGTCTTTTTTCTTGTGTTAACAAAACCTACCAATCCTCCTTTTTGGGGGAACTGGTGTCAGATCTGCTTGGAAGGCATGAGCTTTTTCATAAACAACCACATTGGTCTAAATGATGTAATTCCATTGGCTCAGTTTTAAAATTATGTTTATTCATTTACTTGCTAATTCATAACATTCATCACAGTTTTGTTTCCCAGTCAGTGCAGACTGCTGAGGGCTACTGTGTACATGCACATACATTAACACACTCACTGTCTGAACATGAATCTCTATTGTATTCTGGTCCCATTATGCTGCTCTAGCATGTCAAGGGAGCTGGAAGTCCATCAGATCTGGCCGGGGCCCCCAGGACATTCTGCCATCATAGGAGGAATCCTCAGATGGCGTAGAGAGGGTGTAACGGCTCTATATCATCTCTACACAACCCACTGATGTAGTGGGTGAGGGTACTCAGACTTGTACACAAAGGGCCCAGCTGGCCTGAGGAAATGCAACAATGGCCTACAGCCACTTTTCTCTCTCCACCCCCTGAAATCCTGCACTGAGCATAGCTCAGCTAGAACAGAGGATTAGAATCTTTACACCTGCAGCTTTCTCTGTATTCAATGACAATTACACTAGTCTCTGTTTCAAACAACACTTCGTTAAAGCATGCTAAAAAACTTTAGGGCGCACCAGCAAGGTCTACATGCTAATGCTCAACATGGTAGTGCCCTTTAGAAATCACACCTCCATTACTCCACTATGTAGATGAGCCCTTGGTCACTCAAGTTAATACATTTAGGATCATTTAGGGATAGTCTCCACTACTGCGCTACATCGGCACAGCTGCACCAATGTAGCTGTGCTGCTGTAGTGCATCTGGTGAAAACACTTCTATGCCGGTGGGAGAGCGCTCTCACACTCCTGAGCGATGCAAGTTACATCAACTTACGCAGTAGTGTAGACAAGTCCTATGATTCCTCCCTTTCCTTCTCTCAAGTCCTGTTGCTTTTCCTTCTAGAGCTCCAAAATGTGTCCTTTCATCTCTGTACCCACTTTTGAATCTCTGGTACATTCCCTTGTTATTTTTCACTTGGACTATGATAAATGTCTCCTCTCTGGCTTGAAGTTATACACCTAATCCTTTAGGTTTGCCCTTGCTTGCTGATTGCCCTGGGCAGGAGAGGGAGGGGGAGCCTGCACACCAAGTCCTCACTCCTCCCCCCTCCCTCCTGCCTCCTAAACACTGCCAGCCAGCTGATTGCCGCAGGCAGGTTCCCCCCTCCCTCCCATGCCTCCTGCCCGTGGCAATCAGCTGACTTGCGGCATTCAGAAGGGAGGGGAGGGAGGAGTGAGGACACGGCGTGCGAAGTAAAGGGGGAGGAGGTGGCGGGGGAGAAGAGGCGGGTCAAGGGTAGGGGCTTGGGGGAAGGGGTGGAGTGGGTGGGCTGAGGGTTGAGCCCCCTGCCTCTGGTGCTTGCAGAGTAGGGGAAGCTGCCGCTGCTGCTGCACAACGTGCTTCTCCTAGCCTACAGGATCTTCAGCCTCCTTGCCTGCCTCATTGTCTCCAGTGCCAGTGGGCTGTGCCGGTGTGAGGTAAGGCAGGGGCACCTCCCAACTATAGTACTGTACGGCAAACAAAATTTCCCTGGAACCTACCCCCAATTTCCCCATTTCCATTCATTCTTATGGGGAAATTGGATTCGCTTAACATCGTTTCACTTACAGTCGCATTTTTCAGGAACATAACTACAAGGTTAAGTGAGGAGTTACTGTAACAGGATTAAGAAACTTTTCTATTATTTTTGCTGTTTCATTGCTGCCTGTTCAAGGCAGTGATGTTGGTTAAGTATAGGTGAATTTAAACTCCTGTCTTCAAAATAAAAAAGATTAGATGTCCATATCCCTTAGTAAATGAAAACTTGACATGGCCTTCAGTTTGTTTCCGTTATAAAACAGCTCCTCTGAGATGATTGCTTTGTTCTGCTGATGCATTATTAGCATAAAATAAATCTATAGGCTTCGGTGCATAGCTCAAAATCTAAAAATCAGAAAAAAGGAGTATAGTAGCTTCATTATTCATAGAAGATACATCCATCCAGTTACAATCAGAGGCCTCCTGCTCCCACTGAATTCAATGACAGCTTTGCTACTAATTTCAGTTGAAGCAGGAGTAGATCTTTTATATTAAATTTTAAACAATGATGATTTATAATTTCAGCATTTTCATTCTTTCATTTTTTTCAGAAAACAAATGCACACAGTTGCTTGGTGCACTTGACAATTGGATTATTTCTATGTTATCACATAGAAATCTCATTTGCTTGCAAATTAATAATTATGGTGGAACTGTGAATGTAGGTATAGAAGGATTGAAGAACTCTTTATAGAAATTTCATTTGTTTTCTTCTTGCATAAAACTTTTCTAGATTCCGCTTAGTCTATATTGGCTAAGACTCAGGCAATCCCAGTTTTAACAATACCCTAAGGTTAACACTTGAAGTTTATCAAATCAGTCAATGGTTTGTCCTACTCCCCCTGAAATGTATGGCATGAATTTATACACATCAATTGCAAAGAAGTTGCTGCCGTAATTCAAAGGAGACAGCAAAAATCAAATGATCCAATTACATATTTATCAAATATTAATCATGAAAATCTTCCAGTCCTCTATAGTGCCAACATTCCTCTCCTGGGGTGTCAGGAAAGTAATTAGTAGCTGGTTTTGATTACATTTTTACCTTGGAGATGACATTTTTCAATTGGAAGAGAAATGCACACAAACAGAAGATTTTTAACTGATTCTTCGCTTTACAATGTTTTGAGACACATCTATAAATGGAGTTTGCTGAATATTTATCCATTTGCAATTGAGGAAACTTCATAACATTGGGCAGAGGCACCCAGAAGACACACCACGAACTGTTCTGAAACATATGGGCTTTACATAATACTGTAATCTAGCAATCAAAATGTTAATCATCTCTCACCGTAAATACATGGTGTAATGATGCTGGTTCTGGCGGGACCCAACTGAGAGTGCCAGTTCAGGACAAATTGCTTCAAGCAGGGCAGTTACAGCCCAAGGCTGGGGTTTTTCCACCTCTAAGGCAAACCAAACCAATCAGACAGAGGAGACTTTGGTTTTACCCCACTGGTTAACCACAAGTCACACACAAGCAATTCCCTTAGACACTCCCGTTTCCCAGTATCCCCACCAGTGCCACTCATTATGGGGACGAATGGTCATGAAAACCAATGCCCTGGTAAAAGAAAAAAGGCCCTCCCGATCCCAAAGGACCAAGTCCCCAGATCCAGGTGAATATACAAATCAGAGCTTACCCACAAATCATGCTGTTGCCAATCCTTTAGATCTAAAATCTAAAGGTTTATTCATAAAAGGAAAAAGGTATAGGTGAGAGCTAGAATTGGTTAAATGGAATCAATTACATACAGCAATGGCAAAGTTCTTGGTTCAGTGATGGAATCAGCTGCAGGTTCAAATAAAGTCTCTGGAGTACGTCCCCAGCTGAGATGGGTCATTCAGGCCTTTGTTCAGAGCTTCCATTTGTAGCAAAGTCCCTCCAGAGGTAAGAAGCAGGAATGAAGACAAGATGGAGGAGTTGCAGCAGTCTTTTATAGTCTTTCATCATGTGGCTTCTCTTTCTTTGTTCCAAAGACAAGCACTGGGGCACATAGAAAGAAAAAACCTTAGAGTTCAGTCCATAGGCATGTCCCTGCATACCTTGCTGAGTCACAAGGCTGGACTCCAGCAACCGCGCGTGAGGGAGAGACGGAAATGGTCAGGGCTACCGCAGGAGGCAAAACAAAAGCTGCCTTCTCTGAGGATCGAACTCAGGACCTTCAGATTATGAGACTGACGCGCTACCGACGGCGCTCAGAAGGCTTGCTTGGGAGCTGGGGGTTGCTGCGGTGTAGAGGGTGAGCAGCGTTTGAGCGCCCAGCCCAGCTGAGCTCCTCTGCAGGAGGGACGGGGGTGCAGGAGGTGAGCTCAGCTTCCCGTAGGCAGACGCACTTCACCCGACTACCCCGTGCATCTGGACAGAGCCCCGGTTCTTCCTGGAAGTACAGACCCCACCCCATCCCTCAGCAGGGTAGCTGAGAAAAAGCCATCCTTGAGTGACGACGGAAGTTGTGCCACGGCGCTGAGCGCCGACCATCCTCACCGGCGGAGAAGAGGAAGCGGGAAAAGGCCCTCCTGCACGAAGGAAGAGAGGAGCCACGGGACGGAACGTACGGGACGGCAGGACCAGGAGCGAGCCGAAAAGCCCCGCAAGTGGGTGTGCGAAAGGGCGGATGTGGCAGAAGAGAAACAAGAGCTTCCCGAAGGACAGGTATTAGCAAAGGGGCGGGGTGGAACCGCCGTGGGGCGCTCGCGCGCCAGCCAACCAAGCAAGAGGTAGCAGAGTGCGCCTGTTTCCCTGACTGGGAATCGAACCCAGGCCGTGGCGGTGAGAACGCCAAATCCTGACCACTAGACCATCAGGGAGAGGCTCTGGAGGGGGCTGCTCACACGTGTGTATGTTCTGCAGATGCCGACTAGCACCGGGGAAGCCTGGACTCCAGCAACCGCGGGTGAGGGAGAGCCGGAAGTGGTCAGGGCTACCGCAGGAGGCAAAACAAAAGCTGCCTTCTCTGAGGATCGAACTCAGGACCTTCAGATTATGAGACTGACGCGCTACCAACGGCGCTCAGAAGGCTTGCTTGGGAGCTGGGGGTCGCTGCGGTGTAGAGGGTGAGCAGCGTTTGAGCGCCCAGCCCAGCTGAGCTCCTCTGCAGGAGGGACGGGGGTGCAGGAGGTGAGCTCAGCTTCCCGTAGGCAGACGCACTTCACCCGACTACCCCGTGCATCTGGACAGAGCCCCGGTTCTTCCTGGAAGTACAGACCCCACCCCATCCCTCAGCAGGGTAGCTGAGAAAAAGCCATCCTTGAGTGACGACGGAAGTTGTGCCACGGCGCTGAGCGCCGACCATCCTCACCGGCGGAGAAGAGGAAGCGGGAAAAGGCCCTCCCGCACGAGGGAAGAGAGGAGCCGCGGGATGGAACGTACGGGACGGCAGGAGCAGGAGCGAGCCGAAAAGCCCCGCAAGTGGGTGTGCGAAAGGGCGGATGTGGCAGAAGAGAAACAAGAGCTTCCCGAAGGACAGGTATTAGCAAAGGGGCGGGGTGGAACGGCCGTGGGGCGCTCGCGCGCCAGCCAACCAAGCAAGAGGTAGCAGAGTGCGCCCGTTTCCCTGACTGGGAATCGAACCCAGGCCGTGGCGGTGAGAACGCCAAATCCTGACCACTAGACCATCAGGGAGAGGCTCTGAAGGGGGCTGCTCACACGTGTGTATGTTCTCCAGATGCCGACTAGCACCGGGGAAGCCTGGACTCCAGCAACCGCGGGTGAGGGAGAGCCGGAAGTTGTCAGGGCTACCGCAGGAGGCAAAACAAAAGCTGCCTTCTCTGAGGATCGAACTCAGGACCTTCAGATTATGAGACTGACGCGCTACCGACGGCGCTCAGAAGGCTTGCTTGGGAGCTGGGGGTCGCTGCGGTGTAGAGGGTGAGCAGCGTTTGAGCGCCCAGCCCAGCTGAGCTCCTCTGCAGGAGGGACGGGGGTGCAGGAGGTGAGCTCAGCTTCCCGTAGGCAGACGCACTTCACCCGACTACCCCGTGCATCTGGACAGAGCCCCGGTTCTTCCTGGAAGTACAGACCCCACCCCATCCCTCAGCAGGGTAGCTGAGAAAAAGCCATCCTTGAGTGACGACGGAAGTTGTGCCACGGCGCTGAGCGCCGACCATCCTCACCGGCGGAGAAGAGGAAGCGGGAAAAGGCCTTCCCGCACGAGGGAAGAGAGGAGCCGCGGGACGGAACGTACGGGACGGCAGGACCAGGAGCGAGCCGAAAAGCCCCGCAAGTGGGTGTGCGAAAGGGCGGATGTGGCAGAAGAGAAACAAGAGCTTCCCGAAGGACAGGTATTAGCAAAGGGGCGGGGGTGGAACCGCCGTGGGGCGCTCGCGCGCCAGCCAACCAAGCAAGAGGTAGCAGAGTGCGCCCGTTTCCCTGACTGGGAATCGAACCCAGGCCGTGGCGGTGAGAACGCCAAATTCTGACCACTAGACCATCAGGGAGAGGCTCTGGAGGGGGCTGCTCACACGTGTGTATGTTCTCCAGATGCCGACTAGCACCGGGGAAGCCTGGACTCCAGCAACCGCGGGTGAGGGAGAGCCGGAAGTGGTCAGGGCTACCGCAGGAGGCAAAACGAAAGCTGCCTTCTCTGAGGATCGAACTCAGGACCTTCAGATTATGAGACTGACGCGCTACCGACGGCGCTCAGAAGACTTGCTTGGGAGCTGGGGGTCGCTGCGGTGTAGAGGGTGAGCAGCGTTTGAGTGCCCAGCCCAGCTGAGCTCCTCTGCAGGAGGGACGGGGGTGCAGGAGGTGAGCTCAGCTTCCCGTAGGCAGACGCACTTCACCCGACTACCCCGTGCATCTGGACAGAGCCCCGGTTCTTCCTGGAAGTACAGACCCCCCCCCCACATCCCTCAGCAGGGTAGCTGAGAAAAAGCCATCCTTGAGTGACGACGGAAGTTGTGCCACGGCGCTGAGCGCCGACCATCCTCACCGGCGGAGAAGAGGAAGCAGGAAAAGGCCCTCCCGCACGAAGGAAGAGAGGAGCCGCGGGACGGAACGTACGGGACGGCAGGAGCAGGAGCGAGCCGAAAAGCCCCGCAAGTGGGTGTGCGAAAGGGCGGATGTGGCAAAAGAGAAACAAGAGCTTCCCAAAGGACAGGTATTAGCAAAGGGGCGGGGTGGAACCGCCGTGGGGCGCTCGCGCGCCAGCCAACCAAGCAAGAGGTAGCAGAGCGCGCCCGTTTCCCTGACTGGGAATCGAACCCAGGCCGTGGCAGTGGGAACGCCAAATCCTGACTACTAGACCATCAGGGAGAGGCTCTGGAGGGGGCTGCTCACACGTGTGTATGTTCTCCAGATGCCGACTAGCACCGGGGAAGCCTGGACTCCAGCAACCGCGGGTGAGGGAGAGCCGGCAGTGGTCAGGGCTACCGCAGGAGGCAAAACGAAAGCTGCCTTCTCTGAGGATCGAACTCAGGACCTTCAGATTATGAGACTGACGCGCTACCAACGGCGCTCAGAAGGCTTGCTTGGGAGCTGGGGGTCGCTGCGGTGTAGAGGGTGAGCAGCGTTTGAGCGCCCAGCCCAGCTGAGCTCCTCTGCAGGAGGGATGGGGGTGCAGGAGGTGAGCTCAGCTTCCCGTAGGCAGACGCACTTCACCCGACTACCCCGTGCATCTGGACAGAGCCCCGGTTCTTCCTGGAAGTACAGACCCTCCCCCCCACATCCCTCAGCAGGGTAGCTGAGAAAAAGCCATCCTTGAGTGACGACGGAAGTTGTGCCACGGCGCTGAGCGCCGACCATCCTCACCGGCGGAGAAGAGGAAGCGGGAAAAGGCCCTCCCGCACGAAGGAAGAGAGGAGTCGCGGGACGGAACGTACGGGACGGCAGGAGCAGGAGCGAGCCGAAAAGCCCCGCAAGTGGGTGTGCGAAAGGGCGGATGTGGCAGAAGAGAAACAAGAGCTTCCCGAAGGACAGGTATTAGCAAAGGGGCTGGGTGGAACCGCCGTGGGGCGCTCGCGCGCCAGCCAACCAAGCAAGAGGTAGCAGAGCGCGCCCGTTTCCCTGACTGGGAATCGAACCCAGGCCGTGGCGGTGAGAACGCCAAATCCTGACCACTAGACCATCAGGGAGAGGCTCTGGAGGGGGCTGCTCACACGTGTGTATGTTCTCCAGATGCCGACTAGCACCGGGGAAGCCTGGACTCCAGCAACCGCGGGTGAGGGAGAGCCGGCAGTGGTCAGGGCTACCGCAGGAGGCAAAACGAAAGCTGCCTTCTCTGAGGATCGAACTCAGGACCTTCAGATTATGAGACTGACGCGCTACCGACGGCGCTCAGAAGGCTTGCTTGGGAGTTGGGGGTTGCTGCGGTGTAGAGGGTGAGCAGCGTTTGAGCGCCCAGCCCAGCTGAGCTCCTCTGCAGGAGGGACGGGGGTGCAGGAGGTGAGCTCAGCTTCCCGTAGGCAGACGCACTTCACCCGACTACCCCGTGCATCTGGACAGAGCCCCGGTTCTTCCTGGAAGTACAGACCCCCCCCCCCACATCCCTCAGCAGGGTAGCTGAGAAAAAGCCATCCTTGAGTGACGACAGAAGTTGTGCCACGGCGCTGAGCGCCGACCATCCTCACCGGCGGAGAAGAGGAAGCGGGAAAAGGCCCTCCCGCACGAAGGAAGAGAGGAGCCGCGGGACGGAACGTACGGGACGGCAGGAGCAGGAGCGAGCCGAAAAGCCCCGCAAGTGGGTGTGCGAAAGGGCGGATGTGGCAGAAGAGAAACAAGAGCTTCCCGAAGGACAGGTATTAGCAAAGGGGCGGGGTGGAACCGCCGTGGGGCGCTCGCGCGCCAGCCAACCAAGCAAGAGGTAGCAGAGCGCACCCGTTTCTCTGACTGGGAATCGAACCCAGGCCGTGGCGGTGAGAACGCCAAATCCTGACCACTAGACCATCAGGGAGAGGCTCTGGAGGGGGCTGCTCACACGTGTGTATGTTCTCCAGGTGCCGACTAGCACCGGGGAAGCCTGGACTCCAGCAACCGCGGGTGAGGGAGAGCCGGCAGTGGTCAGGGCTACCGCAGGAGGCAAAACGAAAGCTGCCTTCTCTGAGGATCGAACTCAGGACCTTCAGATTATGAGACTGACGCGCTACCGACGGCGCTCAGAAGGCTTGCTTGGGAGTTGGGGGTTGCTGCGGTGTAGAGGGTGAGCAGCGTTTGAGCGCCCAGCCCAGCTGAGCTCCTCTGCAGGAGGGACGGGGGTGCAGGAGGTGAGCTCAGCTTCCCGTAGGCAGACGCACTTCACCCGACTACCCCGTGCATCTGGACAGAGCCCCGGTTCTTCCTGGAAGTACAGACCCCCTCCCCCCCCACATCCCTCAGCAGGGTAGCTGAGAAAAAGCCATCCTTGAGTGACGACTCACCGGCGGAGAAGAGGAAGCGGGAAAAGGCCCTCCCGCACGAAGGAAGAGAGGAGCCGTGGGACGGAACGTACGGGACGGCAGGAGCAGGAGCGAGCCGAAAAGCCCCGCAAGTGGGTGTGCGAAAGGGCGGATGTGGCAGAAGAGAAACAAGAGCTTCCCGAAGGACAGGTATTAGCAAAGGGGCGGGGTGGAACCGCCGTGGGGCGCTCGCGCGCCAGCCAACCAAGCAAGAGGTAGCAGAGCGCGCCCGTTTCCCTGACTGGGAATCGAACCCAGGCCGTGGCAGTGAGAACACCAAATCCTGACCACTAGACCATCAGGGAGAGGCTCCGGAGGGGGCTGCTCACACGTGTGTATGTTCTCCAGATGCCGACTAGCACCGGGGAAGCCTGGACTCCAGCAACCGCGGGTGAGGGAGAGCCGGCAGTGGTCAGGGCTACCGCAGGAGGCAAAATGAAAGCTGCCTTCTCTGAGGATCGAACTCAGGACCTTCAGATTATGAGACTGACGCGCTACCGACGGCGCTCAGAAGGCTTGCTTGGGAGCTGGGGGTTGCTGCGGTGTAGAGGGTGAGCAGCGTTTGAGCGCCCAGCCCAGCTGAGCTCCTCTGCAGGAGGGACGGGGGTGCAGGAGGTGAGCTCAGCTTCCCTTAGGCAGACGCACTTCACCCGACTACCCCGTGCATCTGGACAGAGCCCCGGTTCTTCCTGGAAGTACAGACCCCCCCCCCCCCATCCCTCAGCAGGGTAGCTGAGAAAAAGCCATCCTTGAGTGACGACGGAAGTTGTGCCACGGCGCTGAGCGCCGACCATCCTCACCGGCGGAGAAGAGGAAGCGGGAAAAGGCCCTCCCGCACGAAGGAAGAGAGGAGCCGCGGGACGGAACGTACGGGACGGCAGGAGCAGGAGCGAGCCGAAAAGCCCTGCAAGTGGGTGTGCGAAAGGGCGGATGTGGCAGAAGAGAAACAAGAGCTTCCCGAAGGACAGGTATTAGCAAATGGGCGGGGTGGAACCGCCGTGGGGCGCTCGCGCGCCAGCCAACCAAGAAAGAGGTAGCAGAGCGCGCCCATTTTCCTGACTGGGAATCGAACCCAGGCCGTGGCGGTGAAAACGCCAAATCCTGACCACTAGACCATCAGGGAGAGGCTGTGGAGGGGGCTGCTCACACGTGTGTATGTTCTCCAGATGCCGACTAGCACCGGGGAAGCCTGGACTCCAGCAACCGCGGGTGAGGGAGAGCCGGCAGTGGTCAGGGCTACCGCAGGAGGCAAAACGAAAGCTGCTTTCTCTGAGGATCGAACTCAGGACCTTCAGATTATGAGACTGACGCGCTACCGACGGCGCTCAGAAGGCTTGCTTGGGAGCTGGGGGTTGCTGCGGTGTAGAGGGTGAGCAGCGTTTGAGCGCCCAGCCCAGCTGAGCTCCTCTGCAGGAGGGACGGGGGTGCAGGAGGTGAGCTCAGCTTCCCGTAGGCAGACGCACTTCACCCGACTACCCCGTGCATCTGGACAGAGCCCCGGTTCTTCCTGGAAGTACAGACCCCCCCCCCCCACATCCCTCAGCAGGGTAGCTGAGAAAAAGCCATCCTTGAGTGACGACGGAAGTTGTGCCACGGCGCTGAGCGCCGACCATCCTCACCGGCGGAGAAGAGGAAGCGGGAAAAGGCCCTCCCGCACGAAGGAAGAGAGGAGCCGCGGGACGGAACGTACGAGACGGCAGGAGCAGGAGCGAGCCGAAAAGCCCCGCAAGTGGGTGTGCGAAAGGGCGGATGTGGCAGAAGAGAAACAAGAGCTTCCCGAAGGACAGGTATTAGCAAAGGGGCGGGGTGGAACCGCCGTGGGGCGCTCGCGCACCAGCCAACCAAGCAAGAGGTAGCAGAGCGCGCCCGTTTCCCTGACTGGGAATCGAACCCAGGCCGTGGCGGTGAGAACGCCAAACCCTGACCACTAGACCATCAGGGAGAGGCTCTGGAGGGGGCTGCTCACACGTGTGTATGTGCTCCAGATGCCGACTAGCACCGGGGAAGCCTGGACTCCAGCAACCGCGGGTGAGGGAGAGCCGGCAGCGGTCAGGGCTACCGCAGGAGGCAAAACGAAAGCTGCCTTCTCTGAGGATCGAACTCAGGACCTTCAGATTATGAGACTGACGCGCTACCGACGGCGCTCAAAAGGCTTGCTTGGGAGCTGGGGGTTGCTGCGGTGTAGAGGGTGAGCAGCGTTTGAGCGCCCAGCCCAGCTGAGCTCCTCTGCAGGAGGGACGGGGGTGCAGGAGGTGAGCTCAGCTTCCCGTAGGCAGACGCACTTCACCCGACTACCCCGTGCATCTGGACAGAGCCCCGGTTCTTCCTGGAAGTACAGACCCCCCCCCCCACATCCCTCAGCAGGGTAGCTGAGAAAAAGCCATCCTTGAGTGACGACGGAAGTTGTGCCACGGCGCTGAGCGCCGACCATCCTCACCGGCGGAGAAGAGGAAGCGGGAAAAGGCCCTCCCGCACGAAGGAAGAGAGGAGCCGCGGGACGGAACGTACGGGACGGCAGGAGCAGGAGCGAGCCGAAAAGCCCCGCAAGTGGGTGTGCGAAAGGGCGGATGTGGCAGAAGAGAAACAAGAGCTTCCCGAAGGACAGGTATTAGCAAAGGGGCGGGGTGGAACCGCCGTGGGGCGCTCGCGCGCCAGCCAACCAAGCAAGAGGTAGCAGAGCGCGCCCGTTTCCCTGACTGGGAATCGAACCCAGGCCGTAGCGGTGAGAACGCCAAATCCTGACCACTAGACCATCAGGGAGAGGCTCTGGAGGGGGCTGCTCACACGTGTGTATGTTCTCCAGATGCCGACTAGCACCGGGGAAGCCTGGACTCCAGCAACCGCGGGTGAGGGAGAGCCGGCAGCGGTCAGGGCTACCGCAGGAGGCAAAACGAAAGCTGCCTTCTCTGAGGATCGAACTCAGGACCTTCAGATTATGAGACTGACGCGCTACCGACGGCGCTCAGAAGGCTTGCTTGGGAGCTGGGGGTTGCTGCGGTGTAGAGGGTGAGCAGCGTTTGAGCGCCCAGCCCAGCTGAGCTCCTCTGCAGGAGGGACGGGGGTGCAGGAGGTGAGCTCAGCTTCCCGTAGGCAGACGCACTTCACCCGACTACCCCGTGCATCTGGACAGAGCCCCGGTTCTTCCTGGAAGTACAGACCCCCCCCCCCACATCCCTCAGCAGGGTAGCTGAGAAAAAGCCATCCTTGAGTGACGACGGAAGTTGTGCCACGGCGCTGAGCGCCGACCATCCTCACCGGCGGAGAAGAGGAAGCGGGAAAAGGCCCTCCCGCACGAAGGAAGAGAGGAGCCGCGGGACGGAACTTACGGGACGGCAGGAGCAGGAGCGAGCCGAAATGCCCCGCAAGTGGGTGTGCGAAAGGGCGGATGTGGCAGAAGAGAAACAAGAGCTTCCCGAAGGACAGGTATTAGCAAAGGGGCGGGGTGGAACCGCCGTGGGGCGCTTGCGCGCCAGCCAACCAAGCAAGAGGTAGCAGAGCGCGCCCGTTTCCCTGACTGGGAATCGAACCCAGGCCGTGGCGGTGAGAACGCCAAATCCTGACCACTAGACCATCAGGGAGAGGCTCTGGAAGGGGCTGCTCACACGTGTGTATGTTCTCCAGATGCCGACTAGCACCGGGGAAGCCTGGACTCCAGCAACCGCGGGTGAGGGAGAGCCGGCAGCGGTCAGGGCTACCGCAGGAGGCAAAACGAAAGCTGCCTTCTCTGAGGATCGAACTCAGGACCTTCAGATTATGAGACTGACGCGCTACCGACGGCGCTCAGAAGGCTTGCTTGGGAGCTGGGGGTTGCTGCGGTGTAGAGGGTGAGCAGCGTTTGAGCGCCCAGCCCAGCTGAGCTCCTCTGCAGGAGGGACGGGGGTGCAGGAGGTGAGCTCAGCTTCCCGTAGGCAGACGCACTTCACCCGACTACCCCGTGCATCTGGACAGAGCCCCGGTTCTTCCTGGAAGTACAGACCGCCCCCCCCCCCACATCCCTCAGCAGGGTAGCTGAGAAAAAGCCATCCTTGAGTGACGACGGAAGTTGTGCCACGGCGCTGAGCGCCGACCATCCTCACCGGCGGAGAAGAGGAAGCGGGAAAAGGCCCTCCCGCACGAAGGAAGAGAGGAGCCGCGGGACGGAACGTACGGGACGGCAGGAGCAGGAGCGAGCCGAAAAGCCCCGCAAGTGGGTGTGCGAAAGGGCGGATGTGGCAGAAGAGAAACAAGAGCTTCCCGAAGGACAGGTATTAGCAAAGGGGCGGGGTGGAACCGCCGTGGGGCGCTCGCGCGCCAGCCAACCAAGCAAGAGGTAGCAGAGCGCACCCGTTTCCCTGACTGGGAATCGAACCCAGGCCGTGGCGGTGAGAACGCCAAATCCTGACCACTAGACCACCAGGGAGAGGCTCTGGAGGGGGCTGCTCACACGTGTGTATGTTCTCCAGATGCCGACTAGCACCGGGGAAGCCTGGACTCCAGCAACCGCGGGTGAGGGAGAGCCGGCAGTGGTCAGGGCTACCGCAGGAGGCAAAACGAAAGCTGCCTTCTCTGAGGATCGAACTCAGGACCTTCAGATTATGAGACTGACGCGCTACCGACGGCGCTCAGAAGGCTTGCTTGGGAGCTGGGGGTTGCTGCGGTGTAGAGGGTGAGCAGCGTTTGAGCGCCCAGCCCAGCTGAGCTCCTCTGCAGGAGGGACGGGGGTGCAGGAGGTGAGCTCAGCTTCCCGTAGGCAGACGCACTTCACCCGACTACCCCGTGCATCTGGACAGAGCCCCGGTTCTTCCTGGAAGTACAGACCCCCCCCCCCACATCCCTCAGCAGGGTAGCTGAGAAAAAGCCATCCTTGAGTGACGACGGAAGTTGTGCCACGGCGCTGAGCGCCGACCATCCTCACCGGCGGAGAAGAGGAAGCGGGAAAAGGCCCTCCCGCACGAAGGAAGAGAGGAGCCGCGGGACGGAACGTACGGGACGGCAGGAGCAGGAGCGAGCCGAAAAGCCCCGCAAGTGGGTGTGCGAAAGGGCGGATGTGGCAGAAGAGAAACAAGAGCTTCCCGAAGGACAGGTATTAGCAAAGGGGCGGGGTGGAACCGCCGTGGGGCGCTCGCGCGCCAGCCAACCAAGCAAGAGGTAGCAGAGCGCGCCCGTTTCCCTGACTGGGAATCGAACCCAGGCCGTGGCGGTGAGAACGCCAAATCCTGACCACTAGACCATCAGGGAGAGGCTCTGGAGGGGGATGCTCACACGTGTGTATGTTCTCCAGATGCCGACTAGCACCGGGGAAGCCTGGACTCCAGCAACCGCGGGTGAGGGAGAGCCGGCAGTGGTCAGGGCTACCGCAGGAGGCAAAACGAAAGCTGCCTTCTCTGAGGATCGAACTCAGGACCTTCAGATTATGAGACTGACGCGCTACCGACAGCGCTCAGAAGGCTTGCTTGGGAGCTGGGGGTTGCTGCGGTGTAGAGGGTGAGCAGCGTTTGAGCGCCCAGCCCAGCTGAGCTCCTCTGCAGGAGGGACGGGGGTGCAGGAGGTGAGCTCAGCTTCCCGTAGGCAGACGCACTTCACCCGACTACCCCGTGCATCTGGACAGAGCCCCGGTTCTTCCTGGAAGTACAGACCCCCCCCCCCCATCCCTCAGCAGGGTAGCTGAGAAAAAGCCATCCTTGAGTGACGACGGAAGTTGTGCCACGGCGCTGAGCGCCGACCATCCTCACCGGCGGAGAAGAGGAAGCGGGAAAAGGCCCTCCCGCACGAAGGAAGAGAGGAGCCGCGGGACGGAACGTACGGGACGGCAGGAGCAGGAGCGAGCCGAAAAGCCCCGCAAGTGGGTGTGCGAAAGGGCGGATGTGGCAGAAGAGAAACAAGAGCTTCCCGAAGGACAGGTATTAGCAAAGGGGCGGGGTGGAACCGCCGTGGGGCGCTCGCGCGCCAGCCAACCAAGCAAGAGGTAGCAGAGCGCGCCCGTTTCCCTGACTGGGAATCGAACCCAGGCCGTGGCGGTGAGAACGCCAAATCCTGACCACTAGACCATCAGGGAGAGGCTCTGGAGGGGGCTGCTCACACGTGTGTATGTTCTCCAGATGCCGACTAGCACCGGGGAAGCCTGGACTCCAGCAACCGCGGGTGAGGGAGAGCCGGCAGCGGTCAGGGCTACCGCAGGAGGCAAAACGAAAGCTGCCTTCTCTAAGGATCGAACTGAGGACCTTCAGATTATGAGACTGACGCGCTACCGACGGCGCTCAGAAGGCTTGCTTGGGAGCTGGGGGTTGCTGCGGTGTAGAGGGTGAGCAGCGTTTGAGCGCCCAGCCCAGCTGAGCTCCTCTGCAGGAGGGACGGGGGTGCAGGAGGTGAGCTCAGCTTCCCGTAGGCAGACGCACTTCACCCGACTACCCCGTGCATCTGGACAGAGCCCCGGTTCTTCCTGGAAGTACAGACCCCCCCCCCCCCCACATCCCTCAGCAGGGTAGCTGAGAAAAAGCCATCCTTGAGTGACGACGGAAGTTGTGCCACGGCGCTGAGCGCCGACCATCCTCACCGGCGGAGAAGAGGAAGCGGGAAAAGGCCCTCCCGCACGAAGGAAGAGAGGAGCCGCGGGACGGAACGTACGGGACGGCAGGAGCAGGAGCGAGCCGAAAAGCCCCGCAAGTGGGTGTGCGAAAGGGCGGATGTGGCAGAAGAGAAACAAGAGCTTCCCGAAGGACAGGTATTAGCAAAGGGGCGGGGTGGAACCGCCGTGGGGCGCTCGCGCGCCAGCCAACCAAGCAAGAGGTAGCAGAGCGCGCCCGTTTCCCTGACTGGGAATCGAACCCAGGCCGTGGCGGTGAGAACGCCAAATCCTGACCACTAGACCACCAGGGAGAGGCTCTGGAGGGGGCTGCTCACACGTGTGTATGTTCTCCAGATGCCGACTAGCACCGGGGAAGCCTGGACTCCAGCAACCGCGGGTGAGGGAGAGCCGGCAGTGGTCAGGGCTACCGCAGGAGGCAAAACAAAAGCTGCCTTCTCTGAGGATCGAACTCAGGACCTTCAGATTATGAGACTGACGCGCTACCGACGGCGCTCAGAAGGCTTGCTTGGGAGCTGGGGGTTGCTGCGGTGTAGAGGGTGAGCAGCGTTTGAGCGCCCAGCCCAGCTGAGCTCCTCTGCAGGAGGGACGGGGGTGCAGGAGGTGAGCTCAGCTTCCCGTAGGCAGACGCACTTCACCCGACTACCCCGTGCATCTGGACAGAGCCCCGGTTCTTCCTGGAAGTACAGACCCCCCCCCCCCACATCCCTCAGCAGGGTAGCTGAGAAAAAGCCATCCTTGAGTGACGACGGAAGTTGTGCCACGGCGCTGAGCGCCGACCATCCTCACCGGCGGAGAAGAGGAAGCGGGAAAAGGCCCTCCCGCACGAAGGAAGAGAGGAGCCGCGGGACGGAACGTACGGGACGGCAGGAGCAGGAGCGAGCCGAAAAGCCCCGCAAGTGGGTGTGCGAAAGGGCGGATGTGGCAGAAGAGAAACAAGAGCTTCCCGAAGGACAGGTATTAGCAAAGGGGCGGGGTAGAACCGCCGTGGGGCGCTCGCGCGCCAGCCAACCAAGCAAGAGGTAGCAGAGCGCGCCCGTTTCCCTGACTGGGAATCGAACCCAGGCCGTGGCGGTGAGAACGCCAAATCCTGACCACTAGACCACCAGGGAGAGGCTCTAGAGGGGGCTGCTCACACGTGTGTATGTTCTCCAGATGCCGACTAGCACCGGGGAAGCCTGGACTCCAGCAACCGTGGGTGAGGGAGAGCCGGCAGCGGTCAGGGCTACCGCAGGAGGCAAGACGAAAGCTGCCTTCTCTGAGGATCGAACTCAGGACCTTCAGATTATGAGACTGACGCGCTACCGACGGCGCTCAGAAGGCTTGCTTGGGAGCTGGGGGTTGCTGCGGTGTAGAGGGTGAGCAGCGTTTGAGCGCCCAGCCCAGCTGAGCTCCTCTGCAGGAGGGACGGGGGTGCAGGAGGTGAGCTCAGCTTCCCGTAGGCAGACGCACTTCACCCGACTACCCCGTGCATCTGGACAGAGCCCCGGTTCTTCCTGGAAGTACAGACCCCCCCCCCCGCACATCCCTCAGCAGGGTAGCTGAGAAAAAGCCATCCTTGAGTGACGACGGAAGTTGTGCCACGGCGCTGAGCGCCGACCATCCTCACCGGCGGAGAAGAGGAAGCGGGAAAAGGCCGTCCCGCACGAAGGAAGAGAGGAGCCGCGGGACGGAACGTACGGGACGGCAGGAGCAGGAGCGAGCCGAAAAGCCCCGCAAGTGGGTGTGCGAAAGGGCGGATGTGGCAGAAGAGAAACAAGAGCTTCCCGAAGGACAGGTATTAGCAAAGGGGCGGGGTGGAACCGCCGTGGGGCGCTCGCGCGCCAGCCAACCAAGCAAGAGGTAGCAGAGCGCGCCCGTTTCCCTGACTGGGAATCGAACCCAGGCCGTGGTGGTGAGAACGCCAAATCCTGACCACTAGACCACCAGGGAGAGGCTCTGGAGGGGGCTGCTCACACGTGTGTATGTTCTCCAGATGCCGACTAGCACCGGGGAAGCCTGGACTCCAGCAACCGCGGGTGAGGGAGAGCCGGCAGCGGTCAGGGCTACCGCAGGAGGCAAAACGAAAGCTGCCTTCTCTGAGGATCGAACTCAGGACCTTCAGATTATGAGACTGACGCGCTACCGACGGCGCTCAGAAGGCTTGCTTGGGAGCTGGGGGTTGCTGCGGTGTAGAGGGTGAGCAGCGTTTGAGCGCCCAGCCCAGCTGAGCTCCTCTGCAGGAGGGACGGGGGTGCAGGAGGTGAGCTCAGCTTCCCGTAGGCAGACGCACTTCACCCGACTACCCCGTGCATCTGGACAGAGCCCCGGTTCTTCCTGGAAGTACAGACCCCCCCCCCCACATCCCTCAGCAGGGTAGCTGAGAAAAAGCCATCCTTGAGTGACGACGGAAGTTGTGCCACGGCGCTGAGCGCCGACCATCCTCACCGGCGGAGAAGAGGAAGCGGGAAAAGGCCGTCCCGCACGAAGGAAGAGAGGAGCCGCGGGACGGAACGTACGGGACGGCAGGAGCAGGAGCGAGCCGAAAAGCCCCGCAAGTGGGTGTGCGAAAGGGCGGATGTGGCAGAAGAGAAACAAGAGCTTCCCGAAGGACAGGTATTAGCAAAGGGGCGGGGTGGAACCGCCGTGGGGCGCTCGCGCGCCAGCCAACCAAGCAAGAGGTAGCAGAGCGCGCCCGTTTCCCTGACTGGGAATCGAACCCAGGCCGTGGTGGTGAGAACGCCAAATCCTGACCACTAGACCACCAGGGAGAGGCTCTGGAGGGGGCTGCTCACACGTGTGTATGTTCTCCAGATGCCGACTAGCACCGGGGAAGCCTGGACTCCAGCAACCGCGGGTGAGGGAGAGCCGGCAGCGGTCAGGGCTACCGCAGGAGGCAAAACGAAAGCTGCCTTCTCTGAGGATCGAACTCAGGACCTTCAGATTATGAGACTGACGCGCTACCGACGGTGCTCAGAAGGCTTGCTTGGGAGCTGGGGGTTGCTGCGGTGTAGAGGGTGAGCAGCGTTTGAGCGCCCAGCCCAGCTGAGCTCCTCTGCAGGAGGGACGGGGGTGCAGGAGGTGAGCTCAGCTTCCCGTAGGCAGACGCACTTCACCCGACTACCCCGTGCATCTGGACAGAGCCCCGGTTCTTCCTGGAAGTACAGACCCCCCCCCCCCCACATCCCTCAGCAGGGTAGCTGAGAAAAAGCCATCCTTGAGTGACGACGGAAGTTGTGCCACGGCGCTGAGCGCCGACCATCCTCACCGGCGGAGAAGAGGAAGCGGGAAAAGGCCCTCCCGCACGAAGGAAGAGAGGAGCCGCGGGACGGAACGTACGGGACGGCAGGAGCAGGAGCGAGCCGAAAAGCCCCGCAAGTGGGTGTGCGAAAGGGCGGATGTGGCAGAAGAGAAACAAGAGCTTCCCGAAGGACAGGTATTAGCAAAGGGGCAGGGTGGAACCGCCGTGGGGCGCTCGCGCGCCAGCCAACCAAGCAAGAGGTAGCAGAGCGCGCCCGTTTCCCTGACTGGGAATCGAACCCAGGCCGTGGCGGTGAGAACGCCAAATCCTGACCACTAGACCATCAGGGAGAGGCTCTGGAGGGGGCTGCTCACACGTGTGTATGTTCTCCAGATGCCGACTAGCACCGGGGAAGCCTGGACTCCAGCAACCGCGGGTGAGGGAGAGCCGGCAGCGGTCAGGGCTACCGCAGGAGGCAAAATGAAAGCTGCCTTCTCTGAGGATCGAACTCAGGACCTTCAGATTATGAGACTGACGCGCTACCGACGGCGCTCAGAAGGCTTGCTTGGGAGCTGGGGGTTGCTGCGGTGTAGAGGGTGAGCAGCGTTTGAGCGCCCAGCCCAGCTGAGCTCCTCTGCAGGAGGGACGGGGGTGCAGGAGGTGAGCTCAGCTTCCCGTAGGCAGACGCACTTCACCCGACTACCCCGTGCATCTGGACAGAGCCCCGGTTCTTCCTGGAAGTACAGACCCCCCCCCCCCCATCCCTCAGCAGGGTAGCTGAGAAAAAGCCATCCTTGAGTGACGACGGAAGTTGTGCCACGGCGCTGAGCGCCGACCATCCTCACCGGCGGAGAAGAGGAAGCGGGAAAAGGCCCTCCCGCACGAAGGAAGAGAGGAGCCGCGGGACGGAACGTACGGGACGGCAGGAGCAGGAGCGAGCCGAAAAGCCCCGCAAGTGGGTGTGCGAAAGGGCGGATGTGGCAGAAGAGAAACAAGAGCTTCCCGAAGGACAGGTATTAGCAAAGGGGCGGGGTGGAACCGCCGTGGGGCGCTCGCGCGCCAGCCAAGCAAGCAAGAGGTAACAGAGCGCGCCCGTTTCCCTGACTGGGAATCGAACCCAGGCCGTGGCAGTGAGAACGCCAAATCCTGACCACTAGACCACCAGGGAGAGGCTCTGGAGGGGGCTGCTCACACGTGTGTATGTTCTCCAGATGCCGACTAGCACCAGGGAAGCCTGGACTCCAGCAACCGCGGGTGAGGGAGAGCCGGCAGTGGTCTGGGCTACCGCAGGAGGCAAAATGAAAGCTGCCTTCTCTGAGGATCGAACTCAGGACCTTCAGATTATGAGACTGACGCGCTACCGACGGCGCTCAGAAGGCTTGCTTGGGAGGTGGGGGTTGCTGCGGTGTAGAGGGTGAGCAGCGTTTGAGCGCCCAGCCCAGCTGAGCTCCTCTGCAGGAGGGACGGGGGTGCAGGAGGTGAGCTCAGCTTCCCGTAGGCAGACGCACTTCACCCGACTACCCCGTGCATCTGGACAGAGCCCCGGTTCTTCCTGGAAGTACAGACCCCCCCCCCCCCACATCCCTCAGCAGGGTAGCTGAGAAAAAGCCATCCTTGAGTGACGACGGAAGTTGTGCCACGGCGCTGAGTGCCGACCATCCTCACCGGCGGAGAAGAGGAAGCGGGAAAAGGCCCTCCCGCACGAAGGAAGAGAGGAGCCGCGGGACGGAACGTACGGGACGGCAGGAGCAGGAGCGAGCCGAAAAGCCCCGCAAGTGGGTGTGCGAAAGGGCGGATGTGGCAGAAGAGAAACAAGAGCTTCCCGAAGGACAGGTATTAGCAAAGGGGCGGGGTGGAACCGCCGTGGGGCGCTCGCGCGCCAGCCAACCAAGCAAGAGGTAGCAGAGCGCGCCCGTTTCCCTGACTGGGAATCGAACCCAGGCCGTGGCGGTGAGAACGCCAAATCCTGACCACTAGACCACCAGGGAGAGGCTCTGGAGGGGGCTGCTCACACGTGTGTATGTTCTCCAGATGCCGACTAGCACCGGGGAAGCCTGGACTCCAGCAACCGCGGGTGAGGGAGAGCCGGCAGCGGTCAGGGCTACCGCAGGAGGCAAAACAAAAGCTGCCTTCTCTGAGGATCGAACTCAGGACCTTCACATTATGAGACTGACGCGCTACCGACGGCGCTCAGAAGGCTTGCTTGGGAGCTGGGGGTTGCTGCGGTGTAGAGGGTGAGCAGCGTTTGAGCGCCCAGCCCAGCTGAGCTCCTCTGCAGGAGGGACGGGGGTGCAGGAGGTGAGCTCAGCTTCCCGTAGGCAGACGCACTTCACCCGACTACCCCGTGCATCTGGACAGAGCCCCGGTTCTTCCTGGAAGTACAGACCCCCCCCCCCCCATCCCTCAGCAGGGTAGCTGAGAAAAAGCCATCCTTGAGTGACGACGGAAGTTGTGCCACGGCGCTGAGCGCCGACCATCCTCACCGGCGGAGAAGAGGAAGCGGGAAAAGGCCCTCCCGCACGAAGGAAGAGAGGAGCCGCGGGACGGAACGTACGGGACGGCAGGAGCAGGAGCGAGCCGAAAAGCCCCGCAAGTGGGTGTGCGAAAGGGCGGATGTGGCAGAAGAGAAACAAGAGCTTCCCGAAGGACAGGTATTAGCAAAGGGGCGGGGTGGAACCGCCGTGGGGCGCTCACGCGCCAGCCAACCAAGCAAGAGGTAGCAAAGCGCGCCCGTTTCCCTGACTGGGAATCGAACCCAGGCCGTGGCGGTGAAAACGCCAAATCCTGACCACTAGACCACCAGGGAGAAGCTCTGGAGGGGGCTGCTCACACGTGTGTATGTTCTCCAGATGCCGACTAGCACCGGGGAAGCCTGGACTCCAGCAACCGCGGGTGAGGGAGAGCCGGCAGCGGTCAGGGCTACCGCAGGAGGCAAAACGAAAGCTGCCTTCTCTGAGGATCGAACTCAGGACCTTCAGATTATGAGACTGACGCGCTACCGACGGCGCTCAGAAGGCTTGCTTGGGAGCTGGGGGTTGCTGCGGTGTAGAGGGTGAGCAGCGTTTGAGCGCCCAGCCCAGCTGAGCTCCTCTGCAGGAGGGACGGGGGTGCAGGAGGTGAGCTCAGCTTCCCGTAGGCAGACGCACTTCACCCGACTACCCCGTGCATCTGGACAGAGCCCCGGTTCTTCCTGGAAGTACAGACCCCCCCCCCCCCCCATCCCTCAGCAGGGTAGCTGAGAAAAAGCCATCCTTGAGTGACGACGGAAGTTGTGCCACGGCGCTGAGCGCCGACCATCCTCACCGGCGGAGAAGAGGAAGCGGGAAAAGGCCCTCCCGCACGAAGGAAGAGAGGAGCCGCGGGACGGAACGTACGGGACGGCAGGAGCAGGAGCGAGCCGAAAAGCCCCGCAAGTGGGTGTGCGAAAGGGCGGATGTGGCAGAAGAGAAACAAGAGCTTCCCGAAGGACAGGTATTAGCAAAGGGGCGGGGTGGAACCGCCGTGGGGCGCTCGCGCGCCAGCCAACCAAGCAAGAGGTAGCAGAGCGCGCCCGTTTCCCTGACTGGGAATCGAACCCAGGCCGTGGCGGTGAGAACGCCAAATCCTGACCACTAGACCACCAGGGAGAAGCTCTGGAGGGGGGGCTGCTCACACGTGTGTATGTTCTCCAGATGCCGACTAGCACCGGGGAAGCCTGGACTCCAACAACCGCGGGTGAGGGAGAGCCGGCAGTGGTCAGGGCTACCGCAGGAGGCAAAACGAAAGCTGCCTTCTCTGAGGATCGAACTCAGGACCTTCAGATTATGAGACTGACGCGCTACCGACGGCGCTCAGAAGGCTTGCTTGGGAGCTGGGGGTTGCTGCTGTGTAGAGGGTGAGCAGCGTTTGAGCGCCCAGCCCAGCTGAGCTCCTCTGCAGGAGGGACGGGGGTGCAGGAGGTGAGCTCAGCTTCCCGTAGGCAGACGCACTTCACCCGACTACCCCGTGCATCTGGACAGAGCCCCGGTTCTTCCTGGAAGTACAGAACCCCCCCCCCACATCCCTCAGCAGGGTAGCTGAGAAAAAGCCATCCTTGAGTGACGACGGAAGTTGTGCCACGGCGCTGAGCGCCGACCATCCTCACCGGCGGAGAAGAGGAAGCGGGAAAAGGCCCTCCCGCACGAAGGAAGAGAGGAGCCGCGGGACGGAACGTACGGGACGGCAGGAGCAGGAGCGAGCCGAAAAGCCCCGCAAGTGGGTGTGCGAAAGGGCGGATGTGGCAGAAGAGAAACAAGAGCTTCCCGAAGGACAGGTATTAGCAAAGGGGCGGGGTGGAACCGCCGTGGGGCGCTCGCGTGCCAGCCAACCAAGCAAGAGGTAGCAGAGCGCGCCCGTTTCCCTGACTGGGAATCGAACCCAGGCCGTGGCGGTGAGAACGCCAAATCCTGACCACTAGACCACCAGGGAGAAGCTCTGGAGGGGGCTGCTCACACGTGTGTATGTTCTCCAGATGCCGACTAGCACCGGGGAAGCCTGGACTCCAGCAACCGCGGGTGAGGGAGAGCCGGCAGCGGTCAGGGCTACCGCAGGAGGCAAAACGAAAGCTGCCTTCTCTGAGGATCGAACTCAGGACCTTCAGATTATGAGACTGACGCGCTACCGACGGGGCTCAGAAGGCTTGCTTGGGAGCTGGGGGTTGCTGCGGTGTAGAGGGTGAGCAGCGTTTGAGCGCCCAGCCCAGCTGAGCTCCTCTGCAGGAGGGACGGGGGTGCAGGAGGTGAGCTCAGCTTCCCGTAGGCAGACGCACTTCACCCGACTACCCCGTGCATCTGGACAGAGCCCCGGTTCTTCCTGGAAGTACAGACCCCCCCCCCCCCCCATCCCTCAGCAGGGTAGCTGAGAAAAAGCCATCCTTGAGTGACGACGGAAGTTGTGCCACGGCGCTGAGCGCCGACCATCCTCACCGGCGGAGAAGAGGAAGCGGGAAAAGGCCCTCCCGCACGAAGGAAGAGAGGAGCCGCGGGACGGAACGTACGGGACGGCAGGAGCAGGAGCGAGCCGAAAAGCCCCGCAAGTGGGTGTGCGAAAGGGCGGATGTGGCAGAAGAGAAACAAGAGCTTCCCGAAGGACAGGTATTAGCAAAGGGGCGGGGTGGAACCGCCGTGGGGCGCTCGCGCGCCAGCCAACCAAGCAAGAGGTAGCAGAGCGCGCCCGTTTCCCTGACTGGGAATCGAACCCAGGCCGTGGCGGTGAGAACGCCAAATCCTGACCACTAGACCATCAGGGAGAGGCTCTGGAGGGGGCTGCTCACACGTGTGTATGTTCTCCAGATGCCGACTAGCACCGGGGAAGCCTGGACTCCAGCAACCGCGGGTGAGGGAGAGCCGGCAGCGGTCAGGGCTACCGCAGGAGGCAAAATGAAAGCTGCCTTCTCTGAGGATCGAACTCAGGACCTTCAGATTATGAAACTGACGCGCTACCGACGGCGCTCAGAAGGCTTGCTTGGGAGCTGGGGGTTGCTGCGGTGTAGAGGGTGAGCAGCGTTTGAGCGCCCAGCCCAGCTGAGCTCCTCTGCAGGAGGGACGGGGGTGCAGGAGGTGAGCTCAGCTTCCCGTAGGCAGACGCACTTCACCCGACTACCCCGTGCATCTGGACAGAGCCCCGGTTCTTCCTGGAAGTACAGACCCCCCCCCCCCCCATCCCTCAGCAGGGTAGCTGAGAAAAAGCCATCCTTGAGTGACGACGGAAGTTGTGCCACGGCGCTGAGCGCCGACCATCCTCACCGGCGGAGAAGAGGAAGCGGGAAAAGGCCCTCCCGCACGAAGGAAGAGAGGAGCCGCGGGACGGAACGTACGGGACGGCAGGAGCAGGAGCGAGCCGAAAAGCCCCGCAAGTGGGTGTGCGAAAGGGCGGATGTGGCAGAAGAGAAACAAGAGCTTCCCGAAGGACAGGTATTAGCAAAGGGGCGGGGTGGAACCGCCGTGGGGCGCTCGCGCGCCAGCCAACCAAGCAAGAGGTAGCAGAGCGCGCCCGTTTCCCTGACTGGGAATCGAACCCAGGCCGTGGCGGTGAGAACGCCAAATCCTGACCACTAGACCACCAGGGAGAGGCTCTGGAGGGGGCTGCTCACACGTGTGTATGTTCTCCAGATGCCGACTAGCACCGGGGAAGCCTGGACTCCAGCAACCGCGGGTGAGGGAGAGCCGGCAGCGGTCTGGGCTACCGCAGGAGGCAAAATGAAAGCTGCCTTCTCTGAGGATCGAACTCAGGACCTTCAGATTATGAGACTGACGCGCTACCGACGGCGCTCAGAAGGCTTGCTTGGGAGCTGGGGGTTGCTGCGGTGTAGAGGGTGAGCAGCGTTTGAGCGCCCAGCCCAGCTGAGCTCCTCTGCAGGAGGGACGGGGGTGCAGGAGGTGAGCTCAGCTTCCCGTAGGCAGACGCACTTCACCCGACTACCCCGTGCATCTGGACAGAGCCCCGGTTCTTCCTGGAAGTACAGGACCCCCCCCCCCCACATCCCTCAGCAGGGTAGCTGAGAAAAAGCCATCCTTGAGTGACGACGGAAGTTGTGCCACGGCGCTGAGCGCCGACCATCCTCACCGGCGGAGAAGAGGAAGCGGGAAAAGGCCCTCCCGCACGAAGGAAGAGAGGAGCCGCGGGACGGAACGTACGGGACGGCAGGAGCAGGAGCGAGCCGAAAAGCCCCGCAAGTGGGTGTGCGAAAGGGCGGATGTGGCAGAAGAGAAACAAGAGCTTCCCGAAGGACAGGTATTAGCAAAGGGGCGGGGTGGAACCGCCGTGGGGCGCTCGCGCGCCAGCCAACCAAGCAAGAGGTAGCAGAGCGCGCCCGTTTCCCTGACTGGGAATCGAACCCAGGCCGTGGCGGTGAGAACGCCAAATCCTGACCACTAGACCACCAGGGAGAAGCTCTGGAGGGGGGCTGCTCACACGTGTGTATGTTCTCCAGATGCCGACTAGCACCGGGGAAGCCTGGACTCCAGCAACCGCGGGTGAGGGAGAGCCGGCAGTGGTCAGGGCTACCGCAGGAGGCAAAATGAAAGCTGCCTTCTCTGAGGATCGAACTCAGGACCTTCAGATTATGAGACTGACGCGCTACCGACGGCGCTCAGAAGGCTTGCTTGGGAGCTGGGGGTTGCTGCGGTGTAGAGGGTGAGCAGCGTTTGAGCGCCCAGCCCAGCTGAGCTCCTCTGCAGGAGGGACGGGGGTGCAGGAGGTGAGCTCAGCTTCCCGTAGGCAGACGCACTTCACCCGACTACCCCGTGCATCTGGACAGAGCCCCGGTTCTTCCTGGAAGTACAGACCCCCCCCCCCCATCCCTCAGCAGGGTAGCTGAGAAAAAGCCATCCTTGAGTGACGACGGAAGTTGTGCCACGGCGCTGAGCGCCGACCATCCTCACCGGCGGAGAAGAGGAAGCGGGAAAAGGCCCTCCCGCACGAAGGAAGAGAGGAGCCGCGGGACGGAACGTACGGGACGGCAGGAGCAGGAGCGAGCCGAAAAGCCCCGCAAGTGGGTGTGCGAAAGGGCGGATGTGGCAGAAGAGAAACAAGAGCTTCCCGAAGGACAGGTATTAGCAAAGGGGCGGGGTGGAACCGCCGTGGGGCGCTCGCGCGCCAGCCAACCAAGCAAGAGGTAGCAGAGCGCGCCCGTTTCCCTGACTGGGAATCGAACCCAGGCCGTGGCGGTGAGAACGCCAAATCCTGACCACTAGACCACCAGGGAGAAGCTCTGGAGGGGGGGCTGCTCACACGTGTGTATGTTCTCCAGATGCCGACTAGCACCGGGGAAGCCTGGACTCCAGCAACCGCGGGTGAGGGAGAGCCGGCAGCGGTCAGGGCTACCGCAGGAGGCAAAACGAAAGCTGCCTTCTCTGAGGATCGAACTCAGGACCTTCAGATTATGAGACTGACGCGCTACCGACGGCGCTCAGAAGGCTTGCTTGGGAGCTGGGGGTTGCTGCGGTGTAGAGGGTGAGCAGCGTTTGAGCGCCCAGCCCAGCTGAGCTCCTCTGCAGGAGGGACGGGGGTGCAGGAGGTGAGCTCAGCTTCCCGTAGGCAGACGCACTTCACCCGACTACCCCGTGCATCTGGACAGAGCCCCGGTTCTTCCTGGAAGTACAGACCCCCCCCCCCCCATCCCTCAGCAGGGTAGCTGAGAAAAAGCCATCCTTGAGTGACGACGGAAGTTGTGCCACGGCGCTGAGCGCCGACCATCCTCACCGGCGGAGAAGAGGAAGCGGGAAAAGGCCCTCCCGCACGAAGGAAGAGAGGAGCCGCGGGACGGAACGTACGGGACGGCAGGAGCAGGAGCGAGCCGAAAAGCCCCGCAAGTGGGTGTGCGAAAGGGCGGATGTGGCAGAAGAGAAACAAGAGCTTCCCGAAGGACAGGTATTAGCAAAGGGGCGGGGTGGAACTGCCGTGGGGCGCTCGCGCGCCAGCCAACCAAGCAAGAGGTAGCAGAGCGCGCCCGTTTCCCTGACTGGGAATCGAACCCAGGCCGTGGCGGTGAGAACGCCAAATCCTGACCACTAGACCACCAGGGAGAAGCTCTGGAGGGGGGGCTGCTCACACGTGTGTATGTTCTCCAGATGCCGACTAGCACCGGGGAAGCCTGGACTCCAGCAACCGCGGGTGAGGGAGAGCCGGCAGTGGTCAGGGCTACCGCAGGAGGCAAAACGAAAGCTGCCTTCTCTGAGGATCGAACTCAGGACCTTAAGAGTATGAGACTGACGCGCTACCGACGGCGCTCAGAAGGCTTGCTTGGGAGCTGGGGGTTGCTGCGGTGTAGAGGGTGAGCAGCGTTTGAGCGCCCAGCCCAGCTGAGCTCCTCTGCAGGAGGGACGGGGGTGCAGGAGGTGAGCTCAGCTTCCCGTAGGCAGACGCACTTCACCCGACTACCCCGTGCATCTGGACAGAGCCCCGGTTCTTCCTGGAAGTACAGACGACCCCCCCCCCATCCCTCAGCAGGGTAGCTGAGAAAAAGCCATCCTTGAGTGACGACGGAAGTTGTGCCACGGCGCTGAGCGCCGACCATCCTCACCGGCGGAGAAGAGGAAGCGGGAAAAGGCCCTCCCGCACGAGGGAAGAGAGGAGCCGCGGGACGGAACGTACGGGACGGCAGGAGCAGGAGCGAGCCGAAAAGCCCCGCAAGTGGGTGTGCGAAAGGGCGGATGTGGCAGAAGAGAAACAAGAGCTTCCCGAAGGACAGGTATTAGCAAAGGGGCGGGGTGGAACCGCCGTGGGGCGCTCGCGCGCCAGCCAACCAAGCAAGAGGTAGCAGAGCGCGCCCGTTTCCCTGACTGGGAATCGAACCCAGGCCGTGGCGGTGAGAACGCCAAATCCTGACCACTAGACCACCAGGGAGAAGCTCTGGAGGGGGCTGCTCACACGTGTGTATGTTCTCCAGATGCCGACTAGCACCGGGGAAGCCTGGACTCCAGCAACCGCGGGTGAGGGAGAGCCGGCAGCGGTCAGGGCTACCGCAGGAGGCAAAACGAAAGCTGCCTTCTCTGAGGATCGAACTCAGGACCTTCAGATTATGAGACTGACGCGCTACCGACGGCGCTCAGAAGGCTTGCTTGGGAGCTGGGGGTTGCTGCGGTGTAGAGGGTGAGCAGCGTTTGAGCGCCCAGCCCAGCTGAGCTCCTCTGCAGGAGGGACGGGGGTGCAGGAGGTGAGCTCAGCTTCCCGTAGGCAGACGCACTTCACCCGACTACCCCGTGCATCTGGACAGAGCCCCGGTTCTTCCTGGAAGTACAGACGACCCCCCCCCCCCATCCCTCAGCAGGGTAGCTGAGAAAAAGCCATCCTTGAGTGACGACGGAAGTTGTGCCACGGCGCTGAGCGCCGACCATCCTCACCGGCGGAGAAGAGGAAGCGGGAAAAGGCCCTCCCGCACGAAGGAAGAGAGGAGCCGCGGGACGGAACGTACGGGACGGCAGGAGCAGGAGCGAGCCGAAAAGCCCCGCAAGTGGGTGTGCGAAAGGGCGGATGTGGCAGAAGAGAAACAAGAGCTTCCCGAAGGACAGGTATTAGCAAAGGGGCGGGGTGGAACCGCCGTGGGGCGCTCGCGCGCCAGCCAACCAAGCAAGAGGTAGCAGAGCGTGCCCGTTTCCCTGACTGGGAATCGAACCCAGGCCGTGGCGGTGAGAACGCCAAATCCTGACCACTAGACCACCAGGGAGAAGCTCTGGAGGGGGGGCTGCTCACACGTGTGTATGTTCTCCAGATGCCGACTAGCACCGGGGAAGCCTGGACTCCAGCAACCGCGGGTGAGGGAGAGCCGGCAGCGGTCAGGGCTACCGCAGGAGGCAAAACGAAAGCTGCCTTCTCTGAGGATCGAACTCAGGACCTTCAGATTATGAGACTGACGCGCTACCGACGGCGCTCAGAAGGCTTGCTTGGGAGCTGGGGGTTGCTGCGGTGTAGAGGGTGAGCAGCGTTTGAGCGCCCAGCCCAGCTGAGCTCCTCTGCAGGAGGGACGGGGGTGCAGGAGGTGAGCTCAGCTTCCCGTAGGCAGACGCACTTCACCCGACTACCCCGTGCATCTGGACAGAGCCCCGGTTCTTCCTGGAAGTACAGACGACCCCCCCCCCCATCCCTCAGCAGGGTAGCTGAGAAAAAGCCATCCTTGAGTGACGACGGAAGTTGTGCCACGGCGCTGAGCGCCGACCATCCTCACCGGCGGAGAAGAGGAAGCGGGAAAAGGCCCTCCCGCACGAAGGAAGAGAGGAGCCGCGGGACGGAACGTACGGGACGGCAGGAGCAGGAGCGAGCCGAAAAGCCCCGCAAGTGGGTGTGCGAAAGGGCGGATGTGGCAGAAGAGAAACAAGAGCTTCCCGAAGGACAGGTATTAGCAAAGGGGCGGGGTGGAACCGCCGTGGGGCGCTCGCGCGCCAGCCAACCAAGCAAGAGGTAGCAGAGCGCGCCCGTTTCCCTGACTGGGAATCGAACCCAGGCCGTGGCGGTGAGAACGCCAAATCCTGACCACTAGACCACCAGGGAGAAGCTCTGGAGGGGGGGCTGCTCACACGTGTGTATGTTCTCCAGATGCCGACTAGCACCGGGGAAGCCTGGACTCCAGCAACCGCGGGTGAGGGAGAGCCGGCAGCGGTCAGGGCTACCGCAGGAGGCAAAACGAAAGCTGCCTTCTCTGAGGATCGAACTCAGGACCTTCAGATTATGAGACTGACGCGCTACCGACGGCGCTCAGAAGGCTTGCTTGGGAGCTGGGGGTTGCTGCGGTGTAGAGGGTGAGCAGCGTTTGAGCGCCCAGCCCAGCTGAGCTCCTCTGCAGGAGGGACGGGGGTGCAGGAGGTGAGCTCAGCTTCCCGTAGGCAGACGCACTTCACCCGACTACCCCGTGCATCTGGACAGAGCCCCGGTTCTTCCTGGAAGTACAGACGACCCCCCCCCCATCCCTCAGCAGGGTAGCTGAGAAAAAGCCATCCTTGAGTGACGACGGAAGTTGTGCCACGGCGCTGAGCGCCGACCATCCTCACCGGCGGAGAAGAGGAAGCGGGAAAAGGCCCTCCCGCACGAGGGAAGAGAGGAGCCGCGGGACGGAACGTACGGGACGGCAGGAGCAGGAGCGAGCCGAAAAGCCCCGCAAGTGGGTGTGCGAAAGGGCGGATGTGGCAGAAGAGAAACAAGAGCTTCCCGAAGGACAGGTATTAGCAAAGGGGCGGGGTGGAACCGCCGTGGGGCGCTCGCGCGCCAGCCAACCAAGCAAGAGGTAGCAGAGCGCGCCCGTTTCCCTGACTGGGAATCGAACCCAGGCCGTGGCGGTGAGAACGCCAAAT
Source organism: Chelydra serpentina (assembly GCA_037349315.1). Classification (NCBI taxonomy): domain Eukaryota; kingdom Metazoa; phylum Chordata; order Testudines; family Chelydridae; genus Chelydra; species Chelydra serpentina. The sequence goes on from JBAIAC010000019.1 coordinate 22,846,541, forward strand.
CCTGACCACTAGACCACCAGGGAGAAGCTCTGGAGGGGGCTGCTCACACGTGTGTATGTTCTCCAGATGCCGACTAGCACCGGGGAAGCCTGGACTCCAGCAACCGCGGGTGAGGGAGAGCCGGCAGCGGTCAGGGCTACCGCAGGAGGCAAAACGAAAGCTGCCTTCTCTGAGGATCGAACTCAGGACCTTCAGATTATGAGACTGACGCGCTACCGACGGCGCTCAGAAGGCTTGCTTGGGAGCTGGGGGTTGCTGCGGTGTAGAGGGTGAGCAGCGTTTGAGCGCCCAGCCCAGCTGAGCTCCTCTGCAGGAGGGACGGGGGTGCAGGAGGTGAGCTCAGCTTCCCGTAGGCAGACGCACTTCACCCGACTACCCCGTGCATCTGGACAGAGCCCCGGTTCTTCCTGGAAGTACAGACGACCCCCCCCCCCCATCCCTCAGCAGGGTAGCTGAGAAAAAGCCATCCTTGAGTGACGACGGAAGTTGTGCCACGGCGCTGAGCGCCGACCATCCTCACCGGCGGAGAAGAGGAAGCGGGAAAAGGCCCTCCCGCACGAAGGAAGAGAGGAGCCGCGGGACGGAACGTACGGGACGGCAGGAGCAGGAGCGAGCCGAAAAGCCCCGCAAGTGGGTGTGCGAAAGGGCGGATGTGGCAGAAGAGAAACAAGAGCTTCCCGAAGGACAGGTATTAGCAAAGGGGCGGGGTGGAACCGCCGTGGGGCGCTCGCGCGCCAGCCAACCAAGCAAGAGGTAGCAGAGCGTGCCCGTTTCCCTGACTGGGAATCGAACCCAGGCCGTGGCGGTGAGAACGCCAAATCCTGACCACTAGACCACCAGGGAGAAGCTCTGGAGGGGGGGCTGCTCACACGTGTGTATGTTCTCCAGATGCCGACTAGCACCGGGGAAGCCTGGACTCCAGCAACCGCGGGTGAGGGAGAGCCGGCAGCGGTCAGGGCTACCGCAGGAGGCAAAACGAAAGCTGCCTTCTCTGAGGATCGAACTCAGGACCTTCAGATTATGAGACTGACGCGCTACCGACGGCGCTCAGAAGGCTTGCTTGGGAGCTGGGGGTTGCTGCGGTGTAGAGGGTGAGCAGCGTTTGAGCGCCCAGCCCAGCTGAGCTCCTCTGCAGGAGGGACGGGGGTGCAGGAGGTGAGCTCAGCTTCCCGTAGGCAGACGCACTTCACCCGACTACCCCGTGCATCTGGACAGAGCCCCGGTTCTTCCTGGAAGTACAGACGACCCCCCCCCCCATCCCTCAGCAGGGTAGCTGAGAAAAAGCCATCCTTGAGTGACGACGGAAGTTGTGCCACGGCGCTGAGCGCCGACCATCCTCACCGGCGGAGAAGAGGAAGCGGGAAAAGGCCCTCCCGCACGAAGGAAGAGAGGAGCCGCGGGACGGAACGTACGGGACGGCAGGAGCAGGAGCGAGCCGAAAAGCCCCGCAAGTGGGTGTGCGAAAGGGCGGATGTGGCAGAAGAGAAACAAGAGCTTCCCGAAGGACAGGTATTAGCAAAGGGGCGGGGTGGAACCGCCGTGGGGCGCTCGCGCGCCAGCCAACCAAGCAAGAGGTAGCAGAGCGCGCCCGTTTCCCTGACTGGGAATCGAACCCAGGCTGTGGCGGTGAGAACGCCAAATCCTGACCACTAGACCACCAGGGAGAAGCTCTGGAGGGGGGGCTGCTCACACGTGTGTATGTTCTCCAGATGCCGACTAGCACCGGGGAAGCCTGGACTCCAGCAACCGCGGGTGAGGGAGAGCCGGCAGCGGTCAGGGCTACCGCAGGAGGCAAAACGAAAGCTGCCTTCTCTGAGGATCGAACTCAGGACCTTCAGATTATGAGACTGACGCGCTACCGACGGCGCTCAGAAGGCTTGCTTGGGAGCTGGGGGTTGCTGCGGTGTAGAGGGTGAGCAGCGTTTGAGCGCCCAGCCCAGCTGAGCTCCTCTGCAGGAGGGACGGGGGTGCAGGAGGTGAGCTCAGCTTCCCGTAGGCAGACGCACTTCACCCGACTACCCCGTGCATCTGGACAGAGCCCCGGTTCTTCCTGGAAGTACAGACCCCCCCCCCCCCATCCCTCAGCAGGGTAGCTGAGAAAAAGCCATCCTTGAGTGACGACGGAAGTTGTGCCACGGCGCTGAGCGCCGACCATCCTCACCGGCGGAGAAGAGGAAGCGGGAAAAGGCCCTCCCGCACGAAGGAAGAGAGGAGCCGCGGGACGGAACGTACGGGACGGCAGGAGCAGGAGCGAGCCGAAAAGCCCCGCAAGTGGGTGTGCGAAAGGGCGGATGTGGCAGAAGAGAAACAAGAGCTTCCCGAAGGACAGGTATTAGCAAAGGGGCGGGGTGGAACCGCCGTGGGGCGCTCGCGCGCCAGCCAACCAAGCAAGAGGTAGCAGAGCGCGCCCGTTTCCCTGACTGGGAATCGAACCCAGGCCGTGGCGGTGAGAACGCCAAATCCTGACCACTAGACCACCAGGGAGAAGCTCTGGAGGGGGCTGCTCACACGTGTGTATGTTCTCCAGATGCCGACTAGCACCGGGGAAGCCTGGACTCCAGCAACCGCGGGTGAGGGAGAGCCGGCAGCGGTCAGGGCTACCGCAGGAGGCAAAACGAAAGCTGCCTTCTCTGAGGATCGAACTCAGGACCTTCAGATTATGAGACTGACGCGCTACCGACGGCGCTCAGAAGGCTTGCTTGGGAGCTGGGGGTTGCTGCGGTGTAGAGGGTGAGCAGAGTTTGAGCGCCCAGCCCAGCTGAGCTCCTCTGCAGGAGGGACGGGGGTGCAGGAGGTGAGCTCAGCTTCCCGTAGGCAGACGCACTTCACCCGACTACCCCGTGCATCTGGACAGAGCCCCGGTTCTTCCTGGAAGTACAGACGACCCCCCCCCCCCCCATCCCTCAGCAGGGTAGCTGAGAAAAAGCCATCCTTGAGTGACGACGGAAGTTGTGCCACGGCGCTGAGCGCCGACCATCCTCACCGGCGGAGAAGAGGAAGCGGGAAAAGGCCCTCCCGCACGAAGGAAGAGAGGAGCCGCGGGACGGAACGTACGGGACGGCAGGAGCAGGAGCGAGCCGAAAAGCCCCGCAAGTGGGTGTGCGAAAGGGCGGATGTGGCAGAAGAGAAACAAGAGCTTCCCGAAGGACAGGTATTAGCAAAGGGGCGGGGTGGAACCGCCGTGGGGCGCGCCAGCCAACCAAGCAAGAGGTAGCAGAGCGCGCCCGTTTCCCTGACTGGGAATCGAACCCAGGCCGTGGCGGTGAGAACGCCAAATCCGGACCACTAGACCACCAGGGAGAAGCTCTGGGGGGGGGGCTGCTCACACGTGTGTATGTTCTCCAGATGCCGACTAGCACCGGGGAAGCCTGGACTCCAGCAACCGCGGGTGAGGGAGAGCCGGCAGCGGTCAGGGCTACCGCAGGAGGCAAAACGAAAGCTGCCTTCTCTGAGGATCGAACTCAGGACCTTCAGATTATGAGACTGACGCGCTACCGACGGCGCTCAGAAGGCTTGCTTGGGAGCTGGGGGTTGCTGCGGTGTAGAGGGTGAGCAGCGTTTGAGCGCCCAGCCCAGCTGAGCTCCTCTGCAGGAGGGACGGGGGTGCAGGAGGTGAGCTCAGCTTCCCGTAGGCAGACGCACTTCACCCGACTACCCCGTGCATCTGGACAGAGCCCCGGTTCTTCCTGGAAGTACAGACGACCCCCCCCCCCCCATCCCTCAGCAGGGTAGCTGAGAAAAAGCCATCCTTGAGTGACGACGGAAGTTGTGCCACGGCGCTGAGCGCCGACCATCCTCACCGGCGGAGAAGAGGAAGCGGGAAAAGGCCCTCCCGCACGAAGGAAGAGAGGAGCCGCGGGACGGAACGTACGGGACGGCAGGAGCAGGAGCGAGCCGAAAAGCCCCGCAAGTGGGTGTGCGAAAGGGCGGATGTGGCAGAAGAGAAACAAGAGCTTCCCGAAGGACAGGTATTAGCAAAGGGGCGGGGTGGAACCGCCGTGGGGCGCGCCAGCCAACCAAGCAAGAGGTAGCAGAGCGCGCCCGTTTCCCTGACTGGGAATCGAACCCAGGCCGTGGCGGTGAGAACGCCAAATCCTGACCACTAGACCACCAGGGAGAAGCTCTGGAGGGGGGGCTGCTCACACGTGTGTATGTTCTCCAGATGCCGACTAGCACCGGGGAAGCCTGGACTCCAGCAACCGCGGGTGAGGGAGAGCCGGCAGTGGTCAGGGCTACCGCAGGAGGCAAAATGAAAGCTGCCTTCTCTGAGGATCGAACTCAGGACCTTAAGAGTATGAGACTGACGCGCTACCGACGGCGCTCAGAAGGCTTGCTTGGGAGCTGGGGGTTGCTGCGGTGTAGAGGGTGAGCAGCGTTTGAGCGCCCAGCCCAGCTGAGCTCCTCTGCAGGAGGGACGGGGGTGCAGGAGGTGAGCTCAGCTTCCCGTAGGCAGACGCACTTCACCCGACTACCCCGTGCATCTGGACAGAGCCCCGGTTCTTCCTGGAAGTACAGACCCCCCCCCCCCATCCCTCAGCAGGGTAGCTGAGAAAAAGCCATCCTTGAGTGACGACGGAAGTTGTGCCACGGCGCTGAGCGCCGACCATCCTCACCGGCGGAGAAGAGGAAGCGGGAAAAGGCCCTCCCGCATGAAGGAAGAGAGGAGCCGCGGGACGGAACGTACGGGACGGCAGGAGCAGGAGCGAGCCGAAAAGCCCCGCAAGTGGGTGTGCGAAAGGGCGGATGTGGCAGAAGAGAAACAAGAGCTTCCCGAAGGACAGGTATTAGCAAAGGGGCGGGGTGGAACCGCCGTGGGGCGCTCGCGCGCCAGCCAACCAAGCAAGAGGTAGCAGAGCGCGCCCGTTTCCCTGACTGGGAATCGAACCCAGGCCGTGGCGGTGAGAACGCCAAATCCTGACCTCTAGACCACCAGGGAGAAGCTCTGGAGGGGGGGCTGCTCACACGTGTGTATGTTCTCCAGATGCCGACTAGCACCGGGGAAGCCTGGACTCCAGCAACCGCGGGTGAGGGAGAGCCGGCAGTGGTCAGGGCTACCGCAGGAGGCAAAACGAAAGCTGCCTTCTCTGAGGATCGAACTCAGGACCTTAAGAGTATGAGACTGACGCGCTACCGACGGCGCTCAGAAGGCTTGCTTGGGAGCTGGGGGTTGCTGCGGTGTAGAGGGTGAGCAGCGTTTGAGCGCCCAGCCCAGCTGAGCTCCTCTGCAGGAGGGACGGGGGTGCAGGAGGTGAGCTCAGCTTCCCGTAGGCAGACGCACTTCACCCGACTACCCCGTGCATCTGGACAGAGCCCCGGTTCTTCCTGGAAGTACAGACCCCCCCCCCCCACATCCCTCAGCAGGGTAGCTGAGAAAAAGCCATCCTTGAGTGACGACGGAAGTTGTGCCACGGCGCTGAGCGCCGACCATCCTCACCGGCGGAGAAGAGGAAGCGGGAAAAGGCCCTCCCGCACGAAGGAAGAGAGGAGCCGCGGGACGGAACGTACGGGACGGCAGGAGCAGGAGCGAGCCGAAAAGCCCCGCAAGTGGGTGTGCGAAAGGGCGGATGTGGCAGAAGAGAAACAAGAGCTTCCCGAAGGACAGGTATTAGCAAAGGGGCGGGGTGGAACCGCCGTGGGGCGCTCGCGCGCCAGCCAACCAAGCAAGAGGTAGCAGAGCGCGCCCGTTTCCCTGACTGGGAATCGAACCCAGGCCGTGGCGGTGAGAACGCCAAATCCTGACCACTAGACCACCAGGGAGAAGCTCTGGAGGGGGCTGCTCACACGTGTGTATGTTCTCCAGATGCCGACTAGCACCGGGGAAGCCTGGACTCCAGCAACCGCGGGTGAGGGAGAGCCGGCAGCGGTCAGGGCTACCGCAGGAGGCAAAACGAAAGCTGCCTTCTCTGAGGATCGAACTCAGGACCTTAAGAGTATGAGACTGACGCGCTACCGACGGCGCTCAGAAGGCTTGCTTGGGAGCTGGGGGTTGCTGCGGTGTAGAGGGTGAGCAGCGTTTGAGCGCCCAGCCCAGCTGAGCTCCTCTGCAGGAGGGACGGGGGTGCAGGAGGTGAGCTCAGCTTCCCGTAGGCAGACGCACTTCACCCGACTACCCCGTGCATCTGGACAGAGCCCCGGTTCTTCCTGGAAGTACAGACGACCCCCCCCCCCATCCCTCAGCAGGGTAGCTGAGAAAAAGCCATCCTTGAGTGACGACGGAAGTTGTGCCACGGCGCTGAGCGCCGACCATCCTCACCGGCGGAGAAGAGGAAGCGGGAAAAGGCCCTCCCGCACGAAGGAAGAGAGGAGCCGCGGGACGGAACGTACGGGACGGCAGGAGCAGGAGCGAGCCGAAAAGCCCCGCAAGTGGGTGTGCGAAAGGGCGGATGTGGCAGAAGAGAAACAAGAGCTTCCCGAAGGACAGGTATTAGCAAAGGGGCGGGGTGGAACCGCCGTGGGGCGCTCGCGCGCCAGCCAACCAAGCAAGAGGTAGCAGAGCGCGCCCGTTTCCCTGACTGGGAATCGAACCCAGGCCGTGGCGGTGAGAACGCCAAATCCTGACCACTAGACCACCAGGGAGAAGCTCTGGAGGGGGGGCTGCTCACACGTGTGTATGTTCTCCAGATGCCGACTAGCACCGGGGAAGCCTGGACTCCAGCAACCGCGGGTGAGGGAGAGCCGGCAGCGGTCAGGGCTACCGCAGGAGGCAAAACGAAAGCTGCCTTCTCTGAGGATCGAACTCAGGACCTTCAGAGTATGAGACTGACGCGCTACCGACGGCGCTCAGAAGGCTTGCTTGGGAGCTGGGGGTTGCTGCGGTGTAGAGGGTGAGCAGCGTTTGAGCGCCCAGCCCAGCTGAGCTCCTCTGCAGGAGGGACGGGGGTGCAGGAGGTGAGCTCAGCTTCCCGTAGGCAGACGCACTTCACCCGACTACCCCGTGCATCTGGACAGAGCCCCGGTTCTTCCTGGAAGTACAGACGACCCCCCCCCCCCATCCCTCAGCAGGGTAGCTGAGAAAAAGCCATCCTTGAGTGACGACGGAAGTTGTGCCACGGCGCTGAGCGCCGACCATCCTCACCGGCGGAGAAGAGGAAGCGGGAAAAGGCCCTCCCGCACGAAGGAAGAGAGGAGCCGCGGGACGGAACGTACGGGACGGCAGGAGCAGGAGCGAGCCGAAAAGCCCCGCAAGTGGGTGTGCGAAAGGGCGGATGTGGCAGAAGAGAAACAAGAGCTTCCCGAAGGACAGGTATTAGCAAAGGGGCGGGGTGGAACCGCCGTGGGGCGCTCGCGCGCCAGCCAACCAAGCAAGAGGTAGCAGAGCGCGCCCGTTTCCCTGACTGGGAATCGAACCCAGGCCGTGGCGGTGAGAACGCCAAATCCTGACCACTAGACCACCAGGGAGAAGCTCTGGAGGGGGGGCTGCTCACACGTGTGTATGTTCTCCAGATGCCGACTAGCACCGGGGAAGCCTGGACTCCAGCAACCGCGGGTGAGGGAGAGCCGGCAGCGGTCAGGGCTACCGCAGGAGGCAAAACGAAAGCTGCCTTCTCTGAGGATCGAACTCAGGACCTTCAGAGTATGAGACTGACGCGCTACCGACGGCGCTCAGAAGGCTTGCTTGGGAGCTGGGGGTTGCTGCGGTGTAGAGGGTGAGCAGCGTTTGAGCGCCCAGCCCAGCTGAGCTCCTCTGCAGGAGGGACGGGGGTGCAGGAGGTGAGCTCAGCTTCCCGTAGGCAGACGCACTTCACCCGACTACCCCGTGCATCTGGACAGAGCCCCGGTTCTTCCTGGAAGTACAGACGACCCCCCCCCCCCATCCCTCAGCAGGGTAGCTGAGAAAAAGCCATCCTTGAGTGACGACGGAAGTTGTGCCACGGCGCTGAGCGCCGACCATCCTCACCGGCGGAGAAGAGGAAGCGGGAAAAGGCCCTCCCGCACGAAGGAAGAGAGGAGCCGCGGGACGGAACGTACGGGACGGCAGGAGCAGGAGCGAGCCGAAAAGCCCCGCAAGTGGGTGTGCGAAAGGGCGGATGTGGCAGAAGAGAAACAAGAGCTTCCCGAAGGACAGGTATTAGCAAAGGGGCGGGGTGGAACCGCCGTGGGGCGCTCGCGCGCCAGCCAACCAAGCAAGAGGTAGCAGAGCGCGCCCGTTTCCCTGACTGGGAATCGAACCCAGGCCGTGGCGGTGAGAACGCCAAATCCTGACCACTAGACCACCAGGGAGAAGCTCTGGAGGGGGGGCTGCTCACACGTGTGTATGTTCTCCAGATGCCGACTAGCACCGGGGAAGCCTGGACTCCAGCAACCGCGGGTGAGGGAGAGCCGGCAGCGGTCAGGGCTACCGCAGGAGGCAAAACGAAAGCTGCCTTCTCTGAGGATCGAACTCAGGACCTTCAGATTATGAGACTGACGCGCTACCGACGGCGCTCAGAAGGCTTGCTTGGGAGCTGGGGGTTGCTGCGGTGTAGAGGGTGAGCAGCGTTTGAGCGCCCAGCCCAGCTGAGCTCCTCTGCAGGAGGGACGGGGGTGCAGGAGGTGAGCTCAGCTTCCCGTAGGCAGACGCACTTCACCCGACTACCCCGTGCATCTGGACAGAGCCCCGGTTCTTCCTGGAAGTACAGACCCCCCCCCCCATCCCTCAGCAGGGTAGCTGAGAAAAAGCCATCCTTGAGTGACGACGGAAGTTGTGCCACGGCGCTGAGCGCCGACCATCCTCACCGGCGGAGAAGAGGAAGCGGGAAAAGGCCCTCCCGCACGAAGGAAGAGAGGAGCCGCGGGACGGAACGTACGGGACGGCAGGAGCAGGAGCGAGCCGAAAAGCCCCGCAAGTGGGTGTGCGAAAGGGCGGATGTGGCAGAAGAGAAACAAGAGCTTCCCGAAGGACAGGTATTAGCAAAGGGGCGGGGTGGAACCGCCGTGGGGCGCTCGCGCGCCAGCCAACCAAGCAAGAGGTAGCAGAGCGCGCCCGTTTCCCTGACTGGGAATCGAACCCAGGCCGTGGCGGTGAGAACGCCAAATCCTGACCACTAGACCACCAGGGAGAAGCTCTGGAGGGGGCTGCTCACACGTGTGTATGTTCTCCAGATGCCGACTAGCACCGGGGAAGCCTGGACTCCAGCAACCGCGGGTGAGGGAGAGCCGGCAGCGGTCAGGGCTACCGCAGGAGGCAAAACGAAAGCTGCCTTCTCTGAGGATCGAACTCAGGACCTTCAGATTATGAGACTGACGCGCTACCGACGGCGCTCAGAAGGCTTGCTTGGGAGCTGGGGGTTGCTGCGGTGTAGAGGGTGAGCAGAGTTTGAGCGCCCAGCCCAGCTGAGCTCCTCTGCAGGAGGGACGGGGGTGCAGGAGGTGAGCTCAGCTTCCCGTAGGCAGACGCACTTCACCCGACTACCCTGTGCATCTGGACAGAGCCCCGGTTCTTCCTGGAAGTACAGACGACCCCCCCCCCCCCCATCCCTCAGCAGGGTAGCTGAGAAAAAGCCATCCTTGAGTGACGACGGAAGTTGTGCCACGGCGCTGAGCGCCGACCATCCTCACCGGCGGAGAAGAGGAAGCGGGAAAAGGCCCTCCCGCACGAAGGAAGAGAGGAGCCGCGGGACGGAACGTACGGGACGGCAGGAGCAGGAGCGAGCCGAAAAGCCCCGCAAGTGGGTGTGCGAAAGGGCGGATGTGGCAGAAGAGAAACAAGAGCTTCCCGAAGGACAGGTATTAGCAAAGGGGCGGGGTGGAACCGCCGTGGGGCGCGCCAGCCAACCAAGCAAGAGGTAGCAGAGCGCGCCCGTTTCCCTGACTGGGAATCGAACCCAGGCCGTGGCGGTGAGAACGCCAAATCCTGACCACTAGACCACCAGGGAGAAGCTCTGGAGGGGGGGCTGCTCACACGTGTGTATGTTCTCCAGATGCCGACTAGCACCGGGGAAGCCTGGACTCCAGCAACCGCGGGTGAGGGAGAGCCGGCAGCGGTCAGGGCTACCGCAGGAGGCAAAACGAAAGCTGCCTTCTCTGAGGATCGAACTCAGGACCTTCAGATTATGAGACTGACGCGCTACCGACGGCGCTCAGAAGGCTTGCTTGGGAGCTGGGGGTTGCTGCGGTGTAGAGGGTGAGCAGCGTTTGAGCGCCCAGCCCAGCTGAGCTCCTCTGCAGGAGGGACGGGGGTGCAGGAGGTGAGCTCAGCTTCCCGTAGGCAGACGCACTTCACCCGACTACCCCGTGCATCTGGACAGAGCCCCGGTTCTTCCTGGAAGTACAGACGACCCCCCCCCCCATCCCTCAGCAGGGTAGCTGAGAAAAAGCCATCCTTGAGTGACGACGGAAGTTGTGCCACGGCGCTGAGCGCCGACCATCCTCACCGGCGGAGAAGAGGAAGCGGGAAAAGGCCCTCCCGCACGAAGGAAGAGAGGAGCCGCGGGACGGAACGTACGGGACGGCAGGAGCAGGAGCGAGCCGAAAAGCCCCGCAAGTGGGTGTGCGAAAGGGCGGATGTGGCAGAAGAGAAACAAGAGCTTCCCGAAGGACAGGTATTAGCAAAGGGGCGGGGTGGAACCGCCGTGGGGCGCGCCAGCCAACCAAGCAAGAGGTAGCAGAGCGCGCCCGTTTCCCTGACTGGGAATCGAACCCAGGCCGTGGCGGTGAGAACGCCAAATCCTGACCACTAGACCACCAGGGAGAAGCTCTGGAGGGGGGGCTGCTCACACGTGTGTATGTTCTCCAGATGCCGACTAGCACCGGGGAAGCCTGGACTCCAGCAACCGCGGGTGAGGGAGAGCCGGCAGTGGTCAGGGCTACCGCAGGAGGCAAAATGAAAGCTGCCTTCTCTGAGGATCGAACTCAGGACCTTAAGAGTATGAGACTGACGCGCTACCGACGGCGCTCAGAAGGCTTGCTTGGGAGCTGGGGGTTGCTGCGGTGTAGAGGGTGAGCAGCGTTTGAGCGCCCAGCCCAGCTGAGCTCCTCTGCAGGAGGGACGGGGGTGCAGGAGGTGAGCTCAGCTTCCCGTAGGCAGACGCACTTCACCCGACTACCCCGTGCATCTGGACAGAGCCCCGGTTCTTCCTGGAAGTACAGACCCCCCCCCCCCCATCCCTCAGCAGGGTAGCTGAGAAAAAGCCATCCTTGAGTGACGACGGAAGTTGTGCCACGGCGCTGAGCGCCGACCATCCTCACCGGCGGAGAAGAGGAAGCGGGAAAAGGCCCTCCCGCACGAAGGAAGAGAGGAGCCGCGGGACGGAACGTACGGGACGGCAGGAGCAGGAGCGAGCCGAAAAGCCCCGCAAGTGGGTGTGCGAAAGGGCGGATGTGGCAGAAGAGAAACAAGAGCTTCCCGAAGGACAGGTATTAGCAAAGGGGCGGGGTGGAACCGCCGTGGGGCGCTCGCGCGCCAGCCAACCAAGCAAGAGGTAGCAGAGCGCGCCCGTTTCCCTGACTGGGAATCGAACCCAGGCCGTGGCGGTGAGAACGCCAAATCCTGACCACTAGACCACCAGGGAGAAGCTCTGGAGGGGGGGCTGCTCACACGTGTGTATGTTCTCCAGATGCCGACTAGCACCGGGGAAGCCTGGACTCCAGCAACCGCGGGTGAGGGAGAGCCGGCAGTGGTCAGGGCTACCGCAGGAGGCAAAACGAAAGCTGCCTTCTCTGAGGATCGAACTCAGGACCTTAAGAGTATGAGACTGACGCGCTACCGACGGCGCTCAGAAGGCTTGCTTGGGAGCTGGGGGTTGCTGCGGTGTAGAGGGTGAGCAGCGTTTGAGCGCCCAACCCAGCTGAGCTCCTCTGCAGGAGGGACGGGGGTGCAGGAGGTGAGCTCAGCTTCCCGTAGGCAGACGCACTTCACCCGACTACCCCGTGCATCTGGACAGAGCCCCGGTTCTTCCTGGAAGTACAGACGACCCCCCCCCCCCATCCCTCAGCAGGGTAGCTGAGAAAAAGCCATCCTTGAGTGACGACGGAAGTTGTGCCACGGCGCTGAGCGCCGACCATCCTCACCGGCGGAGAAGAGGAAGCGGGAAAAGGCCCTCCCGCACGAAGGAAGAGAGGAGCCGCGGGACGGAACGTACGGGACGGCAGGAGCAGGAGCGAGCCGAAAAGCCCCGCAAGTGGGTGTGCGAAAGGGCGGATGTGGCAGAAGAGAAACAAGAGCTTCCCGAAGGACAGGTATTAGCAAAGGGGCGGGGTGGAACCGCCGTGGGGCGCTCGCGCGCCAGCCAACCAAGCAAGAGGTAGCAGAGCGCGCCCGTTTCCCTGACTGGGAATCGAACCCAGGCCGTGGCGGTGAGAACGCCAAATCCTGACCACTAGACCACCAGAGAGAAGCTCTGGAGGGGGCTGCTCACACGTGTGTATGTTCTCCAGATGCCGACTAGCACCGGGGAAGCCTGGACTCCAGCAACCGCGGGTGAGGGAGAGCCGGCAGCGGTCAGGGCTACCGCAGGAGGCAAAACGAAAGCTGCCTTCTCTGAGGATCGAACTCAGGACCTTAAGAGTATGAGACTGACGCGCTACCGACGGCGCTCAGAAGGCTTGCTTGGGAGCTGGGGGTTGCTGCGGTGTAGAGGGTGAGCAGCGTTTGAGCGCCCAGCCCAGCTGAGCTCCTCTGCAGGAGGGACGGGGGTGCAGGAGGTGAGCTCAGCTTCCCGTAGGCAGACGCACTTCACCCGACTACCCCGTGCATCTGGACAGAGCCCCGGTTCTTCCTGGAAGTACAGACGACCCCCCCCCCCATCCCTCAGCAGGGTAGCTGAGAAAAAGCCATCCTTGAGTGACGACGGAAGTTGTGCCACGGCGCTGAGCGCCGACCATCCTCACCGGCGGAGAAGAGGAAGCGGGAAAAGGCCCTCCCGCACGAAGGAAGAGAGGAGCCGCGGGACGGAACGTACGGGACGGCAGGAGCAGGAGCGAGCCGAAAAGCCCCGCAAGTGGGTGTGCGAAAGGGCGGATGTGGCAGAAGAGAAACAAGAGCTTCCCGAAGGACAGGTATTAGCAAAGGGGCGGGGTGGAACCGCCGTGGGGCGCTCGCGCGCCAGCCAACCAAGCAAGAGGTAGCAGAGCGCGCCCGTTTCCCTGACTGGGAATCGAACCCAGGCCGTGGCGGTGAGAACGCCAAATCCTGACCACTAGACCACCAGGGAGAAGCTCTGGAGGGGGGGCTGCTCACACGTGTGTATGTTCTCCAGATGCCGACTAGCACCGGGGAAGCCTGGACTCCAGCAACCGCGGGTGAGGGAGAGCCGGCAGCGGTCAGGGCTACCGCAGGAGGCAAAACGAAAGCTGCCTTCTCTGAGGATCGAACTCAGGACCTTCAGATTATGAGACTGACGCGCTACCGACGGCGCTCAGAAGGCTTGCTTGGGAGCTGGGGGTTGCTGCGGTGTAGAGGGTGAGCAGCGTTTGAGCGCCCAGCCCAGCTGAGCTCCTCTGCAGGAGGGACGGGGGTGCAGGAGGTGAGCTCAGCTTCCCGTAGGCAGACGCACTTCACCCGACTACCCCGTGCATCTGGACAGAGCCCCGGTTCTTCCTGGAAGTACAGACCCCCCCACCCCCCATCCCTCAGCAGGGTAGCTGAGAAAAAGCCATCCTTGAGTGACGACGGAAGTTGTGCCACGGCGCTGAGCGCCGACCATCCTCACCGGCGGAGAAGAGGAAGCGGGAAAAGGCCCTCCCGCACGAAGGAAGAGAGGAGCCGCGGGACGGAACGTACGGGACGGCAGGAGCAGGAGCGAGCCGAAAAGCCCCGCAAGTGGGTGTGCGAAAGGGCGGATGTGGCAGAAGAGAAACAAGAGCTTCCCGAAGGACAGGTATTAGCAAAGGGGCGGGGTGGAACCGCCGTGGGGCGCTCGCGCGCCAGCCAACCAAGCAAGAGGTAGCAGAGCGCGCCCGTTTCCCTGACTGGGAATCGAACCCAGGCCGTGGCGGTGAGAACGCCAAATCCTGACCACTAGACCACCAGGGAGAAGCTCTGGAGGGGGGGCTGCTCACACGTGTGTATGTTCTCCAGATGCCGACTAGCACCGGGGAAGCCTGGACTCCAGCAACCGCGGGTGAGGGAGAGCCGGCAGCGGTCAGGGCTACCGCAGGAGGCAAAACGAAAGCTGCCTTCTCTGAGGATCGAACTCAGGACCTTCAGAGTATGAGACTGACGCGCTACCGACGGCGCTCAGAAGGCTTGCTTGGGAGCTGGGGGTTGCTGCGGTGTAGAGGGTGAGCAGCGTTTGAGCGCCCAGCCCAGCTGAGCTCCTCTGCAGGAGGGACGGGGGTGCAGGAGGTGAGCTCAGCTTCCCGTAGGCAGACGCACTTCACCCGACTACCCCGTGCATCTGGACAGAGCCCCGGTTCTTCCTGGAAGTACAGACCCCCCCCCCCCATCCCTCAGCAGGGTAGCTGAGAAAAAGCCATCCTTGAGTGACGACGGAAGTTGTGCCACGGCGCTGAGCGCCGACCATCCTCACCGGCGGAGAAGAGGAAGCGGGAAAAGGCCCTCCCGCACGAAGGAAGAGAGGAGCCGCGGGACGGAACGTACGGGACGGCAGGAGCAGGAGCGAGCCGAAAAGCCCCGCAAGTGGGTGTGCGAAAGGGCGGATGTGGCAGAAGAGAAACAAGAGCTTCCCGAAGGACAGGTATTAGCAAAGGGGCGGGGTGGAACCGCCGTGGGGCGCTCGCGCGCCAGCCAACCAAGCAAGAGGTAGCAGAGCGCGCCCGTTTCCCTGACTGGGAATCGAACCCAGGCCGTGGCGGTGAGAACGCCAAATCCTGACCACTAGACCACCAGGGAGAAGCTCTGGAGGGGGGGCTGCTCACACGTGTGTATGTTCTCCAGATGCCGACTAGCACCGGGGAAGCCTGGACTCCAGCAACCGCGGGTGAGGGAGAGCCGGCAGCGGTCAGGGCTACCGCAGGAGGCAAAACGAAAGCTGCCTTCTCTGAGGAGCGAACTCAGGACCTTCAGATTATGAGACTGACGCGCTACCGACGGCGCTCAGAAGGCTTGCTTGGGAGCTGGGGGTTGCTGCGGTGTAGAGGGTGAGCAGCGTTTGAGCGCCCAGCCCAGCTGAGCTCCTCTGCAGGAGGGACGGGGGTGCAGGAGGTGAGCTCAGCTTCCCGTAGGCAGACGCACTTCACCCGACTACCCCGTGCATCTGGACAGAGCCCCGGTTCTTCCTGGAAGTACAGACGACCCCCCCCCCCCCATCCCTCAGCAGGGTAGCTGAGAAAAAGCCATCCTTGAGTGACGACGGAAGTTGTGCCACGGCGCTGAGCGCCGACCATCCTCACCGGCGGAGAAGAGGAAGCGGGAAAAGGCCCTCCCGCACGAAGGAAGAGAGGAGCCGCGGGACGGAACGTACGGGACGGCAGGAGCAGGAGCGAGCCGAAAAGCCCCGCAAGTGGGTGTGCGAAAGGGCGGATGTGGCAGAAGAGAAACAAGAGCTTCCCGAAGGACAGGTATTAGCAAAGGGGCGGGGTGGAACCGCCGTGGGGCGCTCGCGCGCCAGCCAACCAAGCAAGAGGTAGCAGAGCGCGCCCGTTTCCCTGACTGGGAATCGAACCCAGGCCGTGGCGGTGAGAACGCCAAATCCTGACCACTAGACCACCAGGGAGAAGCTCTGGAGGGGGCTGCTCACACGTGTGTATGTTCTCCAGATGCCGACTAGCACCGGGGAAGCCTGGACTCCAGCAACCGCGGGTGAGGGAGAGCCGGCAGCGGTCAGGGCTACCGCAGGAGGCAAAACGAAAGCTGCCTTCTCTGAGGATTGAACTCAGGACCTTCAGATTATGAGACTGACGCGCTACCGACGGCGCTCAGAAGGCTTGCTTGGGAGCTGGGGGTTGCTGCGGTGTAGAGGGTGAGCAGCGTTTGAGCGCCCAGCCCAGCTGAGCTCCTCTGCAGGAGGGACGGGGGTGCAGGAGGTGAGCTCAGCTTCCCGTAGGCAGACGCACTTCACCCGACTACCCCGTGCATCTGGACAGAGCCCCGGTTCTTCCTGGAAGTACAGACCCCCCCCCCCACACACATCCCTCAGCAGGGTAGCTGAGAAAAAGCCATCCTTGAGTGACGACGGAAGTTGTGCCACGGCGCTGAGCGCCGACCATCCTCACCGGCGGAGAAGAGGAAGCGGGAAAAGGCCCTCCCGCACGAAGGAAGAGAGGAGCCGCGGGACGGAACGTACGGGACGGCAGGAGCAGGAGCGAGCCGAAAAGCCCCGCAAGTGGGTGTGCGAAAGGGCGGATGTGGCAGAAGAGAAACAAGAGCTTCCCGAAGGACAGGTATTAGCAAAGGGGCGGGGTGGAACCGCCGTGGGGCGCTCGCGCGCCAGCCAACCAAGCAAGAGGTAGCAGAGCGCGCCCGTTTCCCTGACTGGGAATCGAACCCAGACCGTGGCGGTGAGAACGCCAAATCCTGACCACTAGACCACCAGGGAGAAGCTCTGGAGGGGGGGCTGCTCACACGTGTGTATGTTCTCCAGATGCCGACTAGCACCGGGGAAGCCGGGACTCCAGCAACCGCGGGTGAGGGAGAGCCGGCAGCGGTCAGGGCTACCGCAGGAGGCAAAATGAAAGCTGCCTTCTCTGAGGATCGAACTCAGGACCTTCAGATTATGAGACTGACGCGCTACCGACGGCGCTCAGAAGGCTTGCTTGGGAGCTGGGGGTTGCTGCGGTGTAGAGGGTGAGCAGCGTTTGAGCGCCCAGCCCAGCTGAGCTCCTCTGCAGGAGGGACGGGGGTGCAGGAGGTGAGCTCAGCTTCCCGTAGGCAGACGCACTTCACCCGACTACCCCGTGCATCTGGACAGAGCCCCGGTTCTTCCTGGAAGTACAGAACCCCCCCCCCCCAACCCTCAGCAGGGTAGCTGAGAAAAAGCCATCCTTGAGTGACGACGGAAGTTGTGCCACGGCGCTGAGCGCCGACCATCCTCACCGGCGGAGAAGAGGAAGCGGGAAAAGGCCCTCCCGCACGAAGGAAGAGAGGAGCCGCGGGACGGAACGTACGGGACGGCAGGAGCAGGAGCGAGCCGAAAAGCCCCGCAAGTGGGTGTGCGAAAGGGCGGATGTGGCAGAAGAGAAACAAGAGCTTCCCGAAGGACAGGTATTAGCAAAGGGGCGGGGTGGAACCGCCGTGGGGCGCTCGCGCGCCAGCCAACCAAGCAAGAGGTAGCAGAGCGCGCCCGTTTCCCTGACTGGGAATCGAACCCAGGCCGTGGCGGTGAGAACGCCAAATCCTGACCACTAGACCACCAGGGAGAAGCTCTGGAGGGGGGGCTGCTCACACGTGTGTATGTTCTCCAGATGCCGACTAGCACCGGGGAAGCCTGGACTCCAGCAACCGCGGGTGAGGGAGAGCCGGCAGCGGTCAGGGCTACCGCAGGAGGCAAAAAGAAAGCTGCCTTCTCTGAGGATCGAACTCAGGACCTTCAGATTATGAGACTGACGCGCTACCGACGGCGCTCAGAAGGCTTGCTTGGGAGCTGGGGGTTGCTGCGGTGTAGAGGGTGAGCAGCGTTTGAGCGCCCAGCCCAGCTGAGCTCCTCTGCAGGAGGGACGGGGGTGCAGGAGGTGAGCTCAGCTTCCCGTAGGCAGACGCACTTCACCCGACTACCCCGTGCATCTGGACAGAGCCCCGGTTCTTCCTGGAAGTACAGACGACCCCCCCCCCCCCATCCCTCAGCAGGGTAGCTGAGAAAAAGCCATCCTTGAGTGACGACGGAAGTTGTGCCACGGCGCTGAGCGCCGACCATCCTCACCGGCGGAGAAGAGGAAGCGGGAAAAGGCCCTCCCGCACGAAGGAAGAGAGGAGCCGCGGGACGGAACGTACGGGACGGCAGGAGCAGGAGCGAGCCGAAAAGCCCCGCAAGTGGGTGTGCGAAAGGGCGGATGTGGCAGAAGAGAAACAAGAGCTTCCCGAAGGACAGGTATTAGCAAAGGGGCGGGGTGGAACCGCCGTGGGGCGCGCCAGCCAACCAAGCAAGAGGTAGCAGAGCGCGCCCGTTTCCCTGACTGGGAATCGAACCCAGGCCGTGGCGGTGAGAACGCCAAATCCTGACCACTAGACCACCAGGGAGAAGCTCTGGAGGGGGCTGCTCACACGTGTGTATGTTCTCCAGATGCCGACTAGCACCGGGGAAGCCTGGACTCCAGCAACCGCGGGTGAGGGAGAGCCGGCAGCGGTCAGGGCTACCGCAGGAGGCAAAACGAAAGCTGCCTTCTCTGAGGATCGAACTCAGGACCTTCAGATTATGAGACTGACGCGCTACCGACGGCGCTCAGAAGGCTTGCTTGGGAGCTGGGGGTTGCTGCGGTGTAGAGGGTGAGCAGCGTTTGAGCGCCCAGCCCAGCTGAGCTCCTCTGCAGGA
Organism: Chelydra serpentina; assembly: GCA_037349315.1. Classification (NCBI taxonomy): domain Eukaryota; kingdom Metazoa; phylum Chordata; order Testudines; family Chelydridae; genus Chelydra; species Chelydra serpentina. Next base: position 22,864,885 of record JBAIAC010000019.1, read on the forward strand.
GGGACGGGGGTGCAGGAGGTGAGCTCAGCTTCCCGTAGGCAGACGCACTTCACCCGACTACCCCGTGCATCTGGACAGAGCCCCGGTTCTTCCTGGAAGTACAGACCCCCCCCCCCACACACATCCCTCAGCAGGGTAGCTGAGAAAAAGCCATCCTTGAGTGACGACGGAAGTTGTGCCACGGCGCTGAGCGCCGACCATCCTCACCGGCGGAGAAGAGGAAGCGGGAAAAGGCCCTCCCGCACGAAGGAAGAGAGGAGCCGCGGGACGGAACGTACGGGACGGCAGGAGCAGGAGCGAGCCGAAAAGCCCCGCAAGTGGGTGTGCGAAAGGGCGGATGTGGCAGAAGAGAAACAAGAGCTTCCCGAAGGACAGGTATTAGCAAAGGGGCGGGGTGGAACCGCCGTGGGGCGCTCGCGCGCCAGCCAACCAAGCAAGAGGTAGCAGAGCGCGCCCGTTTCCCTGACTGGGAATCGAACCCAGACCGTGGCGGTGAGAACGCCAAATCCTGACCACTAGACCACCAGGGAGAAGCTCTGGAGGGGGGGCTGCTCACACGTGTGTATGTTCTCCAGATGCCGACTAGCACCGGGGAAGCCGGGACTCCAGCAACCGCGGGTGAGGGAGAGCCGGCAGCGGTCAGGGCTACCGCAGGAGGCAAAATGAAAGCTGCCTTCTCTGAGGATCGAACTCAGGACCTTCAGATTATGAGACTGACGCGCTACCGACGGCGCTCAGAAGGCTTGCTTGGGAGCTGGGGGTTGCTGCGGTGTAGAGGGTGAGCAGCGTTTGAGCGCCCAGCCCAGCTGAGCTCCTCTGCAGGAGGGACGGGGGTGCAGGAGGTGAGCTCAGCTTCCCGTAGGCAGACGCACTTCACCCGACTACCCCGTGCATCTGGACAGAGCCCCGGTTCTTCCTGGAAGTACAGAACCCCCCCCCCCCATCCCTCAGCAGGGTAGCTGAGAAAAAGCCATCCTTGAGTGACGACGGAAGTTGTGCCACGGCGCTGAGCGCCGACCATCCTCACCGGCGGAGAAGAGGAAGCGGGAAAAGGCCCTCCCGCACGAAGGAAGAGAGGAGCCGCGGGACGGAACGTACGGGACGGCAGGAGCAGGAGCGAGCCGAAAAGCCCCGCAAGTGGGTGTGCGAAAGGGCGGATGTGGCAGAAGAGAAACAAGAGCTTCCCGAAGGACAGGTATTAGCAAAGGGGCGGGGTGGAACCGCCGTGGGGCGCTCGCGCGCCAGCCAACCAAGCAAGAGGTAGCAGAGCGCGCCCGTTTCCCTGACTGGGAATCGAACCCAGGCCGTGGCGGTGAGAACGCCAAATCCTGACCACTAGACCACCAGGGAGAAGCTCTGGAGGGGGGGCTGCTCACACGTGTGTATGTTCTCCAGATGCCGACTAGCACCGGGGAAGCCTGGACTCCAGCAACCGCGGGTGAGGGAGAGCCGGCAGCGGTCAGGGCTACCGCAGGAGGCAAAACGAAAGCTGCCTTCTCTGAGGATCGAACTCAGGACCTTCAGATTATGAGACTGACGCGCTACCGACGGCGCTCAGAAGGCTTGCTTGGGAGCTGGGGGTTGCTGCGGTGTAGAGGGTGAGCAGCGTTTGAGCGCCCAGCCCAGCTGAGCTCCTCTGCAGGAGGGACGGGGGTGCAGGAGGTGAGCTCAGCTTCCCGTAGGCAGACGCACTTCACCCGACTACCCCGTGCATCTGGACAGAGCCCCGGTTCTTCCTGGAAGTACAGACCCCCCCCCCCCCATCCCTCAGCAGGGTAGCTGAGAAAAAGCCATCCTTGAGTGACGACGGAAGTTGTGCCACGGCGCTGAGCGCCGACCATCCTCACCGGCGGAGAAGAGGAAGCGGGAAAAGGCCCTCCCGCACGAAGGAAGAGAGGAGCCGCGGGACGGAACGTACGGGACGGCAGGAGCAGGAGCGAGCCGAAAAGCCCCGCAAGTGGGTGTGCGAAAGGGCGGATGTGGCAGAAGAGAAACAAGAGCTTCCCGAAGGACAGGTATTAGCAAAGGGGCGGGGTGGAACCGCCGTGGGGCGCTCGCGCGCCAGCCAACCAAGCAAGAGGTAGCAGAGCGCGCCCGTTTCCCTGACTGGGAATCGAACCCAGGCCGTGGCGGTGAGAACGCCAAATCCTGACCACTAGACCACCAGGGAGAAGCTCTGGAGGGGGCTGCTCACACGTGTGTATGTTCTCCAGATGCCGACTAGCACCGGGGAAGCCTGGACTCCAGCAACCGCGGGTGAGGGAGAGCCGGCAGCGGTCAGGGCTACCGCAGGAGGCAAAACGAAAGCTGCCTTCTCTGAGGATCGAACTCAGGACCTTCAGATTATGAGACTGACGCGCTACCGACGGCGCTCAGAAGGCTTGCTTAGGAGCCGGGGGTCGCTGCGGTGTAGAGGGTGAGCAGCGTTTGAGCGCCCAGCCCAGCTGAGCTCCTCTGCAGGAGGGACGGGGGTGCAGGAGGTGAGCTCAGCTTCCCGTAGGCAGACGCACTTCACCCGACTACCCCGTGCATCTGGACAGAGCCCCGGTTCTTCCTGGAAGTACAGACGACCCCCCCCCCATCCCTCAGCAGGGTAGCTGAGAAAAAGCCATCCTTGAGTGACGACGGAAGTTGTGCCACGGCGCTGAGCGCCGACCATCCTCACCGGCGGAGAAGAGGAAGCGGGAAAAGGCCCTCCCGCACGAAGGAAGAGAGGAGCCGCGGGACGGAACGTACGGGACGGCAGGAGCAGGAGCGAGCCGAAAAGCCCCGCAAGTGGGTGTGCGAAAGGGCGGATGTGGCAGAAGAGAAACAAGAGCTTCCCGAAGGACAGGTATTAGCAAAGGGGCGGGGTGGAACCGCCGTGGGGCGCTCGCGCGCCAGCCAACCAAGCAAGAGGTAGCAGAGCGCGCCCGTTTCCCTGACTGGGAATCGAACCCAGGCTGTGGCGGTGAGAACGCCAAATCCTGACCACTAGACCACCAGGGAGAAGCTCTGGAGGGGGGGCTGCTCACACGTGTGTATGTTCTCCAGATGCCGACTAGCACCGGGGAAGCTGGGACTCCAGCAACCGCGGGTGAGGGAGAGCCGGCAGCGGTCAGGGCTACCGCAGGAGGCAAAATGAAAGCTGCCTTCTCTGAGGATCGAACTCAGGACCTTCAGATTATGAGACTGACGCGCTACCGACGGCGCTCAGAAGGCTTGCTTGGGAGCTGGGGGTTGCTGCGGTGTAGAGGGTGAGCAGCGTTTGAGCGCCCAGCCCAGCTGAGCTCCTCTGCAGGAGGGACGGGGGTGCAGGAGGTGAGCTCAGCTTCCCGTAGGCAGACGCACTTCACCCGACTACCCCGTGCATCTGGACAGAGCCCCGGTTCTTCCTGGAAGTACAGAACCCCCCCCCCCCATCCCTCAGCAGGGTAGCTGAGAAAAAGCCATCCTTGAGTGACGACGGAAGTTGTGCCACGGCGCTGAGCGCCGACCATCCTCACCGGCGGAGAAGAGGAAGCGGGAAAAGGCCCTCCCGCACGAAGGAAGAGAGGAGCCGCGGGACGGAACGTACGGGACGGCAGGAGCAGGAGCGAGCCGAAAAGCCCCGCAAGTGGGTGTGCGAAAGGGCGGATGTGGCAGAAGAGAAACAAGAGCTTCCCGAAGGACAGGTATTAGCAAAGGGGCGGGGTGGAACCGCCGTGGGGCGCTCGCGCGCCAGCCAACCAAGCAAGAGGTAGCAGAGCGCGCCCGTTTCCCTGACTGGGAATCGAACCCAGGCCGTGGCGGTGAGAACGCCAAATCCTGACCACTAGACCACCAGGGAGAAGCTCTGGAGGGGGGGCTGCTCACACGTGTGTATGTTCTCCAGATGCCGACTAGCACCGGGGAAGCCTGGACTCCAGCAACCGCGGGTGAGGGAGAGCCGGCAGCGGTCAGGGCTACCGCAGGAGGCAAAACGAAAGCTGCCTTCTCTGAGGATCGAACTCAGGACCTTCAGATTATGAGACTGACGCGCTACCGACGGCGCTCAGAAGGCTTGCTTGGGAGCTGGGGGTTGCTGCGGTGTAGAGGGTGAGCAGCGTTTGAGCGCCCAGCCCAGCTGAGCTCCTCTGCAGGAGGGACGGGGGTGCAGGAGGTGAGCTCAGCTTCCCGTAGGCAGACGCACTTCACCCGACTACCCCGTGCATCTGGACAGAGCCCCGGTTCTTCCTGGAAGTACAGACCCCCCCCCCCCCATCCCTCAGCAGGGTAGCTGAGAAAAAGCCATCCTTGAGTGACGACGGAAGTTGTGCCACGGCGCTGAGCGCCGACCATCCTCACCGGCGGAGAAGAGGAAGCGGGAAAAGGCCCTCCCGCACGAAGGAAGAGAGGAGCCGCGGGACGGAACGTACGGGACGGCAGGAGCGAGCCGAAAAGCCCCGCAAGTGGGTGTGCGAAAGGGCGGATGTGGCAGAAGAGAAACAAGAGCTTCCCGAAGGACAGGTATTAGCAAAGGGGCGGGGTGGAACCGCCGTGGGGCGCTCGCGCGCCAGCCAACCAAGCAAGAGGTAGCAGAGCGCGCCCGTTTCCCTGACTGGGAATCGAACCCAGGCCGTGGCGGTGAGAACGCCAAATCCTGACCACTAGACCACCAGGGAGAAGCTCTGGAGGGGGGGCTGCTCACACGTGTGTATGTTCTCCAGATGCCGACTAGCACCGGGGAAGCCGGGACTCCAGCAACCGCGGGTGAGGGAGAGCCGGCAGCGGTCAGGGCTACCGCAGGAGGCAAAATGAAAGCTGCCTTCTCTGAGGATCGAACTCAGGACCTTCAGATTATGAGACTGACGCGCTACCGACGGCGCTCAGAAGGCTTGCTTGGGAGCTGGGGGTTGCTGCGGTGTAGAGGGTGAGCAGCGTTTGAGCGCCCAGCCCAGCTGAGCTCCTCTGCAGGAGGGACGGGGGTGCAGGAGGTGAGCTCAGCTTCCCGTAGGCAGACGCACTTCACCCGACTACCCCGTGCATCTGGACAGAGCCCCGGTTCTTCCTGGAAGTACAGAACCCCCCCCCCCATCCCTCAGCAGGGTAGCTGAGAAAAAGCCATCCTTGAGTGACGACGGAAGTTGTGCCACGGCGCTGAGCGCCGACCATCCTCACCGGCGGAGAAGAGGAAGCGGGAAAAGGCCCTCCCGCACGAAGGAAGAGAGGAGCCGCGGGACGGAACGTACGGGACGGCAGGAGCAGGAGCGAGCCGAAAAGCCCCGCAAGTGGGTGTGCGAAAGGGCGGATGTGGCAGAAGAGAAACAAGAGCTTCCCGAAGGACAGGTATTAGCAAAGGGGCGGGGTGGAACCGCCGTGGGGCGCTCGCGCGCCAGCCAACCAAGCAAGAGGTAGCAGAGCGCGCCCGTTTCCCTGACTGGGAATCGAACCCAGGCCGTGGCGGTGAGAACGCCAAATCCTGACCACTAGACCACCAGGGAGAAGCTCTGGAGGGGGGGCTGCTCACACGTGTGTATGTTCTCCAGATGCCGACTAGCACCGGGGAAGCCTGGACTCCAGCAACCGCGGGTGAGGGAGAGCCGGCAGCGGTCAGGGCTACCGCAGGAGGCAAAACGAAAGCTGCCTTCTCTGAGGATCGAACTCAGGACCTTCAGATTATGAGACTGACGCGCTACCGACGGCACTCAGAAGGCTTGCTTGGGAGCTGGGGGTTGCTGCGGTGTAGAGGGTGAGCAGCGTTTGAGCGCCCAGCCCAGCTGAGCTCCTCTGCAGGAGGGACGGGGGTGCAGGAGGTGAGCTCAGCTTCCCGTAGGCAGACGCACTTCACCCGACTACCCCGTGCATCTGGACAGAGCCCCGGTTCTTCCTGGAAGTACAGACCCCCCCCCCCCCATCCCTCAGCAGGGTAGCTGAGAAAAAGCCATCCTTGAGTGACGACGGAAGTTGTGCCACGGCGCTGAGCGCCGACCATCCTCACCGGCGGAGAAGAGGAAGCGGGAAAAGGCCCTCCCGCACGAAGGAAGAGAGGAGCCGCGGGACGGAACGTACGGGACGGCAGGAGCGAGCCGAAAAGCCCCGCAAGTGGGTGTGCGAAAGGGCGGATGTGGCAGAAGAGAAACAAGAGCTTCCCGAAGGACAGGTATTAGCAAAGGGGCGGGGTGGAACCGCCGTGGGGCGCTCGCGCGCCAGCCAACCAAGCAAGAGGTAGCAGAGCGCGCCCGTTTCCCTGACTGGGAATCGAACCCAGGCCGTGGCGGTGAGAACGCCAAATCCTGACCACTAGACCACCAAGGAGAAGCTCTGGAGGGGGCTGCTCACACGTGTGTATGTTCTCCAGATGCCGACTAGCACCGGGGAAGCCTGGACTCCAGCAACCGCGGGTGAGGGAGAGCCGGCAGCGGTCAGGGCTACCGCAGGAGGCAAAATGAAAGCTGCCTTCTCTGAGGATCGAACTCAGGACCTTCAGAGTATGAGACTGACGCGCTACCGACGGCGCTCAGAAGGCTTGCTTGGGAGCTGGGGGTTGCTGCGGTGTAGAGGGTGAGCAGCGTTTGAGCGCCCAGCCCAGCTGAGCTCCTCTGCAGGAGGGACGGGGGTGCAGGAGGTGAGCTCAGCTTCCCGTAGGCAGACGCACTTCACCCGACTACCCCGTGCATCTGGACAGAGCCCCGGTTCTTCCTGGAAGTACAGACCCCCCCCCCCCCATCCCTCAGCAGGGTAGCTGAGAAAAAGCCATCCTTGAGTGACGACGGAAGTTGTGCCACGGCGCTGAGCGCCGACCATCCTCACCGGCGGAGAAGAGGAAGCGGGAAAAGGCCCTCCCGCACGAAGGAAGAGAGGAGCCGCGGGACGGAACGTACGGGACGGCAGGAGCAGGAGCGAGCCGAAAAGCCCCGCAAGTGGGTGTGCGAAAGGGCGGATGTGGCAGAAGAGAAACAAGAGCTTCCCGAAGGACAGGTATTAGCAAAGGGGCGGGGTGGAACCGCCGTGGGGCGCTCGCGCGCCAGCCAACCAAGCAAGAGGTAGCAGAGCGCGCCCGTTTCCCTGACTGGGAATCGAACCCAGGCCGTGGCGGTGAGAACGCCAAATCCTGACCACTAGACCACCAGGGAGAAGCTCTGGAGGGGGGGCTGCTCACACGTGTGTATGTTCTCCAGATGCCGACTAGCACCGGGGAAGCCTGGACTCCAGCAACCGCGGGTGAGGGAGAGCCGGCAGCGGTCAGGGCTACCGCAGGAGGCAAAATGAAAGCTGCCTTCTCTGAGGATCGAACTCAGGACCTTCAGAGTATGAGACTGACGCGCTACCGACGGCGCTCAGAAGGCTTGCTTGGGAGCTGGGGGTTGCTGCGGTGTAGAGGGTGAGCAGCGTTTGAGCGCCCAGCCCAGCTGAGCTCCTCTGCAGGAGGGACGGGGGTGCAGGAGGTGAGCTCAGCTTCCCGTAGGCAGACGCACTTCACCCGACTACCCCGTGCATCTGGACAGAGCCCCGGTTCTTCCTGGAAGTACAGACCCCCCCCCCCATCCCTCAGCAGGGTAGCTGAGAAAAAGCCATCCTTGAGTGACGACGGAAGTTGTGCCACGGCGCTGAGCGCCGACCATCCTCACCGGCGGAGAAGAGGAAGCGGGAAAAGGCCCTCCCGCACGAAGGAAGAGAGGAGCCGCGGGACGGAACGTACGGGACGGCAGGAGCAGGAGCGAGCCGAAAAGCCCCGCAAGTGGGTGTGCGAAAGGGCGGATGTGGCAGAAGAGAAACAAGAGCTTCCCGAAGGACAGGTATTAGCAAAGGGGCGGGGTGGAACCGCCGTGGGGCGCTCGCGCGCCAGCCAACCAAGCAAGAGGTAGCAGAGCGCGCCCGTTTCCCTGACTGGGAATCGAACCCAGGCCGTGGCGGTGAGAACGCCAAATCCTGACCACTAGACCACCAGGGAGAAGCTCTGGAGGGGGGGCTGCTCACACGTGTGTATGTTCTCCAGATGCCGACTAGCACCGGGGAAGCCTGGACTCCAGCAACCGCGGGTGAGGGAGAGCCGGCAGCGGTCAGGGCTACCGCAGGAGGCAAAATGAAAGCTGCCTTCTCTGAGGATCGAACTCAGGACCTTCAGAGTATGAGACTGACGCGCTACCGACGGCGCTCAGAAGGCTTGCTTGGGAGCTGGGGGTTGCTGCGGTGTAGAGGGTGAGCAGCGTTTGAGCGCCCAGCCCAGCTGAGCTCCTCTGCAGGAGGGACGGGGGTGCAGGAGGTGAGCTCAGCTTCCCGTAGGCAGACGCACTTCACCCGACTACCCCGTGCATCTGGACAGAGCCCCGGTTCTTCCTGGAAGTACAGACCCCCCCCCCCCCATCCCTCAGCAGGGTAGCTGAGAAAAAGCCATCCTTGAGTGACGACGGAAGTTGTGCCACGGCGCTGAGCGCCGACCATCCTCACCGGCGGAGAAGAGGAAGCGGGAAAAGGCCCTCCCGCACGAAGGAAGAGAGGAGCCGCGGGACGGAACGTACGGGACGGCAGGAGCAGGAGCGAGCCGAAAAGCCCCGCAAGTGGGTGTGCGAAAGGGCGGATGTGGCAGAAGAGAAACAAGAGCTTCCCGAAGGACAGGTATTAGCAAAGGGGCGGGGTGGAACCGCCGTGGGGCGCTCGCGCGCCAGCCAACCAAGCAAGAGATAGCAGAGCGCGCCCGTTTCCCTGACTGGGAATCGAACCCAGGCCGTGGCGGTGAGAGCGCCAAATCCTGACCACTAGACCACCAGGGAGAAGCTCTGGAGGGGGCTGCTCACACGTGTGTATGTTCTTCAGATGCCGACTAGCACCGGGGAAGCCTGGACTCCAGCAACCGCGGGTGAGGGAGAGCCGGCAGCGGTCAGGGCTACCGCAGGAGGCAAAATGAAAGCTGCCTTCTCTGAGGATCGAACTCAGGACCTTTAGATTATGAGACTGACGCGCTACCGACGGCGCTCAGAAGGCTTGCTTGGGAGCTGGGGGTTGCTGCGGTGTAGAGGGTGAGCAGCGTTTGAGCGCCCAGCCCAGCTGAGCTCCTCTGCAGGAGGGACGGGGGTGCAGGAGGTGAGCTCAGCTTCCCGTAGGCAGACGCACTTCACCCGACTACCCCGTGCATCTGGACAGAGCCCCGGTTCTTCCTGGAAGTACAGACCCCCCCACCCCCCATCCCTCAGCAGGGTAGCTGAGAAAAAGCCATCCTTGAGTGACGACGGAAGTTGTGCCACGGCGCTGAGCGCCGACCATCCTCACCGGCGGAGAAGAGGAAGCGGGAAAAGGCCCTCCCGCATGAAGGAAGAGAGGAGCCGCGGGACGGAACGTACGGGACGGCAGGAGCAGGAGCGAGCCGAAAAGCCCCGCAAGTGGGTGTGCGAAAGGGCGGATGTGGCAGAAGAGAAACAAGAGCTTCCCGAAGGACAGGTATTAGCAAAGGGGCGGGGTGGAACCGCCGTGGGGCGCTCGCGCGCCAGCCAACCAAGCAAGAGGTAGCAGAGCGCGCCCGTTTCCCTGACTGGGAATCGAACCCAGGCCGTGGCGGTGAGAACGCCAAATCCTGACCACTAGACCACCAGGGAGAGGCTCTGGAGGGGGCTGCTCACACGTGTGTATGTTCTCCAGATGCCGACTAGCACCGGGGAAGCCTGGACTCCAGCAACCGCGGGTGAGGGAGAGCCGGCAGCGGTCAGGGCTACCGCAGGAGGCAAAATGAAAGCTGCCTTCTCTGAGGATCGAACTCAGGACCTTCAGATTATGAGACTGACGCGCTACCGACGGCGCTCAGAAGGCTTGCTTGGGAGCTGGGGGTTGCTGCGGTGTAGAGGGTGAGCAGCGTTTGAGCGCCCAGCCCAGCTGAGCTCCTCTGCAGGAGGGACGGGGGTGCAGGAGGTGAGCTCAGCTTCCCGTAGGCAGACGCACTTCACCCGACTACCCCGTGCATCTGGACAGAGCCCCGGTTCTTCCTGGAAGTACAGAACCCCCCCCCCCCCACATCCCTCAGCAGGGTAGCTGAGAAAAAGCCATCCTTGAGTGACGACGGAAATTGTGCCACGGCGCTGAGCGCCGACCATCCTCACCGGCGGAGAAGAGGAAGCGGGAAAAGGCCCTCCCGCACGAAGGAAGAGAGGAGCCGCGGGACGGAACGTACGGGACGGCAGGAGCAGGAGCGAGCCGAAAAGCCCCGCAAGTGGGTGTGCGAAAGGGCGGATGTGGCAGAAGAGAAACAAGAGCTTCCCGAAGGACAGGTATTAGCAAAGGGGCGGGGTGGAACCGCCGTGGGGCGCTCGCGCGCCAGCCAACCAAGCAAGAGGTAGCAGAGCGCGCCCGTTTCCCTGACTGGGAATCGAACCCAGGCCGTGGCGGTGAGAACGCCAAATCCTGACCACTAGACCACCAGGGAGAAGCTCTGGAGGGGGGGCTGCTCACACGTGTGTATGTTCTCCAGATGCCGACTAGCACCGGGGAAGCCTGGACTCCAGCAACCGCGGGTGAGGGAGAGCCGGCAGCGGTCAGGGCTACCGCAGGAGGCAAAACGAAAGCTGCCTTCTCTGAGGATCGAACTCAGGACCTTAAGAGTATGAGACTGACGCGCTACCGACGGCGCTCAGAAGGCTTGCTTGGGAGCTGGGGGTTGCTGCGGTGTAGAGGGTGAGCAGCGTTTGAGCGCCCAGCCCAGCTGAGCTCCTCTGCAGGAGGGACGGGGGTGCAGGAGGTGAGCTCAGCTTCCCGTAGGCAGACGCACTTCACCCGACTACCCCGTGCATCTGGACAGAGCCCCGGTTCTTCCTGGAAGTACAGACGACCCCCCCCCCCATCCCTCAGCAGGGTAGCTGAGAAAAAGCCATCCTTGAGTGACGACGGAAGTTGTGCCACGGCGCTGAGCACCGACCATCCTCACCGGCGGAGAAGAGGAAGCGGGAAAAGGCCCTCCCGCACGAAGGAAGAGAGGAGCCGCGGGACGGAACGTACGGGACGGCAGGAGCAGGAGCGAGCCGAAAAGCCCCGCAAGTGGGTGTGCGAAAGGGCGGATGTGGCAGAAGAGAAACAAGAGCTTCCCGAAGGACAGGTATTAGCAAAGGGGCGGGGTGGAACCGCCGTGGGGCGCTCGCGCGCCAGCCAACCAAGCAAGAGGTAGCAGAGCGCGCCCGTTTCCCTGACTGGGAATCGAACCCAGGCCGTGGCGGTGAGAACGCCAAATCCTGACCACTAGACCACCAGGGAGAAGCTCTGGAGGGGGCTGCTCACACGTGTGTATGTTCTCCAGATGCCGACTAGCACCGGGGAAGCCTGGACTCCAGCAACCGCGGGTGAGGGAGAGCCGGCAGCGGTCAGGGCTACCGCAGGAGGCAAAACGAAAGCTGCCTTCTCTGAGGATCGAACTCAGGACCTTCAGATTATGAGACTGACGCGCTACCGACGGCGCTCAGAAGGCTTGCTTGGGAGCTGGGGGTTGCTGCGGTGTAGAGGGTGAGCAGCGTTTGAGCGCCCAGCCCAGCTGAGCTCCTCTGCAGGAGGGACGGGGGTGCAGGAGGTGAGCTCAGCTTCCCGTAGGCAGACGCACTTCACCCGACTACCCCGTGCATCTGGACAGAGCCCCGGTTCTTCCTGGAAGTACAGACGACCCCCCCCCCCCATCCCTCAGCAGGGTAGCTGAGAAAAAGCCATCCTTGAGTGACGACGGAAGTTGTGCCATGGCGCTGAGCGCCGACCATCCTCACCGGCGGAGAAGAGGAAGCAGGAAAAGGCCCTCCCGCACGAAGGAAGAGAGGAGCCGCGGGACGGAACGTACGGGACGGCAGGAGCAGGAGCGAGCCGAAAAGCCCCGCAAGTGGGTGTGCGAAAGGGCGGATGTGGCAGAAGAGAAACAAGAGCTTCCCGAAGGACAGGTATTAGCAAAGGGGCGGGGTGGAACCGCCGTGGGGCGCTCGCGCGCCAGCCAACCAAGCAAGAGGTAGCAGAGCGCGCCCGTTTCCCTGACTGGGAATCGAACCCAGGCCGTGGCGGTGAGAACGCCAAATCCTGACCACTAGACCACCAGGGAGAAGCTCTGGAGGGGGGGCTGCTCACACGTGTGTATGTTCTCCAGATGCCGACTAGCACCGGGGAAGCCTGGACTCCAGCAACCGCGGGTGAGGGAGAGCCGGCAGTGGTCAGGGCTACCGCAGGAGGCAAAATGAAAGCTGCCTTCTCTGAGGATCGAACTCAGGACCTTAAGAGTATGAGACTGACGCGCTACCGACGGCGCTCAGAAGGCTTGCTTGGGAGCTGGGGGTTGCTGCGGTGTAGAGGGTGAGCAGCGTTTGAGCGCCCAGCCCAGCTGAGCTCCTCTGCAGGAGGGACGGGGGTGCAGGAGGTGAGCTCAGCTTCCCGTAGGCAGACGCACTTCACCCGACTACCCCGTGCATCTGGACAGAGCCCCGGTTCTTCCTGGAAGTACAGACCCCCCCCCCCCCATCCCTCAGCAGGGTAGCTGAGAAAAAGCCATCCTTGAGTGACGACGGAAGTTGTGCCACGGCGCTGAGCGCCGACCATCCTCACCGGCGGAGAAGAGGAAGCGGGAAAAGGCCCTCCCGCACGAAGGAAGAGAGGAGCCGCGGGACGGAACGTACGGGACGGCAGGAGCAGGAGCGAGCCGAAAAGCCCCGCAAGTGGGTGTGCGAAAGGGCGGATGTGGCAGAAGAGAAACAAGAGCTTCCCGAAGGACAGGTATTAGCAAAGGGGCGGGGTGGAACCGCCGTGGGGCGCTCGCGCGCCAGCCAACCAAGCAAGAGGTAGCAGAGCGCGCCCGTTTCCCTGACTGGGAATCGAACCCAGGCCGTGGCGGTGAGAACGCCAAATCCTGACCACTAGACCACCAGGGAGAAGCTCTGGAGGGGGCTGCTCACACGTGTGTATGTTCTCCAGATGCCGACTAGCACCGGGGAAGCCTGGACTCCAGCAACCGCGGGTGAGGGAGAGCCGGCAGCGGTCAGGGCTACCGCAGGAGGCAAAACGAAAGCTGCCTTCTCTGAGGATCGAACTCAGGACCTTCAGATTATGAGACTGACGCGCTACCGACGGCGCTCAGAAGGCTTGCTTGGGAGCTGGGGGTTGCTGCGGTGTAGAGGGTGAGCAGCGTTTGAGCGCCCAGCCCAGCTGAGCTCCTCTGCAGGAGGGACGGGGGTGCAGGAGGTGAGCTCAGCTTCCCGTAGGCAGACGCACTTCACCCGACTACCCCGTGCATCTGGACAGAGCCCCGGTTCTTCCTGGAAGTACAGACGACCCCCCCCCCCCATCCCTCAGCAGGGTAGCTGAGAAAAAGCCATCCTTGAGTGACGACGGAAGTTGTGCCACGGCGCTGAGCGCCGACCATCCTCACCGGCGGAGAAGAGGAAGCGGGAAAAGGCCCTCCCGCACGAAGGAAGAGAGGAGCCGCGGGACGGAACGTACGGGACGGCAGGAGCAGGAGCGAGCCGAAAAGCCCCGCAAGTGGGTGTGCGAAAGGGCGGATGTGGCAGAAGAGAAACAAGAGCTTCCCGAAGGACAGGTATTAGCAAAGGGGCGGGGTGGAACCGCCGTGGGGCGCTCGCGCGCCAGCCAACCAAGCAAGAGGTAGCAGAGCACGCCCGTTTCCCTGACTGGGAATCGAACCCAGGCCGTGGCGGTGAGAACGCCAAATCCTGACCACTAGACCACCAGGGAGAAGCTCTGGAGGGGGGGCTGCTCACACGTGTGTATGTTCTCCAGATGCCGACTAGCACCGGGGAAGCCTGGACTCCAGCAACCGCGGGTGAGGGAGAGCCGGCAGCGGTCAGGGCTACCGCAGGAGGCAAAACGAAAGCTGCCTTCTCTGAGGATCGAACTCAGGACCTTCAGATTATGAGACTGACGCGCTACCAACGGCGCTCAGAAGGCTTGCTTGGGAGCTGGGGGTTGCTGCGGTGTAGAGGGTGAGCAGCGTTTGAGCGCCCAGCCCAGCTGAGCTCCTCTGCAGGAGGGACGGGGGTGCAGGAGGTGAGCTCAGCTTCCCGTAGGCAGACGCACTTCACCCGACTACCCCGTGCATCTGGACAGAGCCCCGGTTCTTCCTGGAAGTACAGACGACCCCCCCCCCCCCATCCCTCAGCAGGGTAGCTGAGAAAAAGCCATCCTTGAGTGACGACGGAAGTTGTGCCACGGCGCTGAGCGCCGACCATCCTCACCGGCGGAGAAGAGGAAGCGGGAAAAGGCCCTCCCGCACGAAGGAAGAGAGGAGCCGCGGGACGGAACGTACGGGACGGCAGGAGCAGGAGCGAGCCGAAAAGCCCCGCAAGTGGGTGTGCGAAAGGGCGGATGTGGCAGAAGAGAAACAAGAGCTTCCCGAAGGACAGGTATTAGCAAAGGGGCGGGGTGGAACCGCCGTGGGGCGCTCGCGCGCCAGCCAACCAAGCAAGAGGTAGCAGAGCACGCCCGTTTCCCTGACTGGGAATCGAACCCAGGCCGTGGCGGTGAGAACGCCAAATCCTGACCACTAGACCACCAGGGAGAAGCTCTGGAGGGGGGGCTGCTCACACGTGTGTATGTTCTCCAGATGCCGACTAGCACCGGGGAAGCCTGGACTCCAGCAACCGCGGGTGAGGGAGAGCCGGCAGCGGTCAGGGCTACCGCAGGAGGCAAAACGAAAGCTGCCTTCTCTGAGGATCGAACTCAGGACCTTAAGAGTATGAGACTGACGCGCTACCGACGGCGCTCAGAAGGCTTGCTTGGGAGCTGGGGGTTGCTGCGGTGTAGAGGGTGAGCAGCGTTTGAGCGCCCAGCCCAGCTGAGCTCCTCTGCAGGAGGGACGGGGGTGCAGGAGGTGAGCTCAGCTTCCCGTAGGCAGACGCACTTCACCCGACTACCCCGTGCATCTGGACAGAGCCCCGGTTCTTCCTGGAAGTACAGACGACCCCCCCCCCCATCCCTCAGCAGGGTAGCTGAGAAAAAGCCATCCTTGAGTGACGACGGAAGTTGTGCCACGGCGCTGAGCGCCGACCATCCTCACCGGCGGAGAAGAGGAAGCGGGAAAAGGCCCTCCCGCACGAAGGAAGAGAGGAGCCGCGGGACGGAACGTACGGGACGGCAGGAGCAGGAGCGAGCCGAAAAGCCCCGCAAGTGGGTGTGCGAAAGGGCGGATGTGGCAGAAGAGAAACAAGAGCTTCCCGAAGGACAGGTATTAGCAAAGGGGCGGGGTGGAACCGCCGTGGGGCGCTCGCGCGCCAGCCAACCAAGCAAGAGGTAGCAGAGCACGCCCGTTTCCCTGACTGGGAATCGAACCCAGGCTGTGGCGGTGAGAACGCCAAATCCTGACCACTAGACCACCAGGGAGAAGCTCTGGAGGGGGGGCTGCTCACACGTGTGTATGTTCTCCAGATGCCGACTAGCACCGGGGAAGCCTGGACTCCAGCAACCGCGGGTGAGGGAGAGCCGGCAGCGGTCAGGGCTACCGCAGGAGGCAAAACGAAAGCTGCCTTCTCTGAGGATCGAACTCAGGACCTTCAGATTATGAGACTGACGCGCTACCGACGGCACTCAGAAGGCTTGCTTGGGAGCTGGGGGTTGCTGCGGTGTAGAGGGTGAGCAGCGTTTGAGCGCCCAGCCCAGCTGAGCTCCTCTGCAGGAGGGACGGGGGTGCAGGAGGTGAGCTCAGCTTCCCGTAGGCAGACGCACTTCACCCGACTACCCCGTGCATCTGGACAGAGCCCCGGTTCTTCCTGGAAGTACAGACGACCCCCCCCCCCCATCCCTCAGCAGGGTAGCTGAGAAAAAGCCATCCTTGAGTGACGACGGAAGTTGTGCCACGGCGCTGAGCGCCGACCATCCTCACCGGCGGAGAAGAGGAAGCGGGAAAAGGCCCTCCCGCACGAAGGAAGAGAGGAGCCGCGGGACGGAACGTACGGGACGGCAGGAGCAGGAGCGAGCCGAAAAGCCCCGCAAGTGGGTGTGCGAAAGGGCGGATGTGGCAGAAGAGAAACAAGAGCTTCCCGAAGGACAGGTATTAGCAAAGGGGCGGGGTGGAACCGCCGTGGGGCGCTCGCGCGCCAGCCAACCAAGCAAGAGGTAGCAGAGCGTGCCCGTTTCCCTGACTGGGAATCGAACCCAGGCCGTGGCGGTGAGAACGCCAAATCCTGACCACTAGACCACCAGGGAGAAGCTCTAGAGGGGGGGCTGCTCACACGTGTGTATGTTCTCCAGATGCCGACTAGCACCGGGGAAGCCTGGACTCCAGCAACCGCGGGTGAGGGAGAGCCGGCAGTGGTCAGGGCTACCGCAGGAGGCAAAATGAAAGCTGCCTTCTCTGAGGATCGAACTCAGGACCTTCAGAGTATGAGACTGACGCGCTACCGACGGCGCTCAGAAGGCTTGCTTGGGAGCTGGGGGTTGCTGCGGTGTAGAGGGTGAGCAGCGTTTGAGCGCCCAGCCCAGCTGAGCTCCTCTGCAGGAGGGACGGGGGTGCAGGAGGTGAGCTCAGCTTCCCGTAGGCAGACGCACTTCACCCGACTACCCCGTGCATCTGGACAGAGCCCCGGTTCTTCCTGGAAGTACAGAACCCCCCCCCCCCCCCATCCCTCAGCAGGGTAGCTGAGAAAAAGCCATCCTTGAGTGACGACGGAAGTTGTGCCACGGCGCTGAGCGCCGACCATCCTCACCGGCGGAGAAGAGGAAGCGGGAAAAGGCCCTCCCGCACGAAGGAAGAGAGGAGCCGCGGGACGGAACGTACGGGACGGCAGGAGCAGGAGCGAGCCGAAAAGCCCCGCAAGTGGGTGTGCGAAAGGGCGGATGTGGCAGAAGAGAAACAAGAGCTTCCCGAAGGACAGGTATTAGCAAAGGGGCGGGGTGGAACCGCCGTGGGGCGCTCGCGCGCCAGCCAACCAAGCAAGAGGTAGCAGAGCGTGCCCGTTTCCCTGACTGGGAATCGAACCCAGGCCGTGGCGGTGAGAACGCCAAATCCTGACCACTAGACCACCAGGGAGAAGCTCTGGAGGGGGGGCTGCTCACACGTGTGTATGTTCTCCAGATGCCGACTAGCACCGGGGAAGCCTGGACTCCAGCAACCGCGGGTGAGGGAGAGCCGGCAGCGGTCAGGGCTACCGCAGGAGGCAAAATGAAAGCTGCCTTCTCTGAGGATCGAACTCAGGACCTTCAGATTATGAGACTGACGCGCTACCGACGGCGCTCAGAAGGCTTGCTTGGGAGCTGGGGGTTGCTGCGGTGTAGAGGGTGAGCAGCGTTTGAGCGCCCAGCCCAGCTGAGCTCCTCTGCAGGAGGGACGGGGGTGCAGGAGGTGAGCTCAGCTTCCCGTAGGCAGACGCACTTCACCCGACTACCCCGTGCATCTGGACAGAGCCCCGGTTCTTCCTGGAAGTACAGACCCCCCCCCCCCCATCCCTCAGCAGGGTAGCTGAGAAAAAGCCATCCTTGAGTGACGACGGAAGTTGTGCCACGGCGCTGAGCGCCGACCATCCTCACCGGCGGAGAAGAGGAAGCGGGAAAAGGCCCTCCCGCACGAAGGAAGAGAGGAGCCGCGGGACGGAACGTACGGGACGGCAGGAGCAGGAGCGAGCCGAAAAGCCCCGCAAGTGGGTGTGCGAAAGGGCGGATGTGGCAGAAGAGAAACAAGAGCTTCCCGAAGGACAGGTATTAGCAAAGGGGCGGGGTGGAACCGCCGTGGGGCGCTCGCGCGCCAGCCAACCAAGCAAGAGGTAGCAGAGCGCGCCCGTTTCCCTGACTGGGAATCGAACCCAGGCCGTGGCGGTGAGAACGCCAAATCCTGACCACTAGACCACCAGGGAGAAGCTCTGGAGGGGGGGCTGCTCACACGTGTGTATGTTCTCCAGATGCCGACTAGCACCGGGGAAGCCTGGACTCCAGCAACCGCGGGTGAGGGAGAGCCGGCAGCGGTCAGGGCTACCGCAGGAGGCAAAATGAAAGCTGCCTTCTCTGAGGATCGAACTCAGGACCTTCAGAGTATGAGACTGACGCGCTACCGACGGCGCTCAGAAGGCTTGCTTGGGAGCTGGGGGTTGCTGCGGTGTAGAGGGTGAGCAGCGTTTGAGCGCCCAGCCCAGCTGAGCTCCTCTGCAGGAGGGACGGGGGTGCAGGAGGTGAGCTCAGCTTCCCGTAGGCAGACGCACTTCACCCGACTACCCCGTGCATCTGGACAGAGCCCCGGTTCTTCCTGGAAGTACAGACCCCCCCCCCCCCATCCCTCAGCAGGGTAGCTGAGAAAAAGCCATCCTTGAGTGACGACGGAAGTTGTGCCACGGCGCTGAGCGCCGACCATCCTCACCGGCGGAGAAGAGGAAGCGGGAAAAGGCCCTCCCGCACGAAGGAAGAGAGGAGCCGCGGGACGGAACGTACGGGACGGCAGGAGCAGGAGCGAGCCGAAAAGCCCCGCAAGTGGGTGTGCGAAAGGGCGGATGTGGCAGAAGAGAAACAAGAGCTTCCCGAAGGACAGGTATTAGCAAAGGGGCGGGGTGGAACCGCCGTGGGGCGCTCGCGCGCCAGCCAACCAAGCAAGAGGTAGCAGAGCGCGCCCGTTTCCCTGACTGGGAATCGAACCCAGGCCGTGGCGGTGAGAACGCCAAATCCTGACCACTAGACCACCAGGGAGAAGCTCTGGAGGGGGGGCTGCTCACACGTGTGTATGTTCTCCAGATGCCGACTAGCACCGGGGAAGCCTGGACTCCAGCAACCGCGGGTGAGGGAGAGCCGGCAGTGGTCAGGGCTACCGCAGGAGGCAAAATGAAAGCTGCCTTCTCTGAGGATCGAACTCAGGACCTTAAGAGTATGAGACTGACGCGCTACCGACGGCGCTCAGAAGGCTTGCTTGGGAGCTGGGGGTTGCTGCGGTGTAGAGGGTGAGCAGCGTTTGAGCGCCCAGCCCAGCTGAGCTCCTCTGCAGGAGGGACGGGGGTGCAGGAGGTGAGCTCAGCTTCCCGTAGGCAGACGCACTTCACCCGACTACCCCGTGCATCTGGACAGAGCCCCGGTTCTTCCTGGAAGTACAGACGACCCCCCCCCCATCCCTCAGCAGGGTAGCTGAGAAAAAGCCATCCTTGAGTGACGACGGAAGTTGTGCCACGGCGCTGAGCGCCGACCATCCTCACCGGCGGAGAAGAGGAAGCGGGAAAAGGCCCTCCCGCACGAAGGAAGAGAGGAGCCGCGGGACGGAACGTACGGGACGGCAGGAGCAGGAGCGAGCCGAAAAGCCCCGCAAGTGGGTGTGCGAAAGGGCGGATGTGGCAGAAGAGAAACAAGAGCTTCCCGAAGGACAGGTATTAGCAAAGGGGCGGGGTGGAACCGCCGTGGGGCGCTCGCGCGCCAGCCAACCAAGCAAGAGGTAGCAGAGCGCGCCCGTTTCCCTGACTGGGAATCGAACCCAGGCCGTGGCGGTGAGAACGCCAAATCCTGACCACTAGACCACCAGGGAGAAGCTCTGGAGGGGGGGCTGCTCACACGTGTGTATGTTCTCCAGATGCCGACTAGCACCGGGGAAGCCTGGACTCCAGCAACCGCGGGTGAGGGAGAGCCGGCAGCGGTCAGGGCTACCGCAGGAGGCAAAACGAAAGCTGCCTTCTCTGAGGATCGAACTCAGGACCTTCAGATTATGAGACTGACGCGCTACCGACGGCGCTCAGAAGGCTTGCTTGGGAGCTGGGGGTTGCTGCGGTGTAGAGGGTGAGCAGCGTTTGAGCGCCCAGCCCAGCTGAGCTCCTCTGCAGGAGGGACGGGGGTGCAGGAGGTGAGCTCAGCTTCCCGTAGGCAGACGCACTTCACCCGACTACCCCGTGCATCTGGACAGAGCCCCGGTTCTTCCTGGAAGTACAGACGACCCCCCCCCCCCCATCCCTCAGCAGGGTAGCTGAGAAAAAGCCATCCTTGAGTGACGACGGAAGTTGTGCCACGGCGCTGAGCGCCGACCATCCTCACCGGCGGAGAAGAGGAAGCGGGAAAAGGCCCTCCCGCACGAAGGAAGAGAGGAGCCGCGGGACGGAACGTACGGGACGGCAGGAGCAGGAGCGAGCCGAAAAGCCCCGCAAGTGGGTGTGCGAAAGGGCGGATGTGGCAGAAGAGAAACAAGAGCTTCCCGAAGGACAGGTATTAGCAAAGGGGCGGGGTGGAACCGCCGTGGGGCGCTCGCGCGCCAGCCAACCAAGCAAGAGGTAGCAGAGCGCGCCCGTTTCCCTGACTGGGAATCGAACCCAGGCTGTGGCGGTGAGAACGCCAAATCCTGACCACTAGACCACCAGGGAGAAGCTCTGGAGGGGGGGCTGCTCACACGTGTGTATGTTCTCCAGATGCCGACTAGCACCGGGGAAGCCTGGACTCCAGCAACCGCGGGTGAGGGAGAGCCGGCAGCGGTCAGGGCTACCGCAGGAGGCAAAACGAAAGCTGCCTTCTCTGAGGATCGAACTCAGGACCTTCAGATTATGAGACTGACGCGCTACCGACGGCGCTCAGAAGGCTTGCTTGGGAGCTGGGGGTTGCTGCGGTGTAGAGGGTGAGCAGCGTTTGAGCGCCCAGCCCAGCTGAGCTCCTCTGCAGGAGGGACGGGGGTGCAGGAGGTGAGCTCAGCTTCCCGTAGGCAGACGCACTTCACCCGACTACCCCGTGCATCTGGACAGAGCCCCGGTTCTTCCTGGAAGTACAGACGACCCGCCCCCCCCCATCCCTCAGCAGGGTAGCTGAGAAAAAGCCATCCTTGAGTGACGACGGAAGTTGTGCCACGGCGCTGAGCGCCGACCATCCTCACCGGCGGAGAAGAGGAAGCGGGAAAAGGCCCTCCCGCACGAAGGAAGAGAGGAGCCGCGGGACGGAACGTACGGGACGGCAGGAGCAGGAGCGAGCCGAAAAGCCCCGCAAGTGGGTGTGCGAAAGGGCGGATGTGGCAGAAGAGAAACAAGAGCTTCCCGAAGGACAGGTATTAGCAAAGGGGCGGGGTGGAACCGCCGTGGGGCGCTCGCGCGCCAGCCAACCAAGCAAGAGGTAGCAGAGCGCGCCCGTTTCCCTGACTGGGAATCGAACCCAGGCCGTGGCGGTGAGAACGCCAAATCCTGACCACTAGACCACCAGGGAGAAGCTCTGGAGGGGGGGCTGCTCACACGTGTGTATGTTCTCCAGATGCCGACTAGCACCGGGGAAGCCTGGACTCCAGCAACCGCGGGTGAGGGAGAGCCGGCAGCGGTCAGGGCTACCGCAGGAGGCAAAACGAAAGCTGCCTTCTCTGAGGATCGAACTCAGGACCTTCAGATTATGAGACTGACACGCTACCGACGGCGCTCAGAAGGCTTGCTTGGGAGCTGGGGGTTGCTGCGGTGTAGAGGGTGAGCAGCGTTTGAGCGCCCAGCCCAGCTGAGCTCCTCTGCAGGAGGGACGGGGGTGCAGGAGGTGAGCTCAGCTTCCCGTAGGCAGACGCACTTCACCCGACTACCCCGTGCATCTGGACAGAGCCCCGGTTCTTCCTGGAAGTACAGACGACCCCCCCCCCCCATCCCTCAGCAGGGTAGCTGAGAAAAAGCCATCCTTGAGTGACGACGGAAGTTGTGCCACGGCGCTGAGCGCCGACCATCCTCACCGGCGGAGAAGAGGAAGCGGGAAAAGGCCCTCCCGCACGAAGGAAGAGAGGAGCCGCGGGACGGAACGTACGGGACGGCAGGAGCAGGAGCGAGCCGAAAAGCCCCGCAAGTGGGTGTGCGAAAGGGCGGATGTGGCAGAAGAGAAACAAGAGCTTCCCGAAGGACAGGTATTAGCAAAGGGGCGGGGTGGAACCGCCGTGGGGCGCTCGCGCGCCAGCCAACCAAGCAAGAGGTAGCAGAGCGCGCCCGTTTCCCTGACTGGGAATCGAACCCAGGCCGTGGCGGTGAGAACGCCAAATCCTGACCACTAGACCACCAGGGAGAAGCTCTGGAGGGGGGGCTGCTCACACGTGTGTATGTTCTCCAGATGCCGACTAGCACCGGGGAAGCCTGGACTCCAGCAACCGCGGGTGAGGGAGAGCCGGCAGCGGTCAGGGCTACCGCAGGAGGCAAAATGAAAGCTGCCTTCTCTGAGGATCGAACTCAGGACCTTCAGAGTATGAGACTGACGCGCTACCGACGGCGCTCAAAAGGCTTGCTTGGGAGCTGGGGGTTGCTGCGGTGTAGAGGGTGAGCAGCGTTTGAGCGCCCAGCCCAGCTGAGCTCCTCTGCAGGAGGGACGGGGGTGCAGGAGGTGAGCTCAGCTTCCCGTAGGCAGACGCACTTCACCCGACTACCCCGTGCATCTGGACAGAGCCCCGGTTCTTCCTGGAAGTACAGACCCCCCCCCCCCATCCCTCAGCAGGGTAGCTGAGAAAAAGCCATCCTTGAGTGACGACGGAAGTTGTGCCACGGCGCTGAGCGCCGACCATCCTCACCGGCGGAGAAGAGGAAGCGGGAAAAGGCCCTCCCGCACGAAGGAAGAGAGGAGCCGCGGGACGGAACGTACGGGACGGCAGGAGCAGGAGCGAGCCGAAAAGCCCCGCAAGTGGGTGTGCGAAAGGGCGGATGTGGCAGAAGAGAAACAAGAGCTTCCCGAAGGACAGGTATTAGCAAAGGGGCGGGGTGGAACCGCCGTGGGGCGCTCGCGCGCCAGCCAACCAAGCAAGAGGTAGCAGAGCGCGCCCGTTTCCCTGACTGGGAATCGAACCCAGGCCGTGGCGGTGAGAACGCCAAATCCTGACCACTAGACCACCAGGGAGAAGCTCTGGAGGGGGCTGCTCACACGTGTGTATGTTCTTCAGATGCCGACTAGCACCGGGGAAGCCTGGACTCCAGCAACCGCGGGTGAGGGAGAGCCGGCAGCGGTCAGGGCTACCGCAGGAGGCAAAACGAAAGCTGCCTTCTCTGAGGATCGAACTCAGGACCTTAAGAGTATGAGACTGACGCGCTACCGACGGCGCTCAGAAGGCTTGCTTGGGAGCTGGGGGTTGCTGCGGTGTAGAGGGTGAGCAGCGTTTGAGCGCCCAGCCCAGCTGAGCTCCTCTGCAGGAGGGACGGGGGTGCAGGAGGTGAGCTCAGCTTCCCGTAGGCAGACGCACTTCACCCGACTACCCCGTGCATCTGGACAGAGCCCCGGTTCTTCCTGGAAGTACAGACCGCCCCCCCCCATCCCTCAGCAGGGTAGCTGAGAAAAAGCCATCCTTGAGTGACGACGGAAGTTGTGCCACGGCGCTGAGCGCCGACCATCCTCACCGGCGGAGAAGAGGAAGCGGGAAAAGGCCCTCCCGCACGAAGGAAGAGAGGAGCCGCGGGACGGAACGTACGGGACGGCAGGAGCAGGAGCGAGCCGAAAAGCCCCGCAAGTGGGTGTGCGAAAGGGCGGATGTGGCAGAAGAGAAACAAGAGCTTCCCGAAGGACAGGTATTAGCAAAGGGGCGGGGTGGAACCGCCGTGGGGCGCTCGCGCGCCAGCCAACCAAGCAAGAGGTAGCAGAGCGCGCCCGTTTCCCTGACTGGGAATCGAACCCAGGCCGTGGCGGTGAGAACGCCAAATCCTGACCACTAGACCACCAGGGAGAAGCTCTGGAGGGGGGCTGCTCACACGTGTGTATGTTCTCCAGATGCCGACTAGCACCGGGGAAGCCTGGACTCCAGCAACCGCGGGTGAGGGAGAGCCGGCAGCGGTCAGGGCTACCGCAGGAGGCAAAACGAAAGCTGCCTTCTCTGAGGATCGAACTCAGGACCTTAAGAGTATGAGACTGACGCGCTACCGACGGCGCTCAGAAGGCTTGCTTGGGAGCTGGGGGTTGCTGCGGTGTAGAGGGTGAGCAGCGTTTGAGCGCCCAGCCCAGCTGAGCTCCTCTGCAGGAGGGACGGGGGTGCAGGAAGGGTGAGCTCAGCTTCCCGTAGGCAGACGCACTTCACCCGACTACCCCGTGCATCTGGACAGAGCCCTGGTTCTTCCTGGAAGTACAGACGACCCCCCCCCCATCCCTCAGCAGGGTAGCTGAGAAAAAGCCATCCTTGAGTGACGACGGAAGTTGTGCCACGGCGCTGAGCGCCGACCATCCTCACCGGCGGAGAAGAGGAAGCGGGAAAAGGCCCTCCCGCACGAAGGAAGAGAGGAGCCGCGGGACGGAACGTACGGGACGGCAGGAGCAGGAGCGAGCCGAAAAGCCCCGCAAGTGGGTGTGCGAAAGGGCGGATGTGGCAGAAGAGAAACAAGAGCTTCCCGAAGGACAGGTATTAGCAAAGGGGCGGGGTGGAACCGCCGTGGGGCGCTCGCGCGCCAGCCAACCAAGCAAGAGGTAGCAGAGCGCGCCCGTTTCCCTGACTGGGAATCGAACCCAGGCCGTGGCGGTGAGAACGCCAAATCCTGACCACTAGACCATCAGGGAGAGGCTCTGGAGGGGGGCTGCTCACACGTGTGTATGTTCTCCAGATGCCGACTAGCACCGGGGAAGCCTGGACTCCAGCAACCGCGGGTGAGGGAGAGCCGGCAGCGGTCAGGGCTACCGCAGGAGGCAAAACGAAAGCTGCCTTCTCTGAGGATCGAACTCAGGACCTTCAGATTATGAGACTGACGCGCTACCGACGGCGCTCAGAAGGCTTGCTTGGGAGCTGGGGGTTGCTGCGGTGTAGAGGGTGAGCAGCGTTTGAGCGCCCAGCCCAGCTGAGCTCCTCTGCAGGAGGGACGGGGGTGCAGGAGGTGAGCTCAGCTTCCCGTAGGCAGACGCACTTCACCCGACTACCCCGTGCATCTGGACAGAGCCCCGGTTCTTCCTGGAAGTACAGACCCCCCCCCCCCATCCCTCAGCAGGGTAGCTGAGAAAAAGCCATCCTTGAGTGACGACGGAAGTTGTGCCACGGCGCTGAGCGCCGACCATCCTCACCGGCGGAGAAGAGGAAGCGGGAAAAGGCCCTCCCGCACGAGGGAAGAGAGGAGCCGCGGGACGGAACGTACGGGACGGCAGGAGCAGGAGCGAGCCGAAAAGCCCCGCAAGTGGGTGTGCGAAAGGGCGGATGTGGCAGAAGAGAAACAAGAGCTTCCCGAAGGACAGGTATTAGCAAAGGGGCGGGGTGGAACCGCCGTGGGGCGCTCGCGCGCCAGCCAACCAAGCAAGAGGTAGCAGAGCGCGCCCGTTTCCCTGACTGGGAATCGAACCCAGGCCGTGGCGGTGAGAACGCCAAATCCTGACCACTAGACCACCAGGGAGAAGCTCTGGAGGGGGGGCTGCTCACACGTGTGTATGTTCTCCAGATGCCGACTAGCACCGGGGAAGCCTGGACTCCAGCAACCGCGGGTGAGGGAGAGCCGGCAGTGGTCAGGGCTACCGCAGGAGGCAAAATGAAAGCTGCCTTCTCTGAGGATCGAACTCAGGACCTTAAGAGTATGAGACTGACGCGCTACCGACGGCGCTCAGAAGGCTTGCTTGGGAGCTGGGGGTTGCTGCGGTGTAGAGGGTGAGCAGCGTTTGAGCGCCCAGCCCAGCTGAGCTCCTCTGCAGGAGGGACGGGGGTGCAGGAGGTGAGCTCAGCTTCCCGTAGGCAGACGCACTTCACCCGACTACCCCGTGCATCTGGACAGAGCCCCGGTTCTTCCTGGAAGTACAGACGACCCCCCCCCCATCCCTCAGCAGGGTAGCTGAGAAAAAGCCATCCTTGAGTGACGACGGAAGTTGTGCCACGGCGCTGAGCGCCGACCATCCTCACCGGCGGAGAAGAGGAAGCGGGAAAAGGCCCTCCCGCACGAAGGAAGAGAGGAGCCGCGGGACGGAACGTACGGGACGGCAGGAGCAGGAGCGAGCCGAAAAGCCCCGCAAGTGGGTGTGCGAAAGGGCGGATGTGGCAGAAGAGAAACAAGAGCTTCCCGAAGGACAGGTATTAGCAAAGGGGCGGGGTGGAACCGCCGTGGGGCGCTCGCGCGCCAGCCAACCAAGCAAGAGGTAGCAGAGCGCGCCCGTTTCCCTGACTGGGAATCGAACCCAGGCCGTGGCGGTGAGAACGCCAAATCCTGACCACTAGACCACCAGGGAGAAGCTCTGGAGGGGGCTGCTCACACGTGTGTATGTTCTCCAGATGCCGACTAGCACCGGGGAAGCCTGGACTCCAGCAACCGCGGGTGAGGGAGAGCCGGCAGCGGTCAGGGCTACCGCAGGAGGCAAAATGAAAGCTGCCTTCTCTGAGGATCGAACTCAGGACCTTAAGAGTATGAGACTGACGCGCTACCGACGGCGCTCAGAAGGCTTGCTTGGGAGCTGGGGGTTGCTGCGGTGTAGAGGGTGAGCAGCGTTTGAGCGCCCAGCCCAGCTGAGCTCCTCTGCAGGAGGGACGGGGGTGCAGGAGGTGAGCTCAGCTTCCCGTAGGCAGACGCACTTCACCCGACTACCCCGTGCATCTGGACAGAGCCCCGGTTCTTCCTGGAAGTACAGACGACCCCCCCCCCCCCATCCCTCAGCAGGGTAGCTGAGAAAAAGCCATCCTTGAGTGACGACGGAAGTTGTGCCACGGCGCTGAGCGCCGACCATCCTCACCGGCGGAGAAGAGGAAGCGGGAAAAGGCCCTCCCGCACGAAGGAAGAGAGGAGCCGCGGGACGGAACGTACGGGACGGCAGGAGCAGGAGCGAGCCGAAAAGCCCCGCAAGTGGGTGTGCGAAAGGGCGGATGTGGCAGAAGAGAAACAAGAGCTTCCCGAAGGACAGGTATTAGCAAAGGGGCGGGGTGGAACCGCCGTGGGGCGCTCGCGCGCCAGCCAACCAAGCAAGAGGTAGCAGAGCGCGCCCGTTTCCCTGACTGGGAATCGAACCCAGGCCGTGGCGGTGAGAACGCCAAATCCTGACCACTAGACCATCAGGGAGAGGCTCTGGAGGGGGGCTGCTCACACGTGTGTATGTTCTCCAGATGCCGACTAGCACCGGGGAAGCCTGGACTCCAGCAACCGCGGGTGAGGGAGAGCCGGCAGCGGTCAGGGCTACCGCAGGAGGCAAAACGAAAGCTGCCTTCTCTGAGGATCGAACTCAGGACCTTCAGATTATGAGACTGACGCGCTACCGACGGCGCTCAGAAGGCTTGCTTGGGAGCTGGGGGTTGCTGCGGTGTAGAGGGTGAGCAGCGTTTGAGCGCCCAGCCCAGCTGAGCTCCTCTGCAGGAGGGACGGGGGTGCAGGAGGTGAGCTCAGCTTCCCGTAGGCAGACGCACTTCACCCGACTACCCCGTGCATCTGGACAGAGCCCCGGTTCTTCCTGGAAGTACAGACCCCCCCCCCCATCCCTCAGCAGGGTAGCTGAGAAAAAGCCATCCTTGAGTGACGACGGAAGTTGTGCCACGGCGCTGAGCGCCGACCATCCTCACCGGCGGAGAAGAGGAAGCGGGAAAAGGCCCTCCCGCACGAGGGAAGAGAGGAGCCGCGGGACGGAACGTACGGGACGGCAGGAGCAGGAGCGAGCCGAAAAGCCCCGCAAGTGGGTGTGCGAAAGGGCGGATGTGGCAGAAGAGAAACAAGAGCTTCCCGAAGGACAGGTATTAGCAAAGGGGCGGGGTGGAACCGCCGTGGGGCGCTCGCGCGCCAGCCAACCAAGCAAGAGGTAGCAGAGCGCGCCCGTTTCCCTGACTGGGAATCGAACCCAGGCCGTGGCGGTGAGAACGCCAAATCCTGACCACTAGACCACCAGGGAGAAGCTCTGGAGGGGGGGCTGCTCACACGTGTGTATGTTCTCCAGATGCCGACTAGCACCGGGGAAGCCTGGACTCCAGCAACCGCGGGTGAGGGAGAGCCGGCAGTGGTCAGGGCTACCGCAGGAGGCAAAATGAAAGCTGCCTTCTCTGAGGATCGAACTCAGGACCTTAAGAGTATGAGACTGACGCGCTACCGACGGCGCTCAGAAGGCTTGCTTGGGAGCTGGGGGTTGCTGCGGTGTAGAGGGTGAGCAGCGTTTGAGTGCCCAGCCCAGCTGAGCTCCTCTGCAGGAGGGACGGGGGTGCAGGAGGTGAGCTCAGCTTCCCGTAGGCAGACGCACTTCACCCGACTACCCCGTGCATCTGGACAGAGCCCCGGTTCTTCCTGGAAGTACAGACGACCCCCCCCCCCCATCCCTCAGCAGGGTAGCTGAGAAAAAGCCATCCTTGAGTGACGACGGAAGTTGTGCCACGGCGCTGAGCGCCGACCATCCTCACCGGCGGAGAAGAGGAAGCGGGAAAAGGCCCTCCCGCACGAAGGAAGAGAGGAGCCGCGGGACGGAACGTACGGGACGGCAGGAGCAGGAGCGAGCCGAAAAGCCCCGCAAGTGGGTGTGCGAAAGGGCGGATGTGGCAGAAGAGAAACAAGAGCTTCCCGAAGGACAGGTATTAGCAAAGGGGCGGGGTGGAACCGCCGTGGGGCGCTTGCGCGCCAGCCAACCAAGCAAGAGGTAGCAGAGCGCGCCCGTTTCCCTGACTGGGAATCGAACCCAGGCCGTGGCGGTGAGAACGCCAAATCCTGACCACTAGACCACCAGGGAGAAGCTCTGGAGGGGGCTGCTCACACGTGTGTATGTTCTCCAGATGCCGACTAGCACCGGGGAAGCCTGGACTCCAGCAACCGCGGGTGAGGGAGAGCCGGCAGCGGTCAGGGCTACCGCAGGAGGCAAAACGAAAGCTGCCTTCTCTGAGGATCGAACTCAGGACCTTAAGAGTATGAGACTGACGCGCTACCGACGGCGCTCAGAAGGCTTGCTTGGGAGCTGGGGGTCGCTGCGGTGTAGAGGGTGAGCAGCGTTTGAGCGCCCAGCCCAGCTGAGCTCCTCTGCAGGAGGGACGGGGGTGCAGGAGGTGAGCTCAGCTTCCCGTAGGCAGACGCACTTCACCCGACTACCCCGTGCATCTGGACAGAGCCCCGGTTCTTCCTGGAAGTACAGACCCCCCCCCCCCCCATCCCTCAGCAGGGTAGCTGAGAAAAAGCCATCCTTGAGTGACGACGGAAGTTGTGCCACGGCGCTGAGCGCCGACCATCCTCACCGGCGGAGAAGAGGAAGCGGGAAAAGGCCCTCCCGCACGAAGGAAGAGAGGAGCCGCGGGACGGAACGTACGGGACGGCAGGAGCAGGAGCGAGCCGAAAAGCCCCGCAAGTGGGTGTGCGAAAGGGCGGATGTGGCAGAAGAGAAACAAGAGCTTCCCGAAGGACAGGTATTAGCAAAGGGGCGGGGTGGAACCGCCGTGGGGCGCTCGCGCGCCAGCCAACCAAGCAAGAGGTAGCAGAGCGCGCCCGTTTCCCTGACTGGGAATCGAACCCAGGCCGTGGCGGTGAGAACGCCAAATCCTGACCACTAGACCACCAGGGAGAAGCTCTGGAGGGGGGGCTGCTCACACGTGTGTATGTTCTCCAGATGCCGACTAGCACCGGGGAAGCCTGGACTCCAGCAACCGCGGGTGAGGGAGAGCCGGCAGTGGTCAGGGCTACCGCAGGAGGCAAAATGAAAGCTGCCTTCTCTGAGGATCGAACTCAGGACCTTAAGAGTATGAGACTGACGCGCTACCGACGGCGCTCAGAAGGCTTGCTTGGGAGCTGGGGGTTGCTGCGGTGTAGAGGGTGAGCAGCGTTTGAGCGCCCAGCCCAGCTGAGCTCCTCTGCAGGAGGGACGGGGGTGCAGGAGGTGAGCTCAGCTTCCCGTAGGCAGACGCACTTCACCCGACTACCCCGTGCATCTGGACAGAGCCCCGGTTCTTCCTGGAAGTACAGACGACCCCCCCCCCATCCCTCAGCAGGGTAGCTGAGAAAAAGCCATCCTTGAGTGACGACGGAAGTTGTGCCACGGCGCTGAGCGCCGACCATCCTCACCGGCGGAGAAGAGGAAGCGGGAAAAGGCCCTCCCGCACGAAGGAAGAGAGGAGCCGCGGGACGGAACGTACGGGACGGCAGGAGCAGGAGCGAGCCGAAAAGCCCCGCAAGTGGGTGTGCGAAAGGGCGGATGTGGCAGAAGAGAAACAAGAGCTTCCCGAAGGACAGGTATTAGCAAAGGGGCGGGGTGGAACCGCCGTGGGGCGCTCGCGCGCCAGCCAACCAAGCAAGAGGTAGCAGAGCGCGCCCGTTTCCCTGACTGGGAATCGAACCCAGGCCGTGGCGGTGAGAACGCCAAATCCTGACCACTAGACCACCAGGGAGAAGCTCTGGAGGGGGGGCTGCTCACACGTGTGTATGTTCTCCAGATGCCGACTAGCACCGGGGAAGCCTGGACTCCAGCAACCGCGGGTGAGGGAGAGCCGGCAGTGGTCAGGGCTACCGCAGGAGGCAAAACGAAAGCTGCCTTCTCTGAGGATCGAACTCAGGACCTTAAGAGTATGAGACTGACGCGCTACCGACGGCGCTCAGAAGGCTTGCTTGGGAGCTGGGGGTTGCTGCGGTGTAGAGGGTGAGCAGCGTTTGAGCGCCCAGCCCAGCTGAGCTCCTCTGCAGGAGGGACGGGGGTGCAGGAGGTGAGCTCAGCTTCCCGTAGGCAGACGCACTTCACCCGACTACCCCGTGCATCTGGACAGAGCCCCGGTTCTTCCTGGAAGTACAGACGACCCCCCCCCATCCCTCAGCAGGGTAGCTGAGAAAAAGCCATCCTTGA
Source organism: Chelydra serpentina (assembly GCA_037349315.1). NCBI lineage: Eukaryota > Metazoa > Chordata > Testudines > Chelydridae > Chelydra > Chelydra serpentina. Next base: position 22,895,377 of record JBAIAC010000019.1, read on the forward strand.
GTGACGACGGAAGTTGTGCCACGGCGCTGAGCGCCGACCATCCTCACCGGCGGAGAAGAGGAAGCGGGAAAAGGCCCTCCCGCACGAAGGAAGAGAGGAGCCGCGGGACGGAAAGTACGGGACGGCAGGAGCAGGAGCGAGCCGAAAAGCCCCGCAAGTGGGTGTGCGAAAGGGCGGATGTGGCAGAAGAGAAACAAGAGCTTCCCGAAGGACAGGTATTAGCAAAGGGGCGGGGTGGAACCGCCGTGGGGCGCTCGCGCGCCAGCCAACCAAGCAAGAGGTAGCAGAGCGCGCCCGTTTCCCTGACTGGGAATCGAACCCAGGCCGTGGCGGTGAGAACGCCAAATCCTGACCACTAGACCACCAGGGAGAAGCTCTGGAGGGGGGGCTGCTCACACGTGTGTATGTTCTCCAGATGCCGACTAGCACCGGGGAAGCCTGGACTCCAGCAACCGCGGGTGAGGGAGAGCCGGCAGCGGTCAGGGCTACCGCAGGAGGCAAAACGAAAGCTGCCTTCTCTGAGGATCGAACTCAGGACCTTCAGATTATGAGACTGACGCGCTACCGACGGCGCTCAGAAGGCTTGCTTGGGAGCTGGGGGTTGCTGCGGTGTAGAGGGTGAGCAGCGTTTGAGTGCCCAGCCCAGCTGAGCTCCTCTGCAGGAGGGACGGGGGTGCAGGAGGTGAGCTCAGCTTCCCGTAGGCAGACGCACTTCACCCGACTACCCCGTGCATCTGGACAGAGCCCCGGTTCTTCCTGGAAGTACAGACGACCCCCCCCCCCCATCCCTCAGCAGGGTAGCTGAGAAAAAGCCATCCTTGAGTGACGACGGAAGTTGTGCCACGGCGCTGAGCGCCGACCATCCTCACCGGCGGAGAAGAGGAAGCGGGAAAAGGCCCTCCCGCACGAAGGAAGAGAGGAGCCGCGGGACGGAACGTACGGGACGGCAGGAGCAGGAGCGAGCCGAAAAGCCCCGCAAGTGGGTGTGCGAAAGGGCGGATGTGGCAGAAGAGAAACAAGAGCTTCCCGAAGGACAGGTATTAGCAAAGGGGCGGGGTGGAACCGCCGTGGGGCGCTTGCGCGCCAGCCAACCAAGCAAGAGGTAGCAGAGCGCGCCCGTTTCCCTGACTGGGAATCGAACCCAGGCCGTGGCGGTGAGAACGCCAAATCCTGACCACTAGACCACCAGGGAGAAGCTCTGGAGGGGGCTGCTCACACGTGTGTATGTTCTCCAGATGCCGACTAGCACCGGGGAAGCCTGGACTCCAGCAACCGCGGGTGAGGGAGAGCCGGCAGCGGTCAGGGCTACCGCAGGAGGCAAAACGAAAGCTGCCTTCTCTGAGGATCGAACTCAGGACCTTAAGAGTATGAGACTGACGCGCTACCGACGGCGCTCAGAAGGCTTGCTTGGGAGCTGGGGGTTGCTGCGGTGTAGAGGGTGAGCAGCGTTTGAGCGCCCAGCCCAGCTGAGCTCCTCTGCAGGAGGGACGGGGGTGCAGGAGGTGAGCTCAGCTTCCCGTAGGCAGACGCACTTCACCCGACTACCCCGTGCATCTGGACAGAGCCCCGGTTCTTCCTGGAAGTACAGACCCCCCCCCCCCCATCCCTCAGCAGGGTAGCTGAGAAAAAGCCATCCTTGAGTGACGACGGAAGTTGTGCCACGGCGCTGAGCGCCGACCATCCTCACCGGCGGAGAAGAGGAAGCGGGAAAAGGCCCTCCCGCACGAAGGAAGAGAGGAGCCGCGGGACGGAACGTACGGGACGGCAGGAGCAGGAGCGAGCCGAAAAGCCCCGCAAGTGGGTGTGCGAAAGGGCGGATGTGGCAGAAGAGAAACAAGAGCTTCCCGAAGGACAGGTATTAGCAAAGGGGCGGGGTGGAACCGCCGTGGGGCGCTCGCGCGCCAGCCAACCAAGCAAGAGGTAGCAGAGCGCGCCCGTTTCCCTGACTGGGAATCGAACCCAGGCCGTGGCGGTGAGAACGCCAAATCCTGACCACTAGACCACCAGGGAGAAGCTCTGGAGGGGGGGCTGCTCACACGTGTGTATGTTCTCCAGATGCCGACTAGCACCGGGGAAGCCTGGACTCCAGCAACCGCGGGTGAGGGAGAGCCGGCAGTGGTCAGGGCTACCGCAGGAGGCAAAATGAAAGCTGCCTTCTCTGAGGATCGAACTCAGGACCTTAAGAGTATGAGACTGACGCGCTACCGACGGCGCTCAGAAGGCTTGCTTGGGAGCTGGGGGTTGCTGCGGTGTAGAGGGTGAGCAGCGTTTGAGCGCCCAGCCCAGCTGAGCTCCTCTGCAGGAGGGACGGGGGTGCAGGAGGTGAGCTCAGCTTCCCGTAGGCAGACGCACTTCACCCGACTACCCCGTGCATCTGGACAGAGCCCCGGTTCTTCCTGGAAGTACAGACGACCCCCCCCCCATCCCTCAGCAGGGTAGCTGAGAAAAAGCCATCCTTGAGTGACGACGGAAGTTGTGCCACGGCGCTGAGCGCCGACCATCCTCACCGGCGGAGAAGAGGAAGCGGGAAAAGGCCCTCCCGCACGAAGGAAGAGAGGAGCCGCGGGACGGAACGTACGGGACGGCAGGAGCAGGAGCGAGCCGAAAAGCCCCGCAAGTGGGTGTGCGAAAGGGCGGATGTGGCAGAAGAGAAACAAGAGCTTCCCGAAGGACAGGTATTAGCAAAGGGGCGGGGTGGAACCGCCGTGGGGCGCTCGCGCGCCAGCCAACGAAGCAAGAGGTAGCAGAGCGCGCCCGTTTCCCTGACTGGGAATCGAACCCAGGCCGTGGCGGTGAGAACGCCAAATCCTGACCACTAGACCACCAGGGAGAAGCTCTGGAGGGGGGCTGCTCACACGTGTGTATGTTCTCCAGATGCCGACTAGCACCGGGGAAGCCTGGACTCCAGCAACCGCGGGTGAGGGAGAGCCGGCAGTGGTCAGGGCTACCGCAGGAGGCAAAACGAAAGCTGCCTTCTCTGAGGATCGAACTCAGGACCTTAAGAGTATGAGACTGACGCGCTACCGACGGCGCTCAGAAGGCTTGCTTGGGAGCTGGGGGTTGCTGCGGTGTAGAGGGTGAGCAGCGTTTGAGCGCCCAGCCCAGCTGAGCTCCTCTGCAGGAGGGACGGGGGTGCAGGAGGTGAGCTCAGCTTCCCGTAGGCAGACGCACTTCACCCGACTACCCCGTGCATCTGGACAGAGCCCCGGTTCTTCCTGGAAGTACAGACGACCCCCCCCCCCATCCCTCAGCAGGGTAGCTGAGAAAAAGCCATCCTTGAGTGACGACGGAAGTTGTGCCACGGCGCTGAGCGCCGACCATCCTCACCGGCGGAGAAGAGGAAGCGGGAAAAGGCCCTCCCGCACGAAGGAAGAGAGGAGCCGCGGGACGGAAAGTACGGGACGGCAGGAGCAGGAGCGAGCCGAAAAGCCCCGCAAGTGGGTGTGCGAAAGGGCGGATGTGGCAGAAGAGAAACAAGAGCTTCCCGAAGGACAGGTATTAGCAAAGGGGCGGGGTGGAACCGCCGTGGGGCGCTCGCGCGCCAGCCAACCAAGCAAGAGGTAGCAGAGCGCGCCCGTTTCCCTGACTGGGAATCGAACCCAGGCCGTGGCGGTGAGAACGCCAAATCCTGACCACTAGACCACCAGGGAGAAGCTCTGGAGGGGGGGCTGCTCACACGTGTGTATGTTCTCCAGATGCCGACTAGCACCGGGGAAGCCTGGACTCCAGCAACCGCGGGTGAGGGAGAGCCGGCAGCGGTCAGGGCTACCGCAGGAGGCAAAACGAAAGCTGCCTTCTCTGAGGATCGAACTCAGGACCTTCAGATTATGAGACTGACGCGCTACCGACGGCGCTCAGAAGGCTTGCTTGGGAGCTGGGGGTTGCTGCGGTGTAGAGGGTGAGCAGCGTTTGAGCGCCCAGCCCAGCTGAGCTCCTCTGCAGGAGGGACGGGGGTGCAGGAGGTGAGCTCAGCTTCCCGTAGGCAGACGCACTTCACCCGACTACCCCGTGCATCTGGACAGAGCCCCGGTTCTTCCTGGAAGTACAGACGACCCCCCCCCCCCATCCCTCAGCAGGGTAGCTGAGAAAAAGCCATCCTTGAGTGACGACGGAAGTTGTGCCACGGCGCTGAGCGCCGACCATCCTCACCGGCGGAGAAGAGGAAGCGGGAAAAGGCCCTCCCGCACGAAGGAAGAGAGGAGCCGCGGGACGGAACGTACGGGACGGCAGGAGCAGGAGCGAGCCGAAAAGCCCCGCAAGTGGGTGTGCGAAAGGGCGGATGTGGCAGAAGAGAAACAAGAGCTTCCCGAAGGACAGGTATTAGCAAAGGGGCGGGGTGGAACCGCCGTGGGGCGCTCGCGCGCCAGCCAACCAAGCAAGAGGTAGCAGAGCACGCCCGTTTCCCTGACTGGGAATCGAACCCAGGCCGTGGCGGTGAGAACGCCAAATCCTGACCACTAGACCACCAGGGAGAAGCTCTGGAGGGGGGGCTGCTCACACGTGTGTATGTTCTCCAGATGCCGACTAGCACCGGGGAAGCCTGGACTCCAGCAACCGCGGGTGAGGGAGAGCCGGCAGCGGTCAGGGCTACCGCAGGAGGCAAAACGAAAGCTGCCTTCTCTGAGGATCGAACTCAGGACCTTCAGATTATGAGACTGACGCGCTACCGACGGCGCTCAGAAGGCTTGCTTGGGAGCTGGGGGTTGCTGCGGTGTAGAGGGTGAGCAGCGTTTGAGCGCCCAGCCCAGCTGAGCTCCTCTGCAGGAGGGACGGGGGTGCAGGAGGTGAGCTCAGCTTCCCGTAGGCAGACGCACTTCACCCGACTACCCCGTGCATCTGGACAGAGCCCTGGTTCTTCCTGGAAGTACAGACCCCCCCCCCCCATCCCTCAGCAGGGTAGCTGAGAAAAAGCCATCCTTGAGTGACGACGGAAGTTGTGCCACGGCGCTGAGCGCCGACCATCCTCACCGGCGGAGAAGAGGAAGCGGGAAAAGGCCCTCCCGCACGAAGGAAGAGAGGAGCCGCGGGACGGAACGTACGGGACGGCAGGAGCAGGAGCGAGCCGAAAAGCCCCGCAAGTGGGTGTGCGAAAGGGCGGATGTGGCAGAAGAGAAACAAGAGCTTCCCGAAGGACAGGTATTAGCAAAGGGGCGGGGTGGAACCGCCGTGGGGCGCTCGCGCGCCAGCCAACCAAGCAAGAGGTAGCAGAGCGCGCCCGTTTCCCTGACTGGGAATCGAACCCAGGCCGTGGCGGTGAGAACGCCAAATCCTGACCACTAGACCACCAGGGAGAAGCTCTGGAGGGGGGGCTGCTCACACGTGTGTATGTTCTCCAGATGCCGACTAGCACCGGGGAAGCCTGGACTCCAGCAACCGCGGGTGAGGGAGAGCCGGCAGCGGTCAGGGCTACCGCAGGAGGCAAAACGAAAGCTGCCTTCTCTGAGGATCGAACTCAGGACCTTCAGATTATGAGACTGACGCGCTACCGACGGCGCTCAGAAGGCTTGCTTGGGAGCTGGGGGTTGCTGCGGTGTAGAGGGTGAGCAGCGTTTGAGCGCCCAGCCCAGCTGAGCTCCTCTGCAGGAGGGACGGGGGTGCAGGAGGTGAGCTCAGCTTCCCGTAGGCAGACGCACTTCACCCGACTACCCCGTGCATCTGGACAGAGCCCCGGTTCTTCCTGGAAGTACAGACCCCCCCACCCCCCATCCCTCAGCAGGGTAGCTGAGAAAAAGCCATCCTTGAGTGACGACGGAAGTTGTGCCACGGCGCTGAGCGCCGACCATCCTCACCGGCGGAGAAGAGGAAGCGGGAAAAGGCCCTCCCGCACGAAGGAAGAGAGGAGCCGCGGGACGGAACGTACGGGACGGCAGGAGCAGGAGCGAGCCGAAAAGCCCCGCAAGTGGGTGTGCGAAAGGGCGGATGTGGCAGAAGAGAAACAAGAGCTTCCCGAAGGACAGGTATTAGCAAAGGGGCGGGGTGGAACCGCCGTGGGGCGCTCGCGCGCCAGCCAACCAAGCAAGAGGTAGCAGAGCACGCCCGTTTCCCTGACTGGGAATCGAACCCAGGCTGTGGCGGTGAGAACGCCAAATCCTGACCACTAGACCACCAGGGAGAAGCTCTGGAGGGGGCTGCTCACACGTGTGTATGTTCTTCAGATGCCGACTAGCACCGGGGAAGCCTGGACTCCAGCAACCGCGGGTGAGGGAGAGCCGGCAGCGGTCAGGGCTACCGCAGGAGGCAAAACGAAAGCTGCCTTCTCTGAGGATCGAACTCAGGACCTTCAGATTATGAGACTGACGCGCTACCGACGGCGCTCAGAAGGCTTGCTTGGGAGCTGGGGGTTGCTGCGGTGTAGAGGGTGAGCAGCGTTTGAGCGCCCAGCCCAGCTGAGCTCCTCTGCAGGAGGGACGGGGGTGCAGGAGGTGAGCTCAGCTTCCCGTAGGCAGACGCACTTCACCCGACTACCCCGTGCATCTGGACAGAGCCCCGGTTCTTCCTGGAAGTACAGACCGCCCCCCCCCATCCCTCAGCAGGGTAGCTGAGAAAAAGCCATCCTTGAGTGACGACGGAAGTTGTGCCACGGCGCTGAGCGCCGACCATCCTCACCGGCGGAGAAGAGGAAGCGGGAAAAGGCCCTCCCGCACGAAGGAAGAGAGGAGCCGCGGGACGGAACGTACGGGACGGCAGGAGCAGGAGCGAGCCGAAAAGCCCCGCAAGTGGGTGTGCGAAAGGGCGGATGTGGCAGAAGCGAAACAAGAGCTTCCCGAAGGACAGGTATTAGCAAAGGGGCGGGGTGGAACCGCCGTGGGGCGCTCGCGCGCCAGCCAACCAAGCAAGAGGTAGCAGAGCGCGCCCGTTTCCCTGACTGGGAATCGAACCCAGGCCGTGGCGGTGAGAACGCCAAATCCTGACCACTAGACCACCAGGGAGAAGCTCTGGAGGGGGGGCTGCTCACACGTGTGTATGTTCTCCAGATGCCGACTAGCACCGGGGAAGCCTGGACTCCAGCAACCGCGGGTGAGGGAGAGCCGGCAGCGGTCAGGGCTACCGCAGGAGGCAAAACGAAAGCTGCCTTCTCTGAGGATCGAACTCAGGACCTTCAGATTATGAGACTGACGCGCTACCGACGGCGCTCAGAAGGCTTGCTTGGGAGCTGGGGGTTGCTGCGGTGTAGAGGGTGAGCAGCGTTTGAGCGCCCAGCCCAGCTGAGCTCCTCTGCAGGAGGGACGGGGGTGCAGGAGGTGAGCTCAGCTTCCCGTAGGCAGACGCACTTCACCCGACTACCCCGTGCATCTGGACAGAGCCCCGGTTCTTCCTGGAAGTACAGACCCCCCCACCCCCCATCCCTCAGCAGGGTAGCTGAGAAAAAGCCATCCTTGAGTGACGACGGAAGTTGTGCCACGGCGCTGAGCGCCGACCATCCTCACCGGCGGAGAAGAGGAAGCGGGAAAAGGCCCTCCCGCACGAGGGAAGAGAGGAGCCGCGGGACGGAACGTACGGGACGGCAGGAGCAGGAGCGAGCCGAAAAGCCCCGCAAGTGGGTGTGCGAAAGGGCGGATGTGGCAGAAGAGAAACAAGAGCTTCCCGAAGGACAGGTATTAGCAAAGGGGCGGGGTGGAACCGCCGTGGGGCGCTCGCGCGCCAGCCAACCAAGCAAGAGGTAGCAGAGCGCGCCCGTTTCCCTGACTGGGAATCGAACCCAGGCCGTGGCGGTGAGAACGCCAAATCCTGACCACTAGACCACCAGGGAGAGGCTCTGGAGGGGGCTGCTCACACGTGTGTATGTTCTCCAGATGCCGACTAGCACCGGGGAAGCCTGGACTCCAGCAACCGCGGGTGAGGGAGAGCCGGCAGCGGTCAGGGCTACCGCAGGAGGCAAAACGAAAGCTGCCTTCTCTGAGGATCGAACTCAGGACCTTCAGATTATGAAACTGACGCGCTACCGACGGCGCTCAGAAGGCTTGCTTGGGAGCTGGGGGTTGCTGCGGTGTAGAGGGTGAGCAGCGTTTGAGCGCCCAGCCCAGCTGAGCTCCTCTGCAGGAGGGACGGGGGTGCAGGAGGTGAGCTCAGCTTCCCGTAGGCAGACGCACTTCACCCGACTACCCCGTGCATCTGGACAGAGCCCCGGTTCTTCCTGGAAGTACAGACCCCCCCCCCATCCCTCAGCAGGGTAGCTGAGAAAAAGCCATCCTTGAGTGACGACGGAAGTTGTGCCACGGCGCTGAGCGCCGACCATCCTCACCGGCGGAGAAGAGGAAGCGGGAAAAGGCCCTCCCGCACGAAGGAAGAGAGGAGCCGCGGGACGGAACGTACGGGACGGCAGGAGCAGGAGCGAGCCGAAAAGCCCCGCAAGTGGGTGTGCGAAAGGGCGGATGTGGCAGAAGAGAAACAAGAGCTTCCCGAAGGACAGGTATTAGCAAAGGGGCGGGGTGGAACCGCCGTGGGGCGCTCGCGCGCCAGCCAACCAAGCAAGAGGTAGCAGAGCGCGCCCGTTACCCTGACTGGGAATCGAACCCAGGCCGTGGCGGTGAGAACGCCAAATCCTGACCACTAGACCACCAGGGAGAAGCTCTGGAGGGGGGGCTGCTCACACGTGTGTATGTTCTCCAGATGCCGACTAGCACCAGGGAAGCCTGGACTCCAGCAACCGCGGGTGAGGGAGAGCCGGCAGCGGTCAGGGCTACCGCAGGAGGCAAAACGAAAGCTGCCTTCTCTGAGGATCGAACTCAGGACCTTCAGATTATGAGACTGACGCGCTACCGACGGCGCTCAGAAGGCTTGCTTGGGAGCTGGGGGTTGCTGCGGTGTAGAGGGTGAGCAGCGTTTGAGCGCCCAGCCCAGCTGAGCTCCTCTGCAGGAGGGACGGGGGTGCAGGAGGTGAGCTCAGCTTCCCGTAGGCAGACGCACTTCACCCGACTACCCCGTGCATCTGGACAGAGCCCCGGTTCTTCCTGGAAGTACAGACCCCCCCCCCCCATCCCTCAGCAGGGTAGCTGAGAAAAAGCCATCCTTGAGTGACGACGGAAGTTGTGCCACGGCGTTGAGCGCCGACCATCCTCACCGGCGGAGAAGAGGAAGCGGGAAAAGGCCCTCCCGCACGAAGGAAGAGAGGAGCCGCGGGACGGAACGTACGGGACGGCAGGAGCAGGAGCGAGCCGAAAAGCCCCGCAAGTGGGTGTGCGAAAGGGCGGATGTGGCAGAAGAGAAACAAGAGCTTCCCGAAGGACAGGTATTAGCAAAGGGGCGGGGTGGAACCGCCGTGGGGCGCTCGCGCGCCAGCCAACCAAGCAAGAGGTAGCAGAGCGCGCCCGTTTCCCTGACTGGGAATCGAACCCAGGCCGTGGTGGTGAGAACGCCAAATCCTGACCACTAGACCACCAGGGAGAAGCTCTGGAGGGGGGGCTGCTCACACGTGTGTATGTTCTCCAGATGCCGACTAGCACCGGGGAAGCCTGGACTCCAGCAACCGCGGGTGAGGGAGAGCCGGCAGTGGTCAGGGCTACCGCAGGAGGCAAAATGAAAGCTGCCTTCTCTGAGGATCGAACTCAGGACCTTCAGATTATGAGACTGACGCGCTACCGACGGCGCTCAGAAGGCTTTCTTGGGAGCTGGGGGTTGCTGCGGTGTAGAGGGTGAGCAGCGTTTGAGCGCCCAGCCCAGCTGAGCTCCTCTGCAGGAGGGACGGGGGTGCAGGAGGTGAGCTCAACTTCCCGTAGGCAGACGCACTTCACCCGACTACCCCGTGCATCTGGACAGAGCCCCGGTTCTTCCTGGAAGTACAGACCCCCCCCCCCCATCCCTCAGCAGGGTAGCTGAGAAAAAGCCATCCTTGAGTGACGACGGAAGTTGTGCCACGGCGCTGAGCGCCGACCATCCTCACCGGCGGAGAAGAGGAAGCGGGAAAAGGCCCTCCCGCACGAAGGAAGAGAGGAGCTGCGGGACGGAACGTACGGGACGGCAGGAGCAGGAGCGAGCCGAAAAGCCCCGCAAGTGGGTGTGCGAAAGGGCGGATGTGGCAGAAGAGAAACAAGAGCTTCCCGAAGGACAGGTATTAGCAAAGGGGCGGGGTGGAACCGCCGTGGGGCGCTCGCGCGCCAGCCAACCAAGCAAGAGGTAGCAGAGCGCGCCCGTTACCCTGACTGGGAATCGAACCCAGGCCGTGGCGGTGAGAACGCCAAATCCTGACCACTAGACCACCAGGGAGAAGCTCTGGAGGGGGGGCTGCTCACACGTGTGTATGTTCTCCAGATGCCGACTAGCACCAGGGAAGCCTGGACTCCAGCAACCGCGGGTGAGGGAGAGCCGGCAGCGGTCAGGGCTACCGCAGGAGGCAAAACGAAAGCTGCCTTCTCTGAGGATCGAACTCAGGACCTTCAGATTATGAGACTGACGCGCTACCGACGGCGCTCAGAAGGCTTGCTTGGGAGCTGGGGGTTGCTGCGGTGTAGAGGGTGAGCAGCGTTTGAGCGCCCAGCCCAGCTGAGCTCCTCTGCAGGAGGGACGGGGGTGCAGGAGGTGAGCTCAGCTTCCCGTAGGCAGACGCACTTCACCCGACTACCCCGTGCATCTGGACAGAGCCCCGGTTCTTCCTGGAAGTACAGACCCCCCCCCCCCCCCATCCCTCAGCAGGGTAGCTGAGAAAAAGCCATCCTTGAGTGACGACGGAAGTTGTGCCACGGCGCTGAGCGCCGACCATCCTCACCGGCGGAGAAGAGGAAGCGGGAAAAGGCCCTCCCGCACGAAGGAAGAGAGGAGCCGCGGGACGGAACGTACGGGACGGCAGGAGCAGGAGCGAGCCGAAAAGCCCCGCAAGTGGGTGTGCGAAAGGGCGGATGTGGCAGAAGAGAAACAAGAGCTTCCCGAAGGACAGGTATTAGCAAAGGGGCGGGGTGGAACCGCCGTGGGGCGCTCGCGCGCCAGCCAACCAAGCAAGAGGTAGCAGAGCGCGCCCGTTTCCCTGACTGGGAATCGAACCCAGGCCGTGGTGGTGAGAACGCCAAATCCTGACCACTAGACCACCAGGGAGAAGCTCTGGAGGGCGGGCTGCTCACACGTGTGTATGTTCTCCAGATGCCGACTAGCACCGGGGAAGCCTGGACTCCAGCAACCGCGGGTGAGGGAGAGCCGGCAGTGGTCAGGGCTACCGCAGGAGGCAAAATGAAAGCTGCCTTCTCTGAGGATCGAACTCAGGACCTTCAGATTATGAGACTGACGCGCTACCGACGGCGCTCAGAAGGCTTTCTTGGGAGCTGGGGGTTGCTGCGGTGTAGAGGGTGAGCAGCGTTTGAGCGCCCAGCCCAGCTGAGCTCCTCTGCAGGAGGGACGGGGGTGCAGGAGGTGAGCTCAGCTTCCCGTAGGCAGACGCACTTCACCCGACTACCCCGTGCATCTGGACAGAGCCCCGGTTCTTCCTGGAAGTACAGACACCCCCCCCCCCCCATCCCTCAGCAGGGTAGCTGAGAAAAAGCCATCCTTGAGTGACGACGGAAGTTGTGCCACGGCGCTGAGCGCCGACCATCCTCACCGGCGGAGAAGAGGAAGCGGGAAAAGGCCCTCCCGCACGAAGGAAGAGAGGAGCCGCGGGACGGAACGTACGGGACGGCAGGAGCAGGAGCGAGCCGAAAAGCCCCGCAAGTGGGTGTGCGAAAGGGCGGATGTGGCAGAAGAGAAACAAGAGCTTCCCGAAGGACAGGTATTAGCAAAGGGGCGGGGTGGAACCGCCGTGGGGCGCTCGCGCGCCAGCCAACCAAGCAAGAGGTAGCAGAGCGCGCCCGTTTCCCTGACTGGGAATTGAACCCAGGCCGTGGCGGTGAGAACGCCAAATCCTGACCACTAGACCACCAGGGAGAAGCTCTGGAGGGGGGGCTGCTCACACGTGTGTATGTTCTCCAGATGCCGACTAGCACCGGGGAAGCCTGGACTCCAGCAACCGCGGGTGAGGGAGAGCCGGCAGCGGTCAGGGCTACCGCAGGAGGCAAAACGAAAGCTGCCTTCTCTGAGGATCGAACTCAGGACCTTAAGAGTATGAGACTGACGCGCTACCGACGGCGCTCAGAAGGCTTGCTTGGGAGCTGGGGGTTGCTGCGGTGTAGAGGGTGAGCAGCGTTTGAGCGCCCAGCCCAGCTGAGCTCCTCTGCAGGAGGGACGGGGGTGCAGGAGGTGAGCTCAGCTTCCCGTAGGCAGACGCACTTCACCCGACTACCCCGTGCATCTGGACAGAGCCCCGGTTCTTCCTGGAAGTACAGACGACCCCCCCCCCCATCCCTCAGCAGGGTAGCTGAGAAAAAGCCATCCTTGAGTGACGACGGAAGTTGTGCCACGGCGCTGAGCACCGACCATCCTCACCGGCGGAGAAGAGGAAGCGGGAAAAGGCCCTCCCACACGAAGGAAGAGAGGAGCCGCGGGACGGAACGTACGGGACGGCAGGAGCAGGAGCGAGCCGAAAAGCCCCGCAAGTGGGTGTGCGAAAGGGCGGATGTGGCAGAAGAGAAACAAGAGCTTCCCGAAGGACAGGTATTAGCAAAGGGGCGGGGTGGAACCGCCGTGGGGCGCTCGCGCGCCAGCCAACCAAGCAAGAGGTAGCAGAGCGCGCCCGTTTCCCTGACTGGGAATCGAACCCAGGCCGTGGCGGTGAGAACGCCAAATCCTGACCACTAGACCACCAGGGAGAAGCTCTGGAGGGGGCTGCTCACACGTGTGTATGTTCTCCAGATGCCGACTAGCACCGGGGAAGCCTGGACTCCAGCAACCGCGGGTGAGGGAGAGCCGGCAGCGGTCAGGGCTACCGCAGGAGGCAAAACGAAAGCTGCCTTCTCTGAGGATCGAACTCAGGACCTTAAGAGTATGAGACTGACGCGCTACCGACGGCGCTCAGAAGGCTTGCTTGGGAGCTGGGGGTTGCTGCGGTGTAGAGGGTGAGCAGCGTTTGAGCGCCCAGCCCAGCTGAGCTCCTCTGCAGGAGGGACGGGGGTGCAGGAGGTGAGCTCAGCTTCCCGTAGGCAGACGCACTTCACCCGACTACCCCGTGCATCTGGACAGAGCCCCGGTTCTTCCTGGAAGTACAGCCCCCCCCTCCCCCATCCCTCAGCAGGGTAGCTGAGAAAAAGCCATCCTTGAGTGACGACGGAAGTTGTGCCACGGCGCTGAGCGCCGACCATCCTCACCGGCGGAGAAGAGGAAGCGGGAAAAGGCCCTCCCGCACGAAGGAAGAGAGGAGCCGCGGGACGGAACGTACGGGACGGCAGGAGCGAGCCGAAAAGCCCCGCAAGTGGGTGTGCGAAAGGGCGGATGTGGCAGAAGAGAAACAAGAGCTTCCCGAAGGACAGGTATTAGCAAAGGGGCGGGGTGGAACCGCCGTGGGGCGCGCCAGCCAACCAAGCAAGAGGTAGCAGAGCGCGCCCGTTTCCCTGACTGGGAATCGAACCCAGGCCGTGGCGGTGAGAACGCCAAATCCTGACCACTAGACCACCAGGGAGAAGCTCTGGAGGGGGGGCTGCTCACACGTGTGTATGTTCTCCAGATGCCGACTAGCACCGGGGAAGCCTGGACTCCAGCAACCGCGGGTGAGGGAGAGCCGGCAGTGGTCAGGGCTACCGCAGGAGGCAAAATGAAAGCTGCCTTCTCTGAGGATCGAACTCAGGACCTTAAGAGTATGAGACTGACGCGCTACCGACGGCGCTCAGAAGGCTTGCTTGGGAGCTGGGGGTTGCTGCGGTGTAGAGGGTGAGCAGCGTTTGAGCGCCCAGCCCAGCTGAGCTCCTCTGCAGGAGGGACGGGGGTGCAGGAGGTGAGCTCAGCTTCCCGTAGGCAGACGCACTTCACCCGACTACCCCGTGCATCTGGACAGAGCCCCGGTTCTTCCTGGAAGTACAGACCCCCCCCCCCCCCATCCCTCAGCAGGGTAGCTGAGAAAAAGCCATCCTTGAGTGACGACGGAAGTTGTGCCACGGCGCTGAGCGCCGACCATCCTCACCGGCGGAGAAGAGGAAGCGGGAAAAGGCCCTCCCGCACGAAGGAAGAGAGGAGCCGCGGGACGGAACGTACGGGACGGCAGGAGCAGGAGCGAGCCGAAAAGCCCCGCAAGTGGGTGTGCGAAAGGGCGGATGTGGCAGAAGAGAAACAAGAGCTTCCCGAAGGACAGGTATTAGCAAAGGGGCGGGGTGGAACCGCCGTGGGGCGCTCGCGCGCCAGCCAACCAAGCAAGAGGTAGCAGAGCGCGCCCGTTTCCCTGACTGGGAATCGAACCCAGGCCGTGGCGGTGAGAACGCCAAATCCTGACCACTAGACCACCAGGGAGAAGCTCTGGAGGGGGCTGCTCACACGTGTGTATGTTCTCCAGATGCCGACTAGCACCGGGGAAGCCTGGACTCCAGCAACCGCGGGTGAGGGAGAGCCGGCAGTGGTCAGGGCTACCGCAGGAGGCAAAATGAAAGCTGCCTTCTCTGAGGATCGAACTCAGGACCTTAAGAGTATGAGACTGACGCGCTACCGACGGCGCTCAGAAGGCTTGCTTGGGAGCTGGGGGTTGCTGCGGTGTAGAGGGTGAGCAGCGTTTGAGCGCCCAGCCCAGCTGAGCTCCTCTGCAGGAGGGACGGGGGTGCAGGAGGTGAGCTCAGCTTCCCGTAGGCAGACGCACTTCACCCGACTACCCCGTGCATCTGGACAGAGCCCCGGTTCTTCCTGGAAGTACAGACGACCCCCCCCCCATCCCTCAGCAGGGTAGCTGAGAAAAAGCCATCCTTGAGTGACGACGGAAGTTGTGCCACGGCGCTGAGCGCCGACCATCCTCACCGGCGGAGAAGAGGAAGCGGGAAAAGGCCCTCCCGCACGAAGGAAGAGAGGAGCCGCGGGACGGAACGTACGGGACGGCAGGAGCAGGAGCGAGCCGAAAAGCCCCGCAAGTGGGTGTGCGAAAGGGCGGATGTGGCAGAAGAGAAACAAGAGCTTCCCGAAGGACAGGTATTAGCAAAGGGGCGGGGTGGAACCGCCGTGGGGCGCTCGCGCGCCAGCCAACCAAGCAAGAGGTAGCAGAGCGCGCCCGTTTCCCTGACTGGGAATCGAACCCAGGCCGTGGCGGTGAGAACGCCAAATCCTGACCACTAGACCACCAGGGAGAAGCTCTAGAGGGGGCTGCTCACACGTGTGTATGTTCTCCAGATGCCGACTAGCACCGGGGAAGCCTGGACTCCAGCAACCGCGGGTGAGGGAGAGCCGGCAGCGGTCAGGGCTACCGCAGGAGGCAAAATGAAAGCTGCCTTCTCTGAGGATCGAACTCAGGACCTTCAGATTATGAGACTGACGCGCTACCGACGGCGCTCAGAAGGCTTGCTTGGGAGCTGGGGGTTGCTGCGGTGTAGAGGGTGAGCAGCGTTTGAGCGCCCAGCCCAGCTGAGCTCCTCTGCAGGAGGGACGGGGGTGCAGGAGGTGAGCTCAGCTTCCCGTAGGCAGACGCACTTCACCCGACTACCCCGTGCATCTGGACAGAGCCCCGGTTCTTCCTGGAAGTACAGACCCCCCCCCCCATCCCTCAGCAGGGTAGCTGAGAAAAAGCCATCCTTGAGTGACGACGGAAGTTGTGCCACGGCGCTGAGCGCCGACCATCCTCACCGGCGGAGAAGAGGAAGCGGGAAAAGGCCCTCCCGCACGAAGGAAGAGAGGAGCCGCGGGACGGAACGTACGGGACGGCAGGAGCAGGAGCGAGCCGAAAAGCCCCGCAAGTGGGTGTGCGAAAGGGCGGATGTGGCAGAAGAGAAACAAGAGCTTCCCGAAGGACAGGTATTAGCAAAGGGGCGGGGTGGAACCGCCGTGGGGCGCTCGCGCGCCAGCCAACCAAGCAAGAGGTAGCAGAGCGCGCCCGTTTCCCTGACTGGGAATCGAACCCAGGCCGTGGCGCTGAGACCGCCAAATCCTGACCACTAGACCACCAGGGAGAAGCTCTGGAGGGGGGGCTGCTCACACGTGTGTATGTTCTCCAGATGCCGACTAGCACCGGGGAAGCCTGGACTCCAGCAACCGCGGGTGAGGGAGAGCCGGCAGCGGTCAGGGCTACCGCAGGAGGCAAAACGAAAGCTGCCTTCTCTGAGGATCGAACTCAGGACCTTAAGAGTATGAGACTGACGCGCTACCGACGGCGCTCAGAAGGCTTGCTTGGGAGCTGGGGGTTGCTGCGGTGTAGAGGGTGAGCAGCGTTTGAGCGCCCAGCCCAGCTGAGCTCCTCTGCAGGAGGGACGGGGGTGCAGGAGGTGAGCTCAGCTTCCCGTAGGCAGACGCACTTCACCCGACTACCCCGTGCATCTGGACAGAGCCCCGGTTCTTCCTGGAAGTACAGACCCCCCCCCCCCCCATCCCTCAGCAGGGTAGCTGAGAAAAAGCCATCCTTGAGTGACGACGGAAGTTGTGCCACGGCGCTGAGCGCCGACCATCCTCACCGGCGGAGAAGAGGAAGCGGGAAAAGGCCCTCCCGCACGAAGGAAGAGAGGAGCCGCGGGACGGAACGTACGGGACGGCAGGAGCAGGAGCGAGCCGAAAAGCCCCGCAAGTGGGTGTGCGAAAGGGCGGATGTGGCAGAAGAGAAACAAGAGCTTCCCGAAGGACAGGTATTAGCAAAGGGGCGGGGTGGAACCGCCGTGGGGCGCTCGCGCGCCAGCCAACCAAGCAAGAGGTAGCAGAGCGCGCCCGTTTCCCTGACTGGGAATCGAACCCAGGCCGTGGCGGTGAGAACGCCAAATCCTGACCACTAGACCACCAGGGAGAAGCTCTGGAGGGGGCTGCTCACACGTGTGTATGTTCTCCAGATGCCGACTAGCACCGGGGAAGCCTGGACTCCAGCAACCGCAGGTGAGGGAGAGCCGGCAGCGGTCAGGGCTACCGCAGGAGGCAAAACGAAAGCTGCCTTCTCTGAGGATCGAACTCAGGACCTTCAGATTATGAGACTGACGCGCTACCGACGGCGCTCAGAAGGCTTGCTTGGGAGCTGGGGGTTGCTGCGGTGTAGAGGGTGAGCAGCGTTTGAGCGCCCAGCCCAGCTGAGCTCCTCTGCAGGAGGGACGGGGGTGCAGGAGGTGAGCTCAGCTTCCCGTAGGCAGACGCACTTCACCCGACTACCCCGTGCATCTGGACAGAGCCCCGGTTCTTCCTGGAAGTACAGACCCCCCCGCCCACATCCCTCAGCAGGGTAGCTGAGAAAAAGCCATCCTTGAGTGACGATGGAAGTTGTGCCACGGCGCTGAGCGCCGACCATCCTCACCGGCGGAGAAGAGGAAGCGGGAAAAGGCCCTCCCGCACGAAGGAAGAGAGGAGCCGCGGGACGGAACGTACGGGACGGCAGGAGCAGGAGCGAGCCGAAAAGCCCCGCAAGTGGGTGTGCGAAAGGGCGGATGTGGCAGAAGAGAAACAAGAGCTTCCCGAAGGACAGGTATTAGCAAAGGGGCGGGGTGGAACCGCAGTGGGGCGCTCGCGCGCCAGCCAACCAAGCAACAGGTAGCAGAGCGCGCCCGTTTCCCTGACTGGGAATCGAACCCAGGCCGTGGCGGTGAGAACGCCAAATCCTGACCACTAGACCACCAGGGAGAAGCTCTAGAGGGGGGGCTGCTCACACGTGTGTATGTTCTCCAGATGCCGACTAGCACCGGGGAAGCCTGGACTCCAGCAACTGCGGGTGAGGGAGAGCCGGCAGCGGTCAGGGCTACCGCAGGAGGCAAAACGGAAGCTGCCTTCTCTGAGGATCGAACTCAGGACCTTAAGAGTATGAGACTGACGCGCTACCGACGGCGCTCAGAAGGCTTGCTTGGGAGCTGGGGGTTGCTGCGGTGTAGAGGGTGAGCAGCGTTTGAGCGCCCAGCCCAGCTGAGCTCCTCTGCAGGAGGGACGGGGGTGCAGGAGGTGAGCTCAGCTTCCCGTAGCCAGACGCACTTCACCCGACTACCCCGTGCATCTGGACAGAGCCCCGGTTCTTCCTGGAAGTACAGACCCCCCCCCCCCATCCCTCAGCAGGGTAGCTGAGAAAAAGCCATCCTTGAGTGACGACGGAAGTTGTGCCACGGCGCTGAGCGCCGACCATCCTCACCGGCGGAGAAGAGGAAGCGGGAAAAGGCCCTCCCGCACGAAGGAAGAGAGGAGCCGCGGGACGGAACGTACGGGACGGCAGGAGCAGGAGCGAGCCGAAAAGCCCCGCAAGTGGGTGTGCGAAAGGGCGGATGTGGCAGAAGAGAAACAAGAGCTTCCCGAAGGACAGGTATTAGCAAAGGGGCGGGGTGGAACCGCCGTGGGGCGCTCGCGCGCCAGCCAACCAAGCAAGAGGTAGCAGAGCGCGCCCGTTTCCCTGACTGGGAATCGAACCCAGGCCGTGGCGGTGAGAACGCCAAATCCTGACCACTAGACCACCAGGGAGAAGCTCTGGAGGGGGCTGCTCACACGTGTGTATGTTCTCCAGATGCCGACTAGCACCGGGGAAGCCTGGACTCCAGCAACCGCGGGTGAGGGAGAGCCGGCAGCGGTCAGGGCTACCGCAGGAGGCAAAACGAAAGCTGCCTTCTCTGAGGATCGAACTCAGGACCTTCAGATTATGAGACTGACGCGCTACCGACGGCGCTCAGAAGGCTTGCTTGGGAGCTGGGGGTTGCTGCGGTGTAGAGGGTGAGCAGCGTTTGAGCGCCCAGCCCAGCTGAGCTCCTCTGCAGGAGGGACGGGGGTGCAGGAGGTGAGCTCAGCTTCCCGTAGGCAGACGCACTTCACCCGACTACCCCGTGCATCTGGACAGAGCCCCGGTTCTTCCTGGAAGTACAGACCCCCCCGCCCACATCCCTCAGCAGGGTAGCTGAGAAAAAGCCATCCTTGAGTGACGACGGAAGTTGTGCCACGGCGCTGAGCGCCGACCATCCTCACCGGCGGAGAAGAGGAAGCGGGAAAAGGCCCTCCCGCACGAAGGAAGAGAGGAGCCGCGGGACGGAACGTACGGGACGGCAGGAGCAGGAGCGAGCCGAAAAGCCCCGCAAGTGGGTGTGCGAAAGGGCGGATGTGGCAGAAGAGAAACAAGAGCTTCCCGAAGGACAGGTATTAGCAAAGGGGCGGGGTGGAACCGCAGTGGGGCGCTCGCGCGCCAGCCAACCAAGCAACAGGTAGCAGAGCGCGCCCGTTTCCCTGACTGGGAATCGAACCCAGGCCGTGGCGGTGAGAACGCCCAAATCCTGACCACTAGACCACCAGGGAGAAGCTCTAGAGGGGGGGGCTGCTCACACGTGTGTATGTTCTCCAGATGCCGACTAGCACCGGGGAAGCCTGGACTCCAGCAACTGCGGGTGAGGGAGAGCCGGCAGCGGTCAGGGCTACCGCAGGAGGCAAAACGGAAGCTGCCTTCTCTGAGGATCGAACTCAGGACCTTAAGAGTATGAGACTTGACGCGCTACCGACGGCGCTCAGAAGGCTTGCTTGGGAGCTGGGGGTTGCTGCGGTGTAGAGGGTGAGCAGCGTTTGAGCGCCCAGCCCAGCTGAGCTCCTCTGCAGGAGGGACGGGGGTGCAGGAGGTGAGCTCAGCTTTCCCGTAGCCAGACGCACTTCACCCGACTACCCCGTGCATCTGGACAGAGCCCCGGTTCTTCCTGGAAGTACAGACCCCCCCCCCCCCCCATCCCTCAGCAGGGTAGCTGAGAAAAAGCCATCCTTGAGTGACGACGGAAGTTGTGCCACGGCGCTGAGCGCCGACCATCCTCACCGGCGGAGAAGAGGAAGCGGGAAAAGGCCCTCCCGCACGAAAGGAAGAGAGGAGCCGCGGGACGGAACGTACGGGACGGCAGGAGCAGGAGCGAGCCGAAAAGCCCCGCAAGTGGGTGTGCGAAAGGGCGGATGTGGCAGAAGAGAAACAAGAGCTTCCCGAAGGACAGGTATTAGCAAAGGGGCGGGGTGGAACCGCCGTGGGGCGCTCGCGCGCCAGCCAACCAAGCAAGAGGTAGCAGAGCGCGCCCGTTTCCCTGACTGGGAATCGAACCCAGGCCGTGGCGGTGAGAACGCCAAATCCTGACCACTAGACCACCAGGGAGAAGCTCTGGAGGGGGGCTGCTCACACGTGTGTATGTTCTCCAGATGCCGACTAGCACGGGGAAGCCTGGACTCCAGCAACCGCGGGTGAGGGAGAGCCGGCAGCGGTCAGGGCTACCGCAGGAGGCAAAACGAAAGCTGCCTTCTCTGAGGATCGAACTCAGGACCTTAAGAGTATGAGACTGACGCGCTACCGACGTCGCTCAGAAGGCTTGCTTGGGAGCTGGGGGTTGCTGCGGTGTAGAGGGTGAGCAGCGTTTGAGCGCCCAGCCCAGCTGAGCTCCTCTGCAGGAGGGACGGGGGTGCAGGAGGTGAGCTCAGCTTCCCGTAGGCAGACGCACTTCACCCGACTACCCCGTGCATCTGGACAGAGCCCCGGTTCTTCCTGGAAGTACAGACCCCCCCCCCCCATCCCTCAGCAGGGTAGCTGAGAAAAAGCCATCCTTGAGTGACGACGGAAGTTGTGCCACGGCGCTGAGCGCCGACCATCCTCACCGGCGGAGAAGAGGAAGCGGGAAAAGGCCCTCCCGCACGAAGGAAGAGAGGAGCCGCGGGACGGAACGTACGGGACGGCAGGAGCAGGAGCGAGCCGAAAAGCCCCGCAAGTGGGTGTGCGAAAGGGCGGATGTGGCAGAAGAGAAACAAGAGCTTCCCGAAGGACAGGTATTAGCAAAGGGGCGGGGTGGAACCGCCGTGGGGCGCTCGCGCGCCAGCCAACCAAGCAAGAGGTAGCAGAGCGCGCCCGTTTCCCTGACTGGGAATCGAACCCAGGCCGTGGCGGTGAGAACGCCAAATCCTGACCACTAGACCACCAGGGAGAAGCTCTGGAGGGGGGGCTGCTCACACGTGTGTATGTTCTCCAGATGCCGACTAGCACCGGGGAAGCCTGGACTCCAGCAACCGCGGGTGAGGGAGAGCCGGCAGTGGTCAGGGCTACCGCAGGAGGCAAAATGAAAGCTGCCTTCTCTGAGGATCGAACTCAGGACCTTAAGAGTATGAGACTGACGCGCTACCGACGGCGCTCAGAAGGCTTGCTTGGGAGCTGGGGGTTGCTGCGGTGTAGAGGGTGAGCAGCGTTTGAGCGCCCAGCCCAGCTGAGCTCCTCTGCAGGAGGGACGGGGGTGCAGGAGGTGAGCTCAGCTTCCCGTAGGCAGACGCACTTCACCCGACTACCCCGTGCATCTGGACAGAGCCCCGGTTCTTCCTGGAAGTACAGACGACCCCCCCCCCATCCCTCAGCAGGGTAGCTGAGAAAAAGCCATCCTTGAGTGACGACGGAAGTTGTGCCACGGCGCTGAGCGCCGACCATCCTCACCGGCGGAGAAGAGGAAGCGGGAAAAGGCCCTCCCGCACGAAGGAAGAGAGGAGCCGCGGGACGGAACGTACGGGACGGCAGGAGCAGGAGCGAGCCGAAAAGCCCCGCAAGTGGGTGTGCGAAAGGGCGGATGTGGCAGAAGAGAAACAAGAGCTTCCCGAAGGACAGGTATTAGCAAAGGGGCGGGGTGGAACCGCCGTGGGGCGCTCGCGCGCCAGCCAACCAAGCAAGAGGTAGCAGAGCGCGCCCGTTCCCTGACTGGGAATCGAACCCAGGCCGTGGCGCTGAGAACGCCAAATCCTGACCACTAGACCACCAGGGAGAAGCTCTGGAGGGGGGCTGCTCACACGTGTGTATGTTCTCCAGATGCCGACTAGCACCGGGGAAGCCTGGACTCCAGCAACCGCAGGTGAGGGAGAGCCGGCAGCGGTCAGGGCTACCGCAGGAGGCAAAACGAAAGCTGCCTTCTCTTGAGGATCGAACTCAGGACCTTAAGAGTATGAGACTGACGCGCTACCGACAGCGCTCAGAAGGCTTGCTTGGGAGCTGGGGGTTGCTGCGGTGTAGAGGGTGAGCAGCGTTTGAGCGCCCAGCCCAGCTGAGCTCCTCTGCAGGAGGGACGGGGGTGCAGGAGGTGAGCTCAGCTTCCCGTAGGCAGACGCACTTCACCCGACTACCCCGTGCATCTGGACAGAGCCCCGGTTCTTCCTGGAAGTACAGACCCCCCCCCCCCCATCCCTCAGCAGGGTAGCTGAGAAAAAGCCATCCTTGAGTGACGACGGAAGTTGTGCCACGGCGCTGAGCGCCGACCATCCTCACCGGCGGAGAAGAGGAAGCGGGAAAAGGCCCTCCCGCACGAAGGAAGAGAGGAGCCGCGGGACGGAACGTACGGGACGGCAGGAGCAGGAGCGAGCCGAAAAGCCCCGCAAGTGGGTGTGCGAAAGGGCGGATGTGGCAGAAGAGAAACAAGAGCTTCCCGAAGGACAGGTATTAGCAAAGGGGCGGGGTGGAACCGCCGTGGGGCGCTCGCGCGCCAGCCAACCAAGCAAGAGGTAGCAGAGCGCGCCCGTTTCCCTGACTGGGAATCGAACCCAGGCCGTGGCGGTGAGAACGCCAAATCCTGACCACTAGACCACCAGGGAGAAGCTCTGGAGGGGGGGCTGCTCTCACGTGTGTATGTTCTCCAGATGCCGACTAGCACCGGGGAAGCCTGGACTCCAGCAACCGCGGGTGAGGGAGAGCCGGCAGTGGTCAGGGCTACCGCAGGAGGCAAAATGAAAGCTGCCTTCTCTGAGGATCGAACTCAGGACCTTAAGAGTATGAGACTGACGCGCTACCGACGGCGCTCAGAAGGCTTGCTTGGGAGCTGGGGGTTGCTGCGGTGTAGAGGGTGAGCAGCGTTTGAGCGCCCAGCCCAGCTGAGCTCCTCTGCAGGAGGGACGGGGGTGCAGGAGGTGAGCTCAGCTTCCCGTAGGCAGACGCACTTCACCCGACTACCCCGTGCATCTGGACAGAGCCCCGGTTCTTCCTGGAAGTACAGACGACCCCCCCCCCATCCCTCAGCAGGGTAGCTGAGAAAAAGCCATCCTTGAGTGACGACGGAAGTTGTGCCACGGCGCTGAGCGCCGACCATCCTCACTGGCGGAGAAGAGGAAGCGGGAAAAGGCCCTCCCGCACGAAGGAAGAGAGGAGCCGCGGGACGGAACGTACGGGACGGCAGGAGCAGGAGCGAGCCGAAAAGCCCCGCAAGTGGGTGTGCGAAAGGGCGGATGTGGCAGAAGAGAAACAAGAGCTTCCCGAAGGACAGGTATTAGCAAAGGGGGCGGGGTGGAACCGCCGTGGGGCGCTCGCGCGCCAGCCAACCAAGCAAGAGGTAGCAGAGCGCGCCCGTTTCCCTGACTGGGAATCGAACCCAGGCCGTGGCGGTGAGAACGCCAAATCCTGACCACTAGACCACCAGGGAGAAGCTCTGGAGGGGGGGCTGCTCTCACGTGTGTATGTTCTCCAGATGCCGACTAGCACCGGGGAAGCCTGGACTCCAGCAACCGCGGGTGAGGAGAGCCGGCAGTGGTCAGGGCTACCGCAGGAGGCAAAATGAAAGCTGCCTTCTCTGAGGATCGAACTCAGGACCTTAAGAGTATGAGACTGACGCGCTACCGACGGCGCTCAGAAGGCTTGCTTGGGAGCTGGGGGTTGCTGCGGTGTAGAGGGTGAGCAGCGTTTGAGCGCCCAGCCCAGCTGAGCTCCTCTGCAGGAGGGACGGGGGTGCAGGAGGTGAGCTCAGCTTCCCGTAGGCAGACGCACTTCACCCGACTACCCCGTGCATCTGGACAGAGCCCCGGTTCTTCCTGGAAGTACAGACGACCCCCCCCCCCCATCCCTCAGCAGGGTAGCTGAGAAAAAGCCATCCTTGAGTGACGACGGAAGTTGTGCCACGGCGCTGAGCGCCGACCATCCTCACTGGCGGAGAAGAGGAAGCGGGAAAAGGCCCTCCCGCACGAAGGAAGAGAGGAGCCGCGGGACGGAACGTACGGGACGGCAGGAGCAGGAGCGAGCCGAAAAGCCCCGCAAGTGGGTGTGCGAAAGGGCGGATGTGGCAGAAGAGAAACAAGAGCTTCCCGAAGGACAGGTATTAGCAAAGGGGCGGGGTGGAACCGCCGTGGGGCGCTCGCGCGCCAGCCAACCAAGCAAGAGGTAGCAGAGCGCGCCCGTTTCCCTGACTGGGAATCGAACCCAGGCCGTGGCGGTGAGAACGCCAAATCCTGACCACTAGACCACCAGGGAGAAGCTCTGGAGGGGGGCTGCTCACACGTGTGTATGTTCTCCAGATGCCGACTAGCACCGGGGAAGCCTGGACTCCAGCAACCGCGGGTGAGGGAGAGCCGGCAGTGGTCAGGGCTACCGCAGGAGGCAAAATGAAAGCTGCCTTCTCTGAGGATCGAACTCAGGACCTTAAGAGTATGAGACTGACGCGCTACCGACGGCGCTCAGAAGGCTTGCTTGGGAGCTGGGGGTTGCTGCGGTGTAGAGGGTGAGCAGCGTTTGAGCGCCCAGCCCAGCTGAGCTCCTCTGCAGGAGGGACGGGGGTGCAGGAGGTGAGCTCAGCTTCCCGTAGGCAGACGCACTTCACCCGACTACCCCGTGCATCTGGACAGAGCCCCGGTTCTTCCTGGAAGTACAGACGACCCCCCCCCCCATCCCTCAGCAGGGTAGCTGAGAAAAAGCCATCCTTGAGTGACGACGGAAGTTGTGCCACGGCGCTGAGCGCCGACCATCCTCACCGGCGGAGAAGAGGAAGCGGGAAAAGGCCCTCCCGCACGAAGGAAGAGAGGAGCCGCGGGACGGAACGTACGGGACGGCAGGAGCAGGAGCGAGCCGAAAAGCCCCGCAAGTGGGTGTGCGAAAGGGCGGATGTGGCAGAAGAGAAACAAGAGCTTCCCGAAGGACAGGTATTAGCAAAGGGGCGGGGTGGAACCGCAGTGGGGCGCTCGCGCGCCAGCCAACCAAGCAACAGGTAGCAGAGCGCGCCCGTTTCCCTGACTGGGAATCGAACCCAGGCCGTGGCGGTGAGAACGCCAAATCCTGACCACTAGACCACCAGGGAGAAGCTCTAGAGGGGGGGCTGCTCACACGTGTGTATGTTCTCCAGATGCCGACTAGCACCGGGGAAGCCTGGACTCCAGCAACTGCGGGTGAGGGAGAGCCGGCAGCGGTCAGGGCTACCGCAGGAGGCAAAACGGAAGCTGCCTTCTCTGAGGATCGAACTCAGGACCTTAAGAGTATGAGACTGACGCGCTACCGACGGCGCTCAGAAGGCTTGCTTGGGAGCTGGGGGTTGCTGCGGTGTAGAGGGTGAGCAGCGTTTGAGCGCCCAGCCCAGCTGAGCTCCTCTGCAGGAGGGACGGGGGTGCAGGAGGTGAGCTCAGCTTCCCGTAGCCAGACGCACTTCACCCGACTACCCCGTGCATCTGGACAGAGCCCCGGTTCTTCCTGGAAGTACAGACCCCCCCCCCCCATCCCTCAGCAGGGTAGCTGAGAAAAAGCCATCCTTGAGTGACGACGGAAGTTGTGCCACGGCGCTGAGCGCCGACCATCCTCACCGGCGGAGAAGAGGAAGCGGGAAAAGGCCCTCCCGCACGAAGGAAGAGAGGAGCCGCGGGACGGAACGTACGGGACGGCAGGAGCAGGAGCGAGCCGAAAAGCCCGCAAGTGGGTGTGCGAAAGGGCGGATGTGGCAGAAGAGAAACAAGAGCTTCCCGAAGGACAGGTATTAGCAAAGGGGCGGGGTGGAACCGCCGTGGGGCGCTCGCGCGCCAGCCAACCAAGCAAGAGGTAGCAGAGCGCGCCCGTTTCCCTGACTGGGAATCGAACCCAGGCCGTGGCGGTGAGAACGCCAAATCCTGACCACTAGACCACCAGGGAGAAGCTCTGGAGGGGGCTGCTCACACGTGTGTATGTTCTCCAGATGCCGACTAGCACCGGGGAAGCCTGGACTCCAGCAACCGCAGGTGAGGGAGAGCCGGCAGCGGTCAGGGCTACCGCAGGAGGCAAAACGAAAGCTGCCTTCTCTGAGGATCGAACTCAGGACCTTCAGATTATGAGACTGACGCGCTACCGACGGCGCTCAGAAGGCTTGCTTGGGAGCTGGGGGTTGCTGCGGTGTAGAGGGTGAGCAGCGTTTGAGCGCCCAGCCCAGCTGAGCTCCTCTGCAGGAGGGACGGGGGTGCAGGAGGTGAGCTCAGCTTCCCGTAGGCAGACGCACTTCACCCGACTACCCCGTGCATCTGGACAGAGCCCCGGTTCTTCCTGGAAGTACAGACCCCCCCGCCCACATCCCTCAGCAGGGTAGCTGAGAAAAAGCCATCCTTGAGTGACGATGGAAGTTGTGCCACGGCGCTGAGCGCCGACCATCCTCACCGGCGGAGAAGAGGAAGCGGGAAAAGGCCCTCCCGCACGAAGGAAGAGAGGAGCCGCGGGACGGAACGTACGGGACGGCAGGAGCAGGAGCGAGCCGAAAAGCCCCGCAAGTGGGTGTGCGAAAGGGCGGATGTGGCAGAAGAGAAACAAGAGCTTCCCGAAGGACAGGTATTAGCAAAGGGGCGGGGTGGAACCGCAGTGGGGCGCTCGCGCGCCAGCCAACCAAGCAACAGGTAGCAGAGCGCGCCCGTTTCCCTGACTGGGAATCGAACCCAGGCCGTGGCGGTGAGAACGCCAAATCCTGACCACTAGACCACCAGGGAGAAGCTCTAGAGGGGGGGCTGCTCACACGTGTGTATGTTCTCCAGATGCCGACTAGCACCGGGGAAGCCTGGACTCCAGCAACTGCGGGTGAGGAGAGCCGGCAGCGGTCAGGGCTACCGCAGGAGGCAAAACGGAAGCTGCCTTCTCTGAGGATCGAACTCAGGACCTTAAGAGTATGAGACTGACGCGCTACCGACGGCGCTCAGAAGGCTTGCTTGGGAGCTGGGGGTTGCTGCGGTGTAGAGGGTGAGCAGCGTTTGAGCGCCCAGCCCAGCTGAGCTCCTCTGCAGGAGGGACGGGGGTGCAGGAGGTGAGCTCAGCTTCCCGTAGCCAGACGCACTTCACCCGACTACCCCGTGCATCTGGACAGAGCCCCGGTTCTTCCTGGAAGTACAGACCCCCCCCCCCCAATCCCTCAGCAGGGTAGCTGAGAAAAAGCCATCCTTGAGTGACGACGGAAGTTGTGCCACGGCGCTGAGCGCCGACCATCCTCACCGGCGGAGAAGAGGAAGCGGGAAAAGGCCCTCCCGCACGAAGGAAGAGAGGAGCCGCGGGACGGAACGTACGGGACGGCAGGAGCAGGAGCGAGCCGAAAAGCCCCGCAAGTGGGTGTGCGAAAGGGCGGATGTGGCAGAAGAGAAACAAGAGCTTCCCGAAGGACAGGTATTAGCAAAGGGGCGGGGTGGAACCGCCGTGGGGCGCTCGCGCGCCAGCCAACCAAGCAAGAGGTAGCAGAGCGCGCCCGTTTCCCTGACTGGGAATCGAACCCAGGCCGTGGCGGTGAGAACGCCAAATCCTGACCACTAGACCACCAGGGAGAAGCTCTGGAGGGGGCTGCTCACACGTGTGTATGTTCTCCAGATGCCGACTAGCACCGGGGAAGCCTGGACTCCAGCAACCGCGGGTGAGGGAGAGCCGGCAGCGGTCAGGGCTACCGCAGGAGGCAAAACGAAAGCTGCCTTCTCTGAGGATCGAACTCAGGACCTTCAGATTATGAGACTGACGCGCTACCGACGGCGCTCAGAAGGCTTGCTTGGGAGCTGGGGGTTGCTGCGGTGTAGAGGGTGAGCAGCGTTTGAGCGCCCAGCCCAGCTGAGCTCCTCTGCAGGAGGGACGGGGGGTGCAGGAGGTGAGCTCAGCTTCCCGTAGGCAGACGCACTTCACCCGACTACCCCGTGCATCTGGACAGAGCCCCGGTTCTTCCTGGAAGTACAGACCCCCCCGCCCACATCCCTCAGCAGGGTAGCTGAGAAAAAGCCATCCTTGAGTGACGACGGAAGTTGTGCCACGGCGCTGAGCGCCGACCATCCTCACCGGCGGAGAAGAGGAAGCGGGAAAAGGCCCTCCCGCACGAAGGAAGAGAGGAGCCGCGGGACGGAACGTACGGGACGGCAGGAGCAGGAGCGAGCCGAAAAGCCCCGCAAGTGGGTGTGCGAAAGGGCGGATGTGGCAGAAGAGAAACAAGAGCTTCCCGAAGGACAGGTATTAGCAAAGGGGCGGGGTGGAACCGCAGTGGGGCGCTCGCGC